>CM064527.1:45360979-45515632 GCA_032716605.1 Paralithodes platypus | reverse complement strand
GGAGTTGGGACTCCTTTTGCGGCGAGCCGAGGGCTTCTCCGCAACAAATAATGCTCTGCGGTGTGTTGAGGGCTGTGGCACATCACAATACACTTGAAGAGGCCCTTTGGTCATCATGAAGGAGACATGAAGTCGAGAGCTGTGGGTGACCCACGCGGCGTCCCGGGTCAAGGCATCGTGACAATGGAATGCGGGTGGTTGCTAGTCCAGGGTCGTCACTATCACTCTCAGCTTCCCTAGCCTTTTCTGCGGCTGCCCTGCGTGCTTTTTTAGCTGCACTTTTCACCAGCGACTGTTTGTAAAAATATTTGCCCACTTTCAAGGGCGTACGGGCAGGCAAAGGGGAAGATCCTGGGGTAGGGCTAGGCCTAGGCCTAGCCCTAGGCTGACCTACCAAAGATGGCGAGGGGGTAGGCCTAGGTTCTAGAACACTTGGAAGTTCAATAGCACCTTCCTGAAACACTTCCACATCAGGATCATCACTACTGTCTCCCCCCTCAAACAAATCCACATTATCGTCGTCTCCAAAGCCAACGAAATCGTCTTCTTCGCTTGCACTGATAAATGTTTCTTTGTCCACCAAGCTTTCGCCACTGCTCTCTTCAATATCAAAGAGTGCTCGCAGTATGGCGCTATCACTTAACAAACGCTTCACTTTCTTTTGTTGTTGTTTCTTCTCTGTTGCTACAGGTGTCGAAGTTGCTAGTATTTACCTAATTGTATTTACCTAATTGTAGTTTACAGGAGTTGAGCTAAGCTCGTGTTGTCCCGTCTCTCAGTCTACTTTTTATCCAATTTTTTCTTGAAAATATGGATATTCCTTGCCCCTACCACCTCCTCCTCCAGCCCATTCCATTTGTCAATACATCTATAGGGGAAGCTAAACTTCCTGATATCGTTCTTGTAGGTAGGTCTTTTTACTTTGTAGCTGTGGCCCCTAGTTATACCTGTATCCATAATTAATATATCCTCCCTATCCAGCCTCTCCAGCCCCCGGGTGCATTTGTACATCATTATCATGTCTCCCCTCTCTCTCCTCTCTTTTAGACTCGGTAGATTTAATTTGTCTAGCCTCCCTTCATATGGCAGCTCTCTGAGACTTGGAACCAATCTAGTAACTGCTCTCTGGATTCTTTCTAACTTGTGAATATGCTTCTTTAGATGGGGGGACCAACCCACTGCTGCATACTCCAATCTTGGTCTAATCATACTCTTCATAATTTTCGCTACCATGGTCTCATCCAAGTAGTTCAGAGCAACTTTCATATTCCCGGCCATTGCATACATTCCGCTAAAGAGCTTGTTAATATGTTTCTCTGGCGACAAATTATCTTGTATAATCAACCCTAAATCCTTTTCTTTTTCGGCCTTGCTAATTATATTATCTCCCATCCTGTACTCCCAATTTGGTCTATTCACACTTCTTCCCATATTTAACACATGGCATTTACTTATATTAAATTTCATTTTCCACTTGGTGCTCCATTCGTATATTTTATCTAAATCCCCTTGCAGCTCCTCACAACTACTTTTATTTGTTATTTGTCTCATAATTTTTACGTCATCTGGCAATACATTGACATGTAGGAGTTTATGCCTATCGGCAGGTCATTCACATACATAAGGAACATGAGAGGTGCCAACACAGATCCCTGCGGCACACCACTCTCAACTTTCCGCCACGATGAGTAAGTTCCTCTAATGTTGGTCCTCATTTCCCTATCTGTTAAATAGTGGGGTAGCAGTGGGGCGCGCGGGAGGTTGCACCGAATCGGACGCGTCGGAATCCATTTTTCCTGTATTACTCGGTATGGCGGCCACGTACGAACTGATAACGGTAGTAGTTGATGCTTGGTGGCGCTGCGATCGCCCTGCAAAACAAAATTTGGCCGCGCGAATTTTGAAGCACGCATTCAAGCACAAGCCTTTTAAAAGGACACCCGGGCACCTGCCCTTCTTTCGTGGTGTCCTTCTGAAAGGACACCCGGGCTGGAAGGGTTAAGAAAAGAATCACTGCAGTGGAATTTATTTAGTAAGCCCTAACTCAATAATGCCCCTGTAAATCTTAGGTATGAGAAGGAACGCCCACCCCTGGATTCCCGATACAAGGATGACCGTAGCTACCCGGTGAAAACGGGTGACAGTGGGTGGCGGGAGAGGATCGGAGGGCAGCCAAATACACTGTCCCGCAGCCCACAAGACCAACGACGACGGGAGACCAGGCAACCCTCATCACCACACAGGTCGCTAAAAATTCTTCCGTGTCGGTTTTGGTATCACTGGATAGGTTATTCATAATGCCTGTACTATTCACTCCTATTTATTTTGAAGATTAGAGGGTATTTTCATGACCCCCTTATAACCTCTTTCATAATTGATATTATATTTGATATAACTAAGATGGGTTTGTGGGAACTGTATTTTTAGCAGGAATAAGATAAAGAGAGAGGCAGCGAACAACAATTATATAATCAGACGTTTCGACATGTCCAGAATGTCATCATCAGTGATCTAAAAAGATCTATTCTATCTATCTATTTACTCAGGCCCAATCCCCACTTTTCCTATTTTTAGTTTTTCCTGTTCTTTTTCCCTCTTTTCCTTTTCTTTTCTTTTTTTTTGGGGGGTGGCTGACTCAAGACAGAGCAAGTACATGGAAAACACTAAACACAACAAAAAACAATGAACACACAAGAACAAAATACAAATTCACAAAAATCTAGGTGGAGAAGACCTAGAGACCAGGGTCACCAAGGTCCCTCCAGCACTCCCCCGGGCCCCGACCACCCGGAGAGGTTCCGATCTCGGCAGGCAGACATGCAGCGGAGATTAAGCCACAAGCCCGCCCACCATACTTCCAGGCGCATCCTTCATATTAATCGTCTCCCCTGGCCAGGCGCCTGATGGACTATTATCTAGTCCAACTTGTGCCCGACCCCTTCCCCCAAATGACCAAGACTAGTAACAATTATTATATTGAAATTCTTTAGTAAAAATAAATTGTATTGAAATTCTTGACTCTCTCTCTCTCTCTCTCTCTCTCTCTCTCTCTCTCTCTCTCTCTCTCTCTCTCTCTCTCTCTCTCTCTCTCTCTCTCTTCTCCTCTTCTCTCTCTCTATTTCTCTCTCTCTCTCCTCTCTCTCTCTCTCTCTCTCTCTCTCTCCTCTCTCTCTCTCTCTATCTCTCTCTCTCTCTCTCTCTCTCTCTCTCTCTTCTCTCTCTCTCTCTCTCTTCTCTCTCTCTCTTCTCTCTCTCTCTCTCTCTCTCTCTCTCTCTCTCTCTCTCGAGCCGCCAATCAGGTTATTGCGAGCCGCGCAATGAAGACCTCTGACCTACATTATAAGACTGATTTTAATTGTGTAGGGCAATGATGAAAGTATTTAATGCCATACTGTATTATAAAACCAACAGGATGAGCAGTGAGCAAACCCTCCGTAGTGGCAAGAGTCCCAGCCGAAGGTTGACGTCAGGCTCACAAACCAGTTCACCGGAGAGAAAGAGGTACTGTATGTTAACCCTTTCAAGCTCCGATACGCGTTTCTGTTCTGTTTCTGGCTACTATTAGATGATTTTATTCAGATTAGTAACGGTATATGGAACTCAAAGGGTTGATTGAGATAGTATTTACCCTTTTATTACCCACAGGTAAATTTTATTCAGATTAGTAACGGTATACGGAAGTCAAAGGGTTGATTGAGATAGTATTTACCCTTTTAATACCCACAGATCCTTCCTAAGCTGCATAAAATCGTCTAATGATAGCCAAAATAAACTGCTAAAATGCGTCCGAGCTTCAATGGGTTAACACTATCTGGTCCCATGTCTGGGGGGTTATTATATTATTTGGTTTTGCCATTTTCAAGATTTTTTTTTTAGTTTGTCCCCTAGGGTAACAAAAATGCCTTCCCAGAATACCTCTAAATTCAAACATGCACACCCAGGGCCCCCTTCAAAGTACAGTACCGGTATATATATTTACATTTTCGATTGAAAAATGTCCCGGCGAAAGGCCTATTTCTTGTAAGTTTCAGGCTTGCTATCGCTCATCCAGAAAAAAAAAACCCAATGAGGTAAAGCATCTTATTATTGCCAAACTAATGGGATGAAGCATCTTAAAATCTCCAAACTAATGTGGTGTCAAATTAGAGCAATTGTATTTCACAACTAGAATAGGAAGGAATGCAGGACAATTATCATGAAATTTCATAAATTTGGCCATTTTATCACTTCCAAAGTCATATTGATAACTGTGAAGCATAATATTAACTTTGCATATTTAAGGGGGGTCACCTGTTTTGTTTTTCTCTCATTCTTTGGCTGGTATCCGCTCGGCCCCAATCAGCCCGCTGTTTTAAGACGTTTATCCCCATCGAGGTGTCGATTTTTTCCTGGCGAGCGATAGCAAGCCAGCATTGTATGGAGAAATCCGGCTTCGCTGGAGACATTTTTCTTTTGAAAAATTTACAAATTTAGCTTGCTGTAAAAAAAATATATGTATATATGCTGGCTCGCTACCGCTCACCAGGAAAATATTGATACCTGGATGGGGGTAAACGTCTAAAACAGTAGGCTGAATGGGGCCGAATGGATACAAGCCAAAGAGAGAGGAGAAAAAGAGAAAAAAAGCGAGGTGGGCTCCCTTAATAATAGTGATAAAAGAAAGGACTCAATTTTAGGACTGGTTTTAAATAGTCTCGTTTGACACCTGCCCATTGCCACTGTTCACCTACAGTAAAAAAGAACCTGGAGTAAGTGGACATTTGTTTGACCTCATCCCCCCAGGGGGTAAGGGGGCCTTCATCTAATGGTGGAGGAAAAAATAGAATATGCCTCACGCATCCTACTGCGTGTCGTACAAGGCGACTAATAGGGGGGATGGCGATAGACTTGTGGACCAACAGCCATTACTATGCAATAAAGTCTTTATCTTAGCACTGTCTTAGTATGGCACTGCCGATGTGGGGTGTGGATAGGTGCCACAGGGGACTGAGTCTTACCTGAGCGCTGTTTGGCACCACACCTGTGTCAGCAACAGTGTTTGCATGTTGCAGCAGTGTTGGGGCAGGACTTTATTGTTGTATAGTCCAATTGCCTAATATACAGTAGAGTCTTGTTATGGTGCTGTCTTTTTGTAACACTGTTAAGGCTGGTGTGGTTGCAGATACTGCAGGTGCAAGTGCTGCAGGGGGACTCTGTTGAGTCTTGCTGAGGCACGGTTAGCACTATACCAATATCAGCCACAGTGATGACTTGGTGGGGCAGTGCTGTGGCGGGACTTTATTGTACTACAGTACACTCCAACTTCTGAAAGGCAACCCCGTCTGAGCCGTTACATTGCATGTAATGGAAAAATGACGTTAAACCATTGTATGTATGTATGTATGTATCTGGAGAGGAACATTGTGATAACCTGGTGAATATACGGTAGACCATGTGTACCAGGCTAGGTAACTCACCCATCACCGGCTCCAAAGACATGGGGAGGACATGTGTACTGCAGCAGAGCTCAGCTTGACTTAAACCTTTTATCTTTGCCTAAACCTGTACTATTTTTTGCTACTTTGGCCAATTGGCCAGATCTGGAATTACACAATTTGGTAAAATCCAAAGGGGTCAAACTTTCAGCATAATCTCCAATTATGAGAACTCATTGACCAATGTTTTCATATCGAAATATCATCACAACTATAAGAGAGTCGTATTATAGATTGTAATATCATCACAACTATAAGAGAGTCGTATTATAGATTGTAATATCATCACAACTATAAGAGAGTCGTATTATAGATTGTAATATCATCACAACTATAAGAGAGTCGTATTATAGATTGTAATATCATCACAACTATAAGAGAGTCGTATTATAGATTGTAATTGTACCTAAATGTTGTCTCTGATAGGACCAATTTTCACCCTGGCCTACGGACTAATTAATGTCAACACACAGGTTCCGACTATCACGAAACCCCGGCAAGGTGCAGTCCCGAACCTCCAACCAAGGTAAAGCCAGCGGTGCCAGGAAGGGTGCCACCACCAGGGGGGAGTCAACCACCGACCACGACCCAGTACAGTTGACCGTCACCAGGGAGGAGGAGGGGGAGGAGGAGCAGGAGGAAGAGGAAGGGGAAGGGGAGGAGGAGGATGACAACAGTAACAAGGAGAAGGAGGAGACCAAGGAGGCGGTTTGGGTGCGCTCTGCTCCCGCTGATCTGTACTATCAGAGGGATGAAAAGTAGGTTGAGACTCTTGGTAGTACAGATAATTATAATATATATATATATATATATATATATATATATATATATATATATATATTATTATATATATATATATATTATCATATTATATATATATATAATTATATATATATATATATTATATATAATATATCTCTCTCCCTCTCTCTCCTCTCCTCTCTCTCGCTCTCTCTCCTCTCTCTTTCCTCTCTCTTTCCTCTCCTCTCTCTCGCTCTCTCTCTTTCCTCTCCTCTCTCTCTCTCTCTCTTTCTCTTTCTCTTCTCTCTTCTCTCTCTCTCTCTCTCTCTCTCTCTCTCTCTCTCTCTCTCTCTCTCTCTCTCTCTCTCTCTCTCTCTCTCTCATATTTAAGGGAAATTTGTAAACATTTTCTTTTTTATTGGAATGTTTAAAGAATTTGTTTCGTAGATGACAATACTTTATGTTGATTGATTAATATCTTTGCAAATAGGACCTCTAGTTGATTACATGTTGGTAAAGTGTATTTGTAAACTTTCAGGAATCCTCTTGTTTTGCAAGCCACCAAGAAACTAAAGCAGCTGTGTGAGACGTTTGACGAGAAACTCATAAAAAGAGTAGCCAAAATCCGCGAGGAAAAGAAAAAGAAGCGGAAAGAGATGGACCAAAAGGCCGGCCAGAAGACAAGTGGTAGGTTAACCCTTTCAGTTTTGGGGAGCTCAGTGGTCTGATTAAACTTCTCAAAAAAAAAAAAACTTTCAGTCCATGATGACATTTGTATCTCCCTCACAAAGTTTGTGAAGCTTGTCTGATCGTCGCTGTTTGTCAGCAGGATTACTCGTCAAGTATATTGCCAGATGCCTTAAGCAAATGTTTTCTCATAATATTTTGAGGGTTTTTGTCATTGGAATCGGGAACTAGAACAAAGGTAGATTATATTTGGTAGTTTAACTAATATGAAACTTAAATTTTGAAACTGCCAGAATTCAGTTGCCCGTAAAAAATTGACAGAAAAATAGCTTGTGTTACACCGCCTATAATCCCTGAGGGGGACTCACAAATGAACTGCCTTTATATGCTTCCATATTCTAAGGTAACTCATAAACTAATGGAGCTTAGTTTGGTACCCATATAGAAACAAATATCTTTTGGTTAACATTTGACAGCTCAGAACTATTTGCACAAATTTAGATGACGCACATTTATCTGTGCATGTATGACGAATACACGTGCTGAGTACCGGTACTATTTATCATCAATTTAGGCTAACGTTAAACCTCTAATGAAAGACGACTCACAATAGCTGTGTGTCTAAAACTACGTCAATTAGCTCCCACATTACAGGTGCAGTATACTGTACCTTGTTTCCTTGTATTATGGCTCATTCTGGACGTTTGTGTGTTACCTCGGGAAATATCTCTCTTGGTGAAAGGGGTTATGCATGGTCATGTATGTATCTACCAATAGGCATTTACAAATATAATCTTGATATATTAGTAAATATTAAGCAAAGCCTCTGCTAACATAAGTTCCTCACCTGGGTTACACCGGAGGTCATCTCTTGAAGAGTTAATAATTTATTGTAGGTAAAGTTCTATACAGTATTTAATTGTTGGCTTCTTAACCCTTGTCTAGCGGGGTGTTTTGGGCTCATTTGGGCATATTCAGGCCCTCTTGCATAATAAATCAAGCATCTGCATGAAAAAAAAAATATTTAGCAAAAAACTAGGCGCTAAAAGCTTCAAAATGAGACCAGAACGATCTACGTAGCACTCGTGGTTCTCTTGCAGGGATGCCACGAACATGGGAGTTTAGCATATATCGGTATATTTTTCCCAGCTATGCTCACTACTGGCTACACTGCCAGCCTCTCGAGAACACAGGGAACATGAGTTAATGGGCGGCGGTAAGCCCTGGGAGTCGGCTGTCTGGCCCGCTGCGCTCCCGGCCATTTGCACTCGATTTTAACCCTTTAAAAGCCTTAATAATGCTCCTAACTTGCTGCAAATTGGTGCACGACTTAAGTCGAGCGCCGCCAATAAGGGGTTAACCTGACTATGACAAGTTATTTATGTTTTATTTATTTTTATTTTTAATATATTTATTTTTAAAAGTTACATTACCAATACAAAATTTTTGTTTCTAAATTCTTCTGTTAATGTAACATCTCCATGTAAAGTAAAGAATGTTATCTATTTAATAACCTGTGAGAAATGTGGTATACAATATGTTGGAAAGACGGAGCAATGTTTAAGAGAAAGAGCCTTCGGGCATAGATCAGGAATTAAGAACGGCATCAACTCCAAGATTCTTCTATATAAGCATTTTAACACAGATTGTACTAAATTTGATTGTAAATACAAAATTATAGAAATTGTTCAAAGTAATCAAAATGTTTTAGATAGAGAAAATTATTGGATTGGAAAATTAATGACCATCTATCCATTTGGACTTAACAATCAAATAAAAAATGTAGGCAACATTTTGTATAAAGATTTATTAAAAAACGATTTTAATAACCCATATTTTAACTTCCCTGTTTTAAACAGAAGACCTGGTAGACACGGTAATAGAAGACTAAATACATTTAATAAAAAGAAAAGCAGGTCTGATATTATAATTATTGTTAATAATTTATATTCATTATATCGAAATTTCGGAATTAAAAAAATTAAAAGATTCATTGAAAGGCCTACAAAAGAAAAGTTTTGCTCCTTTTATAGAAAATATTCTAAATAATAAACATAATTTCACAAATAAATTTAAGAATATAGTCTTTGCTTTTATGGGATATATTAGAGCTAATTCTAAGAAATCCAAAGATAACCGTATTAAAGATAAAGTCATGTCCACTTTAAATTATTCCTCTAAAATTTTAGACAAAATTAATGTTAACAGTCTTATTAATTCAAAGAAAGTTAAGTCCATGTTACCAGATGGTTGTAAAGATTTCAAACCATTAATAGTGTATTCATATGAACGACCTGTTGGGTCTATTATTTGTAATTATAATAAAGTTTTAGGAAATCTTTCAGATAATGATATTTTCAATAATAATAAATGCGTGTGTGAAAGAGTCATGGATATGCCAGCTAGCAGACGTGATGCACAAGCAAAGTTCATTTATAGTCCGATATGTCACATATTAACAGGTGATGTAGAACTAGTTAAACATTTTGCAAACGACAAATTAGCGGAGCTATGTCGTAAAGGGTTTAAATTTAGAATAGGGAGTAATAAAGTAACATGGACATAATTTTAAAAGATATTGTTTTTTCAGTCAATAAATTAAAAGATAAATTGTTAAAAATTGCGTGCTGCAATGCGAGAGAACTAGAAGCATGGTCTAAATTATTAATTAAGTTAATTAGAAATAAAATTTTCTCGCTTAAAAATGAATTTAATCTTTCAGATTTTATAGACTATAATTATAATAAGCTTAAAGCTGATTTAATAAATTTACATAAACATTTTGTAATCACTACAGTAGATAAAGCCAGCAATAATTATAGCTTCACATGTAAGAAATTTTATCTTGAAAATATGAAAAAAGAATTAGGTAACCCTCCAGCCCCGGGGGCTATAGCTTACGACTGTGCTCCGGTACCGGGTGTTTTGACGATCTTTGGCCTATGTTAACTACTCTGTAAGTCAATGAATATGTCATGTAATGTTGTGAATAAAAAAGAATAATGTTCCACAAACCTTCCTCTGTCGAATGGCGTTGAGTAGAGGTCTCTAGCCCCTCTGGTTGCATAATGGTGAGCGCGGGAAGACGAGTGCTTTTCGGCGGCAAATTCTTCCCGCGTTCGGACGCGTCGCCTCGGCCATGGCTACGACGCACCTAGCCGCTCGCCGCGCCAAAGTATTTATCTCCCTTAGACGATTTTAGTGTTTGATATTGAGAATGTGATGTTTATTTGATATTTTCTAGTTATTTTGAGGCCAATTATATAAAATATGTTTATTAGGGTATCACTGTCACTGATATTGCTAATTTTCACTCGATACCGTACATTTTATTAGTAATTGAGGTAGCTTATTGTTGTATTAGGCACTGATTATTCGTTATCACAGGTGTTTATTATACTTTGGCCATCAAATATTAGGTCTTGTGTCACTTTCACTTTGACAAATATGCTTTAGAGTGTCACTGTCACTGATAATGCTCATTTTCACTCGATACCGTACATTTTATTAGTAATTGAGGTAGGTTATTGTTGTATTAGGCACTGATTATTCGTTATCACAGGTGTTTATTATACTTTGGCCATCAAATATTAGGTCTTGTGTCACTTTCACTTTGACAAATATGCTTTAGAGAGTGTCACTGTCACTGATAATGCTCATTTTCACTCGATACCGTACATTTTATTAGTAATTGAGGTAGGTTATTGTTGTATTAGGCACTGATTATTCGTTATCACAGGTGTTTATTATTTGGCCATCAAATATTAGGTCTTGTGTCACTTTCACTTTGACAAATATGCTTTAGAGAGTGTCACTGTCACTGATAATGCTCATTTTCACTCGATACCGTACATTTTATTAGTAATTGAGGTAGGTTATTGTTGTATTAGGCACTGATTATTCGTTATCACAGGTGTTTATTATACTTTGGCCATCAAATATTAGGTCTTGTGTCACTTTCACTTTGACAAATATGCTTTAGAGAGTGTCACTGTCACTGATAATGCTCATTTTCACTCGATACCGTACATTTTATTAGTAATTGAGGTAGGTTATTGTTGTATTAGGCACTGATTATTCGTTATCACAGGTGTTTATTATACTTTGGCCATCAAATATTAGGTCTTGTGTCACTTTCACTTAGTTATATGATTTGTAAACGTTTTATATACAATTTATTGTGTCTTTTTCACTGATTATATATTTCTATAGGTTCTAATCATATGAATGTCACTTGGTATATACATATGTGTCACTTTCACATATTATTATGGTGTAATTGTATTTGTATCAATGTTCTCATAATACATGACTTTTGTATTACAATACATTGGTTTTCTTCCACTTTTTGCCTATATATAATTATAGTGTACATATTGTCATTTTATTTGGCAATTTCAGTATGATTATTAGAACTCCAGCTTGGAGTGGTAATCAAAGAAGCAATCTACAGCACAGAGTGCCACCTTGCACTCCACACACTCCAGGGTTGACTTTTTACCTGACCTCGGCTTCACCCTGCTGTTGTAGCAGACATGGCACCGCTTCTGCTGTGTTCTTCCGGATTCATTCTGAGGCAGGGAACCAAGCCTGTGCCTAGTCAAGTATTGAGCAGACTGCAAGCGGTCAATAACGGCGGGCCCAGGATGTGCCACTGCCCTCTGTGGCATAGCATACTTCTCCAGGAGCTCCGTCAACACCTGCTTTTGGAACCTCCGCAGGCTATTGAACTTCATGGGTGTGTTCACATTCCGAAGCTTGTATATGTTGTAGGCATTCAGAACTGACATGTCCACCATATGCAGAAAGAACTTTTTGTACCATCTGCACGAGGTACGCAGGCAGTCAATGAAGCCTATCTGCATGTCGGACTTGTCCACCAGCCTCATGTTGATGTTGTAGTCCAGGACAGCATCGGGCTTGGTCACCCTGGCCTGGGTGCGGCGATCCACCTTGCCAGTCTCCACCATTTCCCCCTTGTGGATGGTGGTCAGGAGGTTGACCTTCCGCTGGTCGTGCCAGTGGATAGCCAGAATGGGCCCCGACTTCTTCTTGAACATATCACCTTTTTTGGTCTTTGGAGGGAAAGGTGGCATGCCCTTCCTTTTCCCTCGTACTGTGCCTACAGTCCCCGTCTTGCGCTCATGCAGGTACTGTGAGAGAGTGGGGGACGTGTAATAATTGTCCGTGTAGAGGACGTGATTCTTATGAAAGTAGCGGTCCATCATGGCTTGCACCACTGCTCCGCCAAAGCCAATGAGGGGGTCCACAAGCAAGTCCCCTTCCTTCCCGCTGTAGACCAGGAAGTCCAGGACATAGCCAGTTTGGCAGTCGCACATCACAAAGAATTTTATGCCAAAGCGATGTCTTTTTGAGGGGATGTACTGCCGGAAGCTGAGTTTTCCCCGGAACAGCACAAGAGACTCGTCAATGACGACCTTGCGGAAGGGCTTGAAGTAGGAGGTGAAGCGTTCTCGCATCATCTCATACAACGTCCTAATCTTCCACAGCTTGTCTGGGAGGTGGACGTCAAGGTTGGTGACAAGATGGAGCGCTGCGAGGATATCAAGGTACCGGTCGCGAGACATATATTTCCTGAAGGCAGGGGTGGATATCAGATCATTGGTGATCCAATAGTCAGGCAACCTATGCTTCTTGACATGAGGCATTAGCATGGTGAGTGCCAGGAACACCATGAACTCTTTATGAGTCACTGGGGTCCACTGCCTCATGTGGCCCTTGGTCACCTTTCCCAAAAAGTGGACCTGGAATTGGTGCTGCTTATTTGTCTCTTTGACAACATAGCCTACCACCTCCTCATCAAAGAAGGCCTCAAACAGTTCGTGTGGTGGAGCATTGGGGCCTGCAGGAAAATTGGGGGTAACGCCTGAACCCTCCAGTACCTCATCAAAAGCTGGCACATCAGGGTTGTATGCATCCTCATCAACTACGTCTTGCCACTGAAAAACGTAGAATGGGTCTTGTCTACGCTGACGAGGAGCTCCAGCTGGTGGCCCAGCACGCCCACGGCCAACTCGGGAGGCGCGCGCCCTAGGGCGGCGAGGGCGGCGGCCAGGGCGGTGGGCAGCACGACGGCAGCACGATGCCGGGCCAAGCGGATGGGTCGAGGGTCGTCGATGTCCATATAGTCATCGTCAGAGTGGTCATCTTGCCCTGACGGTGGACCTATGTAATCATGGCCAGAGTCTTGAGAGAGGTGCCCTTCATCATCAGTGGCCCCCACATAATCTGGCGGGGAACCAGTGATGCGTGGGCGGCGTGCGGGTGGGCGAGGTGGGGAAGGAGTGGCAGGTGAGGCTGTGTCCCCCCGAGGTCCCGGGCTCCTTGGCCTGCGACGAGTGACAGAAAGCAATGTTTCACTGTCACTAGGGCCAGGTATTGGTGATGCGAGCTCAAAGACTTCTTCAGGAAGACATGTTGAAGGCGGGAGAGGTGGGGAGGACCGTGGGGAAAGTTGCGGGGACGTATGGCTGGGGCCGGCCGGGGTGGACGCCGCGGGAGCCTCGAACAAAACTCTCTTACTTTTCTTAATTTTCTTGGTATATTTCCTACCTTTCCCCTTTTCGGCAGCAGTATGTCTCCTGTCGGGGGACCTAGGAGGCAAATAGGCCGAAAGTGTGGGGTCCTCAACCCTTGGCAATGGTGGGGGTGGTGGGGAAGAATGCGGGGCATCCGGGTCATCTTGGGTGGCGTGGGTAGATAAGGGAGACAATGGCGGACGAGAAGGGTCACCACGCTGACCCTCACTCACAGCCTCATCCTCACCAAGTAGTTTTGCTTGTTCCCTAGCTGCCGCGGCCGCCTTCTCAAGTATTTTCTGCTTATACAAATGTAGCTTGAAAGGCGATTTACCTGGGGAAGGGCTTGGCGTCGTGTCACTTAAGCGAAATTTGGTGAGTGACCTTGAACTCTCCCACTCGCTCACTCTCTCAAGTTCACTGTCTTTAGGTAAACCAGCTTCCTCAACAACTGGTACATCACCTTCATCACTGTCATGTTCTCTCGCAAATCCCAGGAATTGCTCTTCTTTATCACTCTCATGGCCATAATCACTCGACTTATAATTACTGGAGTCGTCACTGACTTCATCATCAACATTATGCTTGGCATCAGCTCGCTCATAAAGTCTCAATGTCGTCTCAATACCTCCGGGAGATAACACATTTAGGCGATGGCGTCGGGGTAAGGTGCGACGAACAAGCAAGGGCGTCGTAGGAAGCACGGTATCGGACACAGCGGAATCACTATTTGGCGTACTGTCCATGATGGCGTCGGGGTAGATACTGTTGCTGTGGCGGAGTTTACGCCTGGTGGCGCCACCTACCGTCCCACGATACCGAAAATGTACGCGCGGCATTCGAAAGCACGCATGCAAGCAATGGGCGTTCAAGAGCCCTTCCGGGTTGCGCGGGCCGAGGTTGTTATGGGCGTTCAAGAGCCCATCCGGGTTGGAGGGGTTAAGGGTAACATATTACGTAAAAATATTTGCGGTAATTCTGTTTATGAAATTCAAAATAATCTGAATATTGATAACTTAATCGATGAACATACCAAGAAAAATATAATATTTGATATTAAACTTTCTGATAAGAACAAGTGCATTGCAAAATTATACATGTTACCTAAATTTCATAAAAGACCTTATAAATATCGCTTTATTGCCGGAGCAAAATTTGCTACCACTAAAACTCTATCAGAACAAATAGTAAATTGCTTAAAATACATTAAAAGTACTCATAAAAGATATTGTAATACCATCATGAGAAGAACTGGCATTAACTATTATTGGAGTGTTGACAATTCGTTAGAAGTTATTGATAAAATAAATACCATGCCGAAAGTTACCTCGGTACATAGCTTCGACTTTTCAACTTTGTATACCAATTTGCCTTTAGATTTAGTATATTCAGAGCTTTGCTTTATTATAGATTTGCACTTTGACAGGTTCGTTAGGAATGGTAATTATTTCATAAATGTTTATACATATTTTAATAATGCATCACTTAGGGTATCACAGAGGGTACAACAGGGGAAGAGGGTTGTAGGAACGCTAAAAGCAGTAACAAGAAATAGGGTGGTCAGTATGGAAGTGAAGAAGTCCTTGCATGACAGTGTGGTAATCCCGACACTGACTTACGGAAGCGAAGCATGGACGTTGGTTGAGAGACTCAGACCAAGAGTGAGAGCAGTGGAAATGAATTACTTAAGGAGTGCGTGCGGAGTTACATGGAGGGATAGACAGACTAATGAGGAAGTAAGAAGGAGGTGTGGTGTGGAGGTAGATGTGCTGGAAAGTGTGAAAAGGAACAACTTGAGATGGTTCGGCCATATGGAACGTATGGAAAGCGAGAGAATGACTAAGAGGGTGTACGAGAGCGAGGTGGAGGGACAGAGGGGGAGAGGTAGACCGAATATGAGGTGGAAGGATGGAGTGAGGAACTACATGAACAAAGGCGGTGCTGGTTGGGGGGAGGGGCGTCGACTGACTGGGGACAGAGGTGCATGGGGGCGGTTCGTTCGTGGCCACCCCTTCGGGGATCACGGCGTCAGGCAATAGATAGATAGATAGACTTAGCTCTACTCCCACTAGTTCTGTATATTTTGATAGAACTAAACTTAAAGATGCCCTTAAATTCCTCCTTTTCAATACTTATGTTAGATTCGGGCCGTACATTTTCAAACAAATATTAGGAATTCCTATGGGTGGAAATGCTAGCCCTTTAATTGCAGACTTATTCTTGCTTGCTTTAGAATTTAAATATATAAAAGACTTAGTTGACAGTAGCAAGAAAAATAAAATTCCAGAAAAATTAGCACTTGCTAAACTGTTAAGTAATAATAGTAGATATATTGATGATATTCTTGTTTGCAATTTGTTAAATTTTAATCAAGTTGCTAAACTTATTTACCCTAATTCTATTCCCCTCACACAATGTAACGTAAATTATAAAGTTGAAAATTTTCTTGATATAAATATAGAGATTGTTAATGAACAGTGCATACTTAAAGTATATCACAAAGTTGATGATTTTAATTTTAACGTAATAAACTTTCCTTTCCCTAGTAGTAATATCGATAGTAAAATCACTTATAATTGTTTTTATTCCCAATTAATAAGATTTTGTAAAATCTGCACTAAAGTAGATGACTTTTGGGCTAGAGCTAGGTTACTATACAGACTCTTAGTGGACAGAGGTTTTGAGGCAAGTAAATTGTTCCATAAATTTAATCTTTTTAGGGTCAATTATTGTGACTGTATTCTAAAATTTGACATCAATAATTTTAATCAAGCATTTTTAACTTGAAGTTTCTTGTATAACCTCTGCTTACTTTTTGTCTGTATTTATTGTTTATCTTTTTCTTTTTCTTTTTCTATTATTATTATTATTATTATTATTATTAATATTGATGATTTTTTAAATTTATTGTTCTTGTTAAAAGAGTACTCTTTGTTTAAATCTGTTGTTACTTCATATTTTGCAATTATTTCTCTTTATATTATATGTATTCATTGTCGATAGTATCAATTGCTTACTTTTGCGATTTCCTTAGTTTATTTGTGCTATAAATGTAGGTTATTTGTAGGGTAGTTATTGATAGGGGTCACTTGAGGCATGCTATGCTTACAGGTACCTACCCGATAGCACTATCGTTAGTGAGTGCTGTACTGTATTTTATATATTATTTTGTAATAGTATAGATATCTTATCAATATTTGTATTTTTTACTATTGTTAATGTCTTGTCATGTTGCAAATTTGATTTTAAATAATATTTTGACATTTAACATGTAGTTTCTTTATTCATGCAGAGTTTAGTCAAATTTGCCAGAACGTCCCGGACTTCCCAAACTTGACTACTTCCTTTAACGTGACGATAGTGCGTTGTTATATGTGCGATTGGTTTGCTTGGGAAACAGATTAACTTGCTCATGTAGTGATGTACACCCTATGTGGTGGATTGTGTTCTTTTATTTAATAATTTTCATTTTAGTAAGCGTTGTTTCCACATAGCGATTTTGATAATTTAATTTGACTTTATATTGTCCTTGTCCCAATTTTGGTTTGTTTAGTTTGCAAGTTTTACATTTTAATACAAAAAATGTATGTAAGCTATCTTTACAAAAGCATATAACTTAACCCTTTGGCGCACGATGACTCGTTCAGAGTCATTAGGTATTTTTTTCCTAGGCGCACGATGACTCGTTAAGAGTCATTAACCCTCCAACCCCGGCTACGCATTACATAAATATTGCCCGAAACCCGGGTGTTTTGGCCGAAAAACGTCTAGGCTAGGCTACCGTATCATTGTTATGCTGACTGCTTCCAACATTCCTGCGCATCCCCAAGCGTAGCTGTGTTATTTACCTGTAGAATGGCGTTAAGTAGAGCTCTCTAAGTCAACTGGTTGAGTTGTGATGATGATTTCAGTGGAGATAACTTACGGCAACAACAGCCACTTTACAATACTTTTCGATACTTAACAACAACATACAGTCACACACGAACAAGCGACGCTCTCCTTCTTGTGGCCGGAGATGCGGGGCGTTGGTCCAGCCGGCTGTTGTTTACATGCGTCGGACCGACGCCTCGCACACCAAGCTCACAGGCTTTCAACCACTGGTACAATGTTGTACCACCCGGGTTCCTTGGGGCAAAACATAATGGTACACACGTGTACCATCCGAGTTTGAAGGGTTAAACTTAAAAATATTCGCCAAAAATTAAGTTTTCGTCTGACGCGCGTCATATTTGGCATAGATATTAAGTATTACATCTAGTTCAATGGGTACAATTGGCAACCCCTTCAGTTTAACCGTTTACTCACGGCTGGCTGGGAAGGGAGCAGAGTACAGCTCAGTCTGTGTTTCGATACTTTCACGTTTATTTGTGTATCTTAGTAACTATTTGGTTTATAGTAATTCTGAAGTTACCATTGGAATCCTCATTAAATTCCGCGTCCATATATGTATGCAAATCAAAAATGTTGCGGGCAAAATTTTGAGCTAGCGCGAGTTGGAGATAAGGTATTTATTTTTTTTTTACAATTCTTATTTCGGAGTGCCCCAATGTAGTTGTTTTGTATTTATTCTATGTTTTTATTCGCTTATCTTCAAGTTCAATCAATAACGAAGCCGATGGTACCTCATTAATCCAAATACAAGGATTTTTTGGTGGATAAAAACGTCACAGAAACAAATTATCGCCGGGCACAAAATTGGCTCTGAGTGAGCTGAGATATACTTTGGGAGTGGGAAAAACTTTGATTGGAAACTATAGGTGCGCCAAAGGGTTAATTACAGTATGTTTTTTTGTGTGTGGGGGGGGGGGGGGGGGGGAGATATACAGTGTTGTTTTAATACTAATTATATACTGTATCCTAAAAAGGTGCTAGAAATGGTTGCTGCGGGACAGCCAAGAAGAAGAGTGAAAAGGAAACCACTGGCAAGGAGGATAATGAGCCAGAACAGAAGACAAACAGTGAAGAGAGTGGAAATAATAATAATGATAAAAATAACACAGAGAAACCGACAGAGGAGCCCAACCAACCATCTCCCGAGAAAACTGTTGGTACCGAGATCAAAACCCCTGCTGACACTGTTGATAAGGAAGAGGGTGAAGGTGCCGAGGGTGAGTGTGACCAACAACCAAAGGCCCCCGTGGAAGACACCTGCGATGAGTCACAAACCTCCAAAGATGTATGCAAGCTCAAACATAACAGTAAAAAGGTTCGTTTATCTGTCTGTCTATAACAGTACAGGTATATAAAAAAAAAAAAAAAAAAAAAAAAATTTAAGCTGGGGGTGGCCGACTTGAGACAGAGTCCGAACAGGGACAACAAAACACAAATCGTATGTCAAGGTAGACCTGTATGTTGCAGACTTGCAGTGTTATGGTACTCCACTCCAACTGCTGAAAAGCAACTCCATACGAACCATTACAATTATAGTGGAAAAGGACACTAAATCATTGTATGTATGTAGTCATGTGCTGTACTTATAACTGTCTTGATGGTGTAATGGTTAGAGCATGTAAGTTCTGTATGAGATTTCCTAGGTTTGAATCCTGAATAATCACATGCTTTAATTGATATATTTTGTGGGTTATTGGTGTTAAGAACAATGTTAAAAATCATTCTTTTGTAGGTTATTGGTGTTAAGAACGATGTTAAAAACAAAATGATCTACTAGGGGAGCAAAAAGTGCGGCGGGAGCCGGAGCAACAGTAGCAGCGACAACAGTGACAACAACAACTCCGACAGTGACAGCAGCTCCAGCAGTGAGGATGAGGAGAGTGAGATGGACCGCATATCTAAGGAGCTGGAAAAGAAGAGGAACCATCCTGACCGACTCCACCCGGAACTCTGGTTTAACGACCCGGGAGAGGTAAGGACGGTACAAGTTGAGACACAAGAAGGGAGGAGATCTGAGGGAAATTATTAGAAAGGTAAGGAGGACAAGTTAACCCTTTCCCTGAGGGAGATGTTCCTGAACGCCATGGCAATTTACATCAATTTACAGGTTTTTAACCCGTTGAGACCCAGCGTCGCACGTGTTGCGTCGGCAGTCTTTGATCACCAACTCCCAGCGACGCATCACGTGCGTCCGACATATAAAAAACACTTACGTGGCTCGTAAGGTAGGAAATGGCGGGAGAATAGGAGGGGGAGGTACCGTAGTGTGTGGGGGAGCCGGGCCAGTAGGTGTGAGCGGGCCGAGACAGCCGCGCGGCTGGTGGTGGTGGACTTAGTGGGGATAGTTTACACCCCTAGTTTACCGCCACTTTGAACCTTCATTACTCCGGTCGTATGGGAGCTAGAGGCTTGAGATTTATGTGAAATACTCCTTAGGATGTATGCCGTACAATGCCATACTCAGTTTTTACCCTAGTGCTCCCGGGCGGGTGGTCATGCGGGGGAGACGAACTATTGAAACCCCCCCGCCCCCCAAATGACCGAAATGAGTTATTTTTATTTGTGTGTTCATTTCTCACCATTCTCTTCCATTTTGGCTCAACAAATTTTTTTGAAGCTCTCCCCCCCCCCAACCCCCCACCAAGGCCCCCCCCCCCCCAAAAAAAAAATGTCAGAGGTGATTTTTTTTTGTTTTTTTTTCATTTCTCATCCTTGTCTTCCATTTTAGCAAACAAAAAAAATAAGTGAAAATGGCTTGGGCCAGGGGTGAACAAAATATTATAACTAGCCGGGGCTCAACGGGTTAAATCATTTTAAAGCCTAAAATTGAGTGCGAGGGAGCGCGAGCGCGACAGACCACACGTCCTTCTCCAAGCAAGGCGGCCGCGGTACTGAAGGCTCTTAGTCAGAGTCTCGCGAGATATACAGTACTGTACTGCCAAAGGCAAATGTAGTGAGAATTGCTCATTTTAGTTAATGTCTAGGGTAGCGCTGCGGGTGAACCCCACGAGCTACGAAGCTGCTTTTGGTGTCATTTTGAAGCTATTTTCTTCTAGTTTTTGGCTGAATACATTTAATTTAATTCAGACACTTGCCTAATCAATCAGGAATGCCTGAATGAGCCCTAATATGGCGGAAATATGCCCGCAGAGAAAGGGTTAAAGAATATAAGATAAGAAAGAGATGGTTGGAAAGAACAGGGAAATGAAGGGAGCATAAGTGAATAGATGCAAGGAATCGAGAGGGGGGAAAATAAGGCGAGGAGAGTGGTATTGACCGCATCTCCAAGGAGCTGAAGATGATGAGCCACCCTGTCCGAGGGGCTTCCACTCGAAAACATGATTTAGCGACCCGGGAGAGGATAGAGAAAAAAAGGAGAAAGGGAAGGGGAAGAGGTGAGATGATAAAAGAGAGTAGGGGAGGAGAAAGTAGGAAAGGAAAGAGGATGGAAGTCAAGAAGAGTAAAGATGTTTGGAAAGGACGGGGAATAGAGAAATAAGAGGGAAAGGGAATTGAAAAATGGCAAGGGCAATGAGAGTGTAATGGACTACATTATTAACTCTAAAAGAGCGGGGTATCGTGTGTATATCACCGTAGTGCCAGGCGGCTATACAGTATTTTCCGAAAATTACCTTCATTCCATACTCTTTTTCATGCATAAGCAAGAGCCAGAGTGTAATACAATATATATCCGTGAAAGGACGATGATAGAGCTTTCCAATGACACCTGAATCATCCTTGTACGACATCTGGTTATCTTGTAACGATCGTGCAACCGAAGGGCAAAATCGGTAAAACTGTGGCAATTTGGCTGATTTTGGTGTGTGAGAAAGGGCACATGAGTGAGAGAGCCGTGTGTAGGACTTCAGTGTACGCCACGCGGCCCTGTCGAGCAGTTGGAGGCCACCTATGGTCCCTCCAACGCCCAATAGGCCAATTTTCTCTCTCCCGTCATATGACGGTCGCCGCGAATTGAGGGTTAAGTATGCATGGAGGTGGTGTCCTGGGGAGGATAATGTTTCCTTGTCAGCTTTCTTACATATGATTTACAGTATAGACTAGTGACATTATTAATCCACTCTTAATGATCAGATGAACGACGGGCCTCTGTGTCGGTGCTCCCTGAAGGCCCAGCGGTCCGGCATCAGGCACGGGTACTATGTGGGGGAGAACCACCTGGAGTCTTGTGATCCGTGGACCAACAATGCGGACCGTCTCCATCACTACCTCATTACCATATCACCGCCCACAAACTTCCTGGTATGTCACACCCACTCATTCATTTTTACTATTCAGTATGATACAGTATTGTGTTTTCCCTGTTTTGGTGTGTTTATTTTGCAATTTTTACATTAAAGTCTGAGTATATAGATAGATAGATAGATATATATATATATATATATATATACAGTATATATATATGCATATATATACTGTATATATATACTGTATATATATATATATATATATATATACACTATATATATATATACAGTAGGGTCCCGCATAAAACGTGTTCGCATAAAACGAGTCTCGATTAAAACGAGAGAGCACAAATAAAATAAGGACATTTCCAAAAGTTTAGCCAACCCAAATCACGCGGTTTGCATGGTTGTACACTTTAAGCAAAACCTCCAAACCACTCAATTTGCGGTCCTGATCCTCAGGCCGTTAAAAATATCATATTCCGCTGTATATTTTATGTTAGATATCTTTAGTTATGGTATTAATGTTTTGTTTCCCAGATTAAAACTCCCACGGTGATCTCCCACGACGGTCATGAGTTCATCTTCGAGGGGTTCTCTCTGCTGTCCCATCACCCCCTAGAGGAGGTCCCCACCTGCCGGGTCATACGCTTCAACATAGAGTACACCATCCTCTACATAGACGAGAAAATACCCGACAACTTTTGTATCCATGAATTAGATTTGTTCTGTAAGTGTTTGCTGGTTACCGGTAGTTCTTTTACCTTTATATTGTCTTTGTGCAAGTTTTGGTTTGTATATTTTGCAAGTATTACATTATAATTATTTGTAGCCATTAATGTAAGTGCAAGGGGTAGACAAAAATGTAAGAGATAGTGTGTAATACACTTTGCAATTTTTACAATATAATTTATTGATGTGTCTACCTTGTGTTCCCTCAGACTGGTACTTGTTTGTGGAGGTATTGGAACTGGTGGACCTGAACCTTCACGCCATGGGGGACGCCAACGGCTGCCCCAGATTCCACTTCATGCCAAGATTTGTCCGGAAACTCGCAGGTAAGAATACGCTGGTTGCATTTTGAGTTAGTTTTCAAGTTTTTTATTTTAATTTGTTTCGTCCTTTAACTCATTCAGGGCCAGGGACGTCCTATTCATCCTATTCTGGCAATTATTATGAGTTTTTATTCAGCTTAGGAAGGACCATATTTACTGTCCCTCTCTTTAGATTCAACACAAAGTAGCCTACCAGTACAAATTTTCAGCAAACTTATATTTTGGCTGTGTTTTCACCTATCTATTCTATCTATCTATTCTATCTATCTATTCTATCTATCTATAATACTCAGGCACATACATACCCCATATTTTTATTTTGTTTATTATTTATTTGTTTATTTATTTTTTTTTTTGGCTGGTGGTGGCTGACTCA
Organism: Paralithodes platypus; assembly: GCA_032716605.1. Classification (NCBI taxonomy): domain Eukaryota; kingdom Metazoa; phylum Arthropoda; class Malacostraca; order Decapoda; family Lithodidae; genus Paralithodes; species Paralithodes platypus. Next base: position 45,492,661 of record CM064527.1, on the reverse strand, counting down.
AGACGAGCCCGAACAGTGGAAGAAAAACAAAAATTATACACATTTAGGTCGTACCAGTACAGATGTTCAGGGAACTTTAATTTTGCCTGCGCTTTCACCTACCTTCATAATTTTCCCACTTGCAGACAACGGGAAAGAGATCCTGTCGATGAATGAGGTGTTGAGGTTCTTGATGCGCAACAGCGGTCCACTGGTCCAGCCGGAAGACTTGGCCCAACTGCTCAATATGTCCCAACACCAATGGCAAAACTATGCTGACCAGTTGAAAGGTCAGTTAAGGCGAGATAGGCGGATTTTTTTGCTCATTTATGTACCGGTAATACAGTATGACGTAACTTTGGACGGGGAGATAATTTCGGACATTTTGGAAAAACAAATGTTGAACCGCAATTATGGGATAAATACATGATGTTCTGGAAAAACAAGTATGTCTGCGGTGTTCTTCCATAATGCAGAGCTATTTTTCCATAACTGTTGCTTAAATAATGTTATCCAGAAATGTCCGAAGTATACCCCCATGTCTGAAGTTAGGCCATATTAATGGTATCTTTTTATTATTTTATTAGTTTCCTCCCTAGACCTCCATCCAGCTTAAAAAAAACATCCCCAAGCCCCTCCTTCAAGATAAATTAGAAATTTTTCCCGTAGAAAAATGTCTCATTTATGTTTGTCTCGTTGATTTAAGTTTTATTACACCAACTTCTCTCTTATACAGGCATGATAGTGAGCTGCCCCGGGATGAAACCATGCAGCATCCGTGTGGACCAGTTGGACCGCGACCAGGTCAGCGAGGAAACTATCAACTACCCCGTCATCGTTCACTTTGGCATCAGACCTCCACAACTCTCCTATGCCGGCAACCCTGAGTATGTACATTAATGGCCAAAGTCACTTGATTGGTTTTTCTAGCATCTTTTTTACAGCCCTGGTTTGGAAGTTTTTACATACCGGTATATATTATAATTTTTATAATTTTTATAATTATAATTCCAGAGTTGCCTATTTTGTTTTTCTTGTATTTATTCCAAGCAATGGTTGCAGGTACCAGAAAGCATATTGGGAATATGTAAAGTTCCAACATTTAGTGGTCAACATCATACCGAAACTATCATTTGAGGAAAAGCGGCAGCAGGGGGAAGAAGAACAAACTGCAGGAGAGGCGTATAACCTCATTATATTGTATTCTTGCTAGTGTTAGACCATTTTATTCAGATTTGGAATTTGGAAGGACCTATGGCTGTCGAAGGGTCAATTGAGATGGTTGGCCCTCTAAATTGTAGGGTCTTTACTAATAATAATAATAATAATAAGCATGTTACTTATTTCTCATAAGCGCCAATTTTTCCGAAGAATTCACTAGCGCTCGGAAAGAGAAAGAAAAAAGAACAAAATCAATGCATCAAAAGAAGGCTTATATACAACACACATTTAACAATCACTAGCAGTGGCAAAATAGCCTAAACTCTATAGCCATCTGTCATGACACCTCTCTCAAGATCATAGCTTCTCTCAAAGAGAAAAGTCTTAAGTTGTCTCTTGAAGCATTCAACAGAACTCAGTTGTCTCATGGACAGCGGCAACCTGTTATACAACCTCGGAGCCATGTAGGAGAATGACCTCTCAAAGAAAGAAGACTGCTGGAAAGCCCTTGGTTCATCAAGACGAAAAGGGTCATTGTCATGACGCACAACTACACCATGGTGTAGTTGTAGCAGAATAGAATCGTTATGTGTTATAAGTGAATGAAAATTGCTCATCACATTCAATACTGTCTATTGTATAATTAAATTGATTAATTTCACTACCAACACCAAACACTTCCCAATGAAATTAATGAAAGCATGTGATCCTACCGGGATTCGAACCTGATTTACCACATATAGATCTTAAACACTAACCATTACACCATCAAGACAGTTAAAGGTTAAGTACATGACTAGGATTTTATATCCATTTATCGAATTACAGGTACCAGAAAGCATGGCGTGAGTATGTGAAGTTCCGACACTTACTAGCCAACATGCCCAAGCCGTCGTTCGAGGACAAGCGGCGACTGGAAGGGAAGGAGAACAAATTACAAGAGATGCGCATGACCTCCAAGATGAAGAGGGACGTAACCATCGCCGTCTCTTCACAGGGGTTCTATCGCACCGGTATCATGTGCGATGTTGTGCAGGTACAGTCCATCCTCCTATAACGCGACTACAGTACAGTATATGGGCGGCAGAGCCCGTCACGCTGTAGGAATTCGCGTTGTAGGAATAATACAGTACAGTAAACCCTCGCTCTTTCGGACTAATTGGGGGAGACCCCTGTCCGAAAGAGTCAAAAGTCTGAAAGGGCCGAGTCCGAACTCACACTTCAGCCATTCGGACTTGTCCGAATGTCTGAAATAATGCATCTATCTCCCTTAAACATATATATAACTATGTCTTATTTGGTCTTTTTTTAATCTATGAATCAATTCTAATACGATGGAATTGAAAACAATATTACCCTTCTAATACACAAATAATATAATGAAAAAGAGAGTAAATAAAAATGTCTCCTTTGTCTTTCAGAAACATAAGTCCGTCTCGTATATGTTAGTATTTTATCGCTCGCTCGCCCCTAGCCACTTTCTCTCTTATCTATTTATCTCTAATGCATCTAACTAACTCCCTTATACATTAACATAACTATGTCTTATTTGGACTTTTTGTAATCTTTGAATCATTTCTAATGCAATGGAATTGAAAACAATATTATCCTTCTAGCACACAAATAATACCATGAAAAAGAGTCAATATAAAAGTCTCCTTTGTCTTTTCAGAACCAATTAAGTCCGTCTCATAATAGTTCGTGTTTATCGCTCACTTCCCCTTCTGCAACTCTCTTTCTATCTATCTTGTCTTTTCAAAACCAATTAAGTCCGTCTCATAATAGTTCGTGTTTATCGCTCACTTCCCCTTCTGCAACTCTCTATCTATCTTGTCTTTTCAGAACCAATAAGTCCGTCTCATAATAGTTCGTGTTTATCGCTTACTCCCCCTCTGTAACTCTCTCTTTCTATCTATCTATCTCTCTAATGCATCTACGTAACTCCCTTATACATTAACATAACTATGTCTTATTTGGACTTTTTGTAATCTTTGAATCATTTCTAATGCAATGGAATTGAAAACAATATTATCCTTCTAGCACACAAATAATAACATGAAAAAGAGTCAATATAAAAGTCTCCTTTGTCTTTTCAGGACCAATTAAGTCCGTCTCATAATAGTTCGTGTTTATCGCTCACTCCCCCTCTATAACTCTCTCTTTCTATCTATCTATCTCTCTAATGCATCTACGTAACTCCCTTATACATTAACATAACTATGTCTTATTTGGACTTTTTGTAATCTTTGAATCATTTCTAATGCAATGGATTTGAAAAATATAATATATAATAAATATAAGGCCGAAACACGGCTCTTCGGTCCGAATGCGATTTAATTTTTCTCAGCCTTTCGGACAAATCCGAAAGGCTGAAGCATGAGTCCGAAGTTAAATGTAGTCCGAAAGTGTAGTCCGAAAAGGACGGAGGTATTTTCTCAGCCTTTCGGACAAATCCGAAAGGCTGAACCATGAGTTCAAATTAAAATGCTTGTCCGAAAGCCTTGGAATTCCGAAAGAGTGAAGTACGAAAGAGCGAGGGGTTACTGTATATGGAGATTAATTCTATATGGGTCTGCGCCCCACAATTTTTCCCCTTTTTTCTGGATTTCTTGCTAAACAAACACCTATATTACCTACCATATATCATCAAACCATTAACCCACTGAGCCCCAGCGACGCAAACAGTGCGTCGGCAATGTATTTTTCCACCAACCCCAGCGTCACATACGTTGCGTCACTGTTAATTACTCCGGTCCTATGGCACCTAGAGGGCTCAGATTTGTATGGGAACTGTGTAAGTATCCCACGCAACAATGCCGATGGTTGAAAACTCAAAGTCCAACCGCGTGCGCGTGAGTGCGCAAAACCCTGTTTTTGCCTACCCATTTACCCATGTTAATTCCGACTTTCGGGCGCACCGTAGGACCCCTTAACCTTCCAGCCCCGGCTATGTATTCCATATATATTCCAAAAACCCGGGGGTTTTGGCCGAAAAACGTCTACACCTAGGCTACCGTATCTTTGTTATTTTGAATGCTTTCGCATTCCCAAGCGTAGATGTGTTTCGTACCTGTAGAATGGCGTTAAGTAGAGCTCTCTAAGTCAACTGGTTCAGTTGTGATGACAATTTCATTGGAGATAACTTTGTGGCAAAAACAGCCACTTTACACTACTTTTCGCTACTTAACAATAACATACAGGCACACACGAACAAGCGACGCACTCCTTCTTGTGGTCGGAGATGCGCGGCGTCGGTCCAGCCGGCTGTTGTTTACATGCGTCGGACGGACGCCTCGCACACCAAGCTTACAGGCTTTCAAGCTGCCGGAGCCTCAGAGCCCTACCGGATAGCGCGGGGTGTGTTTTCTATGGGTTTCTCAGAGCCCAACCGGGTCTGGAGGGTTAATGAACTAGGGGATCGTTTTTTTGTGGGTTTTCCTTCATTCCTGGTATTTTCTGGATTTTTTTTTTTTTCACAACCTGCCGGTACTGGGTGGTACATTTATTATTAATTAGCTGGGGCTCAGTGGGTTAACAAATATAAAAAAAAAACATCTTTTACCTTAAAACTAATGAAGAAAAATGGGTCGATCCAACCCTCGCGCTACATGACATTCGCTCTATGCGATCGCGTATACATATGGCGGAAATACGTCGGTAAATAAAAGTGATCGATCGGTCCTAGGAAAGACCTAGAATATTTTAGTTCCTAGAATATATAATAGAGAAATTAGTTAGAAATTTGTTGAATCTACAATATCATGGCCACAATTAACTGAATAAATGTACAATTTATCGGGACCCCCCCCCCCCCTCGTGTTAAAGGAGGATCGCATTGTAGGAATTTGTGTTATAGCAGAATAGACTGTACAGTACAGGTCTCCCTCGATATACGATTGGGTTATGTTCCTGAAACCCGATCTTAAAATAGAAACATTGTACTGTATAGCAAAACCCTAAAATTAATGGGGTAAATGGGGATGCCTTCTCGGACCAGCTTAAATCCAAACCCAAACACCTAACAACCAACCGTTTTGGTGTTCGAGGATTTATGTGTCATAGGAGTGTGTACAATCAATTGACCACTTGCGAGTTTCAGGCTATTAGGAAGTTGGAGCTGTAAACATCGATATTAGGCAGAAAATTATAATAATGTAGCTTTAAGATGGATAGAATGCATGTTGAATATGATTACAGAATTTGTATATAAATGTATTTAACCCTCCTGGCCCGGGCTAGCTCTCCTAATGACAGTGCGGGGTACCCGGGCGATCTGGCCGAAAAACGTCTAGGCCTAGGCTACCGTATTTTTGTTTATTTTAACTGCTAGAAATTTCCCACGCATCTATAAACGTAGTGCGGTTTTCAATCTGTAGACTGGCGTTGAGTAGAGCTCTGTAAGTCAACTGGTTCAGTTGTGATGACGATTTCAGTGGAGCAAATTTTTCCGCGATGTTGACAATATCGGAGCTTTTCAGACACTAATTTCGTCTGACGTCACAACAATAACATTGATCCGACGTCTCCTTATTGTTTTCGGAGGTGCGGTGACGCAACGATCGGCTTTGTTTACATGCGTCGGACGCACGGCGTTCAGACCAAGCTTAATAGGCTTTCAAGCTTACTGCCTTTTAACAGCACACCCGGGCTCCTGCCCTTCTTTCGCGGTGTCCTTTCACACTGACACCCGGGCTGGAAGGGTTAAACCGTATTTGAGCTGGTAATTTTGCTAAATAGCGACGTCTATGGTTCCAACTGCCTTACAGCCTATAATTCGCAAGTAGTCAATTATTCCCCCTCTGTAATTTTATGTATACAGAGTTTTTTTTCACACTGAATTTATTGGAGATATTTTTTGTTCTCTATGATTTTGTTGGAGATAGCAACAGGCTGCCTGGGTTATTTGGAAATTTGGAATGCCAAATTGTCTTGGTTTAATGATTCCAGTCCCAATAATTTTGTTTTTGTTTATTTACCTATTGTACAGTCAAAATCAATAGTTCACCATATTTTAAGTTATATTAACTTTCCTTGACAATCCACATTTGTTTCTAATACTAATTCCTTGAATATGACGAGAGTGTGTTCTTATGTGTGCGATTAGTTTGCTTGGGAAGCAGATTAGCTTGCTCCTGTAGTGATGTACACCCTATGTGGTGGTTTTGTGTTCTTTTATTTCAAAATTATATTTTGCTGAAGCGTTATTTCCACATAGCGATTTTGATAAGTTCTTTTGTCTTTATATTGTGTCGTCCCTGTTTTGGTTTGTTTATTTTGCAAGCTTTACATTATAACCCCAAGACTATAGGTGGCGCCAACGAACTTGACAATAATCTTGATCCCTGACCTCTCTGTACTGTAACTATAAAGGGCTTAGAGCAAACAGACTGTAAATTTCCACACCTATTTTCTGGTGGACTTCCCAAATGAAAGAAACGTCAGCCCGATTGTTTTCATTCATTTCGAGTTATAAGCAGTTAAGGGGTCAAGATTATTGTCAAGTTCGCTGGCGTTACCTATAGTACTTATTGTTTCACGTTATAGAAATGTGAAGTTGCTATCCCTCTCTCTAGATTTCACACAAATGATTATTAAGGTTTTTGGCAAACTATATCTGTAGTGGTGACGGATTTCCTTTGTCCCTGGCAGCACGCCATGTTGCTACCGGTACTGGTGTGTCATCTACGGTTCCATCAATCCTTGGAGGTGCTGGAGCGACGCATCAACTATAGCTTCAACACTCGCTTCCTTCTACAGCTGGCTCTCACACACCCTTCATACAGGTCAGTTGGTGGTTTTAAGGTGAGATTTCCACTTGCGGGATTTCTTTCTGGACCCCTTTCTCCCTCATGTTTAGCCCCATTGCTTTTGAGATTTTTTAGATGTTCACCCCATTAATTTGGCAATTTTAAGAACTTTCGCTCCATTTCTGTCAATTTTAAGAGCTTTCGTGCCATTTAGGTGTCAATTTTTTCCTGATCGAACAAATGTCTCAAAATATCAAAACAAATGAGGCTAATCATGAGGGAGAAGGGGGTCCATAAAAACCCTATTCCCCCCCCCCCCTTAAGGTATTGAAAAAATAAAAGTATTTATATTTAGCCCCATCAAAAGAAAGTGAGGTGGAAGGGATTGAGATTAAGATGGAGGGATGGAGTTTGGAATTATATGAGTGTAAGTGGTGTTGGGTGGGAGGAGAGGCACTTGTTCACCTCTAAGCAGAATTTATAGGTATGGAAAGGGATATCCCCTATGCGTGAAATTGACTATTTTGATAGGGATTACAGAATTTGATAAAATACAAATAAACGTCTTTGAAATGGAAGTCCGCATCTACCCTGTAAATTTGACTGCCCTAGACAATCTTGTTTTCCCATGGCAGTGGCCAGAAGTACCAATTAATAACCCTTTCTATACTGGTGAAGCCTTTATAGTTCTATTCTAGCTATATTTAGACAATTTTGTGCAGTTCAAGAAGGATCTGTGGTAGTAAAAAGGGTTGTTGTTGTTGTTCCCTAAGCTGCCTGGCCGAACAGCCCCGAGTCCCTGAGAAAAGCCATGGCCACGATCGGGCTTTCCCACAGAGCTCTCATTGAGTGTAGATTGTGTTGTTGGCGTAACTGGTTGTGTGAAATGCAGTCTTCTATGATGTGTTTAATGGTATGGGGTGCTGTGGTACATCCCGGGCAGGCGTCGACAACGGAGTCATCCAGTCTCTTCTGATAGCTCAGGAGAGCTGGATGGTATCCACATCTCAGCCTGGCCAGGTGGACTCTGTCCTCGCGAGGAAGGGAGGATTCGGAAGGATGGATTTCGGGAGGCCGTGCATGCAGCTGTGTGTTGTCTGTGAGTGAGTGGATGGATCGGTGAGAGATATGAGTATGGATGTGCTTCTGGAAGTTGGTTCGGGGTGGGCAGGGAGGGAGAGAGGACAATAATTGTGTGTGATACCGTGTGCTGGGTGTTGTTTTGATATTTCTTGGTATCTGTGGGTGTGTTGCCATGTAGTTTAGTGGGTGGTCTTGGTTCGTGGAGGCTGCTGCCAGGAATTAAGTGCCTCTCATGTCCAGATGGTCTTTGACTTTGAGGATTTTGGTTTCTTGATGTAGGTGATCTGTGGGTGCAGTAGCTGTGCAGCCTGTAATGATCTTCAGGGCTTTGTTTTGAATAGTCTGTAAGGTCTTATGATGTGTTTCAGCTAGGTTAGAAGCCCAGGCTGGGCTTGCGTATTCCATCACTGATTTTATGTATTGTTTATATACTGTGGTGGTAGTTTCTTTGTTGTGTCCAAATTTTGTGTGAGCAAGTGACCTGAGGGCGTTAAGTCTGGGTGTCAGTTTCTTTTTAATGTTTGTGGTGTGCTGTTTGAATGTCATATGAGTATCATATGTTACTCCTAGGATTTTGTGTGTGTGTGTGTGTATGTGTTAGGGGTGTGTTGTTTATGGTGAGTTGAGGGATGTATTCGTGTTCTCCTGTCCAACTTGTGAGCAGGGTTGCGGTGGATTTGGCTGGGGCTAGATTAAGTCTGTTTGTAGAGCACCAGCCATGGCGCGCAAGGGTTTAAGAGTCAATATTAACAAAACCAAGGTTATGCATTGTAGTTTGAGACGAGGCAATGTGGAAAAGAGCGGTGCATACCCATGTGCAGTGTGTGGAAAGGGAGTGGGCGTTAACTCAATTCAATGTAGCATCTGTCGATGTTGGGTACACCATGGGAGTAAGCGCTGTAGTAGAATAAAGGGGCCCCTGCCGAAGGATAAGTCAGAAATAGAGAAATTTGAGTGCGTAGTGTGCAAAGGCGAGCTTGTGTTAAGTGATGATCCTGTGGCTGTGAATTTTGGAAATGAGTCTTTGGAGCTGGTGAACAAGTTTTGTTACCTAGGAGATACCATCTCTGCCGGTGGTGGGGCTGAGGCTGCCACTGTTGCTAGAATTAGGTGTGGCTGGGGGAAGTTCAGAGAATTGATGCCAATCCTGACCATGAAAAGAATGCCTCTCCCCCTGAAGGGAAAGGTGTATGCCTCATGTGTTAGAAGTGCAATGACGTATGCCTCAGAAACATGGGCCGTTAAAGTAGAGGATGTCAACAGAATGGAGCGTAATGAGATGAGAATGGTGAGATGGTTGTGTGGGGCCAGGCTACAGGATAGAATAACAAATGTTGAGCTGAGGAGACGTTTAGGTATAAAGAGTATTAGCGAGGTGATGCGTACAAGTAGACTGGGATGGTATGGACATGTGGAGAGAATGGATGAACAAAATTGGGTGAAAAACTGCAGGTCTGTGATTGTGGAGGGAGCTGCACCAAGGGGTGGACCGAGGAAGACCTGGGATCGGACTATACGCGCCGATCTTAAATCCAAGAACTTGACAAGTGAAGCAGCCCTTAACAGGGTTGCCTGGAATGCCGCCATTAGGACAAGGGACTGAAACTGCACTTATGTGTGGAACACTCAGTCTTAAAATGTTATGTATGTATGTATGTATGTATGTAGTGTGTTGAGATAGGGTTGAAGGAGATCTGTTGCTCTTTTTGGGTCATGGTGTGTGCATGTGAGTGTTATGTCATCTGCATAGGAGGCTAAGTTTATTTGGGGCATATTGGGTGTAGTTATATCGTGCATGTACAGATTGAAGAGTGCGGGCGATAGGACGGATCCTTGTGGGACTCCGTTTGGAAAGTTTCTGATTTTAGATGACTGACCGGCAGAAGATACGTGTGCACATCTGCCTGCTAGGAAGTTGGCCAGCCACCTTTTTGTGTTGTGCATGTTTGTGTTGTAGATTATGTTTGTTAGGTTGTGGCGGGGGATGGCATCGAAGGCTTTACTAATGTCGAGTGTGGCTAATAGTGATCAGTGTGGTGGTCTAGCTGAGTTGATGCCGTCGAAAGCTCTTTGTGTAAGGTCTGTGAGAAGAGTGTTTGTGGAGTGCAGTGGCCTAAAGCCATGTTGTGTTGGAGCTAGGGGTAGGTCAGGTGTAATTAGTTGTAATACTAGGCGTTCCATGACTTTGGAGGGGGAGCAAAGGAGTGTGATGGGGCGGTGCGAGGAGGGTAGCGTGGGGTCTTTGTTGGGTTTGGGGAATGTGATGATGATACCATGCTTCCAAATGTCTGGTATTGTGTTGTGTGAATAGCTGTAGTTTGATATGTTAGTGAGTGCTTGTATGCCTTGTGGTCCCAGGTGTCTGAGGTGTATGTTGCTTATGTTGTCTAGGCCACAGGCGGGTGAGTGCTTGAGATTGTTGATGATATGCTTTGTCTGGTGATTGGTGAAGGGTGTATAGTCAGGGTCTGTGGGGAATTGTCTCTTACATCGGATGGCACGTCGGTCGTCTTTGTGAGGTTTTAGGTGGCTGACATGTGAGAAGTGATTGATGAGAGTGTTTGCTTGTTGTTTACATGAAGGAGTTGAGTCTGTTGTTGTGATTGCAGCATGTGATTGTGTTGAGTTGCTGTTGGAAAGTGTGATGCTGTTTAGTGTTTTGTAGAGTTTTTTGGGGTTTGTTTTGTGATCAAGTGTTTGTAGGAAGTTATTCCAATTTAGTTTTTGTTGTTCTTGTATTTTGTTATTAGTTTGGGTGTTGAGTGCTTGAATTTGTTGTGTGATGTCTTGTGTGTGGGGTGCTGGGGAGTGTTTCAGTATGTCGCGTTGTCTGATGAGGTTTTGAATTTCTGGTTGTTGGGGTTGTGTCTTTTTCTGTTACCTCTTGGAATGTGTTTCTTGTCAGCGTTTTGGATAGTTTTATTGAGTATGTGTACAGCATTGTTAATGTTAGTGATGGGTGTACTGTTTAGAGTTGTTGTTGTTGTTCCCCAAGCTGCCTGGCCGAACAGCCCCAAGGCCCCGAGCAAGGCCAAGGCCATAAACGAGCGCCCCCACAGAACCTTCCGTGCCGACCACAGTAAAGCCTGGGTGGCCGAAGCCACTCCATGGCGGGGAGCTGAGGAGGGTGCGGAAACACCCGGGAAACCAAAGCCTCACCCAGGGCCCTGTGCCTCTCAGCAATTATGAAGAGAAAGTTGAGGGGCAAAGGAAAAATGTGACACTTTAGCTTCCAATCTTGGTAGATTGGGAGGTCAATCCACGGAAGAGACGCCGTCACTGTTTAGAGTTGTGAAGTGTTGTTCTGTCTCATTTGTGAATGCTTCCCAGTTAGCTCTTTTATAATTGGTGTATGTGTGTTTGTGGCTAGCTGGGGTGAGTCTGGTTTTGGTGGTAATAATGATCGGGAGGTGGTCAGAGCCTAAGGTTCTGACCACCCTCCAGGATGTTGTGGGGGCGAGTTCTGGGGAGCAAAAGGTGATGTCTGGAGATGATGGGTTATAGAGGGCTTGGTGAGGTATATGGGTATGTTGATGGATGTCGTTAAGGATGATGAGGTTATCGGTTTGGTTTTGTAGTACCAGCCCTCTGTCTGTGTCGGGGTTGTCGACAAACCAGGCCGACGTCTTGGCGTTGAAGTCACCACCCAGGATGATGTGTGGGGTGTTTGTGATGTGTTGTAAGTGTGGTCTGTATTCATTTGGTACTGTAGGGGATGTTTGGGGAGGGATGTATGTGTTTATGATGGTTATGTTGGAGTTGTTGCCAGTGCGTATTTTAATTGACTGTATTTCTGTTGTGTTATCATTTGGGGGGAGGAGGGATTTGGTTTGTACACTGGTTACTATGTATGATATTTCTTTGTGTACCAGGGTGATGAGTCCACCGCCCCCGCCGACAGCCCGGTCTTGTCTGATGGTGGTGAAATTATGAAATGTGGGTGTTTTTTGTGTTGTGCGGAGTTTTGTTTCTTGTAAGATGTCAATGTATATGTTGTGTTGTTTGATGAAGTGTGAGAGTTCGTGTTTCTTTGTGTTGATGCCATCTATGTTCAGTTGAAGAATGTTAATGTTATGTGCACGATGTATGTTGGGTGCTGCTGCACGAGGAGGGGGGGGGGGTTGGGATGGGTGAGGTAGGGGTGGGGATTGGGGAGCAGGAGATGGGGGTTGGAATGGATTAGGATGTGGTGTGGTGTGTTGAGTTGAGGATGTGGATGGTATGGGAAGGTTAGGTGGGTTAGGGAGGAGAGGTGGACGGGTTTTAGGGGGGGGGGAGTGGATGATATGGGAAGGTTAGGTGGGTTGGGGAGGAGAGGTGGACGGGTTTTAGGTGAGGGATTTGACTGGGAGAGGGAGGGGCATGAGGAACAGGTCCAGGTGTTTGTGTAGTGTTTCTTGGAGGCAAGTGTTGTGCAGGTGAAGTGGGTCCAGTTCCCGCATGAATTGCAGAAAACTGAACCCTTAGTATGGCGACTCGAAGTGATGGGTTTTGAGCAAGTTGGACATATGTATGTGTACGTGGGTCCTGGGTTGATCTCAATGTAAAAAGGGTTATGTGAGATAGTTTGAAGCATGTTGATTACTGAAGGCCTTTTGTAAAATGAATAAAATTGTCTAATGGAATTATTTTTAATTTTATTTTTAACATCGTTCTTAACACCAATAACCCAATTGAAATGAATGAAAGCATGCGATTCTCCCAGGATTCGAACCTAGATTATCTCATACAGAACTTACACACTCTAACCATTACAACATCAAGACAGTAGCCAGAATAAAATTAAAGAGATGGCACCAGTTTTGAAATGGTTAAGAAGTTGGAATGTAATGTGAGTGTTTATTTAATTGTAGGGAGAACTTTGGTACGAATCCTGACCACGCTCGTAATTCCCTGACCAACTGTGGTATCCGGCAGCCGGAGTATGGAGACCGGCGCATCCATTACATGAATACCCGCAAGAGAGGTCAGTCACCTACCAAGCTTCAAGTGGTATTGCCATATTGGTTTTCAAGGTTCTTTTATTATTATTACTAGATATGTGTGAATTTATATTTTGTTTTTTTGTGTTTTGTTGTGTTGTCTATGTTCGGGCTCTATCTCGAGTCGGCCAGCCCCCAGCTATGGGGTATGTGCCTGTGTATATACATATATACATACTATTATTGTAATGTTTGTTTCCACATAGCGATTTTGATTAGTTCCTTTGCGTTTATCTTGTGTTGTCCCAGTTTTGGTTTGTTTATTTTGCAAGTTTTACATTATAATCCTCTACCCAAACTTAGCCATTTCTATCTGTTATCTCTTTTTAAGCGATTTGTGGCAAATGTCCAGTAAAGTCCATGTAACAATGGCATGTCCTAGCCCTGTTAATGAAGGGGGTGTTCGGCATTATGGGGTGATAGCCTATTTATTTGCTAATTTATTTAGCTTTTTATTGTTTTTTGTTTTTGTTAGTTTCCTCCCTAGACCTCAATCAAGCTTACCCCCCCCCCCCCTTCCCCAGACCCTCCTTCAAGATAAATTTGTACATTTTTAGATCGAAAATTGTGTACTATCATGCATTATTTCTCCAGGTATCAACACACTGATCAACATAATGTCAAGATTCGGACGCAACTTGGAGACGGAGAGCAAGATCACCCACAACGAGAGGCTGGAGTTCCTTGGTGATGCCGTGGTGGAGTTCCTCACATCCATCCACCTCTTCCACCTCTTCCCTAGTCTGGAGGAAGGAGGACTGGCCACTTACAGGTACGGTGGCGCTAATAAGTCATGTCTCGTCTGTCATTACGTTTGGCTCGCTCTGTGCTGTATTAATGTCTTTCAGATGTTGAATAGGATGGGTAAGTGTCGGAACATGTTTGTATATCTCACTCAAAACGAAAGAAATAATATGTAAGTACTGTATTGCTAATACCAATTATTGATCAAAACATAATTGGTGCCGAGACATGACTAATTAGGCCGATTGTACATTACAATAATAAATAACTATAGTTCAACTGATGAAGATTGTATGTAATATTTTTACAAAAAATAGAATGATGATAACAACAAGTATTTTGTAATTTTCCTTACATGCAGAGCGGCCATAGTACAGAACCAACATCTGGCAGTGCTGGCGGAGAAACTGGGATTGGATCAGTTCATGCTGTACGCTCACGGCTCGGATCTCTGCCACGACTTTGAGCTGCGACACGCCATGGCCAACTGCTTCGAGGCGCTTATGGGAGCCATCTTCCTCGACTCCAGCATTGAGGCAAGTCTTAGTAGAGATATTTAAGTTACACGTTAAAGTAAATAGTATAGAGATTAATGTATTTGTGTCCCTTGTAAAATAATGAATTAGGGAGCAGGTAGTACAATAAATTATTTTGAAGTTGATACTATTGTTGGGAAAGGACACATGTATACCCATGAATAAAAGCGGTACTGGTACCCCCGTTTCCCAAGTTCTTATTAACCCTCAGAATCCGGGAGGCCTCATATGAGGCAAAACAAAAAATTAGCAGGAATCTGCCACTAAAATCATCATAACTCGACAACCACGCGTTGTAGCAATGTCATCTAAACGACATTCTACAGACAACAGAAAGTTCTACAATTTGCAAAAAGATTGACTGCTCTAGGTGGTCTCAATCAGTAGCTACTGAATTATGAAGTTTGCCTGTACCAAAAGGGCCCCGGATATAGCGATCGGGATCATATGAGGCCCCCCGGATTTTGTTGGTTAATATTCCTCTATTGGCTTAAAGGGACTGAGTGTTAATTTGTGAAAAAGAACTTATATCAGCTAGTTCCATAAAGATCAAAGCTTTTATGTTTATATTTCAGGCAGCAGACAAAGTACTGAGCTCCACCTTGTTCCTGAACGAGACTATACTGCACGGCATCTGGGCCCACTACCCCCCTCACCCCATCCAGGAGCAGGAGCCTCACGGGGACCGCAAGTGGATCAAGGACTTCCCCATCCTCACCGTTAGTACCAACAGTAGAGTCCTTTTGGTTGTTTTCAGCTGGTGGTAAATGCAATCCCTTCTGTACCGGCGATGTCTTTTTAAATTTTGCTCTAGCTATATTAAGACGATTTTGTGCAGTTTAAGAAGGATCTGGTGGAGTAAAAAGGGTTAAGTGAGATACAGTAGTTCGAAGCCTGTTAATTGCCGGAGGTCCTTTTTAAAGTGAATGAAATCGTCTAATAGTAGTCAGAATATAGTTGAAAGTTCATCACGGTACAGAATTGGGTAACATCTGATTTCTTGATACTTGATGGGAAATCATTATACAGTAAGCTCTCACCTTTGGCATTCTTAGTACTGTAGTCTGAAAAAACGGCGCCAAACACGCAACGCGCATTGGAATTTAAATAGGAAAAATTTATGGTAGTCTAGTCATCCTTAAGTTAGACTATTTTACCCTTTTTTGTATTTTTCATCACAAATTTATCTTGTTATTGCAGAAACTGTCTAAATTTGAGGAGTCCATAGGCATAGAGTTCCAGCACATCCGGCTGCTGGCCCGAGCCTTCACGGACCGCAGCATCGGCTTCAACAACCTGACCCTGGGCTCCAACCAGCGGCTGGAGTTCCTGGGTGACACTGTGCTGCAGCTGGTGTCTTCAGAGTACCTCTATAAATTCTTCCCAGAGCATCATGAAGGACATCTCTCGGTCAGTTGTATAGCACACTTGACATCTTCACTATTATAGTAAACTGATACTGTATTCTTCAGTTATGTTCAGAATTTTTTTCTTTCTGCGGTAAACTATGTCATTTGTTAATCAGACCAGGTTTACAGTAGTTAGAAGTGTGGTACAGTATCAATATTATATGTTGTTGTTGTTGTTTTCGTTCCCTAAGCTGCATGGCCGAACAGCCCAGAGTCTCTAAGGAAGGCCATGGCTACGGTCGGGCTTTCCCACAGGGCTCTCAAGGAGTGTAGATTATGTTGTTGGCGTAAGTGATTGTGTGAAATGCAGCCTTCTACGATATGTTTCAATATTATATGTTTTCATGTTTTATTGAGGGGGTCAGGCGCCAGTTGGACTAGATAATAGTTCGTCAGGTGCCTGACCTGGGGAGCCAGTGTATATATGAAGTGTCATGCCTGGATGTGTGGTGGGCGGGCTTGTGGTGGTGTGCTTCGCAGCGTGTCTGCCTGCTGAGACCGGAACGGCGGCGGAACCTCTCCCGGAGATCTGGGACCGGGGGATTGCTGGAGTGATCCTTGGTCTCTGGGGCTTCTGGGCGACCTAGATGTGTGTGAATTTATATTTTGTTTTTTTATGTTGTGTTGTGTTGTCCCTGTTCGGGCTGTGTCTCGAGGCGGCCACCCCCAGCTATGCGGTATGTGCCAGAATATATACATACCGGTACATAATTTATTTTATTTTATATTTTTCTTTGCAGTTGCTGCGGTCTTCCCTGGTGAACAACCGTACCCAGGCTGTGGTGTGTGACGACCTGGGGATGACCTCCTATGCCATGTACTCCCACCTCAAGACAGAACTCAAGACCAAAGATCGGGCTGACTTGCTCGAGGCATTTCTGGGGGCTTTGTACATTGACAGGGTGAGTAGATTTATAATAAAGTTACATCAACTAGATAAATACACCTTACATTATATTTCCATACATGTCTTAGATTTTTTTATGCTATGTTGACTGTAACGCCTGAATTGACTGGAGATACTTCCACAAAACAGCTTGCTTCCATGACCGTGGCACCAAACCAGAACAACAAATTTTCACCTTAGATGCCATTTTCTTTGAAGCTTGATACCAGCAGATGGCCTCTTGAGCCTTTGAACATGCCGTGCGTACCACAGCCCCCGCCTCCAACCGCTGTGTCACTGGCTCCATCCACAATATCCCCAGGGAGCCAAACACCAGCCTTACCTGTTATTCTTCCCTTACTTATTATTATACTTAATATACTTATTATACTTGAATGTCTGTCTTCATTTGCAGGTTCTATTATATCTATATATGTACATGGTTATTTATCTATACAATACCTTGCTATTCACTTAATTTGTATATTTGCCAATTTTACTTCTAACCTAACCTAACCTATTATTCACTCTTTATACAGTACGGTATATGTTTGACAGCCTATCTTGTAACTTAGTAACTGTATCATGTATGTATGTATGCATGCTTGTATAAATCATATTGTGTACTCTTCTCTAATCTTCGTTTTCCCGGTAAAGTTAAGGACCGACCACACCATATATATAAAAGGTTAATTGAGTATTGTAAGTAAGGCTGAAAAACTAGCTATACATTCAGAATGTTATTGACCTTATTCAAAAACCTGACTATTGTATATTGCATTTTAGTCTTCTTTTTGCAACTGAAAGATTCTATATTCTATTCTATATACTCAAGCCCAATCCCCAATTTTCCCATTTTTTTCCCATTTTTTTCCCATTTTTTCTCCCGGTATTATTTGGACACAGACCCTTCAGCCAATCAGCTCAAATTAGAGTTCTCAGGCCCAAAACGACCAAGTGCAAACTTAGCAAGTCAATAATAAGTTAACTATAGTTTCATGTGTTCTCTTAACCCGGGAGCTGCGGGGAGACTCTTAAGAGTTCCCCCGGCGCACTGCGGGGAGACTCTTAAGAGTCAGAGAAAAAAAAAATCAACTTTTGACATCGATTTTTTTTTTTTTTTTTTTTTTTTTTGGGCCCCTGGGCCATGCAAAATCTCAGTCCTCTACCTCCCCTCCTTCCCCACTTTCCTCCTCTCCTTCAGTTATCACCTATTTTCCCTGTTATTCCCTTATTCTGAGGTATATTTTCGTGCTAACATTAGAAATCCGATTGGAGGGTGTGGTCATCACTGATAGCAAGCGAGTGCAAGAGAGAGAGAGAGAGTATCGATCGACTGTGTCTCAGTGGCCTTGGGGGAAATTGGCGGGAAAGCAGATTGCCTCACCCATACATTATACAACTCGCGGGCTATATCTCCGATTTTGACCATCCAAACGCTGTTTTCACTCGTTTTATTATTGTTTCAGGTTAATACCTTTATAATCAACCCATAATAGGCGCATATGGATAAGTATTAATGCTATTAATGGCACAATGAATATTTTAGTGACGGAAACACCTCAAATACGTCAGCACAGGGGGACGTTTCCAATTACCCCCATGCGCACTTCAGAGGTTAACCTCTCCGCGGCGCACAGTTTTTTTTTTACAGGTACATACTGTGCGCATGTATGATGATTTTGGGACCCATTGCCAATTTCGATAAAAAGTACATCAGCGTGTAGGGAATGTTTGCGTGCATCGGCCCATATATATTTGACCCCCCAAAAAAGGTCTGGGGGGGCTGGGGGAACGGTCCGTAGTTGAAAAATGTGGAGCGAATGGCACCGCGCGGCTAGATTGTCATCGAGCGGCGAGATTTCCCGGCCGAATTTTCACGCGCCCAGGGGATAGAACCTGAGGGAGGAGGGGGTGGGTTACCGCGTAATATCATGTATATCTCCTTTTTTTCTCTCTTAGGCTATGTAGAGTACGTATACGTGTGTAGGCCACCCATATAACAATGAATATGCCTCATAGTGACCAAAAATTGCAATACAGTATATAAGGGAATTATCAATGAATTTTTAGGCGAGAATGAAGATGGGTTGGAGGTTTGGCGGCAATTTATGAGATGAGAGTGTGGTTTGCGCTATAATATTACGTATATCTCGTACTTAGAGCACTGTCATGCTATAATACAGACTTGTACGTATGTAGACGTGCCATATAACAATATATATACCGCATATAGACCAATTCATGCGATAGTTTTTTTTTTTTTTTTTTTTTTCTATATTCCAACTTACTTCCTCTCGGGCATAGGCTGAGAGCCTTAACATTCACCGCTTTACAATGAACAGTGAAGCCCGTGAGGTCTTGTTCCAGTCTAGGGAGTGAGACATGTGAAGCACGTAGAGTACAACGAGCACCTGCCATCTTGCCTTCACATGAGGCACGGTGCTCACTCATGGCCCGAAACGACCCCATCTCTGAAGCCATCTCGTTCCCGTGCTTCACTGTCTCAACCCCTACACTCGGACTCTCACACTTACACACACACACAACGCCACCTGTTGAGCAGATAACTCACCAGGCATTGCACCCCTATAGCATATTTTGAATATGGGAATATTCATACAGTGCTATTTAATCAGGGAACAATGAGGGTATTTTATTGACGTTTCGGTGGGCTTATGGTAATGCACTGATACTAGGTACAGCACAAATTCCATCCCAATAATATCTTCCCATTGATACATCGGGATTTGAACCCGGGACCTTTGGATTACCAGGCCAGTGGCAAGACCACTCCACCACATTATCAATGAGTTTCTAGCAGATGGAAGCCTAAAAGGGTGGGTGGGTGGGAGGGAGGCAGGGAGTGAGTCGTGGAGAGAGTGAATGCAGGGAGATCTATCAAGAAACATACGCAGCTGTGTGATAATTGTGGAGGCGCCCGAGGCGTATGGATGTCTTGGGATTTTGAACCTTATGTCTAGCAGGTGTCTGGGGTTCGTTGCCACCCAGAGGTCTACAATAACATGAGTCAGGAATGGAGAGAGAAAGTGAGACATGCGTATGTCGTACGTATAAATGGCTTTCAGAATTGCATTTTTATGCAAGCAGACATTGCATTTTAGACACATGTGAAGTACCACAGAAATATGTAGGCCATTGACTGTAAATAAAGTACTATATTATAGACCAGGAACGAGGGTGGTCAGTAAACATCGGCAGTTAACCTTTTTTGATAGAGAGCTAAATATAGACTGGTGTCGCCTTACACTTGCAAAAGGGTAGATTGCCACCAGAAAACTTATATTTATTTATTTCCAAGTAATATGCAATCTAAATGTATATTCGAGACCTACTGCAAGTATTTGTATGACAGTCATGACTATGTATAATCCAATATACGCGCGTAAGGGCGTAGGCGAGATATAAGAAAGATGGTTGAGCAATTTTCGACACCCACACCGTTATTATTCATTACTTACAATATTATACAATACAAATGTATTTGTGAAGAGTATTTTATGCATGCTGTATTTATACAAATTTAGTTGGTAGCCAAACTCAGACAGGATCAGACAGGAGGTGTTGTGGATGGAGGGAGGGAAGGGTCACCCACTGACCCACTGACCGTGTGATAATGACTGGAGTCACACTGAGAGGGGCAATTTTGCTGAGTGTTTGGGCAATTTTTGACAGAATAAAGTTATATAATTACTAATTCTTGACAGAGACAAACTTTTATAAACCTTTGCATGATATAATTGATAATCCCATCAATTTACAAACGTAAATTGGTGGGATAATTCATTTTTTTTTTTATATTGTTATTTCGATTGTAGACACAAAGTTTTGAGTGACATTTGGTATGAGCTCCTGTGGCATGGTTGGTAAGGTCGCGGACTGGAAAACTCAAAGTGTGGTAGGGTAGTGGGATCGAGTCCAAGAGGGGGTTATGGGGAAGGTTTTATACTGTTTAGATAAATTTTGATAAAAAAATTTTTTTACAAGATTATGCCATTGTATTCAAACAATATGAAATATTCATAGTATATATCATATTGTAAGAATACAATGACATGACCTTGTATTTTTTTTTTTTTTTTTTTTTTTTTTTTATTATCTTAGTAGGTTTGACAGGATGTATTGAAACATATTTATTTTGGTACAATTTCATTTGAGGTAAGAAAATATATACACATTACTTTGGCTATAACAAACATATATATTGATATACTAAAAAAGAAGGCATATTACATGGAAATCTTGGAAACTTATAAACTAAATAATGAAAGATACAATTATATAATATAAAAAGCTATATCACAGGGACATCTTTGGAACTTCTACATTATATAATATATATGTAACATTATGAGGTAGCGTGATCAATTTGGTCAGGTCAGGTAAGGTAGGGCGCGAGTCCAGGGCAGGGCAGGGCAGGGGGCGGCACTCAGTAGTTTTTATACATGTGGTAGTCCCTGAAGCAGTCACCCAAGCAGAGTGCAACTTTGCACTCGGCGCACATTGAGGTGCCTCTTTTGGTTACGTGGGGTTTCCTGACACTGGTGCTGCAGACGTGGCACTGCACCTGCCTGTGACGAGTGCCAACCAGCTCGGTGTTGGTTGGGTAGTGTCTTTCCACACCCAGCTGGATGCGGTCAGGGACGTGATCCCCACGCCATGCCGTACGTCTGTGAGTGGTGGTGCCATACTTCTCCAGGAGTTGATATGCAACGTTGTACACAAACTCCCGGAATTTTAGCTTCTGGTTTGGGGCCATCTCTCTCTTCACCAACCACAAGTTGTAGGCGTTGAGCATCGTGATGTCAACTAGGTGGAGGAAGAGCTTGTGATACCACTTCACAGTCTTCCTCAGACACTCAACGCCTGACAGTTGACAGTCAGACTTGTCCACCAGGCGCATGTTCTTTGTGTAGTCCACTACCATGTCGGGCTTATAGATGGTCTTCCTGGTTCGGTAGTGGATTTTACCAGAGTCCATCTGGGCACCTGTGTGGACTGTGGAAAGCAGGTGGACGTCCACTTCATATAATATATGGTCAGACACGGCAGCCATCTTGAAAAATGACCGCCATCTTGGATTTTCGCGTGGCCAGCGGTATTTCTGAGAAGAATGGACCTTGAAGGGTACATGTACCAAATTTCATGCTTGCATCACCATTTGAACGATTCTCCTGAAATTTGCAGTTATCTGCTCCACTATTAGTGAAGCAGATAAGTGAAACAATCGTTCAAATGGTGATGCAAGCATGAAATTTGGTACAGGTATTCTTCAAAGCTCACTTTCAAAACACATACCGCTGGCCACGCAAAAATTCAATATGGCGACCATTTTTCAAGATGGCCGACACATCTGACTGAGCCCTACTGTTATGGGTCAGTTAATTGAAAGAAAAAAGACATGAATACTGTCCAATCCATTTTTTTTTTTGGCTCTAATGTGGTAAGTGAAGGTAATTTTGTCCAAAGCAGTTGCATATTAGACTTTAACCCATACAGCCCCAGCGACGCGCCTGACGCGTCGGCGATGTATGTAACGCACAGCCCCAGAGACGCGCCCTAATTGCGCCGACCGTAACCTCAGGTGTAGCCACTCAAGAGGGCTCAGATTTGTATGGGAACTGTGTACGTATCCCACGCAACCGTGCCGATGGTTGAAAACTCTCAAAGTCCACGTGCGTGCGCGCGAGCACGCAATAACCTGGTTTTTGGGGGTAATTGCCTTCAATTTTTTACTCTTGCAAAATACATTTTCGGGGGCTCTGTAGGACCATTCTTTAAGCTTTTTGAGCGGTTTTTCGTGGTTTTTCCATCATTCCTAACCCATTCGCTATTGTTTCTGGAATAAAAAAAAAATTTGAAAACCGGCCGGGTTCTGGTGAACAAACATTACAAAACTAGCCGGGGCTGGACGGGTTAACTAAGATGGCGTCCAAGATGGCCGCCATTAACCCGAGGAGGCCAGATTTTTTTGGCGATTTTCGGTAGTGTTTATGGCTTAATAGCTAATCAAAGAATAAAGATAGAGAAATGAGTCATAAACCACGTGAGAGAGGTCACTTTCAGCTTTTTTCTCGTAAAAAAATTCAGCTCCTTAGGCCCAGTAGTTAC
Organism: Paralithodes platypus; assembly: GCA_032716605.1. Classification (NCBI taxonomy): domain Eukaryota; kingdom Metazoa; phylum Arthropoda; class Malacostraca; order Decapoda; family Lithodidae; genus Paralithodes; species Paralithodes platypus. Next base: position 45,470,002 of record CM064527.1, on the reverse strand, counting down.
TGAGATATTGCTTGTTTTCGTGAGGTAACTTTTCCGTGATTTTCCGTGTTTACGCACCTTTGCCATAGTGAAATTTCCTTAAACCCATTGTGTTGACATCACGGTAGTTTCGGTGATATTGGAACTCGGTGAAAATTACCGCAAAAGTACCGTGACGTCATACAAGTAAATGGCAGCCATCAGAAGGCTATTTAAAGGCTATTTAAAGCTGTGCTATTTGAGTAGTGTATCGGCCTTCTGGGGTTAAAGACAAATTTTGTGATATCTTGGCTATTAGTAGAGCTAGACAAATGATTTTTTCATCTAATCCTACATTTTTGAGGTCGGAGAATTAGAAAGACTTGTCACATTATTAACTCATCAGGATCATAAGTAACTAGACAAAGTGAAGGAAGATTATATCGTAGGAAACGGCCTAATTTACACCATTTATACATATCCATTGAGTGCAAATAACATTAGTAAAAATACCATAGAATCAAAGACTCACACCTCACATTTGCAAGTGCACAGAGCTGTACAGGAGAGACCCAGCCTGTAGCACTTGCACCTGCCACGACAGTCTGATTTACAGCCACATTTGGTCAGCTGTTCGCAACTCTTGGCTATGGGGGAGTTGGCTGTCCAGAAGACGTGCCATTCTTCACCAACCTTCTGCCATCCCCAGTCAGCAGGACTCTCTGCTTCTGGTTGACACTGGGTTGCTTGGGCCCAAACACAACCAGCCTGGAAGGCAGCTCATCTAGTGTGCTGAAGCAGAGCTGCTCTTGTTGGTGGAATGGCCTCATAAGGCCTCTGTTTTCTGGCAAACATGTCAAGCCTGGCCTCATCCACAGTGGTAGCAGTGCTGGACCTGTCATACATCAGTATGACAAACCTCTCCAGTATCTCCAGGTCACCATCTTCAACTGTAAGAGGGTACTGGCTCAGCTTGGAGAAGACAGGGGAGGCCTCTGGACAAACATCCCATGTCTGCCAGGCAGTTTTCTTTCCCTTGTTACGGAAGGCTGAAACATTGTCACACCCTGTGAAGGCATGAAAGAATAACATGCCTTTAGCCTTCTCCTGCCCCATACAGCGATACAGGCCATGCACACTGATCCAGCGCCGGCTTTGACCGTGACCATATGCCACCCATAACTGCTCTAGCCCCAAACTCTGAAGGGCTGGAAAGGCACTCACTGCAATGACCACAACATCTGTATCATTTGCCTTGACCATGACGGCTTTTCTCCCATGTTCTGCAGCATATTTGGCATGCACAAAGATGCGGCTGTCAGCTTCCTCATGAGAGCACTTGTCCAGTCCTTGAAGACCAGTTTCATGAGTGCTGAGGACTGCAGATCCCTTTGTGACAATTACCAAGTTTGGTGCAGACATTTGGGCAACCCTGTCTGCCAGGAACTGGAACAACTCCGTCTTGTGTGGAAATTCCCGGCGCGACCGAAGCCGCTCCAAGGACCCGTGCCCCCAGGGAGGGGGCAGGGGATGGTTGTGACGGTTTGGCTCCCGAAACTGCTCCCCGCGGCCGGCATCCGGTTTTCCTCCACTGGTCGTTGATTTTGTCTTCGGCTGTGGAGGGTCGGCAGTCTCGGGAGGTGGCCCCACGGCGTAGACGCCGCCACATCAGGACCCATCCTTCCAAATCCTCCCTTCCTCGCGAGGACAGAGTCCACCTGGCCAGGCTGAGATGCGGACACCATCCAGCTCTCCTGAGCTATCAGAAGAGACTGGATGACTCCGTTGTCGACGCCTGCCCGGGATGTAACACAGCACCCCATACCATTAACCCTCTCACCACGGAAGGGCTCTTGAACGCCCATAAAAAAGCATATAACAGGTACCCGGAACGCTCTTGAACGCCCAGTGGTTGAAAGCCTGTGAGCTTCGTGTGCGAGGCGTCGGTCCGACGCATGTAAACAACAGCCGGCTGGACCGACGCCCCGCATCTCCGGCCACAAGAAGGAGAGCGTCGCTTGTTCGTGTGTGCCTGTATGTTGTTGTTAAGTATCGAAAAGTGGTGTAAAGTGGCTGTTTTGGCCATAAAGTTATCTCCAATGAAATCATCATCACAGCTCAACCAGTTGACTTAGAGAGCTCTACTTAATGCCATTCTACAGGTAAATAACACAGCTACGCTTGGGGATGCGCGGGAATGCGGGAAGCAGTCTGATTAACGAATATACGGTAGCCTAGCCTAGACGTTTTTCGGCCAAAACACCCGGGTTTCGAGGAATATATATATAATACATAGCCGGGGCTGGAGGGTTAAACACATCATAGAAGACTGCATTTCACACAACCACTTACGCCAACAACACAATCTACACTCAATGAGAGCTCTGTGGGAAAGCCCGATCGTGGCCATGGCCTTTCTCAGGGACTCGGGGCTGTTCGGCCAGGCAGCTTAGGGAACAACAACAACAACAACAACAACAACAACAACAACTCCGTCTTGTTGTCATTATGCCTAAGGAAGTTACGCCAATTGGATGGAATGCTGTTCTTGTTTGTCACCTTGCGTCTTCCTCCCTGGCCACGTTGCGGCTTTGAGGCTGGATGGGTTGTACACATCAAAGACAAGATGTGTTGTCTTGTACTTTGTAGCATAGCTGTGAATAAATGGCAGGAAGTCCAGAGTTGCATAGCCCTCAAAGGTCTTTCCTCTCTTTGGTGGCAAGACATGGACCAAAGCAGACCCATCTACAATCAGGACATCGGTCTCTGGTTCTTCGTCTGTTGATGTAACATGAGTCTCCAAGATAGAGGTCAGTTGAGACTTCTGGCAAGTGTACAGCCTTCCACCCTCACTCAGTGCAGCTGGGAATGCCTGATTCTCATGCTGGAAGAACTCCTGCAGATCACACTGTCTGCTCTGACAGGAGATGAACAGCTTTGAGAAGAGCTTGTAGTCCTCCTTCAGAAACTTCTGCTTTGAGTGCTTAATAGGAGCGTGTTTACTCGTGGTGAGCTGTGTGTTCACTTGACTCTTTAGCTTGAGCCTCTTGTTCATACAGGGACACCAAACGGCTTACCTCAGGACCAGCAACCATCCATCGCCTAAGTGCTGCTGGGTCTTCAGTCAGCCCAATGGCTCCACCATCAGCCTTGATGATGGCATTGGCCTGCTCATGGGCTTGGTCAAGGGCCATTACGGAGAAGTCACGACTTGTCATGTGGACAACAAAGTTTCCCTTCTTGAATTCTTGAGACAGCTCAGGGTGTGTGCTCTCCAGAGTGAGCATGTCCCTCAGGTGGACTGGAAGCCACCTGGCATAATTTGTATTGTTATTAGCAAAGAAGAAGGGGATTAACTCACTCAATGCCTGGCAATAGAGAGCAAAGTTGGCTTCACGGAAAGACCTGATGAGCAAGAAGATGACAAGCTCCATTGACAGCACCATGTGCCAGAAGTGGAACTGTGGGCTTTGCTCTTGCGAATGGCACACCACTCCTCAAAGCTCAATGTCTCTTCTTTGTGATCTGGTAGCTCTGCACAGTGATCCACATATGCAGCTTTCAGGAGCTTGTACAGGCTGCATGCTGTAACCTGATGCATTTGACGTGTCCTGGTAACACTTGCAGCTGACAGGAAAGATTCTGCAGTGCCTGATGAAGCCACACCTGCTTCCACCAAGGCTCCTGTCCACCCGCTGTCTTTGAGGAGAGTGCCCAAGGACTTTAGCGCTGCCATCTCAATGTGCAGACCTCCATACATGACCAGGTACTTGTCCTCTCCATATTGGTCAGGCCATTGCCACTGCACCTGTTTTGCAAGGACATAGATTGGCTGATCAGCTGCAATAACAGGTACCTGACCAGGGTTCAGATAAGCTACTACATCCTGTACTTTCTTCATCACATGTTTGACAGTAGCAACAGAGTGAGCTTGGTCCCGCAGAAGAGGAAGCAATGAAGTAATGCTTACTTCAAATTCTGGGCCTCTCTTCATTGAAGCATGATGTGCTGACCATGTCAAGTTCACTGCACCATCTACTTCCTCAGTCACTATTACTCTCTAGCCACTGGTACTCCATGGCCAGTTGTGGTCCGAAGACATCTGTGGCTGGCTTTGGCAGTGGAAGTTTTGGTGGCAGGGGGTTCTTTTCTTTGAAGGATGCAGGAGTAATGTTTGTGAATGTGTCAGGAAGTTCTGGAACGGCCTTGACTTTCTCAGGTCCAAGCCTGAGTTTTTGACGCTCCTGGCCACCATTTACCTTGGTGGGATGTTGAAATACAGAAATGCTAGTCCCATGGAAGGAGGTTGTGGCAGTTGTTGCGGAAGGGTTGTGGGCGATGTTGTCCATCACGGCAGTGGTGAACAACTCTTTACGCAGTACTGGTGGACAGACCACACCCTCCTCGACATACTTGTTGACTGTGGCATCTCCTAATTCAGCTGAGACCTCCAACACCCTGTCATATGAGATGCTGAGGCCATGCTCATGCAGCATTTCGACCAGGTTTCTTTTCCGGGTTTTGGCATAGACTGAGAGTCCCATGTAGACTGGGAATGGTGTTTCTCTGTCGTTTGAGTGCCTATGTGTAGCAGCTCCCTCTTTGTATCGGGAGTAGTAGCAGTTAAACTGCATCAATTGGGCAATGGCCTGATCAGACTTTGAAACTCCAAATCTCAGTTGAGACTTGATGTCAGCTCCATGTTCAACCATCCCCACAAACTGAAGCAGAAGGGGAGGTATGGCATTTTGCACACAACCAGCTGGAAATGTGCCATCAAATTTTGATTGATGTTCAAGCATGCATTTTCTTAGAATCTTTGCTGCTTTAGCAGTGATGAGTGCATCTGAAAAATCAGAAATTTGGGTAATTGCTTTGCCCACATCTTTCTGAAATGCAAGAAGTACATCTCTTCCACTTCTATGAGCTTCAAGTTCTGGAATTTCTTCCAGAAGTTTATCCTTCAGTCTGGTGGAATTTACACGTGGTAAATCCACACCAAGTTGTGCCAGACGCTGTTGGTAAAGGTGGCATATATCTGCCAGGCGAAATGTGACTGGCTCTTCTGAGCATAGGTTGCTTTCAACAATGTATGTCACCAGCTCTGATAAAATTAATGGATAAACATCTGGCTCCAGATCAGTGGCACTTGAGCTTTTCTCAAGGTTTCTCAGGTGGGACCTTTCCCTGTTGTAGAGGGCACTGAGACACACTCTGTGGTACTTTAGCTCCTGTGCAATAGCATCTCCACCACTCAATTTAGCAAGAAGCTTGCCATCGTTAAGTGCCTCTGCACACTCTTGTAGCCTCTTGTTAAGGTTCATGGTCATTACCTGCCTGAGATCAGATGCAGGTGCCACTTTCTCACAAAATATACAAGTTTGACCATCATAGCTAGTTCGACGTTGCTTTGCATGATTGTCTTCAGACTCACTACTTTGACGATTAGATCGGCGTTTCCTTGCGCGATTCAGCCTGCTGTTGTTAAACAACAACCGGCAGTTGACATGGTATTTTGCCTGATTTCTTCTCAAAGTGGCATCTATGCTGTCACCTTCATCAAGCCTTGTTGGATCCACGATCAATGGCATTTCCTGGATTTCATGAAACATCGGTATGTTGGTAGCCAGCATGGCATAACCGTCATGTTCAAGGGAATAATGGGTTCTAGGTAATGTTAAATCTTCACCTATTTTGTCTTTCTGGCAAAGACAACATTTTGACCAGTCAGTTTGTCTTATGGGAAAAATGGATTTTGAATCTGCCATTTTGCTTTCTGATTAAGGCCGAGGGTTTATCCTTTTACCACCTTAACGAAATTACACACACATTACTTTATGGGATACAACTAGGTTCGGGTGACCTACACCTAGCCCGATCATTCATCCAGTGCCATTTAAGTCCCGTGTGATCTGTACACCATCCAGGTAAGTACATGAGCAAGTCATGTATATCCCCCTTACCCTTGGCTCGGCTCTCCCGCGCTGGCACACCCTGTCAATTCAGGTGCGGCTATCTAACTCTATCTACTAACTACCAACTACTGTCTAGTAGCTAATTGATATGGGGCTGTTAGAAAGCATTTGGGACACTAAATTAAACTACACTACAACTTATAGTATAGTACAGTAAAATAAGCTGACACTGAACCCTCTCTGGGCTTAACACTAATAAGGCGTACGGTCCGGACGGTGTTCCTCCTGTTGTTCTCAAAAACTGTGCTTCCGTGCTGACTCCCTGCCTAGGCAAACTCTTTCGTCTCTGTCTATCCTCTAACGTCTTCCCTTCATGCTGGAAGTTTGCTCACATTCAACCTGTCCCAAAGAAGGGTGACCGCTCTCAACCCTCCAATTGCTCTTATCTCTTGTCTTTCTAAAGTTTTTGAAACTATTCTTGCTTCCAAATTTCTTAAGCATTTCTCTTCTCATAATCTGCTCTCAGATCGCCAGTATGGCTTCCTTAAGGGTCGCTCTACTGGTGATCTTCTTTCATATCTTACTAACTCTTGGTCATCCTCCTTTCGGGACTTCGGTGAGACTTTTTCTATTGCACTAGACATATCGAAAGCCTTCGATAGAGTCTGGCATAAATCGTTAATTTCTAAACTACCCTCCTTCGGTTTCTATCCCTCCATCTGTGCCTTTGTCTCTAATTTCCTTTCCGGCCGTTCCATAGCTGCGGTTGTGGACGGCCATTGTTCACTTCCTCACCTTATAAACTCCGGTGTTCCTCAGGGCTCTGTCCTATCTCCTATTCTCTTTCTAATTTTTATAAATGATCTCCTTAACTGTACCTTAATTCCCATCCATTCATACGCAGACGACTCAACCTTACACTACTCCATTAGTTTTTCAGAACGCCCCAGCCAGCAATCCCTCAACGACAAACGTAATGAAGCCATAGAACTCTTAAATTCTGATCTAAATACTATTTCCAATTGGGGCAGAGAAAACCTTGTTAACTTTAATGCTTCCAAAACCCAATTTCTCCATCTATCTACCCGTCAGGATCTCCCAGCGGACTATCCCTTGTTCTTCAACAATACAAAAATCAACCCTTCATCTTCTCTCAATATCTTGGTGTCTCTTTTTCTTCTGCTCTCATTTGGAAGGACCATATTACCAGTCTTGCTAAGGCAGCCTCCCAGAAGCTGGGTGTGCTCAACCGCCTTAGGGGGTTCTTTTCCCCTGCACAGCTTCTTGCTCTGTACAGGGGCATAGTGCGCCCTTGTATTGAGTATTGTTCACATGTGTGGGGAGGTTCCTCTCACACACCGCTCTCCTAGACAAAGTTGAAAGGAAGGCCTTTCGTATCATTAACTTCCGTCCACTCACCAACTCTCTGCAATCTCTCTCTCTCCGCCGCAATGTTGCATCTCTCTCGCTATTCTATCGCTACTATAATAATCAGTGTTCCTCAGAGCTATCCCAGTGCATACCACCTCCTTTACGTAGGGCACGTGGTACCCGTCTTGCAACTCAATCCCACCCCTACTCTGTGCAACTCTCCAACCCAAGAGTGAAACGTTACTCTCAAACTTTCTTCTACTCAATATCTGAGCTCTGGAACTCTCTCCCAGAATCAGTCTTTCCCTCTTCCTATGACTTAAATTGCTTCAAACTCCGTGTGTCCAGGCATTTTGGCTCGAACGTCCCTTGATTTTGGCCCTGTCACTCTTTCAACTATGGGGGAGGCACTCGCTATAGGCAGTTATGCCTTTTGCCTCCCTCAATCACATAGAAAAAAAAAAAAAAAAAAAAATGCTGAGTTGCACAGCAGCGATGTTACCAGTGTGCCCTGGTTGTGTGTTGACATCACTCTATTATATTTGCAAGATCTCATCACTGCCTCAGTCCTTACTAACAAATGTGAAAATGGCTCCATTGGATTGTCTGACCCAAAGAATGTATGTGCACACCAAAAATCATGTATATATGTTCAGTAGTTGCTTAGATATGAACATATGAAATTAATGGACGCCATCTTGGATGCCATTCTAAAATTCCAATTATAGACTATGACAATGATTAAAACAGTGCTTCTCATTAATCTGGTTAACAAGAAACTGTTTTCTCTTAAAATGTTCACCAGGTAATAATTAAAAAAGAATTAAGCAATAATATTGCTTAATTCTTTTTTAATTATTACCTGGTGAACATTTTAAGAGAAAACTGTTTCTTGCTAACCAGATGGGAAAGATCTGAGGAACACTGATTATTATAGTAGCGATAGAATAGCGAGAGAGATGCAACATTGCGGCGGAGAGAGAGAGATTGCAGAGAGTTGGTAAGTGGACGGGAGTTAATGATACGAAAGGCCTTCCTTTCAACTTTGTCTAGGAGAGCGGTGTGCGAGGAACCTCCCCACACATGTGAACAATACTCAATACAAGGACACACTATGCCCCTGTACAGAGCAAGAAGCTGTGCTGGGGAAAAGAACCCCCTAAGGCGGTTGAGCACACCCAGCTTCTGGGAGGCTGCCTTAGCAAGACTGGTAATATGGTCCTTCCAAATGAGAGCAGAAGAAAAGGAGACACCAAGAATATTGCGAGAAGATGAAGGGTTGATTTTTGTATTGTTGAAGAATAATATCACCCTCCTCTTCACTAGACAGACGCCCTTCTTCATTTTCATCACCGACGTCTGACTCACTTCCACTGTCCACTCCCAAATCCCAAATCCCCCCACCCTTGGTCCCGTGCTAGGGCGTCGTCGTCGAAACCCGCAGGGCTGCCAATGCCCTGCGAATCACCACCAAACAGCAGGGCGACGTACTTGGATGGTGTCAGATTTTTTTCTGCTCACTCTAGCATGTAGGGGCGTCTTATGGGCAGGGGCAGGGGCAGGGGCAGAAGGGCCGGCAGGGGCGGCAGTGGTGCGTGGTGCGTGGTGCAGTGGGCCTGGAGGCAGGCAAGATGATGGTGGTGCCTGTCGCCCCTTTCCCTTTCCCTTTCCCTGTTCCTTGGGCAGGAGCGGCAGGGCCAGCAGTCGTTTTCCCTCTCCCTTTCCCCTTCCCCTTCCCCTTCCCTTTTCCTTGGGCAGGGGCAGCAGGGGCAGGGGCGGCTGGTGGTGGTGGTGGTGGTGGCAGGGTCACTGTGGCAGGCGTACGGGTTTTCTTCCCTACGCCCGTGCCTTTGATTTTGCCTGCCCCCGCAGGTTCTGCACCCCTAGGGCGGCCTCCTCCGTCGCTGGTACTGGTGGCAGTGGTGGTGGTAGTGGTTGTGGTTGTTGCAGTGGCCGTGGTTGTTGCAGTGGCCTGGGTCGTCGTGGCAGTGTCCCCAAACTCCAATGACCTCTGTGCCATTGCCCTGCTTGCACGTGTTTTACGTGCTTTTGGTGCTGGTGCTTCGTCCTCCGAGCAGGGGCAGCAGGAGCAGCCGGGCCAGGGGCGGCTGGTGGTGGTGGTGGTGGCAGGCGTACGGGTTTTCTTCCCTACGCCCGTGCCTTTGATTTTGCCTGCCCCCGCAGGTTCTGCAGCCCTAGGGCGGCTTCCTGCGTCGCTGGTACTGGTGGCAGGGGTGGCAGTGGTGGTGGTAGTGGTTGTTGCAGTGGCCTGGGTCGTCGTGGCAGTGTCCCCAAACTCCAATGACCTCTGTGCCATTGCCCTGCTTGCACGTGTTTTACGTGCTTTTGGTGCTGGTGCTTCATCCTCCGAGCTGCAGGGCGTGTCGTACTGGTAGCTAGGGTTTCTGGTAGCCACTCTCTGCCTTCCACGGCGGCTGACACCACCAGAAGGAGGGCTGGTTGTGTCATCAGGGCACGAGCGACATGTGGGCTCCATGACTAGTGCTTGGGTTCTGGCGCGGTGGCGCTTGCACGAGTGCGGGGCGAGCGTGTGGCGGGGTGGTATCGAGAGTTGACATGTAGTACTATACCCACACCAATTTGTAGCCGCCTGCCTATAAACCCGCGATTTTGGTACGTGTTCAAAAGCCTTACTCTTAAGAGTCTTCCCGCAGTCCGCCGGGGGAACTCTTAAGAGTCTTCCTGCAGTTCCTGGGTTAAGTGCCATTACCTTACATTTCCATACACTGTTGTTAATTTTTTATATATTTTGAATTCCTGACCCTATCCTATTGTATACTGTATACTCAGACACGTACCCCATTTTTTTTCTTTTTTTAAGCTTGCGGGTGGCCGACTTGAGACAGAGCCCGAACAGGAAAAACAATAAATAAATAAAAAATGCACATTTAAGCTTGCGGGTGGCCGACTCGAGACAGAGCCCGAACAGAGAAAACAAATAAAATAAAAAATGCAACACAATTTTAGGCATATCTGATAGATAACTGTTAATCTTCATTCTCCGCAGGGTTTGGACTATTGCCGGAAGTTCTGCCACGTTTGCTTCTTCCCCCGCCTACACCAATTTATCATGAACCAGGACTGGAACGACCCCAAGAGCAAACTGCAGCAATGTTGCCTCACCCTGCGCACCATGGATGGGGGTGAACCGGACATACCTATATACAAGTATGACAGTGGGGAGTGAAATAACATAACATTAATACAGATTACAGCATACATTTATAAGTACAATACTGTTGTTGTTGGTGTGGTTGTCCTTCCCTAGGCTGCCTAATCAAACAGCCCTGAGTCCCTAAGGAAGGCCATGGTCACGATTGGGATTTCCCACAGGGCTCTCAAGGAGTGTAGATTATGTTGTTGGCGTAAATGATTGTGTAGAATGCAGTATTCTATAATGTGTCTAATAGTACAGTATGGGGTGCTGTGTTGCATCCTGGACAGGTGTCAACGACAATACTGTTGTTGTTGTTGTTCCCTAAGCTGCCTGGCCGAACAGCCCCGAGTCCCTGAGAAAGGCCATGGCCACGATCGGGCTTTCCCACAGAGCTCTCATTGAGTGTAGATTGTGTTGTTGGTGTAAGTGGTTGTGTGAAATGCGGTCTTCTATGATGTGTTGAATGGTATGGGATGCTGTGTTACATCCCGGGCAGGCGTCGACAACGGAGTCATCCAGTCTCTTCTGATAGCTCAGGAGAGCTGGATGGTGTCCGCATCTCAGCCTGGCCAGGTGGACTCTGTCCTCGCGAGGAAGGGTGGATTCGGAAGGATGGATTTCGGGAGGTCGTGCATGCAGCTGCGTGTTGTCTGTGAGTGAGTGGATGGATCGGTGAGAGATATGAGTATGGATGTGCTTCTGGAAGTTGGTTCGGGGTGGGCAGGGAGGGAGAGAGGACAATAATTGTGTGTGATACCGTGTGCTGGGTGTTGTTTTGATATTTCTTGGTGTCTGTGGGTGTGTTGCCATGTAGTTTAGTGGGTGGTCTTGGTTCGTGGAGGCTGCTGCCAGGAATTGAGTGCCTCTCATGTCCAGATGGTCTTTGACTTTGAGGATTTTGGTTTCTTGATGTAGGTGATCTGTGGGTGCAGTAGCTGTGCAGCCTGTAATGATCTTCAGGGCTTTGTTTTGAATAGTCTGTAAGGTCTTATGATGTGTTTCAGCTAGGTTAGAAGCCCAGGCTGGGTTTGCGTATTCCATCACTGATCTTATGTATTGTTTATATACTGTGGTGGTAGTTTCTTTGTTGTGTCCAAATTTTGTGTGAGCAAGTGACCTGAGGGCGTTAAGTCTGGGTGTCAGTTTCTTTTTAATGTTTGTGGTGTGCTGTTTGAATGTCATATGAGTATCATATGTTACTCCTAGGATTTTGGGTGTGTGTGTATGTGTTAGGGGTGTGTTGTTTATGGTGAGTTGAGGGATGTATTCGTGTTCTCCTGTCCAACTTGTGAGCAGGGTTGCGGTGGATTTGGCTGGGGCTAGATTAAGTCTGTTTGTAGTGCACCAGCCATGTAGTGTGTTGAGATAGGGTTGAAGGAGATCTGTTGCTCTTTTTGGGTCATGGTGTGTGCATGTGAGTGTTATGTCATCTGCATAGGAGGCTAAGTTTATTTGGGGCGTATTGGGTGTAGTTATATCGTGCATGTACAGATTGAAGATTGCGGGCGATAGGACGGATCCTTGTGGGACTCCGTTTGGAAAGTTTCTGATTTTAGATGACTGACCGGCAAAAGATACGTGTGCACATCTGCCTGCTAGGAAGTTGGCCAGCCACCGTTTTGTGTTGTTGTGCATGTTTGTGTTGTAGATTTTGTTTGTTAGGTTGTGGCGGGGGATGGCATCGAAGGCTTTACTAATGTCGAGTGTGGCTAATAGTGATCTGTGTGGTGGTCTAGCTGAGTTGATGCCGTCGAAAGCTCTTTGTGTAAGGTCTGTGAGAAGAGTGTTTGTGGAGTGCAGTGGCCTAAAGCCATGTTGTGTTGGAGCTAGGGGTAGGTCAGGTGTAATTAGTTGTAATACTAGGCGTTCCATGACTTTAGAGTGGGAGCAAAGGAGTGTGATGGGGCGGTGCGAGGAGGGTAGCGTGGGGTCATTGTTGGGTTTGGGGAATGTGATGATGATACCATGCTTCCAAATGTCTGGTATTGTGTTGTGTGAATAGCTGTAGTTTGATATGTTAGTGAGTGCTTGTATGCCTTGTGGTCCCAGGTGTCTGAGGTGTATGTTGCTTATGTTGTCTAGGCCACAGGTGGGTGAGTGCTTGAGATTGTTGATGATATGCTTTGTCTGGTGATTGGTGAAGGGTGTATAGTCAGGGTCTGTGGGGAATTGTCTCTTACGTCGGATGACACGTCGGTCGTCTTTGTGAGGTTTTAGGTGGCTGACATGTGAGAAGTGATTGATGAGAGTGTTTGCTTGTTGTTTACATGAAGGAGTAGAGTCTGTTGTTGTGATTGCAGCATGTGATTGTGTTGTGTTGCTGTTGGAAAGTGTGATGCTGTTTAGTGTTTTGTAGAGTTTTTTTGGGGTTTGTTTTGTGATCAAGTGTTTGTAGGAAGTTATTCCAATTTAGTTTTTGTTGTTCTTGTATTTTGTTGTTAGTTTGGGTGTTGAGTGCTTGGATTTGTTGTGTGATGTCTTGTGTGTGGGGTGCTGGGGAGTGTTTCAGTATGTCACGTTGTCTGATGAGGTTTTGAATTTCTGGTGTGAAGTTGGGGTTGTGTCTTTTTCTGTTACCTCTTGGAATGTGTTTCTTGTCAGCGTTTTGGATAGTTTTATTGAGTATGTATGTGTACAGCATTGTTGATGTTAGTGATGGGTGTACTGTTTAGAGTTGTGAAGTGTTGTTCTGTCTCATTTGTGAATGCTTCCCCAGTTAGCTCTTTTATAATTGGTGTATGTGTGTTTGTGGCTAGCTGGGGTGAGTCTGGTTTTGGTGGTGATAATGATCGGGAGGTGGTCAGAGCCTAAGGTTCTGACCACCCTCCAGGATGTTGTGGGGGCGAGTTCTGGGGAACAAAAGGTGATGTCTGGAGATGATGGGTTATAGAGGGCTTGGTGAGGATTATGGGTATGTTGATGGATGTCGTTAAGGATGATGAGGTTATCGGTTTGGTTTTGTAGTACCAGCCTTCTGTCTGTGTCGGGGTTGTCGACAAACCAGGCCGACGTCTTGGCGTTGAAGTCACCACCCAGGATGATGTGGGGGGTGTGTGGGGTGTTTGTGATGTGTTGTAAGTGTGGTCTGTATTCATTTGGTACTGTAGGGGATGTTTTGGGGAGGGATGTATGTGTTTATGATGGTTATGTTGGAGTTGTTGCCAGTGCGTATTTTAAATGACTGTATTTCTGTTGTGTTATCATTTGGGGGGAGGAGGGATTTGGTTTGTACACTGGTTACTATGTATGATATTTCTTTGTGTACCAGGGTGATGAGTCCACCGCCCCCGCCGACAGCCTGGTCTGTACAATACTGTAGCTTATAGTACTGTATGACATTAGGGAGTGGGATATTATAACATGGATATGCATGACTCACCCATATATAAGTACTACATTAGAGTAAGTTAACACCTGTGGGGCAGGTATTTTGGCCTGAAATTACCTTCATTCCCTGCTCATTTTCATGCATAAGCAAAAGTTAAAGATTAATACAATTATATATCCGTGAAAAAACAGTAATAGAGCTCTCCAATGACACCTGCATCATCTCTGTACGACGTCTGGTTGTCGTGCAACGATCTTGCAAAGGGAGGCCAAAATCGCTAAAAATTTGTGGTTTTGAGCTGTTTTTGCTATGTGTAATGCTGCAGTGTGTGAAGGAACTCTCTGTCTTACATCAGTATGAGCCCAGACTCCGTGGGCTCCGGGTGAGGCCCCCCCCATTACGTATTGTTTATTTAATTTGTCCAGGGCAGTATCAGTGAATTGACACATTTTTTCTTACAGAGTAATCGAGTGTAAAGGTCCGACCAACACCCGGGTGTATTCGGTGGCGGTGTATTTCCGAGCCCGGCGTCTGGCTAAGGCATCAGGACACTCCATCCAGCAGGCAGAGATGAACGCTGCTCGGGAGGCTCTGCTCAACTCTAAAGGTATGTAATGACAAGTATGAGACCAGTAGTTTGTGAAATATGTACTATAGTCTATTCGCTGTAAGTAGGCGAGAAATCATAACCTATAACCTCTTTAACTCAAAAAGGGCTAGAGCAAATGGGCTGTAAATTTCCACATCTATTCCTTGATTGACTTTTCCCAAATGGTAGAAATATTAGCTCGATTACTCTAGTCGTTTTTGAGTTACAAAGGTTAGAGGATGCAATTTCTGCCCAACCTAGAATGAACGGACTATACCAGTACTTGGTCTATCCTGCAAGTCCTTGAATAAACTGGCACGGTTTGTCCTTCTCACGGTGGACAGGTCCGCATGGGGGTGCATTGTGTATGGCCACCCTCATAAAGGGGAGTAAAGTGTCCAGCAATAGATAGATAGATAGATAGATTGTTAATATGGACCCTCCTTTCTTTTTGTAGAGCTTTTCCCGCAATTGGACCACCAGCGTCGAGTGATAGAGAAGAGCGTCAAGATCCAAGGCGTGAAGTCTGACCCGCCACACAGAGTACGAGAGCGGGAGAGAGAGAGGAACGGCCAGGGAGTCCACCGAGAGGATGACAGACGGAATAGGCCGAGAAATAACAGGGATGACCGGCAACTTGACAACAGGAGGTTTGTCAGCAGGGGAGAGGATCTACACGGTGGGAGAGAGAATAGCAGAACAAAAGAGAATCTAGAAAGTAGAAATGAATCAGAGAAATGCAGAGGGGATGAAAGGAGGCAAGTAGAACAAGAAAGGGATAGAGCAAATGAGAATCTAGAAGGTAGAAAGGAGCCAGAGAGAAGCAGAGGAGAGGAAGTGAGGCGAGTGGAACGAGAAAGGGATAGACAAGACATAGAGGAGGGAGGGCCAAGCAGAATAAAGAGAGACACAGCACCATACAGAGACAAAGATAAACTAAACACAGATAGAGACAGAGCAACTGAAGAAAGACCAAGAATGGACGACTTCAGAAAGCCCCGAGATGATAGAGAGGGAAGAAAATATCGAGGAGAAGAGGAAAGGAGAACAAGAGGAGAAGAAAGAGATGGGAGGAGGTATGAAGGAGACGAAAGGAGAAATAGAGAGGACATGGAGGAGAGAAGGTATCGGGGTGAGATGGAGGAGCGGAGATTCTACAGAGAAGGGGAGGAGAGAGGACAGAGGGGCGATGTAGAGGACAAGCGTTACATGGGAGATGATAACCGACCGAGAGGAGACAACGGTACGAAGAGAAGATTTCGCGACGATGAGGACAAGCGATATCTCCCAAGGACCAGTGGGGACCGGGGAGGTGAGGGAGGCAGGAGACATGGAGAGGATGCCCAACGATATGGCGGACGGGACACAGCAGACGAGCGGAGATACAACGCAAGGGAGGCGGCAGACCGGAGAGGAGCCCTTGAAGTAGTCCACAACAGATCTCAAATATGTGGTCCCAAATACAGAGAAACCGGTGACCCCGAACACTACCGAAAAGGGGGATACTGAAGATGTCACACAACAGCTTTTATCATCAACTTTCAATAATCAGCATTTTTCTGGCAATGTTTCTGGGATATTTTGCACTTGTATCAGCAACTAGTCTGAAGGCACACAATTACAGGTGACAACATTCTTATAAGAGTATGTTTCAGAAGCTGCCAGATCAGTGTTGCCGAAAAGTTCAGGGAAATAGCGCACCTGTGATACCAGCTTATGTGTTCAACCATAGCAGACATTCCAGTTCTCCACCAAGGGAATTCAACTCACTTTCCCAACTATTTCGCCCGGTGTGAACCCGGTAGAAAACAGGAAAGATCTGACCGGTGAAAAAGAAGACTACGGTATTTAACTTATTAGTATAATTTAGTATTTTTTTACCATAACTTATATTTTTAGGAATTTCTACTTTATATTTAAGAATTGGTACCATACAATGGTGCTACCCTTGTATAAACTATATTTCATGTTGATTACCCCTTTGACTAGGGTATGTCTTTTTATAGATTTATAACATCTTATAATGACAGCAAAGACAAATTTTGAACAATTAGGTTCAAGCTTAGTCTATATAAGGTGGTAAATATGATATTTTTTGTCTTTCCTAACCCATGTTTCTATATATTTAAAATTAAAATGTAAAACTTGCAAACTAAACAAACCAAAATTCGGACAAAGACAATATAAAGGCAAAATAACTAATCAAAGGAAGATTGATGATGATGATCATCATGCTGTGTTTTACCACCATGCACTCCCTGCTCAAGAGGTGGGCTAGGGTGGGTGCCTTGATGACCAGGAACATCAGTGAACAGTTGCCACAGATTTCTAGACCGCACCGTCCACCAACAACACTGTCGTTTGACAATAACACACACTGGCTGGACCCAGACTCTAACCATCAACCTCACAGTTTGCTGGTCAGTGCTCTACCAACTGCGCTATGGCCTGTAGCTCACTATCTAGATCTATAATTATTATCTCTGCTGCAAATTGACACCAAAAAGCCTCATACACCAGTAGGTATTTCCAGCCTTCTAGGCGCTCCAAAATACTCAAAGCGTAATGCATAAATGCGCAGAATTTCGGTGTGAGTATCCTAGGTTTGAGTCCTTGGAGTGCCACATGTATTTGTTGATTTAATTAATTGAGTTTAGAAGTAAAGTTGGTTGGTGAAAAAAACAATAATTATAATATAAAAATTGCAAAATAAACAAAGCATAAGAGAGGGATGGGTGTGGGTGAAATGCACAGTAAAGTATTACAGAGGACCTTTCTCGATCCTAGCTTGAGCCAAACTAAATCTGTATAGGTTAGTCTCTCCCCCACCAGATGCTAGACGACTTTCAGGAGTTAAAGTACTGTAAAGCTGTGATCATTATTTGTTCCTTTGGATATAGTTTGAATGTTGTTGTTGTTTTGGGGTAGAATAGAAGCTTTTATTCCCAAGGAGGAGGAGGGGGAGGGAGAGTATTTTTACATCTCTGAATAAGACAGATCAGTATTAGACTTGTATTGGCTAATTAATATATAAAAGTCATCATCATACTCAAAGGGTTAACCCTTTCTGTACCAGCGACGTCCTTTTCATTATACTTCTGCTATTATTTGGCGAATTTAATCAGCTTAGGAAGGGCATCTAATAATTAAAAGGCTTCAAAATATCTCACATTACCCTTTTAATCACCACATATCCTTCTTAAACTGCACAAAATCGCCTAAATATAGATAGAATAAAATTAATAAAACGTCGCCTGTACAGAAGAGGTTAAGAGCATGTGTCTCAAATGTTCCTTGTTGTTGAGTGTATATTATATCTTATGGACATTTTTTACAAAAAGTTTAAGCAGTTGTATTTGTACTGTACTATAGGTAGCGCCAACTAACTTTACAATATTCTGGACCCCTTAACTTCTTATAACTCGAAATGAATGAAAGCAATTGGGCTAACATTTCTATCATTTGGGAAGAGTCCACCAGGAAATAGGTGTGGAAATTTACAGCCAGTTTGCTCAAGGTCCTTTTAAGTTACGATGAGGTCAGGGGTCGAGATAATTGTCAAGTTCGTTGGCGCTACCTATAAACAAAACTTTTGTATGTGTTTAGGTGCAATCACCACGGCCAATCTGGGGATCCGCCGTTTTACCGGTATATTGTGAATGTTTCTAAGTCCTTTTGAGCATTTTGAATGTCATCAAAACAAAGTTTTGCCGGTAGGAAAGAAATTATTTGGGAAGCCTATTATGTGTGGATGGGACTCGTTAGCTTTGGTCGGCAACCCATCTAGGGGAGAAAACCTTATAAAAATCCGGGTGGATGGGACTTGTCAGCCTTGGTTGGCAGCCTGTCTAGGGGAGTAAACCTTATACAAATCTGTACTGCTTACCTAAGGGTGAAGCAGGTTAGTGGATGGATTAGCCGAACACCACTGTAGAAAAATAGTGCTAATAAGATACATAGAAGGCCTTGGAGTCGGATGGACCCTAAATAGAGTGGCCAATCCTGTAAGTCCTTCAGTAAACTTGCATGGGTTGTCTCTCTTACAGGGATAGGTCCGCTTGGGGTAATTTTGTGTATGGCCATCTTCTTTAAGGGGAGTAAGGCATACCGCAATAGATAGATAGATAAATACGCCAAAAAATTGCCTAACCTAGGTTATATACTGTATATATCCAGTGGCAGTAGTCGTCGTTATCTTGCGATGGGTGAAAACTGGAAGTCTAGAATAAGTGGTTCAGTTTTTATGATAAAAATAAGGCATATATCGGCGTTCTCTTGCGATGGGTTAAGACTAGAACACTGTACAGTACTTTGAGTGGTTATTGTGTGAGGTGGGAAATAGGACCGAGAGTTTGCGGGAAATACCAAGCATCGTCCGAATGCGGCGACGTTGTAGTGGCAGCCGCGGCTACCGTCTGTTTTTATTCGTTCAACAATTTATTATTGATAATTGATTATGGATTATGTATTATGTATTATTTAATAATATTAATTATATTTAGTATTGATTATTGCTTACTGATTTATTTCACCATTGTAACCATTCCTAAGTCACTGTCGTCTGCTTTCATGCATCGTTTGGGACTCGGGAAAATCAATACAAGCATTCGTAAGGCTTGCTTGAAGGCAGGAGTTACATGACTGGCTGGCTGTGTGTTCTTGTTGCTTATATGGACCAACTGCCAAGACAACAAAACTTTCTCTAGTGCACATTTAAGTGGTTTTAAGCCATAGAATAGCCCTTAGGCTGTTAACCCACAAAACGCGATAAGCCTCATGGAAGGGTCTCTATCAAACGTAATAGACCTCACTGAAGCAAGACCATAAAAACCCCTTCCAAAACAAAGGAATACTGTACATGATTAGGTGAGATAATTCCCCTCTAGTACCTCTTACTTGTGTTACTACTCATCCACATATGTCCCCCCCCTTTTTTTTCCCCTCCTCAATGATCAGCTATTTTTCCTCTTATTCCCCTAATTTATTGGATATTTTCCGCGCAAATTATCGTCAGCCGGGCTCAAGGCAGGGTTGAGTCACTTAGAAACCCTATACAACTGTGAGATCACTCAGTGTGTCGCTAGAGGTTGGAGAGGGAGGGAGTATGTCGCCTGGCCTCCCGACCCAGGATACGAATGGGCGGTAATAATATAAGTTTTTCACCACCCAATTGGTATTCCTACTTCTTTTATTGCTCTTCAAGGTTCATATGTTCATCATAAATGTAAAATAAATGCACATGGAGAAGAAATAATTATTTATATCTTAAATATTACAAATTTTGTCAGAATTGAAGGCTAGAAATGACCGAAGGAGAGGTGGAAGGATGGAGTGAGGAAGTATATGAACGAAGGCGGTGCTGGTTGGGGGGAGGGGCGTCGACTGACTGGGGACAGAGGTGCATGGAGGCGGTTCGTTCGTGGCCACCCCTTCGGGGATCGCAGCGTCGGGCAATAAATAGATAGATAGAATTTCGTGTTTCTTGGGTTAGGAGGCCATCGCACTTCTCGAAAGGATAGAGTCAAAAGCAATTTTGTCTCGTCAAGTCACCTCCTCTAACTAAGTCTCTACAATCTCTACACATTGCTATGTTGCCTCTCTCTCACTTCTACCGCTATTACAATAATCAATGTTTTTTCATAGGTTTCTCAATGTATACCTCCTCCCTTAAGCCCCGATCGAGCAGTGTCCGGCGGGCTGTGCCCCTACACCGGGCAAAGTCTGTTAAACACGCTTGCAGTGTTGTCCACACGGCAGCCGGGCAGTGATTGGCCAGTCAATGTCTGCCAGTGGTCAGAGTAGGAGCTCGGCAGGGCTGGGTCAGTGGGTCCGGTATGATCACCATGGTCCCCAACAACAATAATCACAGGACAGTTATATAACCTATATATCCAAGCAGATGCCAATAGGAGGGAGTGTATATCGGCAGAAGCTCGACTGGAGGCAACACCTCATGTTTGTTTCAAATAAATGCAGCTACACTTATTTGCAGTATACTAATAGATTATCCAAGCATAATTTGTCTCGCATTATTCCTGAAACTTGTCGAGCAATATACGAAGTACTCAATCAAGAGTGCTTGCAGGTGAGATTTATAGTGAGACGATCCAACCTAAGTTTACATAAAATTAATTAAATAATGCAATTGCGGATGGTATATTTGAAATCGTCTCGTCGTTGCGATTCCAACGGTATATATATATGAGAAGGCGTCTGGGCATAGGAGTATCAGTGAAGTGATGCGCACGAGCCGACTTGGTTGGTTTGGACATGTGGAGAGAATGGATGATCAGAACTGGGTGAAGAAATGCCGGACAGTGAACTTGGGGGGAGCTGCGCGTAGGGGTGGACCTGTTGTTGTTGTTCCCCAAGCTGCCTGGCCGAACAGCCCCAAGACCCTGAGCAAAGCCAAGGCCATAACCGAGCGCCCCCACAGAACCCTCCCCGCCGACCACAATAAAGCCTGGGTGACCGAAGCCACTCCATGGCGGGGAGCTGAGGAGGGCGCGGAAACACCCGGGAAACCAAAGCCCCACCCAGGGCCCTGTGCCCCTCAGCAATTATGAAGAGAAAGTTGAGGGGCAAAGGAAAAATGTGACCTAGAATGCGTGGGCTCGGGTACTCCGGTCCGATCTCAAAATAAAGAACTGACAACACAGGCGGCCCTTGACAGGACCGCCTGGAAAGCTGCCATTTAGGACGTGAGACTGTAACCACAGCTTCTGTGGACAAACGGTCTTTAAACTTGTATGTATGTATGTATACATATTTTAATTTTGACCAATTTTTAGGCTCGATAGGCCTATTTTAAAGTTTAAAAACTCCATAGACGAGTTATCTATGGATGGATTTTGTTCAATTTTTTACCATAAGTTCACTTTGACACGCTGAATCGAATGGCGCAAACAGAATTGAAATCGAACAATTAGTTTAGGATTTCGTATTTGACTTGGCCTCCCAGAAGGGCCCAAATGATCAGTTTTTGGACTTTAACCCTTTGGCTGCGGGCTGTTTTGGGCTATTTAGGGAATATTCAGGCACTCCTGAATGATAAATCAAGCATCTGCATTACATGAAGTGTATTCTGCCGAAAACTAGGCGAAAATAGCTTCAAAATTACACCAGAACGGACCGTATACGTGGTCTGGTTCACCCGCAGTGATCCCAGTGAAACGCGGGAACCCCGCTATTATGTAACACTCGCTCGCTTGGCTACACTGATGAGA
Organism: Paralithodes platypus; assembly: GCA_032716605.1. NCBI lineage: Eukaryota > Metazoa > Arthropoda > Malacostraca > Decapoda > Lithodidae > Paralithodes > Paralithodes platypus. The sequence continues at coordinate 45,448,437 of CM064527.1, read as the reverse complement.
GAGACAGAGAGAGACTCGCCCGACACACAGCCTAGCTCAGTGAGCCGCTCGGTGCTCTGAGGGTCGGAGGTGGGCCCCTCACGCTCCCACCCACTGACACTCGATTCTTACGTTTTTTACAGGCTTTTAAAGCCTGGAAATTGCTGTAACTTGCCAAAGCATTCCAGAACGTTACCCGCAGCGAAAGGGTTAAAAGTCCTTTGTAGCCCAAACTATAAGTCCTAGGGAATTCTACTTGGTGCCATTCCATTTTTCTCGACGAGCTGCTTCTATACATGGTCTTATATTTCATTTTCGCCCAGCCATTCGCCCAGAATCTAAAATATTTTGGTCCAAAATCCCTGCGTTTAATTAAAACCCAGGAAATTTTTTGCACTTGGCGGGTGACTTTCGAATTTCGAGTTTTCATGGGTATATATGAATTCGTCTCGTCATTACAATTCCAACGGTATATGATTTTTTTAAGTTTTGACAAATTTTTAGGCCCAATAGGTCTATTTTAAAGTTTAAAAACTCCATAGACGAGTTATCTATGTATGGATTTTCTTCAAATTTGAACCATAAGTTCACTTTGACACGCCGAATCGAATGGCGCAAACATAATTGAAATCGGACAATTCGTTTAGGATTGCATATATGACTTGGCCTCCCAGAAGGGCCCAAATGACCAGTTTTTGGACTTTAAAAGTCCTCTGTAGCCCAAACTATAAGTCCTAGGGAATTCTACCTGGTATCATTCGATTTCTCTCGCCCGACAGCTTCCATACATGGTCGTAGATTTCATTTTCGACCAGCCATTCTCTCATAATCGAAAACATTTGTTCAAAAATGCCGGGGTTCAATTAAGCCCAGGAAAATTGATGATTTTGGTCTGATTTTGACTATTCAAGATTATGGTATATTTGGAATCGTCTCGTCGTTGCGATTCCAACGTTTTTTTTTAAGATAAATATATTTCATCATACTTATAGGAATAATTTTAATAAAATATTCATAATATTGTTAATAATAACTTATCAATATAAATGGGGACGCTCCCCATACTTTATTCTGAAGCTAACATTAAAGTCATACCGGGTACCATCAGTGACATTTAGTAAGTGATTGCATACATTACATCCTGTTTACCTTCCACCAAATTTTCCTGATTGATACCCGTATAATAGAAGGATAAAATATATATATATTTATTAACCCCTTCTGTACTGGCGAAGTATTTTTTGTATTTGTTTTTAGCTACATTTAGACAATTGCATTAAGATTAAAAGGATATATGATGGCTAAAGGGATTAATTGAGATCGTCTGTAGCCCATGTAAAGACTTATTATAATTGCCAGAATATAATGAAATGGATGTTAACGGTATTGAATTGGCTAAAGATCAAGCTACACATTTATTTTCCTCCTTCCACGGGCCCCTTTATCCCCATTCCCCCCGGCAAACTGCCGGGCAGTTCGACTTGGCCTTCCTGGAGGGCCCAAATGACCAAATGACCGCCGGCAAACTGCCGGACAGTGCCTGGTGATTTCGCTCAACTGCGTGCACGGGCATATCCCTGCTTTGCCCGCTGAATTTGCCCCATATCGAACATTTCCCTTGTGCCCGACGGGCAGTGCTCGATCGTGTGGACGGGGCTTTACAGAGAGTAGGGGTCACCTGCCTTTCAACACATTCCCATCCCTATTCTGCCCAACTCTCTAACCCGTGAGTGAACTGATTTTCAAAGACATTCTACTACTCAACAAGTAAGCTCTGGAACTCTTCCTCAAATTGTCTTTCTTTCATCCTGACTTGAACTGCTTCAAGCTCTGTGTGTCCAGACATTTTGACTCTTAACCCACTGGACCCCAGCATATGCGTCAGCAATGTATGTAACGCTAAACCCCAGCGCCGCATATATGGGTGTGTCGCGGTTAATTACTCCGGTCCTAAGGCACCTAGAGGGCTCAGATTTATATAGGAACTGCGTAAGTATCCCACGCAACAATGCCGATGGTTGAACACCCTCAAAGTCCAGCCACGTGCGCATGAGCGTGCAAAAACGTGTTTTTGCATGTTTTTACCTACCCATTTCCCCATGTTAATTCCGACTTTCAAACACCCAGTTGTTGTTGTTGTTGTTGTTCCTCAAGCTGCCTGGCCGAACAGCCCCAAGGCCCCGAATAAGGCCAAGGCCATAATCGAGCGCCCCCAAAGAATCCTCCCTGCTGACCACAATAAAGCCTGGGTGACCGAAGCCACTCCATGGCGGGGAGCTAAGGAGGGTGCGGAAACGCCCGGGAAACCAAAGCCCCACCCAGGGCCCTGTGCCCCTCAGCAATTATGAAGAGAAAGTTGAGGGGCAAAGGAAAAATGTGACGCTTTGGCTTCCAATCATGGTAGATTGGGAGGTCAATCCACGAAAGAGACGCCGTCACTTGAGATCTAGAAAAGATATAAGTAAAAGGAACAGTCAGAGTAAGCTATGGGTATGGCAGAGATCGCTCAGTTCTCACTCTGATAGACCAGCCCATCACCAGTCAAACACCCAGTAGGACCCCTTAATGACCTAGATGATACATTTTTTGTGTTTTTCCCTTAATTTCTAACCCATTCCAGGTGTTTTCTGGAAATATTTTTGTTTTTGACAACCTGGCGGGCCTGGAGTGTACATTTATATTATATTGCCTGGGGCTCAGTGGGTTAACATACCTTGAATTTGGCTCTCTTTCAACTTCAGTGTGTGTGTGTGTGTGTGTGAAAGGGGGGGGGGGGGGGGGCACTTGTTACAGGCAGCTTTCCCTTTGGTCTCCTTCATTCACGTAGAAGATAAATGAACAATGAAATCGTGAAGATGGTAGTACAGTACAGTGATAAATGGGAATTATTAATAATTTCAACGTGACGCCTTTTCACCTTTTATTCTGGATAGAGTTAGACAATGTTATGCAGTTTAAGGGGAGATTTCCACTTGAGGGATTTTTTCTAGACCCCTTTCTCCCTCATGTTTAACCCCATGCTTTTGATATTGTAAGACGTTCGCCCCATTAGTTTAGCGATTTTAAGAACTTTCGCCCCATTTCTGTAAATTTTAAGACCTTTCGTGCCATTTGGGTGTCGATTGTTTCCTGGCGAGCGATAGCGAGCCTGTAATTTAAGAGGAATCGGTCTTCGACCGGGACATTTTTCTACCAAAAAATGTACAAATCAATCTTGAAAGGGGGTCAAGGGGGTGTAATTTTAAGTTTGATGGAGGTCTAGGGAATAAACTAAATACCTCCCCTTAACCCGGGAGCTGCGGGGAGACTCTTAAGAGTTCCCCCGGCGCACTGCGGGGAGACTCTTAAGAGTCAGAGAAAAAAAAAATCAACTTTTGACATCGAAAAAAAAAAAAAAAAAAAAAAAAAAAAAAGTACATGCAAAATCTCAGTCCTCTACCTCCCCTCCTTCCCCACTTTCCTCCTCTCCTTCAGTTATCACCTATTTTCCCTGTTATTCCCTTATTCTGAGGTATATTTTCGTGCTAACATTAGAAATCCGATTGGAGGGTGTGGTCATCACTGATAGCAAGCGAGTGCAAGAGAGAGAGAGAGAGAGTATCGATCGACTGTGTCTCAGTGGCCTTGGGGGAAATTGGCGGGAAAGCAGATTGCCTCACCCATACATTATACAACTCGCAGGCTATATCTCCGATTTTGACCATCCAAACGCTGTTTTCACTCGTTTTATTGTTGTTTCAGGTTAATACCTTTATAATCAACCCATAATAGGCGCATATGGATAAGTATTAATGCTATTAATGGCACAATGAATATTTTAGTGACGGAAACACCTCAAATACGTCAGCACAGGGGGACGTTTCCAATTACCCCCATGCGCACTTCAGAGGTTAAGAAGGGTATATGTTATTCAGAGTGTTTTTTGAGATCGTATTTACCCCTTCGAGTCCTAGAGGTAGATTTAACCATATGAAGAGGGTAATGAAATTGTCCATAATAATGTACTCTTATAATGGTGCATTGCAGTTTTAACCACCATGCACTCCCTGCTCAAGAACAGGGCTATCTCCAACACCCCTTCTCCCCTCTCTCCACATTCAGAACAAATCAGAAAAGTAGAATGTAAATACGAGGTGCCGTTGTAAAGGCTTATCCCTCAATACTTCATCTGATCTGGGTAGTAATAAACCTATCTAATACAAGGATAGAAAGGAAAATCACTTATCATTATACTCGATTATAAGTAACACCCCGTTCTTTAACATTAATATCAAATACAAACCCCAATGTAGCCTACTTGAATAAACTAATGAAAGCATATGGTCCTCCCGGGATTCGAACTCGGGACACCACACCCACAACATAAGCACCTAACCCATTACACCACCAACACAGTTAAATATATATTCCTTTTTTATACCCTTGCTTGTTACAGTGCACATTTCTAGCTATCTATAGCATGACATAGAGAGAGTGTCCGCTAGTCTAAAGGCCCTTATTATTTTATTATTAACACCTTAAGAGCGGCCTAGGCGGTAATTTCTATGTACCGCCCAGCGTTTTTATTTTTACCCTAAATAGGGTTGTTTCCGTGCTCATTTTCATGCATAAACAAGACCCAGAGCGTAAAACAAGTATCTATCCCTGAAAGGGCGTAAACAGAGCTTTCCAATGACACCCGAACCATCCTTGTACGACCACTGGTTCTCTTGCAACGATCGTTCAACACGAGTGCAAAAAACCTAAAATAAGGTAATTTCCGTACATAATTCCCTGTGTAGCGAGTGAGAAAGGGGGGAGAAGGGTGGAATACAGTTCAGTAGGTCCACGGTGGTCGTGGGGAGCGGTCATAAGGTTACTAAGCTCGTCCCACCGCTCAGCTCTCTCTCTCAGCAACATTACGTGCTGAAAATGGCACTCGACAGCTGTCGTGCATCGCCACATAGTCCAAATTTATTGCACTCGACATATGTTGCGCGCCGCCAGTTATGGGTTAATGTTTGGTTGGGTATATGTTATGCACTTTAATATTGTATGCACTTAGTTTGGAATGCTATACAAATCCCCACAACATCCTGGAGGGTGGTCAGAACCTTAGGCTCTGACCACCTCCCAATCATTATCACCACCAAAACCAGACTCACCCCAGCTAGCCACAAACACACATACACCAATTATAAAAGAGCTAACTGGGAAGCATTCACAAATGAGACAGAACAACACTTCACAACTCTAAACAGTACACCCATCACTAACATCAACAATGCTGTACACATACTCAATAAAACTATCCAAAACGCTGACAAGAAACACATTCCAAGAGGTAACAGGAAAAGACACAACCCCAACTTCACACCAGAAATTCAAAACCTCATCAGACAACGCGACATACTGAAACACTCCCCAGCACCCCACACACAAGACATCACACAACAAATTCAAGCACTCAACACCCAAACTAACAACAAAATACAAGAACAACAAAAACTAAATTGGAATAACTTCCTACAAACACTTGATCACAAAACAAACCCCAAAAAACTCTACAAAACACTAAACAGCATCACACTTTCCAACAGCAACACAACACAATCACATGCTGCAATCACAACAACAGACTCTACTCCTTCATGTAAACAACAAGCAAACACTCTCATCAATCACTTTTCACATGTCAGCCACCTAAAACCTCACAAAGACGACCGACGTGTCATCCGACGTAAGAGACAATTCCCCACAGACCTTGACTATACACCCTTCACCAATCACCAGACAAAGCATATCATCAACAATCTCAAGCACTCACCCGCCTGTGGCCTAGACAACATAAGCAACATACACCTCAGACACCTGGGACCACAAGGCATACAAGCACTCACTAACATATCAAACTACAGCTATTCACACAACACAATACCAGACATTTGGAAGCATGGTATCATCATCACATTCCCCAAACCCAACAAAGACCCCACGCTACCCTCCTCGCACCGCCCCATCACACTTCTTTGCTCCCCCTCCAAAGTCATGGAACGCCTAGTATTACAACTAATTACACCTGACCTACCCCTAGCTCCAACACAACATGGCTTTAGGCCACTGCACTCCACAAACACTCTTCTCACAGACCTTACACAAAGAGCTTTCGACGGCATCAACTCAGCTAGACCACCACACAGATCACTATTAGCCACACTCGACATTAGTAAAGCCTTCGATGCCATCCCCCGCCACAACCTAACAAACAAAATCTACAACACAAACATGCACAACAACACAAAAAGGTGGCTGGCCAACTTCCTAGCAGGCAGATGTGCACACGTATCTTTTGCCGGTCAGTCATCTAAAATCAGAAACTTTCCAAACGGAGTCCCACAAGGATCCGTCCTATCGCCCGCACTCTTCAATCTGTACATGCACGATATAACTACACCCAATACGCCCCAAATAAACTTAGCCTCCTATGCAGATGACATAACACTCACATGCACACACCATGACCCAAAAAGATCAACAGATCTCCTTCAACCCTATCTCAACACACTACATGGTTGGTGCACTACAAACAGACTTAATCTAGCCCCAGCCAAATCCACCGCAACCCTGCTCACAAGTTGGACAGGAGAACACGAATACATCCCTCAACTCACCATAAACAACACACCCCTAACACATACACACACACCCAAAATCCTAGGAGTAACATATGATACTCATATGACATTCAAACAGCACACCACAAACATTAAAAAGAAACTGACACCCAGACTTAACGCCCTCAGGTCACTTGCTCACACAAAATTTGGACACAACAAAGAAACTACCACCACAGTATATAAACAATACATAAGATCAGTGATGGAATACGCAAGCCCAGCCTGGGCTTCTAACCTAGCTGAAACTCATCATAAGACCTTACAGACTATTCAAAACAAAGCCCTGAAGATCATTACAGGCTGCACAGCTACTTCACCCACAGATCACCTACATCAAGAAACCAAAATTCTCAAAGTCAAAGACCATCTGGACATGAGAGGCACTCAATTCCTGGCAGCAACCTCCACGAACCAAGACCACCCACTAAACTACATGGCAACACACCCACAGACACCAAGAAATATCAAAACAACACCCAGCACACGGTATCACACACAATTATTATCCTCTCTCCCTCCCTGCCCACCCCGAACCAACTTCCAGAAGCACATCCATACTCATATCTCTCACCGATCCATCCACTCACTCACAGACAACACGCAGCTGCATGCACGACCTCCCGAAATCCATCCTTCCGAATCCTCCCTTCCTCGCGAGGACAGAGTCCACCTGGCCAGGCTGAGATGCGGACACCATCCAGCTCTCCTGAGCTATCAGAAGAGACTGGATGACTCCGTTGTCGACGCCTGCCCGGGATGTAACACAGCACCCCATACCATTAAACACATCATAGAAGACTGCATTTCACACAACCACTTACGCCAACAACACAATCTACACTCAATGAGAGCTCTGTGGGAAAGCCCGATCGTGGCCATGGCCTTTCTCAGGGACTCGGGGCTGTTCGGCCAGGCAGCTTAGGGAACAACAACAGAGAAGGATATTGCAAAAGATATATTTATGACATTATGAATATCTCAATATCTCTCTCTCTGTCTCTCTGTGACTCTCTCTTTCTCTCTCTCTCCCCCTCTCCTATTGCGTCTTTAGTTGGAAAGTCACTTTATTCACTTTGATTTTCTTTGGTCTTGTCTTCTTATTCTTCTTGTTGATTCTCCGTGGCAGCATCACCTCCAGCAGGAAGCTAAGGAGAGCCACCCCCAGCCCACCAGCCAACACTATGAACGTTCCCTGTGCCAGAAAGAATAGATACAATTAGACACAGAACAGAGCCAAACACAAAAGAAGCATTAGACACATACAATATTAATGAGACACATAAAAGATTATTTAAACATGGAATAAATGCACACATAAATGATGAATTTGGCACAAGATGAAAGACACAGAACAGATGCAGATGCAGACAGAAAGATTAATTATACACAGCACAGATGCAGACACTATCTATCTATATCTATATACTCAGGCACATACCCCATAGCTAGGGGAGGCCGACTCGAGACAGACATGACAATGATGCAGACACAGAAAGATGAATCAGACACAAAAAGATGAATCGGACACAGAACAGAGTTAGGCCCAAAAATATGAATTAGCCTAAACACTGAACATATGCAGACACGGAAAAATTAATTAAGACACAGAGGGAGACTAAGAGGGTGTACGAGAGCGAGGTGGAGGGACAGAGGGAGAGGTAGACCGAAAGAGAGGTGGAAGGAGGGAGTGAGGAATTTTATGAACGAAGGCGGTGCTGGTTGGGGGAAGGGGCGTCCACTGACTGGGGACAGAGGTGCATGGGGGCGGTTCGTTAGTGGCCACCCCTTCGGGAATCACGGCGTCGGGCAATAGATAGCTAGATAGATAAAATAGTATATATAATTTACCATTAGATGTGCGATGGAGAAGGGATGTGGTGCGCCCTCTTCTAGCGGAGTAGTGCACTGGGAGACGTTGGGGAGCTCCTGGTTCACCCAAGTATTGTACAAGTCGTACTCTTGCAACATTCGGAGCCTGGAGAAAGTAATATAAAGAGGTATTCATTAACCCTTTCACGCATTTATGATGCAGAGGTTGCCAGATTAGCATAGAGTTCTCTCACTCGTATAATTACCTCTCCAAAATTAGTTTTCTGCCCACAGCTAACTCAAAGACAACTGCAGAGGAAGTAACTAAACTAAAGGTTTCTAAATACCCCTGATAGTAACAAAGGCTTTAAAGTATCCCCAATAGGCTCAAAATTGTGTCCTATGTCTGAGAGGGTTAAGCCTATTCATGGAATAGGTGGGTCGTTGTTGGGATAGATTAGGTCTTGGCTAATTTGTAGCAAGCAGAGAGTCAGCATAAATGGTAAAAGTCAGAATGGGGTGCAGTCAAAAGTGGTGTCCCCCTGGGATCTGTACTAGGTCCTCTGTTGTTTGTTATATACATAAATTACCTTGATTTAGGTATAACTATTAGGATTAGTAAATTTGCAGGCGATACCAAAATGGGGAGAAAAATAGATTCAGATAGCGACATAGAGTGCCTCCAGGGGTATCTAGATATCTTACATGAATGGTCAGTAAAGTGGCAGATGAATTTTAACATTGACAAATGCAAGGTATTAACTCGAGGAGCACACAATTGAGGTAGGCTACAGTATTTAAAATTGCCGTTTATGCAAAAACAAAACTTAAATTCTGACAGAATTTGTAATATTTACCATATAAAGCATTATTTCTTCTCCATGTGTGTTTATTTGACTTATATGATGAACATATGAACAGTCAAAACCAAAACATGTGTAAGCAGTAAATATCTAGTGAACAAATTATATTTGTGGCGGGAGGGGGTGGATGGAGGCGGGAGAAAGAGAGAGAGAGAGACATGGGTCTGCTTGCTGAGCCTGCTTGAGTTACACTGAGGCTCCAGCTTTCTTCCGTGCATGTGAAGGGGAGGAGAGGTGTGACTCCTCATATTTTATGCAGAGAAAGAGAGGAATGACGAAAATAAGTGGAATAATAGCCAATAATTAAAGAGAGGGAGGGGGATTGGAACATGTAGGGGAGAGGAAGGAGGTACTGGAGAGTGATTATACTACCTAATTACATATTGCTTCCATTTGAGTGCCTGTGGGGTGTTTTTTGGGTATATTTTCATGGGCTGTCTTCCATGAGGCCTAACGCGTATGCTATACAGATCCTTCCGTTAGGCCTATCACACTTGGTGTGTTAAAGATAGGGAAAATGAATACAAATGCAAAATATAAACTAGCTAATATGGAATTAGAAAACTCTGACTGTGAGAAAGATTTGGGTGTCTTTGTTAGCAATGATCTGAAACCTAGAAAACATTGTATAATCATTTGTAACAAGGCAAACAGGATTCTTGGGTTCATCTCTTGGAGTGTGGCAGAACTGCTGAAGTTATCTTAAAGCTTTAATTGTCATTAGTGAGACCCCATATGGATTATGCTGTTAAATTTTGGTGTCCTTACAGAATGTAAATAGATTCCTTGCAGAGAGTACAACGAAGAATGACAACAAGTATCCATAATCTTAGAAATATTACATATGAAGAAATTTGTTAGAAAAATGCAGAGTTAGCGGGGATATGATAGAGGTGTTCAAGTGGGTAAGTAGGATTAATTAAGGGGACATGAAAGATGTACTGAACCTCAGTGATTGCGAAAGAACTCGAACAAATGGTTTCAAATTAGATACATTTTGTTTCAGAAAAGATTAAGCAAAAGTATTGGTTTGGTAATAGAGTTGTATACTTGTGGAATAGGCAACTGAGTGATATGGTAGGATCAAGAACGATAAAGAGCTTCAAGATAAAATTAGATAGGCATATTTATTTTCCTATGTGGATGAGGGAGACAAAAGGCAAAACTGCCTGTGGCGAGTACCTCCTCCAGAGTTGAAAGAGTGACAGGGCCAAATCAGGGAATATTCGAGCCAAAAGTCTAGGCACACAGAGTTTGAATTAATTTAAGTCATAGGATGAGGGAAAGATGGATTAGGGGAAAAGTTCCAAAGCTCAGCTTTTGAATAGAAAAAATATTAGGAGTATCGTTTCACTCTTAAGTTGGAGAGTTGCACAGAGTAGGGGTGGGATTGTGTTGTAAGACGGGTACTACGTACCCTACATAGAGGAGGTGGTATACACTTAGAGAGCTCTGAGGAACACTGAATATTGTAGTAGCGATAGAATAGTGAGAGAGATGCAACATTGCGGAGAAGAAAGAGTGAATGGGAGTTAATGATACGAAAGGCTTTCTTTTCTACTTTGTCTAGAAGAGCTGTGTGAGAGGATCATCCCCACACCTGTGAACAATACTCAATACATGCACATGCACACTGTGCCCCTGTAGTCTACAGAGCAAGAAGCTGTGCAGGGGTAAAGAACCCCCTGAGGTGGTTGAGCACACCCAGCTTCTGCGAAACTTTTTTAACAAGAGTGGTAATAGGTCCTTTCAAGAGAGATCAGAAGTTTTTTACTTACTTTTATTCTAAGTAAAAGAGACACTTAGAATACTGAGAGAAGATGAAGGGTTAATTTTTGTATTGTTGAAGAATAAGGGATAGTCATCTGGGAGTTCACGACGGGTAGATAGATGGAGAAATTTGGTTTTGGTAGCATTAAAGGCAACAAGGTTTTCTCTGCCCTAATTGGAAATGGTAGTTAGATCAGAAGATAAGTGTTGTATGGCTTCATTACGTTTGTTATTGAGGGATTGTTTGCTGGAGCGTTCTGGAAAGCTAGTTTAACCCTCTCCGTCTCATATGACGCGATCGCGTCATATGGCGGTTCCGCCCAAATGTATCATATGACGTGATCGCGTCATATGAGCCAAGTGAAATAGCTCAATAATAAGTATATGACGCTTCTGCGTCATTTTGAGCTCAGTAAGTTAGGTAAGTTAGATCAGAATCTGTCGATTGGTGGCAACCCCAAATTCCTCCGACTTCTAACGGTCCCTCAGTGTGAGAAAGACTGTTGTAGGGGAAATACCGGGCGGTCTGTCAACCCGTCAGTAAGTTAATAATATATCCTGTCTGAGGGGGTTAATAGTGTATTATAGAATCGTCTGCATATGAATTGATAGGACTAGAGGTACAGTTGAGAAGATCATTTATGATTATTAGAAAGATAATTGGAGATAGGACAGAACCCTGAGGAACACCGGAGTTGATAGGATGAGGAAGTGAACGATGGCCGTCCACAACCGCAGCTATGGAACGGCAGGAAAGGAAATTAGAGGTGGAGGGATAGAAACCGAAAGACGAGATGGGTTGGGTTTGAAAGGGATCTGCCTTGTGTGGGCCAATCGGCTCTATGCAGACTCCCGTAGTTTTATGTTCTTATGTATGATTATGCATTTCTACCTTTTTTTCTGGATGACATTAGATGTCTGGCTGGCTCAGTTGATATCGTATGCTTTCCAGCCTGCAGACTTCCATTCTGCAAACTTTCGTATAAGCCTCGCTTAGGTTGAAAAGTTTTTCTGTGATTTAACCATTGAGCAAGGGAGATGGGTAATGGTATCTGGTTGATTAAAGAAGGTCAAGCGCTTGTGAATCCTCAGAAGAGGTGATATGTGCGCTGTATAAGTAACCAGATGATTATTTTTTGTGTTGCTCTGTACCCGAAAATCTCACCGCTGCCACCAATGAAATGCTGAGTGCTGAGGGAATTCTTCTTACAATTAAGGGAATTTAGGCTTCCCGGAAATATCTGGGCCTGCTATGTTACGAACCCGGGTCAGCAGGCATGCCAGACTCCCGCGATACCACTGTACTAGCTCAGACGTACAGTAGGAATACAACCTTAGTTTTATTTGAAGAACCAGGTGATAGTCTCGTTTTTCCAGCCGTCAACTCTGCTAGTTCTGTGGCTGCGGGATTTTTGGGTACAGGGCAAAACACATCTACTTTGTAACTATTACTCTCACTCTCACTCACTTTCTTTCACACTCACTATCATTCTTACTTTTATTCTCTCTCTCTCTCTCTCTCTCTCTCTCTCTCTCTCTCTCTCTCTCTCTCTCTCTCTCTCTTTCTCTCTCTCTCTCTCTCTCTCTCTCTCTCTCTCTCTCTCTTTCTCTCTCTCTCTCTCTCTCTCTCTCTTTCCACTGACCTAGCATTCAGTAGAGGTAGCAAGGGACTGCCATGTGGACCCCCCATGGCCACCACAGAAGTGAAGAATTTCTCCTTGGACATGTATAACTCACACTTCCCTGAAAAAAAAAAAAAAAAAAAAAAAAATAGTTAAATAATATTAAATAAATAAACAAACTATATTTGTAACCTTTTCAATGCCATGGCGTAATGTTAATTTTATTAAATATGCTAACAAAAGAAGGAACTTTAGACATAAATTGGAAATAACTCTGAGGATCGCTGATGCACTTCTTTTTTGTTTTCTGGCTATTATTAGACGATTTTTATTAAGATTAGGAAGGGTATATGGAAGTCAGAGGGTTGATTGAGATAGTCTTTACCCTTTTAATTCCAACAGATCCTTCCTAAGGTGTATAAAATTGTCTAATGATGGTCCAAACATGCTGTAAAAATGCGTCATGATCCTCAAACGATTAACCAATTCTGTACCGGCGCCGTTCTTTTAACTTTATTCTGGCTACTATTAGACGATTGTAGCCTATGCAGTTTCAAAAGGGCTTCTAGCAACTAACAGGCTTCGAACTATCTCACTTAATCCGTTTTACTACCACAAATCCTTCTTAACCCTTTCACTGCGGGACCTATTTAGGAACGCCATGGCAATTTACTTCAATTTAAAGCCTGTGGAGACGAGTGCGAGTCAGTGGGAGCGCGGCAGGCCTCCATCCGCTCTCCAGCACATCTGCCGGGACATTGAGAGTTTCGAGACACCCTACCTCTCGCAAGATATATGCAGTGCTGCCAAAGGCAAATATAGTGCGACATTGCTAATAATTAGCGAATATTGCCGATGTCTATGGTAGCGCTGCAAGTGAACCCTGTGTCCTACAAAGGTCATTCTGGTGTCATTTTGAAGCTATTTTCTTCTAGTTCTTTGCTGTAAACACTTCATTTCATTCAGGCAGTTGCTTAAGCAATCAGGAGTGCCTGAATGAACTCTATTATAGCGGAAATAAGCCCTCACTGAAAGGGTTCATCTGCACAAAGTCATCAAAATATAGCTGAAATACAATTAAAAAGATGTCGCAGGTACAGGAGTTAACCCTCTGTACCAGAGACGTCTGTTATATTTTATTCTAGCTATATTTAGACAATTTTATGCAGCTTAGGAAGGATCTGTTGTTGTTGTTGTTGTTGTTGTTGTTGCTGTTCCCCAAGCTGCCTGGCCGAACAGCCCCAAGGCCCCGAGCAAGGCCAAGGCCACAACCGAGCGCCCCCACAGAACCCCCCCTGCCGACCACAATAAAGCCTGGGTGACCGAAGCCACTCCATGGTGGGGAGCTGAGGAGTAGTACAAAGGAGTACAAAGGAAATCAAGCAACAACAGGTCTAGTGACCCTTCTAGGTTGCTTGTCCTCCAAAACACTGAGGATCAAGTGTCCAAACAGTGGTTTAGAGTGGGTAAGGGAACATTGGAAAGGGAACTACTGCCCTGCCACTAACGTGGCAGGACTAGGAAGTTAGTAGGGGACATATGGGTTAGTAACTGAGGGGAGGATAAAGTTATTCATTTACAAACGCAGTCAGTCGCGGGTTTGATGCGAGATATTTGTCTAGCGGAATTTAAATGAATCAACGGTGCTGCAGTCTATAACGTCTCGGGGAAGCCCATTCCACAAGTTGACAACTCGATTGAAGAAGAAATTCTTAGATTCGTGCGAGTTAAAAGATTTACCAATAATTTTGCAACCGTTTCCCCGCGTGTAATTAGATTGGTCGATAGTGAAGTACTTACTACAGTTCATATTGTCGATGCCTTTGATGATTTTGAACACTTGAATTAAGTCGCCTCTTAATCTGCGCTGGGTTAAAGGAAATAGATTTAATTCTCTAAGACGCTCTTCGTATGGTTTGTTCTTTAGGCTAGGTATCATTTTGGTAACTCTACGTTGAACTCGTTCTAGCTTGTTTATATCTTTTTGGTAGTAAGGGCACCAGGATTGAACGCAGTATTCCAGAAGAGGGCGGACTAAGGAATTGTAAAGGGTTAGGATAACTTCTTTGGATTTATGCTCAAATGACCTGCCTATAAAGCCAATTATTTTGTTTGCCTTCTTAACAACTTCTGAACATTGTTGACTCGGTTTTAGGTTACTCGATATTGTTACTCCCAGATCAGTTTCTCTGTTTACATTCTTAAGCTGAGTGCCATTCATCGAATAGTTTGCTTTCTCATTTAGGTATCCGACATGTAGTACTTTACATTTATCCGCATTGAAACTCATTTGCCAAATTTGGGCCCAACATGACAATTTATCTAGATTGTGTTGCATATCGTCAACTTGTTCTTTTGAGAGTACGCTATTTGCAATTTTTGTATCGTCAGCAAATTTTGAGATTGTGCAGGTGAGACCCTCATCTATGTCGTTGATGTAAATTAGAAAGAGAATTGGTCCTAGTACCGATCCCTGGGGTACCCCGCTACTTACATTGGTCCATTTAGATGCCTTACCGTTTATGACTACCCTTTGCTTTCTGTTGCTGAGCCAATTTTCTATCCATTTCAACACACCGTCTTGTATTCCATGCGCTTTTAGTTTTAGCAGTAAACGTTTGTGGGGAACTTTGTCAAAGGCCTTTTGAAAATCAAGGTATATAATATCTACAGCTTTACTCTCATCGTAGAGGTTGAGGATATCGTGGAAGAAGTCTAAGAGGTTTGTTAAACAGGAACGTTTTTTACGAAAGCCGTGTTGAGTATCTTTAAGTATGTTATTTTCCTCTAAGTGATTTACGAGTCTGTCTCGTATGACCGTTTCTAGCATTTTACATACAACTGAGGTTAAGCTAATTGGACGATAGTTACGGGGTAGGGATTTGCTGCCTTTTTTGAATATCGGTGTTACGTTGGCTAGCTTCCACTGATCAGGCATAGTTCCAGACTGCAAGGATTTATTGAATAGTAATGTCAGTGGTTTGGAGAGCTCATTCTTTGCTTCCTTTAGAACTCTAGGCGAGATTGTATCAGGTCCTGGCGTTTTATTTACCTTGAGTTTATCTAAACAATTCAATACTTCTCTCTCTGTAACGGTGATATTGCTTAGAACATCTGAATTATCAATCTGAATCGGCGATGGTGTAGGGATATCACTGAGGTCTTCTGTTGTAAAAACTGATGCAAAGAAGGTATTGAGGGCATTACTCATTTGTACTTCGTCTTTGGTGTATTCTCCTTTTTCATCGACTAACGGTCCAACAGTTGAAGTAACTACTTTTTTCTTTCTGATATAACTATAGAATTCTTTCGGGTTTGTTTTACTTTGATTCGCAATATGTAACTCTAAGGTCTTTTTACTTTGCTTAATTAACTTTTTGGCTTTGCGTCGTAGCTCTACAAATTTCACCCGTTCTTCGTCATTTTGTGAGGATTTTAATCTATCATTAGCAAATTTTTTAGCAAGCAGGCAGTTTGAAATATCTTTATTCCACCATTTGGGCTTATTATTATGGCCTGGACGCCGTATTTTCGATGGTATGCAGTCTTGCACTGCTTTTAGGTAAGTGGTTTCGAATAACTTCCAAGATGTATTTATGTCGTTATTGTTAATTAAAAAGCTCCAGTCAGTTTCTTTAAACATAGCTCTAAGTTTATGGAAGTTTGCTTTCTTGAAATTAGGGACTTTTTCGATGCTACTATTTGGTTCGTTACTAGTAAACTTTAAAGTGAAAGTTATCGTACGATGGTCGCTGTTACTGAATTCATCACCAACATTCAAATTCTCTATCAATTCTTCTTTTGTTGCAAGTACAATGTCAAGAACGTTATTACCACGGGTCGGCATTCGAACAAATTGATAAAGCGAACTCTCTTGCAAGTTCGTATACAAGTCATGTCCGGAGTGTGAAGTAAGAGTATCGCCCCACTTGGTCACAGGTAAATTAAAGTCGCCAAAAATTACGGTATCTTGTGAGTTACTTACATCTGCAATTTGTTCGTAAATTTCTCGGTCAGTTTGCACTGATTGAGCTGGAGGTCTGTATATTAACGCAAGTATTATTTTTGTACCTTTATTATTCTTTATTAGCACAAAAGATGTGTCGACGTTCACAATTTGAGGTTTTGACACGAGGGTCGGGTTAAGACTTTCTTTGATATAAAATAAAACGCCACCTCCATTTTTATTTATTCGGCTGTTCTCAAACATTACATAACCGGGAAGTGAATACTCTGCTAAAAAGTCTCTATCTTGTGTATTGAGCCAAGATTCTGTTATGCCAATCACATCATAATTTTCTGTAAACACTAGTTCCTCTAAATCTGAAAATTTATTGCGTATGCTACGAGTGTTTGCATAGAAAACCTTTAAAGTTGCGGTTTTAGAACTCGCAGATCGTTCTTTCATCGAATTTTTGGTTCTGGTCGGATCTACATTTACATTCATGGCTGTCCTCGGTCCTAGGAGGAGGGTGAGGAAACGTCCGGGAAACCAAAGCCCCACCCAGGGCCCTGTGTCCCTCAGCAATTATGAAGAGAAAGTTGAGGGGCAAAGGAAAAATGTGACGCTTTGGCTTCCAATCTTGGTAGATTGGGAGGTCAATCCACGGAAGAGACGCCGTCACTTGAGATCTAGAAAATATATAAGTAAAATGAACAGTCAGATTAAGCTATGGGTATGGCAGAGATCGCTCAGTTCTCACTCTGATAGACCAGCCCATCACCACATGACTAGAACCCAATCCTCTCAGCAACAGCTAGGAAAGGCCCTAGAAAGCCGCCTTTGGCGGGGGGATAGCTCCCCTATTTCAACCCTTTTTGGGGTTGGGCACCCGCCCAACCCCAAACTATCCCAAACTATCCCAATCAACAACAGGATCTGTTGTTGATTGGGATAGTTTGAAGCCTTATAATTTCTAGATATCCTTCTTCAACTGAGTACAATCGATCAGTAGTAGCCAGAATGAAGTCAAAATGGACGTTGACGGTACAGAAAGGATTAAAAAGTATTCCCCAACCCACCGTGCGTCCCGACAACATCCGACATAAACTTTAGGCCCGTTCTCTCCTCGATGATGCTGACGTGACGGCCGCCCAGCAGGAGGGGCACGGAAGACCACACCCCTTCCGCCGACACGTACACCCCCCGCGTGGGTAGGGAGTCGGCCAGCTCCTTGAAGATGCCTATCTTGGATTTCTGTTGGGGAAAGATGTCCAAATAATGAAATAGGACAGGCTATGTCAAATGTATTGTTATGTAGCTGCATCAAGATCACAGGAAAAGCAGCAATATTGCCATTATAATATCATTTCACGTGTGAATCTGCTTAACCTGGGTTCGATTCCAGCCAAGGCGGACATATTTAGTGGGTGCGGTAGTACGTCCTAGAGATCCTACAGTAAGTACTTACAATATAGGATATCTAGTGGACGAACACCTCAACGACTATACAGACTAATAACATACATAAGAAAGCCACTCCAACAGCCTCCTGTCTCTCCAGTCTTTCTCCCCTCTCAACACTCTTCGCAAAGTAAATAGGTGGTATCGTTGTAAAGGCATATCCCTCAAAACCTTCACCTGACCTGACCTCAATGTTCACAAATGTTACTAACCATTGGTATTATCAGTTACTTATGGTCTCCATATCGTAATTTTTAGTTGTAGTGAAAATAGGTTCGTAAATGCATACATAGTTTTTCTTAGTTTTTAGTTGTAATGAAAATAGGTTCATAAATAAATAGGTTACCGATAAGAATCCTGTGAATGCTGTGGATGACTCTAGTACAAGGGTGACGTTGGGGTCGTCCAGGACTTGTCTGAGGGAGTCGTACCTCGCTGGGGCCTTCTGTACAGCTAACAGTGATGTCAGAGATCCCCTGCAACACAACGCTACACTTACTATACCCTGTTCCAAATTAGTAGTCCACAAATCGTGAACTCTAACCTCTTGTAACTCAAAATGGACCAGAACAAATGGGTTGTAAATTTCCATACCTATTCCCAGGCTGACCCCTTCCCAAATGGTGTAAATATTTGATTTGGTGGATTACTCAAGTCGCTTGTGAGTTATAGAGGTTAATGTTTAAGAGTTTGTGCCTACTAACTTGGAATAGGGTACTGTATACCTAAATCACAGGGACAACAATAACATGCAGTATATGTTACATCCCTTTCAGCACGATAATGTAATTTTCTTTATATTCTGGTTACCATTTGACGATTATCTTAAGCTTATAATCTACCTCTAGGTCTAGGACTAAAAGGGGTTAATTCGATCACAATATAACCTCTGAATAATATAGGTTCTTCTAAGGCGACATAAAATCGTCTAAGTTTTAGTCAGATCAAAGGTAAAACGACATCATGGTACTGAAGCGGATATATATATATACAGTATATACTGTATATGTATACAATATCTTATTTCTTAGTATGAAAAACTCTAAATCCTGAACATTTTTGTCAGAGCAGTAAAACTAGCTATCCAACATCCATTCATAAACCTGTGAAATTTGATTGCTAGAAACCACTTGGAAATCGGTCTATTTTTACATTTGTTCAACTTGCACGGGCCCAATATTAGTGATTTAATGTGTTTTCCACTTCGATTTAACAGCATACTGTGCACAAACGAGCAGGGAGTATAAGAAAATAGGTTCACCAGTTTATAGAGTATTTCATGCACTTTCCAATGGTATATGAATGATCTTCCTACAACCAATAGTTACTGAGCCTATTGATTTAAAAATTTGCTAAGTTATGTTTTGAGGGGTTTTTTCTTCATTTTTTGCGACTTTGACAACATGCTGTGCACGAATGGGAGAAAGTCGAAGAAAATTTCTCGCATAGTATAATTATATGGTAGGGATTTTTACACGCTTTCCAATGGTATATGAATGATCCTCCTACCATCAAATGGACAAAACCCACTGCCACCAAGAGTAAATGACCCTGTGTGCCCCTAAAGCTGAATTATTATGTTACCTCCACCAACCGACTTTACTCCTAAACTCAATTAATGAAATCAACAAATACATGTGGCAGTCCAGGGATTCGAACCTAGGATGCTCACACCGAAATTCAGTGCATTTACCTACAACCTTCGTATTATTTTAGCAATACAGACATACCCGTAGCTCTGAGTGATGATGATGGCTCCTAACATCCACACTCCCAGCAGGACCTGTAGAGACAGTGCTCGAGGCTCCCACGGCAACGCTGAAGGAAATGCACTAGTTAACCCTTTGAGTACCAGCGACGTGTTATATTTTATGCTAGCTATATTTAGACTATATTATACTGTACAGCTTAAGAAGGATCTATGGTAGTTAAAAGGGGTGGTTGAGAGAGTTTGAAGCCTTCTTATTGCTAGAGGTCCTTCCTAAGCTGAATAAACTCGTCTAATCATTGCCAGAATACAATTAAAAATATGTCACCGGTACTGAAGGGGTTAAGAACATAATATATATAATAATTCAATGAAATATTGATATATGTACGGTGGCGTCAGATGTTGAATAGGGTGAGTGAGTGTAGGAACATGTTTGTATATTTCACTCGATATGAAGAATTGAAGCTTATATATTGCCGATACCAATTATTGATCAAAACATACTTGGTGCTGGGACATCACTTATTAGCGCGACTGTACTATGCCTGGATCGTTCTCGGAAGGAAGAAAGGCAAGTATAAAATTGTAAAACTTGCAAAATAAACACACTTGGACAAAGACAATATAAAGGCAAACAAACTAATCAAAATAGCTATGTGGAAACAACGCTTACCATGGTTTAAGGGGAGATTTCCACTTGAGGGATTTTTTTCTGGACCCCTTTCTCTCATGTTTAGCCCCTTTGCTTTTTAGATTTTAAGACACTCGCCCCCTTTAGTTTGGCGATTTTAAGAACTTTCGCCCCATTTCTGTCAATTTTAAGAACTTTCGTGCCATTTAGGTTCTGGCGAGCGATAGTGAGCCTGTAATTTAAGAGGATACGGCCTTTGGCCGGGACATTTTTGTACCGAAAAATTTACAAATTTATCTTGAAAGGGGGTCTAGGGGGTGTAATTTTAAGCTTGATGGAGGTCTAGGGAACAAACTAAATACCTCCCCTTAATTAAATGGCCCTCACTCTGGGTCGGGAAAGGTCGTAGGGAAAGCTCTTACCATGGTTTAATAAAATGGCCTTAATTACCTTTGCCGGTGATGATAGCGACAGTAGCCAGGATGTGGTCCACGAGATAGGGGCGACCACGGGGACCCAGGCAGGAACCCAGGAGGCTGCTGGTCATTGTTACGGCTAACAGGGTACCCGCTACCCAACCCCACACGCTGTTCCTGTAGAGAAAACAAGGAAATATAAGTTCAAGGGAGCCCGCCTCGCTTTTTTCTCGCTCTCTCTCCCTCTCTCTTTGGCTTGTATCCATTCGGCCCCATTCAGCCTACTGTTTTAAGACGTTTACCCCCATCCAGGTGTCAATATTTTCCTGGCGAGCGGTAGCGAGCCAGCATATATATTTTTTGGTTTGACAGCAAGCTAAATTTGTACATCTTTCGATAGAAAAATTTCTCCGGCGAAGCCGGACTTCTCCATACAATGATGGCTCGCTTTCGCTCGCCAGGAAGAAATCAACACCTGGATGGGGATAAACGTCTTAAAACAGTTGGCTGAATGGGGCCGAATGGATACAAGCCAGAGAAAGAGAGAAAATGAGAGAAAGAGGAAAACAAACAGGTGACCCCCCTTAAATCTTTATTTTCTATATATATTTGTTTTTAATAATTTCAAAGGTATTGCCGTGATTATCTATCTAGCTGAGCTAAGCATACACATTTTACTTGACTAAGATACAAGTGTTCATACCTATGCAGATACAAATAATCCCTGTCGGAGGAAAACAAAAAATAATACAATAGAATGAAATGGAAAATAAGAATACAAAAATTGGAAAAAATGGGGATCGGGCCTGAGCATATAGATAGATAGATAGATAGATCGGAGAAACAAGGCATATGTAATATAAACCTGTTAATCTCATTTTATCTCCGAGAAAGATATAACAGATTATTAACCCCTTGAAGCTCTGACGCGTTTTTGCAGTTTATTTTTGGCTATCATTAGACGATTTTATGCAGCTTAGGAAGGATCTGTGGGTATTAAAAGGGTAAATACTATCTCAATCAACCCTTTGACTTCCGTATACCGTTACTAATCTGAATAAAATCGTCTAATAGTAGCCAGAAACAGAACAGAAATACGTATTGGAGCTTGAAAGGGTTAATCTCATTTTATCTCTGCGAAACAGAACAGATTATTAATCATGAAAGTTGGGCATCTGCGGTAACTTGGGATGAGGGATAATATAATAATAAACTGTGTTGGTGGTGTAATGGTTTAGGTGCTTATGTTCTGGGTGTGGTGTCCCGAGTTCGAATCCCGGGAGGACCATATGCGTTCATTAGTTTATTCAAGTATATTGGGGTTTGTAATGGATGATTAATGTTATGAACGGGGTGTTACTTATTATGCTACATAAAATAGACAGGCTAAGCACTCGTCAACAGATAAAACAGATGCCAACATACGAGAAGGGAGCAATGAGGCCATATGGGTCAGGCTGGGACACAGGTCTGGCTTGCAGGATACGGAGTGATTCTGTCAGTATTGGTTGAGTAAAATCCATAACCTTGATCCTCTCCTGGGTCATGATCATTGGGCCAAGCATCACATCAAGTTCCTTGGGGGGAACAACCAGGTATTGTACACTCGGTCAAAAAAGTATCTGCACCCCTACCCTGATAATCTGGTGTGTACAGCTTGGTAGTATAGGTTGTAGGTCGTAGGTAGTAGGTCTTAGGTAGTATAGGTAGATAGTAGTATAGATGGATATAGCTACAGGTAGATATGCAAACCCTACCAAGCTGTACACACCAGATTATCAGGGTAGGGGTGCAGATACTTTTTGGACCGAGTGTACATAATAAATTCATGATGTAGATATTCATTGACAAAGACGACCACGTCCAACTAATCTCTCTCTAACCATACAGAAGATGTCACGTAGACTCTAATTATAAATGTTGCTCTTTTGAATGCCACTGATATTCCGTGTGGCCCATTAACCATTAGGTTTCTTGCCTTCAGCAATACTATGATGGAAAAAAAGGTTATGGTGATTTTATTGTAGAATTTCCGAACTGTTGGCATAGTTAACAATATCTAAGGTGAAACCATGGTAGGGAGAATTTTGATTCGCGTGTATATAAGAGGGTGTCACATCAGAGTCTGGTGAAAAAAGCTGCAGGAAAAAGTTTATTTGGGATGCTGGCTTTAATATTGTTGACATTAAGTTACTGATATAGTCTACTGATAGGCAGCATTTAAGTAATGTAAACTAGTATCATGGTACTACTCACCCCTCTAATGATCATACCAATAATGCCATTCCAGGATCCGTTAGGTTGGGGAGCCCCGAAGAATCCATCCCCTTGAACCAGTGTGTAGCTGTGGACCACGAGCAATTACTTCAATAACATCATATGTAGGGGGCCCACCTCGTACATTTTTTTCTCTCTCTCCCTCTCTCTCTGGGTTGTATTCATTCGGCCCCATTCAGCCTACTATATTAAGACATTTACCCCCATCCAGATGTCGATTTTTTCCTGGCGAGCGGTAGTGAGCCAGCATATTTTGTATAATGTTTTTGTCAGCAGGCTAAATGTGTGCATTTTTCGATAGAAAAATGTCCCCGGCGAAGCCGGATTTCTCCATAAATTGCTGTCTCGCTATCGCTCACCAGGAATAAATCGACACCTGGATGGGAATAAACTACTTAAAACAGTAGACTGAATGGGGCCGAATTAATACAAGCTAGAGAAAGATAGAAAAAGGAGAGGAAAAAACGCAGGTGACCCCCCTTAAGTCGGTATCACACGAGAGCTTTTAGAGTCAACATTCGATGATCAACATTTTTCTGGTGCCATTTCTGGAATATTTTGCAATGGTATCGGAACTAGACTGATGATAGATGAACTTAGGTAACTAAAATAATTTAAATGGCTATCTCATAAGCTGCCAGATCAGTGTTGAGGATAAATGTTGGGGGAAAAGCGCTCGTGTGATACCGACTTAAGAGTAGTTGAAATGTATTATTATAGTTATCTGGGGTTAAGGGATTAACCACTAACTATTTTGGATCCTGAATAGACTGAATAATAGTAAATATTGAATAATAGCTAGTTATTACACAACATTCCTCCAGAAGCTGAATCTGTCACCTTACTATTACTACTACTACTACTACTACTACTACTACTACTACTATTACTCCAACCACTACTAATACTCACGAGAAGTTAAGTGAGTTAGCGAGGGCCTGAAGTAGCTTGATGGAAGGACCGGACACTATGGTGGCGCCGGTGTAAGGGTCTTGGCTGACCTGTGTAAAGGGCTGCCACTCCACGGCGCCAATACGCAGGTGGACGTCCACACTGAACCTTTAAAAATAGTAAAGTAGAAATACAGTCTTCGCATTTTGTAAAGAAAACTTTATACCCAATCTTGAAAATGGGACTTTAAACGATTATAAATTTGGTCAGGGCAACTACACACATTGCCTGAAATTTGTGGCAATTCTAAATTAACCCTTGTCTAGCGGGGTGTTTTTGGGCTATTTTGGGCATATTCAGGCCCTCCTGAATGATCAATCAAGTATCTGCATGAAAAGAAATGTATTCAGCAAAAAACTAGGCTCTAAAAGCTTCAAAATGAGACCAGAACGAGCTACGTAGCACTCGTGGTTCTCATGCAGTGGTGCCACGAACATGGGAGTTTAGCGTATAGCGGTATATTTTCCCCAGCTATGCTCACTACTGGCTACGCTGCCGTCCTCTCGAGAACACAGGGAGCGTGAGTCAGTGGGTGGCGGTAAGCCCTGGGTGTCAGACGTGTGGCCTGCTGCGCTCCCGGCCATTTACACTCAATTTTAACCCTTTAAAAGCCTTAATAATGCTCCTAACTTGCTGCAAATTGGTGCACGACTTAAGTCGAGCGCCGCCAATAAAGAAACTGTTAACAGAGCTCAATATTGACTCTAGGGTTAACTTTATTGTTTAATGATCTCTGTACTGCCAAATCGAACATACCAAAAAAAAGGCTTCTTAAAAATCTATATTTCAGATTTGGAGGCATTTTTGAGCAATGTGTTGTATATACTAACTTGTAGGCCAGTGTGTTGTTGGTGTTGTTGAGAGCCTGTACTCCCTCCCTGGCTGCTGAGTACCATAGTGGTTCATCCATCATACCAATACCACACCTGTAATACCAATACCACACCTGTAATACAATACTACACCTGTAATACCACACCTGTAATACAATACTACACTTGTAATACCACACCTGTAATACAATACTACACCTGTATTACCACACCACACCTGTAATACACCACCTGTGATACAATACCACACCTGTAATACAATACCACACCTGTAATACACCACACCTGTAATACACCGCACCTGTAATACAACACACCTGTAATACACCACACCTGTAATACCACACCTGTAATACACCACACCTGTAATACACCGCACCTGTAATACATCACACCTGTAATACACCACACCTGTAATACACCACACCTGTAATACCACACCTGTAATACACCACACCTGTAATACACCACACCTGTAATACACCACACCTGTAATACCACACCTGTAATACACCACACCTGTAATACACCACATCTGTAATATACCACACCTGTAATACACCACACCTGTAATACACCACACCTGTAATACACCACCCCTGTAATACACCACCATACCTGTAATACCACACCTGTAATACACAACACCTGTAATACACATTTGTAATACACCACACCTGTAATACACCACACCTGTAATACACCACCATACCTGTAATACCACACCTGTAATACACCACACCTGTAATACACCACACCTGTAATACACCACATTTGTAATACACCACACCTGTAATACACCACACCTGTAATACACCACATCTGCAATATAATACTACACCTGTAATACACCACGTCTGTACTACACCACACCTATAATACACCACCATACCTGTAATACAATACCACACCTGTAATACACCACATTTGTATCATCTGTATCTACCCATCTACTGTATTTTGTATAAGGTTTACTCCCATAGACAGGTTGCCGACCTAGGTTGACAAGTCCCTTCCACCCGGATAATTATAAGGCTGCCTCCCCTAGATGGGTTGCTAACCAAGGCTAAGGATTACTATTATTACAACTTACTCCTGAGGTGAAGCCATTAATTTTGGGGGTTGATGAGTGCTTCTGAATGTTTGTGTTCTTGTTTTTTGTGGGTGAACTGTTATATGTGTTCTTCTCCGGTCACCTCTTTTTCCTTTCTTGTGTCTCTTGCTGATCCTCCCTACCACTTGTTGGAGTAAGGGCTGGCTACTGACTGACTGACAACTTATACTCCTGCCCTGCCCTCAGAGTACCATTGTGTCTCATCCATCAAGACAAAACATACGTGTGTGTGTGTTTGTATAGGTAGGTTGGATGTGAGTGAGGTCCTACATGTGTGTGTGTGTGTGTGTGTGTTACTCAGTTACTTGTTCGTCAAGGGGAATCCACGCAATGCGAGCTAAGCTCATTATTATCACGCCTCCTTAACTGGCAATGTATTGCGTGAAATGCATGTTAAGTGTTTTATGTACTGTTGGAATGGCTGTGGATGTGTGTGTAGTCTGTATTTAGCCAATTGGCGACATCGGAAACGAAGGCTTAGGGTGGATCTGTATGGTACCATTCTCACTATAGACGGTACCGTCTCGCCCGAAGGCTTAGGTAGCCATCAGCTTAGGTGAACCATATGATACCCATCTCGCCTTGTACCATTTTTGCCAACCCCAGATGGGACGTCACAACGTCGTCCACTTATTCCAGGTACCTATTTACAGCTAGGTGAACTGAGGCTAACACATGTGTGTGTGTGTGTGTGTGTGTTTAGACAGGCGGGTGTGTAGATGACTGGGTATGCATGTGCGTGTGTACCTTCGTGCGCATGTATGTATGTGTGTATGATACTATATTACACGTGTATCTAGAATATTACATTAGACGTATTGGTACAAATGAGAGAGAATTTATTAAAGCCAGTATGTTGCATGTTGACCCGAGGTTGATGAATGTGCAAGACTTTTTTTTATTTTTTTTATGGACGTTAGTTACAGGTGATTTCTTGGTCATGTTTGTATGATGCATATTGAGGTTGTAGTGTGCTGATTGATATGGTCAGTGAAGAATTGAACACTTGCGAGTTTCAGGCTATATGGAAGTTGGAGCTGTAGGCATCGATGTTTAGCAGAATTACCAGCTATCATACGGTTGGGGTACATTTATAAACACATAAAATCAACTGCAACATACTTTTTATCCATCAGAAACCTAAATTTGTCTTGCATTTCTGTTAAATATGTATGTTCACAGTTCCAACTTCCTTATAGCCTGAAAATCGCAAGTGGTCAATTCTCGAACTCTACATATTTAAGAATGGATCGAGCATAAGGTGTCCAGTTTTCACTCTGTTAAACACCATCTCTCCTCCTCCAAACCTTATCTTCTTTTCCTCACTTAAACCCAGGTGTCTGAGGCAACTGCCAGCAGCCCCTTCTCTGTGTTCTCCTACTTTCTCTATACTAGTTTCAAAGTCAAAGGCGGATGTTGTGCATACGTGCACACCAAACTCACTTGCTCTCGTGTTCCCGATTTCGACTCCTCTGAATTCTCAACTTTATGGCTCAAACTATCCTGGCATTCTTATTCTAAATATTTCTGTGCTGTCTATCTTTCCCCTAATTCCTCCCACATCCTATCCATCTCTCCCTTCTCGGAAATCTCCATCTTACGAGATTTCAACGTTCACCACCGCCAATGGCTCTCCTCTCTTACTACTGACCAACCTGGTGAACAAGCCTTCGTCTTTTCTATCCTAAATGACCTAGAGCAGCTAGTCCAGCAACCCACCCGTATCCCGGATCGCTTCGGAGATCGGCCCAACATTCTTGACTTATTTCTGACTTCTAACCCTTCTTATTATACTGTCAGTCTTTTCTCTCCTTTGGGCTCCTCCGACCATAAACTTATCTCTGTTACCTGTCCTATCTCTCCAGTACGGCCACCCGATTCTCCCTCCTCTCTCCTACGTATGCCTAATATTCTAATATCTTCTAAAGATGTACTTTCTACCCTCTCTGGGCTTAATACTAAGAAGGCGTACAGTCCGGACGGTGTTCCTCCTGTTGTACTCAAAAACTGTGCTTCCATGCTGACTCCATGCCTAGGCAAACTCTTTCGTCTCTGTCTCTCCTCTAACGTCTTCCCTTCATGCTGGAAGTTTGCTCTCATTCAACCTGTACCAAAGAAGGGTGACCGCTGTCAACCTTCCAACTATCGTCCAATTGCTCTCATATCTTGTATATCTAAAGTTTTTAAAACTATTCTTGCTTAAAAAAATTCTTAGGCATTTCTCTTCTCATAATCTGCTCTCAGATCACCAGTATGGCTTCCTTAAGGTTTGTTCTACTGGTGATCTTCTTTCATATCTTATTAACTCTTGGTCATCCTCCTTTCGGGTCTCCGGTAGACTTTTTCTGTTGCACTAGACATATCGAAGGCCTTCGATAGAGTCTGGCACAAATCTTTAATTTCTAAACTACCCCCCTTCGGTTTCTATCCCTCCGTCTGTGCCTTTGTCTCTAATTTCCTTTCCAGCCGTTCCATAGCTGCGGTTGTGGACGGCCATCGCTCCCTTCCTCATCCTATCAACTCCGGTGTTCCTCAGGGCTCTGTCCTATCTCCCATTATCTTTCTAATTTTCATAAATGATCTTCTCAACTGTACCTCCAGTTCCATCCATTCATACGCAGACAACTCTACCTTACACTACTCAATTAGTTTTCCAGAACGCCCCAGCCAGCGATGCCTCAAAGACAAACGTAATGAAGTCATAAAACACGTATCTTCTGATCTAACTACTATTTCCAATTGGGGCAGAGAAAACCTTGTTACCTTTAATGCTTCCAAAACCCAATTTCTCCATTTATCTACCCGTCCGGAACTCCCAGCGGACTATCCCTTATTCTTCAACAATACTAAAATCAATCCTTCATCTTCTCTCAATATTCTTGGTGTATCTATTTCTTTTACTCTCACTTGGAAGGACCATATTACCAGTCTAGCTAAGGCAGCCTCCCAGAAGCTGGGTGTGCTCAACCTCCTCAAGGGGTTCTTTACCCCTGCACAGCTTCTTGCTCTGTACAGAGGCACAGTGTGTCCTTGTATTGCGTATTGTTCACATGTGTGGGCAGGATCCTCTCACACCACACTTCTAGACAAAGTAGAAAGGAAGCCTTTCGTATCATAAATTCCCGCCCACTCACCAACTCTTTGCAAACTCTCTCTCTTCGTCGCAATGTTGCATCTCTCTCATTATTCTATCGCTACTGCAATATTCAATGCTCTTCAGAGCTCTCCCAGTGTATACCACCTCCTCTACGTAGGGTACGTGGTACCCATCTTGCAACACAATCCCATCCCTACTCTGTGCAACTCTCCAACCCAAGA
Organism: Paralithodes platypus; assembly: GCA_032716605.1. Classification (NCBI taxonomy): domain Eukaryota; kingdom Metazoa; phylum Arthropoda; class Malacostraca; order Decapoda; family Lithodidae; genus Paralithodes; species Paralithodes platypus. The sequence goes on along the minus strand of CM064527.1, from coordinate 45,419,083 downwards.
GTGCAACGTTATTCTCAGACTTTCTTCTATTTAACAGCTGAGCTCTGGAACTCTCTCCCAGAATCAGTCTTTCCCTCCTCCTATGACTTAAATTGCTTCAAACTCCGTGTGTCCAGGCATTTTGACTCGAACGTCCCTTGATTTTGGCCCTGTCACTCTTTCATCTATGGGGGGAGGCACTCGCTAAAGGCAGTTCTGCCTTTTGTCTCCCTCACTCACGTAGAAAACAAAATTGATGCTGAATAAAATCGTCTAATAGTAGCCAGAAAAAAAAAGTTAAAAAGACGTCATCGGTAAAGAAGGGGTCAATCCCACTATAGCACTCGGTAGCCCAAGTATAAACAAAGGTCACGTGAGCTACGAACCTGCTATATGTTATCCCGAGGCAATCCACCGTAACACTGGCTACGATCCCTATAGCTCGACCCACCACCGCTATACCCACGGCTCGACATAATGGGGGGTCACAGGCTTTTGTTATCTTTCTCTCCTTTTCTCTCTTTCTCTGGCTTGTATCCATTCGGCCCCATTCAGCCAACTGTTTTAAGACGTTTATCCCCATCCAGGTGTCGATTTCTTCCTGGCGAGCGATAGCGAGCCAGCATTGTATGGATAAATCCGGCTTCGCCGGAGAAATTTTTCCATCGAAAAATGTACAAATTTAGCTTGCTGTCAAAATAAAAATCTATATATGCTGGCTCGCTACCGCTCGGCAGGAAAATATTGACACCTGGATGGGGGTAAACGTTTTAAAACAATAGGCTGAATGGGGCCGAATGGTTACAAGCCAAAGAGAGAGGGAGATAAAGAGAAAAAAAAGCGAGGTGGGCTCCATTAATACGTAACTCTATTGACCCCGCAATTCTTGGTTTGTCATCGAAATAATTAAACTAACCCGTGTCATGCGAGGCGCCACACAGAATTCCGTTATACAGGAATGAAGACAATATTATGGTCTCTGCATCCGTTATTCATTTACTATGTGTTCAGTCCTGCTCCACAAGTTCACATTTGTTGTCTTTGGTGGAGTTTGATGGAGGGTGTGGGATTTGATGGATGTTATAAAGAAGTGGATCAGGTATGAATAGGAGTTCCATGCTAGGACACCCGGGCCCTCTATAATATAGGAGTTCCATGCTAGGACACCCGGGCCCTCTATAATATAGGAGTTCCATGCTAGGACACCCGGGCCCTCTATAATATAGGAGTTCCATGCTAGGACACCCGGGTCCTCTATAATATAGGAGTTCCATGCTAGGACACCCGGGCCCTCTATAATATAGGAGTTCCATGCTAGGACACCCGGGCCCTCTATAATATAGGAGTTCCATGCTAGGACACCCGGGCCCTCTATAATATAGGAGTTCCATGCTAGGACACCCGGGCCCTCTATAATATAGTTCCATGCTAGGACACCCGGGCCCTCTATAATATAGGAGTTCCATGCTAGGACACCCGGGCCCTCTATAATATAGGAGTTCCATGCTAGGACACCCGGGCCCTCTATAATATAGGAGTTCCATGCTAGGACACCCGGGCCCTCTATAATATAGGAGTTCCATGCTAGGACACCCGGGCCCTCTATAATATAGGAGTTCCATGCTAGGACACCCGGGCCCTCTATAATATAGGAGTTCCATGCTAGGACACCCGGGCCCTCTATAATATAGGAGTTCCATGCTAGGACACCCGGGCCCTCTATAATATAGGAGTTCCATGCTAGGACACCCGGGCCCTCTATAATATAGGAGTTCCATGCTAGGACACCCGGGCCCTCTATAATATAGGAGTTCCATGCTAGGACACCCGGGCCCTCTATAATATAGGAGTTCCATGCTAGGACACCCGGGTCCTCTATAATATAGGAGTTCCATGCTAGGACACCCGGGCCCTCTATAATATAGGAGTTCCATGCTAGGACACCCGGGCCCTCTATAATATAGGAGTTCCATGCTAGGACACCCGGGCCCTCTATAATATAGGAGTTCCATGCTAGGACACCCGGGCCCTCTATAATATAGGAGTTCCATGCTAGGACACCCGGGCCCTCTATAATATAGGAGTTCCATGCTAGGACACCCGGGCCCTCTATAATATAGGAGTTCCATGCTAGGACACCCGGGCCCTCTATAATATAGGAGTTCCATGCTAGGACACCCGGGCCCTCTATAATATAGGAGTTCCATGCTAGGACACCCGGGCCCTCTATAATATAGGAGTTCCATGCTAGGACACCCGGGCCCTCTATAATATAGGAGTTCCATGCTAGGACACCCGGGCCCTCTATAATATAGGAGTTCCATGCTAGGACACCCGGGCCCTCTATAATATAGGAGTTCCATGCTAGGACACCCGGGCCCTCTATAATATAGGAGTTCCATGCTAGGACACCCGGGCCCTCTATAATATAGGAGTTTCCATGCTAGGACACCCGGGCCCTCTATAATATAGGAGTTCCATGCTAGGACACCCGGGCCCTCTATAATATAGGAGTTCCATGCTAGGACACCCCGGGCCCTCTATAATATAGGAGTTCCATGCTAGGACACCCGGGCCCTCTATAATATAGGAGTTCCATGCTAGGACACCCGGGCCCTCTATAATATAGGAGTTCCATGCTAGGACACCCGGGCCCTCTATAATATAGGAGTTCCATGCTAGGACACCCGGGCCCTCTATAATATAGGAGTTCCATGCTAGGACACCCGGGCCCTCTATAATATTCAGAATGTTTGTTCATTCTATTAAATCGTATTGGAATCATGCACTTTTTGGCACTAGTGTATATTGTAAGGGTACGGTCACGCACATTGATTTCTTGCACTCTCAATGATGTTGTACATGGAAGTAAAATTTGTAAGATTACGAGTGTATTATATATACAGTATATACACAGAAAGAGAGATAGAGAGTTATGTTGATTGATGTGGGCCAGTTAAATATTTAAGACTTCGTATCTCCATACAACTGCGTATTCTGTATTTTATATAGGGTATGATCAAAGTATATCAAATCATTGGGTATATTTACAGTGGTATACATGTATACCTTAAGGGGAGATCTCCACTTGAGGAATTTTTTTCTTGACCCCTTTCTCCCTCATGTTTAGCCCCATTGCTTTTGATATTATAAAATGTTTGCTCCATTAGTTTAGCGATTTTAAGAACTTTCACCCCATATTAAGACCTTTCGTGCCATTCAGGTGTCGATTTTATCCTGGCGAGCGATAGCGAGCCTGTAATTTAAGAGGAATCGGCCTTCGGCCGGGACATTTTTCTACCGAAAAATGTACAAATTTACCTTGAAAGGGACTCAAGGGGGTGTAATTTTAAGCTTGATGGAGGTCTAGGGAACAAACTAAATACCTCCCCTTAATAGTATATGGGCTTATTACTACCAATATCATTAAATTTTTATAAGGGTACCGTATAATATAATATTGATTTTTATAAGGGTACCGTATAATATAATATTGATTTTTATAAGGGTACCGTATAATATAATGTTGATTTTTATAAGGGTACCGTATAATATAATGTTGATTTTTATAAGGGTACCGTATAATATAATATTGATTTTAATAAGGGTACCGTATAATATAATATTGATTTTTATAAGGGTACCGTATAATATAATGTTGATTTTTATAAGGGTACCGTATAATATAATATTGATTTTAATAAGGGTACCGTATAATATAATATTGATTTTTATAAGGGTACCGTATAATAATATTGATTTTAATAAGGGTACCGTATAATATAATATTGATTTTTATAAGGGTACCGTATAATATAATATTGATTTTTATAAGGGTACCGTATAATATAATATTGATTTTTATAAGGGTACCGTATAATATAATGTTGATTTTTATAAGGGTACCGTATAATATAATATTGATTTTAATAAGGGTACCGTATAATATAATATTGATTTTTATAAGGGTACCGTATAATATAATGTTGATTTTTATAAGGGTACCGTATAATATAATATTGATATTAGTAACTTTTTGACTACACTATATTTTATTTTATTTTGTCATTGTATCTTGAGGAACACCCACAACATGTGTTAACTCTTACAGTACCGGTGACGTATCATTTATTTAGTTTCAGCTACATTTAGACGCATTTGTGAAGCTTAGGAAGGACGTATGGTAGCTAAAAGGGTTAATTGAGATAGTCTGTTGCCTTTTAGTGGGTAGACGTCTTGCCTAAGCTGTGGAAAATCGTCTAATAGTTGCCAGAATATAAGGAAAAGAACGTCACCGGTACAGAAGGGGTTAATGGATAGACGTGCTTCCTAGTCTGAATATAATCGTCTAATAGTGGCCAGAATTTAATTAAAAGGATGTCGCCGGTACTGGGTGGCGGAAATGAACACTATCTCTATGACGGCCTCACTTGCGATGTTTTGGCTGTAAGGAAGTTGGAGCCATAAGCGTTAATATTAAGGTGGGGGGGGGGGGGTAGGGCTTGTTGTTTGGTCTATATATTTATTTATTTATTACTTTTGAGTTTCCTCGCTAGACCTCCATCAACTTGGAAAAAAGAAAGAAATAAAAAACACCTAGACCCCCCTTCAAGATAAATTTGTACATTTTTTCGATAGAAAAATGTTCCGGCCGATGGCCTGTTCCTCTTTAATTACAGGCTCGCTATCGCTCGCTAGGAAAAAAGTCGACACCTAAATGACACGAAAAGTCTTAATATTGGCAAAGCAATGGGACGGAAGGTCTTAAAATCGCCAAAATCGCCGGGATATTTTTCCATCGAAAAATGTACACATTTATCTTAAAGGAGGTTCTGTTTTTTTTTTTTTTTTTTTTTTTTTAAGTTTGATGGAGGTCTAAGGAGGAAACTAAAACAAAACAACATAAATAAATATATATAAATTAGTATATAAATACGCCCATCCCTCCTTAAGGGGAGGTATTTAGTTTGTTCCCTAGACCTCCATCAAGCTTAAAATTACACCCCCTTCAGTCCCTTTCAAGATAAATTTGTACATTTTTCGGTAGAAAAATGTCCCGGCCGAAGGCCGGTTCCTCTTAAATTACAGGCTCGCTATCGCTCGCCAGGATAAAATCGACACCTGAATTGTACGAAAGGTCTTAACATGGGGTGAAAGTTCTTAAAATCGCTAAACTAATGGGGCAAACGTTTTATAATATCAAAAGCAATGGGGCTAAACATGAGGGAGAAAGGGGTCAAGAAAAAAAATCCTCAAGTGGAGATCATCTCCCCTTAAACAATTCTTTCTCTTCGCACACCACCATTAACGAACGAAACAACTAGAAATAATGACGCTGTCTTTAGAAATAGGAATGCTAATCTGTGTATTCTCTCTAAACAACGCTCATTCCCACAGTATTCGTTCGGCATCAAGCTCTGTGAAGGGAAAGCATTGTTTAAAAATACAAACGGAGTGTACTTTATTCACTAGTAAGTAAGTGTGTTGTGTTTTCTCTCTATCTCTCTATCTATATACTCAGGCCCAATCCCCACTTTTCCTATTTTTTTTAGGGGGGGGGGGGGGCGACTCAAGACAGAGCCAGCATAGGGACAACACAACAGTAAACACAATGAACACACCAAAAAACAAAATACAAATTGACACCCATCTACAGTAGGTCATCCAGGAGTTTAAGATCAAGCAACATAGATAACTGGGATTACATTTACTTAAGGGGAGGTTTTTAGTTTGTTCCCTAGACCTCCATCAAGCTTACAATGTCACCCCCTAAGCCCCCTTTCAAGATAAATTTGTACATTTTTCGGTAGAAAAAGTTTCCGGCCGAAGGCCGGTACCTCTTAAATTACAGGCTCGCTATCGCTCGCCAGGAAAAAATCGACACCTAAATGGCACGAAAAGTCTTACAATTGACAGAAATGGGGCGAATACTCTTAAAATCGCCAAACTAATGGGGCGAACGTCTTAAAATCTCAAAAGCAATGGGACTAAACATGAGGGAGAAAGGGGTCCCGAAAAAAAATCTCCCAAGTGGAAATCCCCCCTTAAGGAATATATCACTAATTAATTTACTTACACTGTAAAGTAACGAGGATAATAACACCGTAGAGTAATATAAAAGTATATATTATTATAACTTAACCATATAAGTAACAAGATTAACCCCTTCTGTACCGCCGAGGTCTTTTTAGTTTTATTCTAGCTATACGTAGACGATTTGTTGCAGTTTAAGAGGAGATGGTTCACTTTTTGGGCGATTTTTGCATGTATTCGTTATTTTTCTAGTTTTCTCTCTAGACCTCCATCAAATTTAAAAAAACATCCATTAGATCCCCCTTCTAGATTAATTTGTACATTTTTCGGTAGAAAAATGTCCCGGCCGAAGGCCGGTTCTTCCAACATTACAGGCTCACTATCGTTCGCCAAGGAAAAAATCGACACCTAAATAGCACGAAAGGTCTAAATATTGACGAAGAAATGGGGCGAAAGGTCTTAAAATCGACAAACTAATGGGGCAAGCATCATCTTAACATCTGAAAACTAATGGGGCTAAACATGAGGGAGAAAGTGGTCCAGAAAACCGGCCCCTCCCCCCTTAAGAAGGGATGGGTGGTAGTAAAAAGGGTTAAGTGACATAGTTCGAAGGCTGTGAATTGTTGGAGGCCCTTTTTTTTAAACTGAATAAAATCGTCTAATAGTAGCCGGAATACAATTAGGAACACGTGACCGGTACTGCATGGATTATTTGTCTCTGAAGCACCGTGCAGTATATTGTGTATAATATTATTAATATAAACAGACCGTTCCTTCATTGCATTAACATCTCTGCAATACTGACAATAGGCCTATTGTCTATTCGCTGTAAGTAGGCGAGAAACCATGACCTCTATCCTCGGTAACTCAAAAAGGGCTAGAGCAAATTGGCTTTACATTTCCACATCTATTCCTTGACTGACTGTTCCCAAATGGTAGACCTATTAGCTCGATTACTCTAGTTTTTTTTTTAGTTACAGAGATTTTGAGGTCATGATTTCTCGTCTACTTACAGCGAATAGCCTATATATAGTACATGTAGCCTGTCTACCGAAACTTGTAAACCCCAATAATGCTTGTTTATTTACAAATAGTTTTCTCAGAAATGAAATAACAGATAAATCACAGAAAATATTTACATGATACACAGTAATGCTATACCCTGTTCCAAATAGGTAGGCCAGAAAACTTGACCACTAACCTCTATAACTCAAACAGGACTAGAGTAATCGAGCTAATATTTCAATCAATTGGGAAGGGTCGGCCAGGTATTAGGTGTGCACATTTACAGCCCAATTGTTCTAGCCATGTTTGAGTTACAGAGGTTAGGGGTCACGATTTATGGCCTATTTACTTGGAACAGGGTACAGTATAGGACCCAAGATTATGCTAAGAAGAGGAACTGGTATCTGGTAACTGATCGAAAGGTATGGTAGTGGAGCTCTGAGGTGCCAGTGAGGATAACAAGGATTCTTCTCCTTCTTCTAACACTTCACCTTCCTCGCCAGCTCTGTCTTGGGTCTGGGCTAAGTGGAAGGCGCTGGAGAAGTCAGTGTAGAAAAATCCGTCCCCTGGGTAGAAACCATTGATGCCTGAGGTGCGATGTCGGCCCCCTGGAAATCTCAGAGGGGGCCGGCGGAGGTTAGGGTGTAAGGTGTGGGAGGGACGGGTTTGTTGTGGGGATCTACCGGCAGTGGGGTTGGTTGGTCGATGAGAAAGATTGGAGTCTGACAGGGCGGGGCGAGCTGAAGGATGACCGGAGGGTGGAGGCCTATTAAAGGAATTACTTGATAGAGTGGGACGTATAGGGGGCTGATTGGGCACGGCGGGACGATTGTTAAATGGCCGATTTGGTAAATTGGGTGAAAACGGTCGATTAGGCTGGGCATTAGGGAAGGGAATGCGAGGTGCTGCTGGTTGTGTCGGTCTAGAGGGTGATAGACGAGGATGACTAGGTCGCAGCTGGGAATGTGGAGGTTGTCTAGCTTGGGAGACATCGGGTGATACATGTTGCCCCGCACTGACCCCCGGGCTGATGGCTCGGGTCCATGGGTAGCGGAATCTCGGCAACATAATTTCGCGGGGATTGTAGAAATATGACGGATAGGTCGTTCTGGCAAAGGATGGGAGGAGCCAATCCAACAAACCGGAATACGGGGATCGTGGTGGTGGTGGTGGTGGTGGGTTACGAGTGAAGGAAGGGTTGCGAGGGAGGCCAGGGTGACGAGGGGGGAACCTAAATCGAGGATCTTGCTGTACAGGTCTTTGGTTGTTACCCTGATTTTGTGGATGATTGGTTAATGCAGTTCCAAGGTTGTGGTTATCAAGGAGTGTCGAGTAACTGGATACTTCGGCATTACTCCTACCCTCGTTTTCGTTCTCAAAAAGTTCATCATGTAAAAAGGCATCGTGGTCGAGTTCGCGTGAATCACCGAATCTTCCCGATGGTGGAGGGTGCGAAGGAGTTGGGCTTGGTAAAGGCAGAACATCATCAAATTCATCTTGGTGCACCTCATGATCTTGAATAGGCTCTTGGCTTTGATCCCGCCCCAGACCCTCATCCGGAACAGGATCTTGGTCCTGGTTATCTACTGGCGTGGAGGGCTTCATATAGTCAGTCTTAAAGTAAATATTACCATCTTGTCCTACGTATAGATCATCTCTGAGGGGATAATCCTCCTTGAAGTGATATCCTTTAAATACATTGGCGTTGGGATCTGTTATCACCTCGTATTGGACGCCCTTTTGTTTTGTCGATGCCACCGCTTCGTTATCAATGGGTCGTGAGGACAGATTGTTACCGGGAGGCTGTAACATATATGGGTAACGGGGCAGCTGGGGGAACTGATTGTGCCCGAATAAATTGAAAGGGTTGAGCAGTTGTAGGAAATTGTTGGCAGGGTCGTTCTGTCTCGGGTACGGTGATCGAGGGGGGGAGGGGTAGTGATTATTGCCGACACCCATCCGTTCAGAGCTGGCCGAGGGAGGGTACGGAGAGCCGGTAGGTCGCAAGCTTTTATAGTAGTTGTCAAATCTATCGTGAAAATCATTCCCAAATAACGAATTGCCACCGCTGTTGACATTCGTAGGTGGAGGTCTGGTGGGGAACTTGGGAGGGAGACTAGGGCGCTGTCGTGGGGTGGAGTTGATACCAGATTGTGGGTTGAAAGGCTGACGCTGACGAGGTTGAGAGGGAGATTGTGGGAGTGGCTGACGGGACTGAGGCCTCTGAGGAAACCTGTATTTGAAGACCTGAACCCCGACCAGGTTAGCCAGGGAGGGCACCTGCTCCACATGGGCCCCCTGTCTCACCAGTGCAGTAGGATCCACCCAGGCTAAAGGCTCGGGGTCAGGCAACTCCTCACCAGGACTCTCACTTTTCACACCATCTTCACTCAAGTCAGTTTCTAGCATGTCGTGATCATTGGCTTCCCTTCTAGTGCGATGATTTTGTCCACTAGTCACTTCATCTTCACTCACGTCATATTCAAGCATGTTATCGGATGTGGCTTCTCTTTTAATACGTCGATTCTCTTCACCATCACTCTCACTAATCATTTCATCATCACTCACGTCAGTTTCAAGCATATTATTATCAGCTGTTTTCCTTCGAATGAACAGATTATGTCCATCAATCATGTCTTCATCAATATCATCTTTTTTATATCGAAGTATGCCTCCAGTGGTTTTCCTTTTGGCTAGTTCCTCTGTTTCACCACCATCATCATCACCACCACCACCATCTCCACCACCAGTATCATTATCAATTACTTTATCAGCAGAAACATCTTTATCAATTCGCTCGATCTTTCCCTCACTTTTCTTTTCACCATATACCTGCGGCGTCTTCTTATTATTTCCGTTCCCACCAGCCGCTCCTCTGTGACGGTGTTGAGTCTTTCCACGGGTTTTGTGATCATGTAGCTTGTCTGTATGTTTCTGATCCATGACATAACAGTCCGTCACGTCATCTCCACTCACGTCACCACCATTATCCCCCCTTCTAATGCGCCTATTAATTCCAGCAGCCTTCTTCTCATTAACCACTCCCTTTTCCCTGCGTGTAGATGTTTCACTTTCGCTGATTCTGCCTCTTCTTTCCACTCCTCTGCCTTTAACATCTACTCCCTTTCTACCTTTCACTCCTCTGCCTTTAACATCTACTCCCTTTTTACCTCTCACCCGTCTCCCTTTAACAACTACTCCCTTTTTACCTCTCACCCTTCTCCCTTTAACATCTACTCCCTTGCTATCTTTCACCCTTCTGTCTGTATCATCTACTTCCTTTCCTCTGCGTGTGGTTATTTCCTGTTTTCCCATTCTTCTCCTACCTCCCACCCTCCTGCCTTTATTAACCAATCCCTTTCCTTCGATCATCCTTCTGTTTTTATCAACCAATCCTTTTCCTTCACTCATACTTCCGCCTTGATCAACCAATCCTATTCCTTCACTCATCTTTCTGCCTCTATCAACCAATCCTTCTCCTTCTCTCATCCTTTCGCCTTGATCAACCAATCCCTTTCCTTCACTCATCCTTCTGTTTTTATCAACCAATCCCTTTCCTTCGCGTATAGTTAACTCTTTCTCTCCTACCATACCCCTCTCTCCCTCTCTTCCGCCTCGCCTTCGTATAATGTGATCCTGGTGTTGATGGCCCTTTCTCCCTCCATTGACCTTTCGCTGATTCCCACTCTTGCCGTAATAAAGATGTTGGACTGTCTTCTGCCTCCTTCTCATATGGTCCAATTCGTAAACACTCTCTCCATCGCCGCCGCCGTAATTATCGGTTTTCACATTCGGACGGCTCCCATCAACGTTATTCCCACCACTGCTATCACCGCGACTGTAATTACTGTCATTTTCACCACCCATAGCATTTTCACCACCACCATGATCATATTCACCACCACCACCATCACCACTATCATGACTATCATTTTCACCACCCTTAGCATCTTCACCACCACCGCCACTATCACGACTATAATTTTCACTACCACTACTATCTACACCATCCCTATCATTTTCACCACCCCTAGCATTTTCACCACCACCAGTATCATTATCAGCACCACCATCACCACCACAGTCACCACCACCATCACCAGCACTATATTCACCATCACCACCACCACCATCAGCAGCACTATCTCCACCACCACCATCATCACCACCATCACAATATACGAAAGTCATTGGTGGTTCTACTGCTGGTGACACAGAAGACCCGAGGTGTGGTTTAGGGTGTTCTCCATGGTGTGTGCTCATCTCTGCAAACATCCCTGAAGCACTGGCCACCTGGAATATGATGAGAACAGTAACATTGGTATGGTATAGCAAAGTAAATGGGAACACAATTAAGGGGACAGTGGCTGTTTGTTTGTTCATATATTTTTTTTAGTTTCCTCCCTAGACCTCCATCAAGTTTATAAAAAACACCCCTTATAACCCCCTTCATGATAGATTTGTACATTTTTCGGTAGAAAAATGTTCCGGCAAAAGGCCGATTCCTCCTATAATTACAGGCTCGCTTTCGCTCGCCAGGAAAAAATCAACACCTAAATGGCACGAAGGGTCCTAATATTGACAAAGAAATGGGGTGAAAGATCATAAAATCCCCAAACTAATGGAACCAATGTCTTAAAATTGCAAAACATGTGGGGCTAAACATTAGGGAGAAGGGGGTCTAGAAAAACGGTCTGCCTCCCCTTCAAGAAACATATAAAGAAATACGTCAAATAAATACCTAAATCTAAGGAACAGAACTACCAGATTGAACAGTCCATAGTATACTGTATCATAGAACTGAATCAGGTTTGGTGATGGGCTGGTCTATCAGAGTGAGACCTGAGCGATCTCTGCCATACCCATAGCTTACTCTGACTGTTCCTTTTACTTATATATTTTCTAGATCTCGAGTGACGGCGTCTCTTCCGTGGATTGACCTCCCAATCTACCAAGATTGGAAGCTAAAGCGTCACATTATTCCTTTGCCCCTCAACTTTCTCTTCATAATTGCTGAGGGGCACAGGGCCCTGGGTGGGGCTTTGGTTTCCCGGGCGTTTACGCACCCTCTCAGCCCCCCGCCATGGAGTGGCTTCGGTCACCCAGGCTTTATTGTGGTCGGCAGGGAGGGTTCTGTGGGGTCGCTCGTTTATGGCCTTGGCCTTACTCGGGGCCTTGGGGCTGTTCGGCCAGGCAGCTTGGGGAACAACAACAACTGAATCAGGTTTTGATATATATAACTTTAATAAGTAAACTGTATAAATCTTACTAACAAGCAAATTATATTCAAACATTAACTTACATAATCGTTAATGAAGGCCCTACAATTGGCTTTTTATCAAATACAGTAGTTTATTAATTAATTACCGTACATACGAGGATATTGATGTAACCATAGCATGCATTTTCTTGGTTCTACAGATATCACAACGCTGAGTGTGTGTGTGTGTGTGTGTGTGTTCATAACATGAATTTCAGCATATGAATTAACTATAGTGTTTGTCTTGCATCGATGCTTGTTTGTGTTTTAATACAATCACAATTACCAAAGCTTGATTCGCTATTACACAAGATGTTTAATTAAAGATTTTACTTGAAACCAAACATATGCACGTGACTTAGGAAGGATTTGACTTAATAGGGATAGTGATAATTATATTTGTTTTCCCTCACACACAAACATACAGACACACACACGCGCACAACTATATACTGTATATATATATATATATATTCACATACAAAGAGGACATTTCAGACTTACCAGGACAAGGACAATGATCGTGAGTTGCGAGGACATCTTGGCGTGGGTGTTGTTCGTTGCGTGCAGGACGATTTGATTGCGTGTGTGTCGACTTGAGTGTGAGTGTCTACTTGAGTGTGCGTGTGACGGCTTGTGTATCTATGTGTCAGTTTGATTGTTATATTATGGGTTGAGTGTGTGCGGGGCTGGAGAGTGTTGGGTGCAGTATATCAGAGAAGACTCCCGGACCGAACCTTACGAACTATACTATACTACTGTCAAGCTTCTCTCTCTCTGTCTGTGTGTCTGTGTGTCTTGTCATGCAGCGTGAGAAACTTGTGGCTAGACTTACACACACACACACTCTCTCTCACACACACACACACACACACTCTCTCTCTCTCTCTCACACACGTTCTCGTCTTCACACAGCTACTACACTTATCACAGCAACCTCTGGGCTAAATCACGCAGCACTTTCAACCGCACCCTCTACCGCACTTATCACCGCACCCTCAGGAAGGATTCACACTGCACTTTAACTCCACCCTTTACCGCAGTTGACACCGCACACTCTACCGCACTTATCACCACACCCTCTGCAAGGATTCACACTGCACTTTTAACCGCACCCTCTACCGTACTTATAACCGCACTTTATCCCGCACTTTTGTTGTCTTAGTAGCTACCTTTGAATTATTGTATTCAGCTTCCAAAGGACCCCTAAGGAAAAGCCCGTGTTTCCTTGACTACACCCGTACACACGAGTACAAAGGAAATCAAGCAACACCAGGACTAGTGACTTTGTTGATCATACCCTGCACGTCCAACCACACACCTCTACGCTTCACACTATCTGCTCCGACGTCTTGGGGGTTATTATTATTATTATTATTATTATTATTATTATTATTATTATTATTATTATTTTTGCTATGTTTTACTTATTATTGGGTATTTTGCTTGCTATTGTCATTGTTTAGCCATATATTTTAGTTTGTCCCCTAGACTTCCTTCAAACTAAATAAATTCCCAGTCAGGTCCCCTTCAAGCTAAATGTGTATATTTTTTCGATACAACACTGTTCTGGCCTTCTTCTCCGCTACATGGTCGCTATCGCTCGCCCAGAAATAAATCGACAACTGAATGAGGCGAAGCGTCTTATTATCGCCTATGTATTTGGGTGAAGTGTCTTAAAATCTCCAAACTAATGGAGTGAATATGAGAAGGTCCAAAAGATCTCCCTCGGACCAAATAGGGTTAAACATTACTATGATACCCTTACTTGTACTACACTCACACACTCAACCAAACCCATAAACAAAAACAAACAAGAGAGGGATTATATAAATGAACACTTTAAAATAAACTAGTACAACGAAGGCACACCACTTACCACTTACCACTTGTCCGTCACTTAACATACAAGCAGCGGCCAGGCAGGAGTGAACTTAACCAGGGGGGACCATTGGGACTGGCTCACAGGGAAGAGGGCAGGTCAAGGAACAGTTAAGTGGAACTGTATTAATTAGTAGTCAGGGTTTGGCTTCTTGTTTCGGCAATATTCGAGACTTTTATTTATTTATTTATTTTTATTTATTTATTTATTTTTATTTATTTATTTATTTATTATTATAATTATTTTCTTTTAACTTGCTCCCTAGATCGCTCTTCAACTTCAACTGCTAATTTTTCGGTAGAAACTTGGGCGGCCAAAGGCCGGTTTCTTTTGAATTAAAGGCTAGCTGTCGGTCGCCAGAATAAATCTTACACCTGAATGGGGCGAAACGTCTTATAATCGCCAAACCAATGGGGCGAAATAGAGAATTACAAAAACTATCACCTTCGCGTTAGATACAGTTTCCCCAGCAGACCCCATTGACTGACTGGTGACTTAGTGCGTGCAGTTACCTGAACAGTTAACTGGGCGTCTCCCCTTTGACTACCTCTTCTGTAACTCTTATTTATGACTGTTAACTGTCATGGCTTGTCTCTTGTGGTGCGGAAACTGTTGGGAGGGGCTTGGTAGTAGGGGGTTATGTGTGGATGTGTCATATGAACTTGTGTGTTATCATGTGTGGAGCTTCAGTTATATCAGATGAACTTGTGCTTCAGTTATGTCAGATGAACTTGTGCTTCAGTTATGTCTGATGAACTTGTGCTTCAGTTATGTCTGATGAACTTGTGCTTCAGTTATGTCAGATGAACTTGTGCTTCAGTTATGTCAGATGAACTTGTGCTTCAGTTATGTCAGATGAACTTGTGCTTCAGTTATGTCAGATGAACTTGTGCTTCAGTTATGTCTGATGAACTTGTGTGTTATTATGTGTGAAGCTTCAGTTATGTCTGATGAACTTGTGTGTTATTATGTGTGGAGCTGCAGTTATGTCTGATGAACTTGTGTGTTGTTATGTGTGAAGCTGCAGTTATGTCTGATGAACTTGTGTGTTATGTGTGAAGCTGCAGTTATGTCTGATGAACTTGTGTGTTATTATGTGTGAAGCTGCAGTTATGTCTGATGAACTTGTGTGTTATTATGTGTGAAGCTGCAGTTATGTCTGATGAACTTGTGTGTTATTATGTGTGAAGCTGCAGTTATATCTGATGAACTTGTGTGTTATTATTTGTGAAGCTGCAGTTATGTCTGATGAACTTGTGTGTTATTATGTGTGAAGCTGCAGTTATGTCTGATGAACTTGTGTGTTATTATGTGTGAAGCTGCAGTTATGTCTGATGAACTTGTGTGTTATTATGTGTGAAGCTGCAGTTATGTCTGATGAACTTGTGTGTTATTATGTGTGAAGCTGCAGTTATGTCTGATGAACTTGTGTGTTATTATGTGTGGAGCTGCAGTTATGTCTGATGAACTTGTGTGTTATTATGTGTGGAGCTGCAGTTATGTCTGATGAACTTGTGTGTTATTATGTGTGAAGCTGCAGTTATGTCTGATGAACTTGTGTGTTATTATGTGTGAAGCTGCAGTTATGTCTGATGAACTTGTGTGTTATTATGTGTGGAGCTGCAGTTATGTCTGATGAACTTGTGTGTTATTATGTGTGGAGCTGCAGTTATGTCTGATGAACTTGTGTGTTATTATGTGTGGAGCTTCAGTTATGTCCTACGCAAGGGACTTGGGTTCTGGAAAAGGGGCTCCAGTCCTGAAAATGTACTTGACTTGCAGTGTGCTGGCTTAATAATCCAGAAGTGTTGATAGCCTCTGAAGCCCTATTTTAACTAATGATGTCCTACGCAGCTTCACTGGCATCAACTCAAGGCTTCAGATAGCTGTAGTCGCAGTACATATCTTTCTAAGTTATCTAAGTTATTGGTACCGGAGGCAATTTTCGTGTTGATGGAGCAGCCTGGGTCCTGAAAGTAAAAATGTTGGTATTACTACAAAGGAAAAGTGCACTTGAATAACATGAGCATATGTTTTTTTTTTTTTTTTTTTTTTTTTTTTATAATATTCTTGGTTTCCTCCCTAGACCTCCATCAAGCTTAATTACCCCCCCCCCCTCCCCTCCCCCGTGTATATCAACCCACTATTTAAATTATAACACTTGTACATCTGGTTCTTGTATTCTCTCAACACCTCCCCCTCGGTAAAACGGAATATGTGACAGATGGTATAGAATGTGCAGCTACTCTAAGTGGTAGTTGGCATCTTAGGTCTACTGCACCTCTGATGACCGCCATTGCAGAGAGGGATTGGAAGACCATGGTGGTGGTTGTCAAATAAAACTCGGCTATAGTGTATTCGCCGTAAGTAGGCGAGAAATTATGACCTCTAACCTCTGTAACTAAAAAACGACTAGAGTAATCGAGCTAATATTTCTAACATTTAGGAAGAGTCAGTCGAGGAATAAATGTGGAAATTTACAGCCAATTTGCTCTAGCCCTTTTTTAGTTACATAGGATAGAGGTCATGATTTCTTGCTTGCTTACAGCGAATAGACTATAGTAGAGAATCGATCCATGACCTCCAGCAAGCGACATTTAGAGGCTACTAATAAATAGAAATATTAGTTTGAAATATCATAAATTATGCAAAACTAAGCCTTCTTATAGCGCCTTGATTAATTGAGAACCAGACTAATTGAGACCCAGCCACCATAAATGCCTTTAAGGGGAGATATCCACTTGAACGATTTTTTTTCGGACCCCTTTCTCCCTCATGTTTAGTCCCATTGCTTTTGAGATTTTAAGACGTTCGCCCCATTAGTTTGTCGATTTTAAGAACTTTCGCCCCATTTCTGTAATTTTTAAGATCTTTTCTGTCATTTAAGTGTCAATTTTTTCCTGGCGAGCGATAGCGAGCCTGTAATTTAAGAGGAATCGGCCTTCGGCCGGGACATTTTTCTACCGAAATATGTACAAATTAATCTTGAAAGGGGGTCTACGGGGTGTAATTTAAAGTTTGATGGAGTTGTAAGGAACACACTGAAAGCCTCCCTTTAACGCCCCACTCTCACACTTTCCCCCCATATCTTCCGCGTGTACTGTATGTAAGAGGTATATTTATCGCCACCACCACAACACTGACTGCACCGCTACTACTACACATGTGTATATATAGTTACTATAGACGCGGTAGCAACACGTATCGCTACCTTAACCCTTTGAAGCTCTGACGCCTTTTAGCAGTTTATTTTGGCTATCATTAGACGATTTTATGCAGCTTAGGAAGTATCTGTGGGTATTAGAAGGGTAAATACTATCTCAATCAACCCTTTGACTTCCATATACCTTTACTAATCTGAATAAAATCGTCTAATAATAGCCAGAAACAGAACAGAAACGCGTATTGGAGCGTGAAAGGGTTAACACCTCGCCTCTCAGAACCACTAACATTAATCACAGAGGTTACCTCTTTGATTACCGGAGAAGATTCTTCCTAAGCTACATAAAATAGTTTAATGTTAACTAAACTAAAGATAAGAGCAGCGTCACGTTACAGAGAGGAGCTCTACGTGCATGTCTTATTGGTGATCTTATACACACAAATAATTTAAATAGGGTTATTAAGTTTTATAAGTAATGTTAGGACTGGGTAGCAAAGTGGTGAGGCAGCAAAATGTCTAGTATTCTGGTCTTCTTCAGGCTTTCTCTGTCTCTAGGCATGCAACCCCAGTCTCTCTTTGTTTATCTGTTCACATATTATACTCTCTCTCTCTCTCTCTCTCTCTTACCCTCTTATTATTCCAATATACTGATCAAAATAGCCAGTCCTCCACATACTTTGGTACAGGGTTATGTGGTGGCAACTGTACACAATGGAAAACAATACCCTTGGCTTAACCCCTTTTGTACCGGCGACGTCTTATTAACTTTATCCTGGCTACTACTAATCGACTTTATTCAGTCTAGGAAGGATCTCTAGCACTTATATGGCTTCAAACTATCTCAATCCACCCTTATAACTACCACATATCCTTCCTACGCTGTATAGAATCGTTTAGATATAGCTAGAACAAAATACATCAGACGTCGCTGATACGGTTGGCCAAATAAGTCGTGTCTCCGCTGTCAGTACGTTTTGCTCATTGCGTGCTGTATTAATGTCTGTCAGATGTTGAATAGGGTGTGTAAAGATAGGAACATGTTTGTATATCTCATTCGAAACGATGAATTAAAACTTAGATAGTGCTAATTCCATTATTGATCGGAATATACTGGTTGCCGCGTCATCACTTATTTGGCCGACTGTAAATATAGGGTTAACGTTCCTAGTGGCAGACAGGGTAAAAGTCCTGTTTGTTTACAGTCTACGGTACCTTCCACATTGTGAACTTGAACTTAGATACTCCCCCTACCACCACCGTAACCCTTGAGAATGATGGGTAAGGCACTGAGGCGGAGAGACAGAACGGGATTCAATAAAGCCCCAGTCATACAAACGGGTTATCTTCCTTCCAGTCATCCTCTTTGCTAGACAATGATCTTGAAGTTTCTGAATTCGAGTTTTGTAATATTTCAGCACCTGTAATACTCTACCTTCAGTCTAACTGCTGACATCACTACACAATATACCCCCTAAATATTATCTGAAAAAAGATACAAAATATATAAATAAATGAATATATATATATATATATATATATATATATATATATATATATATATATATATATATATATATATATATATATATATATATATATATATATATATATATATATATATATATATATATATATATATATATATATATATATATATATATATATATATATATGTATATATATATATATATATATATATATATGGTGGTGTGTTTCTCTAACTCGTTGCGTGTGAGGTGAGGGTGGTTAGGGATGAGATAGTGGTCTTTGATGGCTCCAGCCTGAAGGTGAAGAGTTAACCGACGTGAAAGACGAGTCTGCGTCATACCAATATAGGAATGAGGTCCACAGTCCTCATAATTACAGGTATGTTGGTAAATGACGTGATCGTCGGTCATCGGGCTCTTTATCTTGGTGGAGGCTGGTTTGTTGCGGAGAACGAGGTTGGAGGTCTTGGGGGATTTGTAATAAATTATTAATTTGATTTTGTTTTCCGGGTTGGTTGGGTGGACATGCTTGGAGATTATTTCTTTTAAGACGGCCTCGTCATTTTTGTGTTCAGAGGACAAGTAATAGCGGTAGATGATCTTAATTTCATGGGGGGGTCAATGTTGGGAGGGCTTTGGGTGTACCATTTTTCAAGATGGTGGTTGATGGTGCTGGAGATGTCGGAGTTGGAGTATCCGTTATTTACTAAAACTTGGGATAGTCTTTCTAGTTCCTGGTGGGTGTCGGCCCAGGTAGAGCAGTGCGTGAGGGCTCTCCTAACATAGGCGGAGATGGAGGATAGAAGATAAATCTCTT
Source organism: Paralithodes platypus (assembly GCA_032716605.1). Lineage (NCBI taxonomy): Eukaryota > Metazoa > Arthropoda > Malacostraca > Decapoda > Lithodidae > Paralithodes > Paralithodes platypus. The sequence goes on along the minus strand of CM064527.1, from coordinate 45,399,457 downwards.
CACCTTCAGGCTGGAGCCATCAAAGACCACTATCTCACCCCTAACCACCCTCACCTCACACGCAACGAGTTAGAGAAACACACCACCATACTCGATAAAGAAAGTGACCCAAGGAGATATATATATATACATACATATATATATATATATATATATATATATATATATATAATATATATATATATATATATATATATATATATATATATATATATATATATATATATATATATATATATATATATATATATATATATATATATAATATACAGTATATATATATATATATATATATATATATATATATATATATATATATATATATATATATAAAACATTATTTGCATTAAATATCAACAAAACAGCTGCTAAGGTATAGTTCTTGAGAAGAAGAAAAAAAAACAATAGCTGCCGAAATAATGGCCGGATAAAGTTTTGGATCCTCTAAAAGTGGTAGTGAAGACAGAACGGGATCCCACAAAGAGCGTGACGGTACAAAAGACGGTGCAGCATCATGGCTTAATAATTCTGTCAATTATTGCCATTGTTGAAGGGGGGAGGTAGCGGTCGCGAGAGGACTGGGTCTTATACACTAACCGCACCAGTTATTTGTAACCCTCGAAATTTATCTCCAGCACTAGTCTGTCAGCTTAGGAGATGAGCTTTTTCAATAAACTGTTATCAAAGTTAATTTACTGTATATTCAGTACACTTTTCGATACCAGAGCAAAAGAATTCCAAAAGTTTTGTTAACGTCTTTTGATCGTCGAAAGCTCCAGATCTGAGTTGGCGAAAACAAAAATAATAACAAATGGAAAATCGTTGGTGGTGTGAGGTAATCGAGTCACCTTGGTCAGAACACCACTACCTCGTCATCTCCGCTAACGCGTCTTGGCTCCGTACAGGTGTCTTTGGTCATTATTGTTACGGCTGACACGTCGCTGTACCGGCTGTCCACGAGAAGCAACCCTTTCTTTTCTTCTGTTTTATGGCTATTATTAGACGATTTTTTTCATATTAGGAAGGATATGTGGAAGTCAGAGGGTTAATTGAGTTAGTCTTTACCGTTATAAGTCCCATGGATCCTTCCTGAATTGTACAAAACCGTTTATTGATAGCCAAAGTAAAATGTAAAAATACGTCATAAATTTCAAAGGGTTAAGGAATGGTTAGCAATAAATGGTCTCGCAAGGAAATACTCTAGATTTAAAAAGGAAAATTGTGTTATTGCATAGCGCAGTAGACGCATTGCAAATTATACATGGATATACTCTATACGAAGAAATGGAAGATTACATAGTGCAGTCCATATATGGCAAGATATGTAAACCACTATATACTCTCTTCTTCACCTTCTCTACCTAATACATATATACCACCTCAACGACATAGACAAACTAATAACACACATAACAAAGCCACTGCAACAGCTTCCTCTTCCTCTCTCTCCAACACTCTACACTCTTCAGAAAATAGGAAAAGTAGAAAGTAGCTACGGGGTAAAGGCTTATCCCTCAATACCTTCACCTGACCTGACCTGATGTACAACTTTGATGTAAACCTGATGTATGACCTGATGTAAACTTTCCGTTTATAATGTTATAATACCGTATATGAAAAGGATTCCACATATATTGGTGTTAAATCTTATTAGTTCAAACTTTTGGAATGGGGTATCAAACCGCATGAGAGAGAGAGAGAGAGAGAGAGTGAGAGATAGGGAAGAGAGAGAGAGAGATAGGGAAGATAGAGAGAGAGAGATAGGGAAGATAGATAGATAGAGAGAGAGAGAGAGAGAGAGATAGATAGGGAAGATAGATAGAGAGAGAGAGAGAGAGATAGGGAAGATAGATAGAGAGAGAGAGAGAGAGAGACAGATAGGGAAGATAGAGAGTACAAAGGAGTACAAAGGAAATCAAGCAACAACAGATTCTAGTGACCCTTCAAGGCTGCTTGTCCTCCAAAACACTGAGGATCAAGTGTCCAAACAGTGGTTTAGAGTGGGTAAGGGAACATTGGAAAGGGAACTACTGCCCTGTAACTAATGTCCGTGGCAGGACTAGGAAGTTATTAGGGGACATATGGGTTAGTAACTGAGGGGAGGATAAAATAAAGTTATTCATTTACAAACGCAGTCAGTCGCGGGTTTGATGCGAGATATTTGATAGAGATGCGAGAGAGAGAGAGATAGGGAAGACAGAGAGAGAGAGAGATAGGGAAGAGAGAGAGAGAGAGAGAGAGAGAGAGAGAGAGAGAGATAGGGAAGATAGAGAGAGAGAGAGAGAGAGAGAGAGAGAGAGAGAGAGGGAGGGAGGGGGGAGGAGAAGAAGAAAGAAGAACAATAAGCAGAAGTAAAAGAAGAATCAATCTATTAATCACTCACAATCGTAACGACCAAAGTAATTAAGGGAGCCCACCTCACTTTTGTTTTCTCTTTCTCTCCCTTTCTCTTTGGCTTGTATCCATTCGGCCCCATTCAGCCTACTGTTTTAAGACGTTTACCCCCATCCAGGTGTCAATATTTTCCTGGCGAGCGGTAGCGAGCCAGCATATACTGTATATATCATTTGTTTACAGCAAGGTAAATTTGTACATTTTTCGATAGAAAAATTTCTCCGGCGAAGCCGGATTTGTCCATACAATGCTGGCTCGCTATCGCTCGCCAGGAAGAAATCGACACCTGGATGGGGATAGACGTCTTAAAACAGTTGGCTGAATGGGGCCAAATGGATACAAGTCAGAGAAAGAGAGGGAGAGAAAGATAAACAAATGCAGGTGGGCAGGTGGGCTCCATTAAATAAAAGACACCACACCATCCCACTCCCTAATAACTCCTATAACGGCGAGAGGTGACTGTCAGCCTCCACCGTAACTAGTGTCTCTGTTGATATAATAAAACTCAAACGGTATCAGGCCATCTCTGTTAATTGATTACTTGGTTGATAATTACCGACTTGCGAGTTTCGTTCTATAAGGAAGTTGGAGCTGTAGACATCGATATTTAGCAGACTAGCCAGCAATAATACGGTTTTAGTACATTATATAAATACATAAAACCAATTTCGACATACTATTTATCCATCAGAAACCTACATAATTACTGTGGTGTATAACCCTTTGAAGCTCTGACGCGTTTTAGCAGTTTATTTTAGCTATCATTAGACGATTTTATGCAGCTTAGGAAGTATCTGTGGGTATTAAAAAGGTAAATACTATCTCAATCAACCTTCTGACTGCCATATACCGTTACTAATCTGAATAAAATCGTCTAATATTATCCATAAACAGAACAGAAACGCGTATTGGAGCTTGAAAGGGTTAATATCGATGTTTACAGGTCGAACTTCCTTATAGCCTGAAACTCGCAAGTGGCTAATTGAACTCACCTGGAAAACAATGACACCTAAATGGTGCAAGAGGAATTTGGCCATCATATCTGCCCGGAATCAAGCCAAATCTACTTTTCGACTCGCCAAACATTCTTTCATCAATAATAAATGCACTGAACTGTCTAACTCTATCTCTTCCCAAGCCTTCTAGCATCTAGCCAAAAACCTCTCCAACAATTTTTCTTCTTCGTCCTTCCCTCCTTTTTTCCACTCTGACGGCACTACCGTCAGCTGCTTTAGCAAGAGTGGTAATATTATCTGTCCAAGAGAGATCAGAAGAAAAAGAAACACCAAGAATATTAAGAGAAGATGAAGGGATATTGTGTATGTTGTTGAAGAGTAGGTCGTAGTTTTCTGGAAGAGGGCGACGAGTAGACAGACGGAGGAGTTGAGTTTTGGAAGCATTGAGAGTAACAAGGTTTTCTCTGCCCCAATTGGAGATAGTAGAGAGAGATCAGAAGATAGGTGCTTTATGACCTCCTTACGAAACACACAGCCCGTAGCCTAGTAGGTAGAGCTCTCGTCTCACACACGAGGGGTCGGGGGTTCAATCCCCGGCCGGGCGGAGACAAATTGGGCTTGTCTCCTTTCATGTGTTAGCCTCAGTTCACCTAGCTGTAAATAGGTACCTGGAATAAGTGGACGACGTTGTGACGTCCCATCTGGGGTTGGCAAAAATGGTACAAGGCGAGATGGGTATCATATGGTTCACCTAAGCTGATGGCTACCTAAGCCTTCGGGCGAGACGGTACCGTCTATAGTGAGAATGGTACCATACAGATCCACCCTAAGCCTTCGTTTCCGATGTCGCCAATTGGCTAAAATACAGACTACACACACATCCACAGCCATTCCAACAGTACATAAAACAATTAACATGCATTTCACGCAATACATTCCCAGTTAAGGAGGCGCGATAATAATGAGCTTAGCTCGCATTGCGTGGATTCCCCTTGACGAACAAGTAACTGAGTAACTGAGTAACGTGATAGGTGCTTTGTGGCCTCCTTACGTGATAGGTGCTTGAAGCCATTAACCCCTTCTGTACCGGCGACGTGTTTTTCATATTATTCTGGCTACTGTTAGACGTTTATATTCAGTTTAAAAAGGGCCTCCAGCAATTAACAGGCTTCCAACTATCTCAATTAACCCTCTTCACTACCACTTATCCTTCTTAAGGGGAGATGTCCACCTGGATTTTTTTTTCTGGACCCCTTTCTCCCTCATGTTTAGCCCCATTGCTTTTTGAGATTTTAAGACGTTCGCCCAATTAGTTTGGCGATTTTAAGAACCCTCGCCCCATTTCTGTCAATCTTAAGACCATTCGTGCCATTTAGGTGTCGATTTTTTCCTGGCGAGCGATAACGAGCCGGTAATTTAAGGGGAACCGGCCTTCGGCCGGGACATTTCTCTACCGAAAAATGTATAAATTTATCTTGAAGGGGAGTCTAGGGGGAATAATTTTTAAGCTTGATGGAAATCTAGGGAATCAACTAAAAACCTCCCCTTAAACTGCATAAAATCAAATAAATATAGCTAGAAGAAAACAAAAGACGTCACCGGTAAAGAAGAGGTTACCATCCTATTAACCCGTTCAATACCGGGGACGTCCTTTACCTCATATTTTGGCCACTATTAGACTACTTTATTCAGCTTAGGAAGGACCTCTGGCCATAATAAAGCTTCAAACTGTCTCAACCAACCGTTTTAACTATCACAGATCCTTCCTAAGCGGCATACTATCGTCTAAATATAGCCAGATTTATAATATAACACGCGTCGCTGGTACTCAAAGGGTTAAGGGGAGATGGGTCCCCTTCTTCCTCATGTTTAGCCCTATTAGATTTAAGATTTTAAGACGTTCTGCCCCACTAGTTTTGCGATTTTAACACCTTTCGCCTGATTTCGTTGAAAATTCTAATACCTTTCGTGCCAATTAGGTGTCAATTTTTTCCTGGCGAGCGATAGCGAGCCTGTAATTTTATGAGGAACCGCTCTTCAGCCGGGACAGTTTTCTACCGAAAAATTTACAAATTTATCTTGAAGGGGGTCTAGGGGGTGTTTTTGTAAGCTTGAAGGAGGTCTAGCGAGGAAACTAAAAATTAAATTAGTAAATTAATTAATAGACCAAAAAACAACCACTAGCCCCTTTAACATTCTTTTAAGGGGAGACATCCACTTGAGGGACTTTTTTCTGGACTCCTTTCTCCCTCATGTTTAGCCCCATTGCTTTTGAGATTTTAAGACGTTTGCCCCATTAGTTTGGTGATTTTTAAGAATTTCCGCCCCATTCTGTCAATTTTAATACCTTTCGTGCCATTTAGGTGTCGATTTTATCCTGGCGAGCGATAGCGAGCCTGTAATTTAAGAGTAATCGGCCTTTGGCCGGGACATTTTTCTACCGAAAAATTTACAAATTTATCTTGAAAGGGGGTCAAGGGGGTGAAATTTTAAGATTGCTGGAGGAGTAGGAAACAAACTAGAAACCTCCCCTTAACATCCTTACTGTACTATGATTGAAAGGATGAGAGAGAGAGAGAGAGAGAGAGAGAGAGAGAGAGAGAGAGAGAGAGAGAGAGAGAGAGAGAAAGAGAGATAGAGAGAGTGCCAATGTGCAAGAGGAAATAGAGTGAATCATACTGGGGTGAATTTGGTTATTTTAATTTGCATATTGGTACTGTATGTGTGTGTGTGTGTGTGTGTGGCCGTGTGTGTGTGTGTGTGTGGCCGTGTGTGTGTGTGTGTGGCAGTGTGTGTGAGGGTAGTAACTGTAAGGGTAATGACTATGTGTGTGTGTGTGTGTTTGTGTGTGCATGTGTGAGGATAGTAACTGTAAGGGTAATGACTGTATGTGTGTGTGTGTGTGTGTGTGTTTGTGTGTGCATGTGTGAGGATGGTAACTGTAAGGGTAATGACTGTGTGTGTGTGTGTGTGTGTGTGTGTTGACCTAACTGCATGACACACTTCCTCCAGCGGACCATTACTTCAATGTTGTTTAGCCCCATTAGTTTGGAGATTTTAAGACGTTCGCCTCATTAGTTTGGCGATTAAAGCACCTTTCGCGCCATTTGGTTGCCTGTATTAAGGCCTTTCGTGCCATTTACATATCGATTTTTTCCAGGCGAGCATGAGCGAGCTTACAATTTAGGAGGAACTGGCCTTTGGTCGGGACAATTTTCTACCAACAAATGTACCAATTCATCTCGAAGGGATGTCTTCGGGATATTATTTTAGCTTGATGAAGGTCTAGGGAGCTAAATTTCTCTCTCTCTCTCTCTCTCTATATATATATATATATATATATATATACACACACACAGTATGAATGCGTATGTGTAGAATGCCAGAACACGTTGAATGGAATGTGCCAGGTACATTAATTAGCCAAGTACACGGGTAATGAGGTGAAATATAGAACAGCCCCCAAGAGAAAGTAGCAGTGACAGTGTAGGGAAAGTAGATTAGCAGTGTGTGGTACAGATGTATATATATAGTACACAATAGGTAAGTTGTCACCCAGTACTGTCCCGTCATCCTCAGCTGGCCTCTAGCGGCAGAATTAAGGGGGGAGGGGGGGGAGGGGGGGGGGGGGGCACATGCTTTCATTAATTTCATTGGAGGTGTTTGGTGTTGGAGTGAAATTAATCAAAACAGATTATGTACCATTTTACATAATTTTTAGTTTCTTCCCAAGACCTCCATCAACCTTAAATAAAACACCCCCAAGACCCTCTTTCAAGATAAATTTGTACATTTTTCGATAGAAAAATGGCCCGGCCGAAGGCCGGTTTCTCTTAAATTACAGGCTCGCTATTGCTCGCCAGGAAAAAAATCGATACCTAAATGATACGAGAAATCTTAATATTGATAAAAGAAATGGGGCGAAAAGTCTTAAAATAGGGAAAGTAATGGGACGAACGTCATAAAATCTGAAAATGAATGGGGCTAAACATGAGGGAGAAGGGGGTCTAGAAAAACGACCCGTCTCCCCTTAACCCAGCTAATATACAGGAAGTTTGGTGCATGCTATTTAGAATTTACAGACTGGAAATACCGGTAATAAATGGAAAGTTGCTGTACAGTCGCGCTAATAAGTTCAAGTCTCAGCTGGCATTACGTTTGGCTTGCTCTGTGCTGTATTAATGTCTGTCAGATGTTGAATAGGATGGGAAAGTGAAGGAACATGGTTGTATATCTCACTCAAAAAGTATACATCATGTGTAAATATTGCTGATAACAATTATTGATCAAAACATAATCGGTGCCGACACATCACTTATTAGCGCGACTGTACACTCGGCCAAATAGGTGATGTCTCGGCACTAAGTATATTCTGATCAATAATTGGTATCAGCAATAATATTATTATCTACAACTTGATTTATTCGTTTCGAATGATATATTATTATATGCATGTTCCAAATTGTTCCTACACTTGCCCACCATATTCAACATCTGGCAGACATAAATAGGCTACTGCACAGAGCGAGCCAAACGTAATGCCAGCTGAGACATGACTTATTAGCGCTACCGTACATCTCCGGAAAGGCAAACAGGACAGAACTAAAGGTGTGCAGTATGGCGTTAATAAAACAAACAAAAAGCTAAACAAACTCTCCCTATAGAGGACCGTGCCTGAAGGAAAGCACGTAACGAGGGGAACAGGTGGATCAGGTTTGGGGTAGGGGGTGGGGAGGGGGGGGAGGGAGGGGGGGGGGGGAGACGTAAACAAGGTGACAAACACTTTTAAAGGCCCCCATTCGATTGTGATGACTACAGTATAGGCTACTGATTATCAAAAGACTTAGGGCAATTTGGTATGGATCTTTTAAATGGTTACAGAGAAAGTGTGTGTGTGTGTGTGTGTGTGTGTGTAGATGGGGGAGGGGGTGATCACATAATTTGTTTTCCATATCTTTGTTGTTTAACACCTGTACCAGCGACGTCTTTCTAATTATATTCTAGCTATATTTAGACGATTTTCTTGAGTTTAGGAAGGATCTGTGGTAGTAAAAAGGGTTAAGTGAGCTAGTTCGAAACCTCTTCAATGCTGGAGGCCTATGTTAAACTGACTAAAATCGTCTAATAGTATCCACAATATGATGAATAGGAGGAAAAGGAGAATCCGAACGGGATAATTGTCTACCGAAAAATGTACAAATTTATCTCTAAGGGGTGTTTTTTTTTTTTTTTTTTTTTTTTTTTACGTCCGGTACTTATTTACTGCTAGGTGAACTGAGGCTATCACGTGAAAGAAGACAAGCCCAAGTTGTCCCCACCCGGCCAGGGATTCGAACCCCGGACCTCTCGATTGTGAGTCCAGCGCGCTACCATTTACGCTACCGGGTGTGTGTGTGTGTGTGTGTGTGTTTTTTTTTTTTTTTTTTTTTTTTTTTTGGCTTGTGTTTTTTTTGTGCGTGTGCTTGTATGTGTGTGCATGTCTCAATTAAATAACAACATAAACAACAACTAACATAACTAATTCAATCTTGTAAATAACCTAACTAAATAGATTGCTCAGCCACGCTCTAGTAAAAGATCGGGAACAAATGTACGTAAAGCGAAACCGTGACCCAAAAAATAATAATGATCATGCGATATTTAGGGAAGGTCTGACACGAAGAACAAATGGTGAACAATGTGTTATGGGGGTAGAACATGAGAGGTTTGGCAGTTTATTTGTATATTTTATTCCATTTAAATATATTTTTCATCTCCAAAAGTTTCCGTCAAGTTTTCTTTTAGTTATATATATATTTATTAATTAATTATATATATATATATATATATATATGTATATATATATATATATATATATATATGTATATATATCGGACACTATACGGTATTTACTTATTTTTCAATTAGCGGAAATTGTAATCCATAGTCACACATCATACATTCACACACCATACATTCACACACCATACAGTCATACAGTCACACACCATACAGTCACACACCATACAGTCATACAGTCATACACCATACAGTCACACACCATACAGTCATACATTCACACACCATACAGTCACACACCATACAGTCATACAGTCACACACCATACAGTCACACACCATACAGTCATACAGTCACACACCATACAGTCATACACCATACAGTCACACACCATACAGTCATAGCCTACACACAAACCAATCAACTTTCACGCTGCGAAAGTTTGCAAGTAGTGAATTATGAGAAGAGAACAGTCAACAGTCTTTAACCGCTTCATCTATACCTGCGCTAAGGGTGACTTGCGCATCTTGTAGTAAGGGGAGATGGGCCGTTTTTCTGGTCCCCTTTCTTCTTCATGCTTATCCCTATTAGTTTTGAGATTTTAAGACGTATGCCCCATTAGTTTGTCGATTTTAAAGCTTTTCGCCCCATTTGTTGTCAATATTAAGACCTTTCGTGCCCTATAGGTATCGATTTTTTCCTGGCGAGCGATCTAATGGATGTTTTTTTTTTTTTTTGATGGAGGTCAAGGGAAGAAACTAGACAAATAATGAATATATGAACAAATTAACCAAAAAAGTGAACCATCCCCCCTTAATTTCAAGTTAGGTTAGGTTCTTTACCGAGACCGTCCTTTTAATTTTATTATGATCACTATTAGACGATTTTATTCAGTTTAAGAAGGGTCTCCACCAATTAGAGGCTTGGAACTGTCACTTAACCATTTTTACCACCACATATCCTTCTTAAGCTGCACAAAATCGTCTAAATATAGCAAGAATAAAGTTAATAAGACGTCACCGGTACAGAAGGGGTTAAGAGACTGTGCCCATTCTGCTTGTGGCCGTTTAGTGTTGAAAGCCTCGTGTGTGTGTATGTGTGTTTGTAGGAAAATAGGCTACTGTGCCAGGCCGAGTTATAGAGTGTACTAGCCCCTCACTATCGTCACTGTAATTGTCACTGTAATTGTTGTTATGATGGGGATGACTACTGGTATTAAGGGGGGGGGGGGGGGGGGGGAGGGGGGGATGGTCTGAAGTATTGCCTATTACCTCAAAATTGTCTTATAACACATACACGCACGAACGCACGTACAGTAATTCCCCATGCATTTGCGCACGAAAATACGTATATATATATATATATACCGGTATATATATATACTGCATAATATAATTAATACTGCATATATTATATATACACTGTATATATACTGTATATATGCATACAATATATGTTTTCGGTTGCATAATTTAAACTCAATATCTACAAATATCCTGGCCACAAATTATAAATGGTCCACAGAATACTTCACAAACGCCCGTCAATAACAATAAGACAATCGATCAGTCATAACTTCTAGCCTTCCATGAATGCCACAGAGAATATGAACCAGGAAGAATGTGCCGATACTAGAAATAGGTAAGCAAAAGAGCAGTCGTGTGGTCATCGCCCCCCCCCCCTCCCCCCCCCCCACACACTTGGTCATTGCCCCCCTCCCCCTCCCTTTCAGCTAGTAGTACCCCCCCCCCCCCCCCCCCCCCCCCGACACACACACATACACGTGGGTCATCCCCCCCCCCCCCCCCACACACACAGACTTGGTCATTCCCCCCCCCCCCACGACACACACACATACACGTGGTCATCCCCCCCCCCCTAACACACACACATACACGTGGTCATCCCCCTCCCACGACACACACACATACACGTGGTCATCCCCCCCCCCCCTAATACACACACATACACGTGGTCATCCCCTCCCCCACGACACACACACATATACGTGGTCACCCCCCCCCCCCCCTCCCCCCTCAGTGACTCACCGTTATCACATAACTGTTGTTTGTTGCCTTCACCGTGACTTCCTATACCCCCATCACCCCCCCCTTTACATTGCTATTTCTACCCCTACCCCCTTACTATCCTCTACCTCACTATTCTACCCCTCTACCTCCCTTACTATCCTCTACCTCACTATTCTAACCCCTACCCCTCTTGCATTACTATTCTACCTCCTACCCCCCCTTACTAGCCTCTACCTCACTATTCTACCCCTCTACCTCCCTTACTAGCCTCTACCTCACTATTCTAACCCTCTACCTCCCTTACTAGCCTCTACCTCACTATTCTACCCCTCTACCTCCCTTACTAGCCTCTACCTCACTATTCTACCCCTCTACCTCCCTTACTAGCCTCTACCTCCCTTACTAGCCTCTACCTCACTATTCTAACCCCTACCCCCCTTACTAGCCTCTACCTCACTATTCTACCCCTCTACCTCCCTTACTATCCTCTACCTCACTATTCTAACCCCTACCCCTCTTGCATTACTATTCTACCTCCTACCCCCCCTTACTAGCCTCTACCTCACTATTCTACCCCTCTACCTCCCTTACTAGCCTCTACCTCACTATTCTAACCCTCTACCTCCCTTACTAGCCTCTACCTCACTATTCTACCCCTCTACCTCCCTTACTAGCCTCTACCTCACTATTCTACCCCTCTACCTCCCTTACTAGCCTCTACCTCACTATTCTACCCCTCTACCTCCCTTACTAGCCTCTACCTCACTATTCTACCCCTCTACCTCCCTTACTAGCCTCTACCTCACTATTCTACCCTCTACCTCCCTTACTAGCCTCTACCTCACTATTCTAACCCTCTACCTCCCTTACTAGCCTCTACCTCACTATTCTACCTCCTACCCCCCTTACTAGCCTCTACCTCACTATTCTACCCCTCTACCTCCCTTACTAGCCTCTACCTCACTATTCTACCTCCTACCCCCCTTACTAGCCTCTACCTCACTATTCTACCTCCTACCCCCCTTACTAGCCTCTACCTCCCTTACTAGCCTCTACCTCACTATTCTACCTCCTACCCCCCTTACTAGCCTCTACCTCACTATTCTACCCCTCTACCTCCCTTACTAGCCTCTACCTCACTATTCTACCTCCTACCCCCCTTACTAGCCTCTACCTCACTATTCTACCCCTCTACCTCCCTTACTAGCCTCTACCTCACTATTCTAACCCCTACCCCCCTTACTAGCCTCTACCTCACTATTCTAACCCCTACCCCCCTTACTAGCCTCTACCTCACTATTCTACCCCTCTACCTCCCTTACTAGCCTCTACCTCACTATTCTAACCCCTACCCCCCTTACTAGCCTCTACCTCACTATTCTAACCCCTACCCCCCTTTACTAGCCTCTACCTCACTATTCTACCCCTCTACCTCCCTTACTAGCCTCTACCTCACTATTCTAACCCCTACCCCTCTTGCATTACTATTCTACCTCCTACCCCCCCTTACTAGCCTCTACCTCACTATTCTACCTCCTACCTCCCTTACTAGCCTCTACCTCACTATTCTACCTCCTACCCCCCTTACTAGCCTCTACCTCACTATTCTACCCCTCTACCTCCCTTACTAGCCTCTACCTCACTATTCTAACCCATACTTCTATTAGCCCTTACCTCACTGTTCTACCTCCTCCCTCCTTTACCTCACTAATCTACCTCTCCCCACTCTTTACCCCACTATATTGCCCATCCACTTCCATTTCTTACATCTCCATTCCTCTCCCCCCCCCCCCCCTTACCACACTACTCTTCCCTTTTCCCCTCCCCCCTTTTACCTCACTATATTACCCCTCACCCCCATCCACCCTTTTCCTCACTACTCTACCCCTCCAATGTTTGCACAATCTACTATGGGGTCAATTGCTAAAACTCGACATCAATATGATACAAAGACATACCAGTTTCTTATTTTGACATTCATATCGAGACATCACTTACTAATGGGGTAAACTATTCGCCAGGTGAAAACAAAACATACATGTCCATTAGTCCCAAGGAGAGGTAAAAGAAACATCAGAGTGATTAATGAAGGTATTTACTCTTCTTCCCTGACCAGACCCACTCAACCAACAGACCATTTCAACCAGTACTGTTAACCCCTTCTGGGTAAGGGTGGTCCTATCCAGAGTGAGGTTTGGCATCCTCTACCCATCCTTAACCGTTATTGTCTGTCTCTGTTCCTGTACTACTTCTCCTTCTAGGAATCTAGGTGCTGGCGAGATCGCCCGATTGGGTGTGCCACCCAATCGGGCGATCTCGCCAGCACCTAGATGCAAGGTGGGCTACGGACGGTGGGGGCATTAGTCTGGGAGTGCAAGCCCATGGGCTTGATGATCCCTTCCCCCTCTAGCCCATCCTATAGTCCATTCACTATAAATAGGCCAAAACCCTTGACCACTAACCTCTATAAATCAAAACAAGGCTAGAGTAATCTAGCTTTATCGTTGCCATTTGGGAAATGTCAGCCAGGGAAAAGGTGTGGACATTTACAGCCCGTTTACTCTAGCCCACTTTGATTTACAGAGGTTAGGGTTCACTAAACCGGCCTTCGGCCGGATTTTTGTTTTTACCGAAAAATGTACAAATTTATTTAGAAGGGAAATTATGGGTATGTTTTCTTCTATAATAAATGGACTATAGTTATAAGAAAGCACTTTCTGGTTACGTGGGAAGGAGACACAACTACGCCCGTGTGATTCTGTGTTGAAGGTGGTAAAATCAGTGTTAATGTTCGCAGTGTTATTACTCAACAGATTCGTATTTACTTTCACACCATTTCTTAATTGTATCTATTATCTATTATCTATTATATATTATCAGCCTCCGAGTGTCCAGACATTTTTACTCTAACTTCCTTGGATTTGGAGCTCTATCACTCTTTCAACTAAACTTTGGTTGGGACACTAGTACAGGCAGCCAACAAAATTAGGCTACATCAGATTATATATTTGTTTTGTTTTATGTATAAACAGGAAACAAAGGGCAGGTTGCCTGTAACGAGTGTCTCCCCTAAATCCAAGAGAGTGACAGAGACAAATTCGAGGGACGTTTGGGTCAAAATGCCTGGACACACGAAGTTAAAGCAGTTAAAGTCATAGGATGAAGGAAAGATTGATTGAGGGAGAGAGTTCCAGAGTTCACTTGTTGAGTAGAAGAAAGATTGAGAAAATTTGCCAATTCTTGGGTTGGAGAGCTGGACAGAATAGAAGTGGGACTGTGTTGAAAGGCGGGTGCCTCGCATTCGCCTCAAGGGAGGGGGGTATGTACTGAGAGAGCTTTGAAGAACACTGATTGTTGTAATAGCGATAGAAGAGTGAAATAAATGCAACATTGCGTTGTGTAGAAAGAGATTGTAGGGAACTAGAAAGAAGAATACTAGTTGATGAGGCGAAATGCTTTTGATTCTACTCGTTGGAGAAGTGCGGTATGGGGGAAGCCTCCCCACACATGCGAACAATACTCAATACAGTGGTAATATAATTTTTCCAAGAAAGGTCGGATGAAAAAGATACACCTAGAATATTGAGAAAAGATGAATGGTTGATTTGTGTATTGTTGAAGAATAGTTGATAGTCATGCTGAAGATTGCGATGGAGAGATAGAGGGAGAAATTTGGTCATGGAGGCGTTGAAAGTAACAAGATTTTCTCTGCCTCAATCAGAAATAATTGATAAATCAGAAGATAGGCGTTTTATGGCCTTGACACGTGAGTTTTGGAGTGATTGCTAGCTGGGTTGATGTAAAAACATAGTTGAATAGTGTAAGGTAGAGTCACAGCATATGAGTGGATAGGACTAGAGGTACAGTTGAGCAGATTATAAATAAATATCAGATAGAGCATTGGAGACAAGACAGAACCCTGAGGTACAAGGGGGGGGGGGGGAGGGGGGGGGGCTGGTACACTGTTACCGATGTACACATTATACGTATACCAAACCAAAGCCGGTGTCACACTAACGCCTTTTTGGGCAATTTCCCACGAGCAAGTTTTTACTAGCAATAATGCGGGTAGATTGTGCTCGGTAACTCAAATCTGATTACACTATTAGTTTGCAGCTGTCAGACCACGATTCCTCCCCCAAAACATTGCCGGTAAAAATCCCCTTTGCAACACAGCCTTAACTGTGACGATGGTTCACTTTTGGGGGGATTTTTGCATGTATTCATTATTTGTCTAGTTTCCTCCCTAGACCTCCATCAAATTAAAAAAAACATCCATTAATTCTCCCTTTTAGATTAATTTGTAAAATTTTCGGTAGAAATCTGTCCCGGCCGAAGGCCGGTTCTTCCAACATTACAGGCTCACTATCGTTCGCCAGGGAAAAAATCGACACCTAAATAGCACGAAAGGTCTAAATATTGACGAAGAAATGGGGTGAAAGGTCTTAAAATCGACTAACTAATGAGGCAAACATCTTAACATCTGAAAACTAATGGGGTTTAACACGAGGGAGAAAGGGGACCAGAAAAACGGCCCATGTCCCCTTAACTTGCCTTGCTGAAGTGACCAGACAGATTACCCTCCCCCAATGTCTTGGGACGAACGTTTTAAGCTCTCAAAACTAATGGTGCTAAACATGAGGGAGAAAGGGGTCCAGAAAAAGAAAACCTTAAGTATTTCGAGGGCCCCGAAAGCCCCAGAACTATTATCCGCTAGTGTGCAGTACTTACAACCAGTAGTGTGGTATGGAGGGGACTGGTTTGAGGGGGTGAACCAGTGTAGGTGTGGAGAGAACAGAACCACACAACTTCTCCCGTCGACGCTCAGGGGGTAACTGACTCGTCCATTGCTCTTCCCACTTGTGAGTTGTGACCCCTTCTCTCTCATATTTAGCCCCATTGATACCATTTAGGTATCGATTTATTCCTGGAGAGGAACCTACTAACCTCTTAAATTACAGGTTTGCTTTCGCTCGCCAGGAGCAAAAATCTACACCTAAATGGCGCGAAAGGTCTTATTATTGATTGTCAGAAAAATAGGGCGACAAACTAATGTGGCGAACGTCATAACATGTCAAAACTAATGAGACCAAGCATGAGGGAAAAGTGTGTGTGTGTGTATTTACTCTAGTTGTATTTACTCTAGTTGTATTGCGGGAGTGAGCATGCTCGTTATTTCCCGCCTCCTATATGTGTAGGTGTTATATGTATCGTTGGAATGGCTGTGGATATGTGTGTAGTCTGTATTTTAGCCAATTGGCGACATCGGAAACGAAGGCTTAGGGTGCATCTGTATGGTACCATTCTCACTATAGACGGTACCGTCTCGCCCGAAGGCTTAGGTAAGGCTTGTGTGTGTGTACTTACTCTAGTTGTATTGTATTGTATTGTATTGCGGGAGTGAGCATGCTCGTTATTTCCCGCCTCCTATATGTGTAGGTGTTATATGTATCGTTGGAATGGCTGTGGATGTGTGTGTAGTCTGTATTTTTAGCCAATTGGCGACATCGGAAACGAAGGCTTAGGGTGGATCTGTATGGTACCATTCTCACTATAGACGGTACCGTCTCGCCCGAAGGCTTAGGTAGCCATCAGCTTAGGTGAACCATATGATACCCATCTCGCCTTGTACCATTTTTGCCAACCCCAGATGGGACGTCACAACGTCGTCCACTTATTCCAGGTACCTATTTACAGCTAGGTGAACTGAGGCTAACACATGAAAGGAGACAAGCCCAATTTGTCTCCGCCCGGCCGGGTATTGAACCCCCGACCCCTCGTGTGTGAGACGAGAGCTCTACCTACTAGGCTACGGGCTGTGTGTGTGTGTGTTTACCTAGTTATATTTACCTATTTGTAGCATACATGATTTGACTTCAGCTCGTATTATTCTGTCCCCGTAACAAATGTTATCCAATTTAGTGTGTGTGTGTGAGTGAGTGAGTGTGTGTGTATGTGAGTGATTGAACTCCATACATCACACACCACTACACTATTCATCACCCCCATCCTTCACCTGCCGTCATGAGTGTGTGTGTGTGTGTGTGTGTGTGTGTGTGTGTGAGTGAGTGAGTGTTTGTGTGAGTGTGTGAGTATGCAAATTATCACACCTGCTATAAAATATACCTAACTCAATACATAACACACCACTATACTATTCACCACCACCATCCTTCATCTACCTTCATGAAGAATAACACTATACACACAAGGAATCCTTGAATTAACAAACCTGTGGACCTCGCTTCAGGGGGAGGTAGCTGCTTTTTCTCCCTCATGTTAGGTCACATTAGTTTTGACGTTCGTTCCATTCGTCTTGCGATTTTAGGACCTGTCGCACCATTTATTTGTCAATATAGAGATATTTCGTGTAATTTAGGTGTCGATTTCTTCCTGGCGAGTGATAGTAAGCTTGTAATTCTAGGAGGAACCGGCCTTCGGCCGGGAAATTTGTCCACACAAAAATTTACAAATTTATCTTGAAGGGGTGTCTAGTGTTTTTTTTTTTTTTTTGTAAGCCTGATGGAAGTCTAGCAAGGTTACTATGAGATACATATAAATAAAGTGTAGTGGGTGGTTTTTAAGCTTGATGGAGGTCTACCAAAGTTACTATAATATATATACATAAATAATAATTAGATTGACCAAAAAATAGCCACTACTCCCTTACTATTAACAGCATAAAAAGTGGCCCTGCTCGGATCACCAGGAAACACAGGTAACGTGCAGTACAGTACATCAGAACAGTCAAGTATACATCTAGTACTAAGGGAAGGCTTTTACTTTGTTCCCTAGACCTCCATCAAGCTTAAGATACACCCCTAAGACCCTCCTTCAAGATACGTTTGTACATGTTTTGATAAAAGAATGTCCCGGTCGATAGCCGGTTCCTCTTAAATTACAGGCTCGCTATCGCTCGCTAGGGAAAAGTATGACACATAAATGACACGAATAGTCTTAATATTGGCAAGGAAATGGGGCGAAAGGTCTTAAAATCGCCAAACTAATGGGCCTGTTCCAATCACCAACACACACAAGCAACACGCAGTACAGTACATCAGAACGGTCAAGTATACACATCTGGTATTAAGGGGAGACTTTTACTTTGTTCCCTAGACCTCCACCAAACTTTAAATTACACCCCCTACACCCCTTTCGGGTTTTAGTTTGTTCCCTAGACCTCCATCAAGCTTCAAATTACACCCCCTAGACCCCCTTTCAAGATAAAATTGTAAATTTTTCGGTAGAAAACTGTCCCGGCCGAAGGCCGGTTCCTCTTATATTACAGGCTCGCTATCGCGCGCCAGGAAATAATCAACACCTAAATGGCACTGAAGGTCTTAAAATTGACAGAAATGGGGCGAAAGTTCTTAAAATCGCCAAACTAATGGTGCGAACGTCATAAAATCTCGAAGGCAATGGGGCTAAACATGAAGGAGAAAGGGGGCAAGAAAAAAAAATCCCTCAAGTGGAAATCTCCCCTTAACCTTTTCTGTACCGTCGACGTCTGTTATTTTGAATTCTAGCTCTGCTTAGACGATTTTGTATGCAGCTTAGGAAGGATCGGTGGTAGTTCGAGGGGTTGTGACTGAGGCCTTGTTAATGGCTAGAGGTCCTTCTTAAACTGAATAAGATAAACAGAATGTGGTGGTACCGAAAGGCTTATAAGGGGAGATTTCCACTTGAGGGATATTTGTCTTGACCCCTTTCTTCTTCCTCATTTTTAGCCCCATTGCTTTTGAGATTTTAAGACGTTAGCCCTATTAGTTTGGCGATTTTAAGAATTTTCGCCCCATTTCTGTCAATGTTAAGATCTTTCGTGTCATTTAGGTGTTGAATTTTTACTGGCGAGCGAAAGCGAGCCTGTAGTTTAAGAGGAACCGGCCTTCGGCCGGGAAATTTTTCTGCCGAAAAATGTACAAAATTATCTTGAAAGGGGCTCAAGGGAGTTTCATTTTAAGCTTGATGGAGGTCTAGGGAACAAACTAAAAACCGAAAGGGGTGTAGGGGGTGTAATTTAAAGCTTGATGGAGGTCTACGGAACAAACTAAAAACCTCTCTTTAATTTGAGCGAGCTCATCTCGTATGCCACGATATTCTACAATCAACAACCTGCAGGATAATCAACAACCTGCAGGATAATCAACAACCTGCAGGATAATCAACAACCTGCAGGACAATCAACAACCTGCAGGACAATCAACAACCTGCAGGACAATCAACAACCTGCAGGACAATCAACAACCTGCAGGATAATCAACAACCTGCAGGATAATCAACAACCTGCAGGACAATCAACAACCTGCAGGATAATCAACAACCTGCAGGATAATCAACAACCTGCAGGATAATCAACAACCTGCAGGACAATCAACAACCTGCAGGATAATCAACAACCTGCAGGATAATCAACAACCTGCAGGATAATCAACAACCTGCAGGATAATCAACAACCTGCAGGATAATCAACAACCTGCAGGATAATCAACAACCTGCAGGATAAATATATCATACAATATTTACCCTTTTTATCTTCTTCTAGACTACTGTAATCTATCTGTCTGTCTATACTCTGTTTCTCTTCAGGTGGCGATATATTGAACCCCTTAGCAGCTAATGTATCGATATTTAATGGACAAAACTATGAAACTACTGTGTCCCTGCATCCTATTAAGATCAAATGTATATAATTAGCACCATATTTCACTACACAATCTTCTAAGTATCTGAGAAATCTTGATGGGAACTTTGCAATGTACCCGCCAGTTTAAGGGGAGGTTTTTAGTTAGTTCGCTAGACTTCCATAGACTTCCATCAAGCTTAACATTACAGCCCCTAGACCACCTTTCAAGATAAATTTGTACATTTTTCGGTAGAAAAATTTCCCGGCCGAAGGCCGGTTCCCCTTAAATTACAGGCTCGCTATCGCTCACCAGGAAAAAATCGATACCTAAATGGCGCGAAAAGTCTTAAAATTGACAGAAATGGGGCGAAAGTTCTTAAAATTGCCAAACTAATGGGGCGAACGTCTTAAAATATCAAAAGCAATGGGGCTAAACATGAGGGATAAAGGGGTCAAGAAAATAATCCCTCAAGTGGAAATCTCCCCTTAAAAGAAGCAGGGTATGTATGCTTTGTTATGTATACAAACACATATACTGAAGGATTTATTCTTTATTGTATATAAAACTACATGCAATAACCACGCTCTATTGTAGTAACCATTGTATTATATTTTATTTTCCTTATTTTCCATTTTTAGTTTTGTTTGTATTCATAATAGTAGTCACCTTAACCCCTTCAGTACCGGTGACGTCTTTCTTGATATATTCTGACAACTAGAGGATTTTATGCAGCTTAGGACGGACCTCTAGCCATTTGAAAGGCTATATACAGACTCATTTAATCCTTTCAGCTGCCACAGATCCTTCCAAAGTTGAATAAAATCGTCTAATAGTTGCCAGAATATGATACACAGAGTTTAACCCTTTGAGTACCAGCGACGTGTTTTATGTTATATTGTAGCTATGTTTAGACGATGTTATGCAGCTTAGGAAGGATCGGTGGTAGTTACAAAAGGGTTGGTTGAGAGAGTTTGAAGTATTATTATGGCTAGAGGGTCTTCCTAAGCTGAATAAAAGCGTCTAATAGTTGCCAGAATATGACGAAAAGGACGTCCCCGGTACAGGCAGCGGTTAAGAGTGTCTCCAAAATGGCTGTAAGGCCACATGGAAGACAACAGGAAAAGGTGTCTGCTAAAACCAAGTAATAATAATAATAATAATAATAATAATAATAATAATAATAATATAATCTTATTCTTACACTATATAACAATTGGATGACATGTTTAAGGGGAGGTTTCCACTTGAGGGATTTTTTTTCGAACTTCCTTCTACCTCATGTTTAGCCCCATTGCTTTTGAGATTTTAAGACGTTTGCCCCATTAGTTTGGCGATTTTAATAACTTTCGCCCCATTTCTGTCAATTTTAAGACGTTTCGTGCCATTTAGGTGTCGATTTTTTTCCTGGCGAGCGATAGCGAGCCTGTAACTTAAGAGGAATCGGCCTTCGGCCGGGACATTTTTCTACCGAAAAATGTACATATTTATCTGGAAAGCGGTTCTAGGGGATGTAATTTTAAGCTTGATGGAGGTCTAAGCAACACACTAGAAACCTCCCCTTAACCTTATCTGTGCCGGTGCCGTCCTTTTAACTTTATTCTGGCAGCTATTGGACCACTTTATTCAGTTTAAGAAGGATCTGTGGTAGTAAAAATGGTTAAGTGAGATAGTTCGAAGCCTGCTAATATCTGGAGGTCCTTTTTAAACTGAAGAAAATCGTTTTATAGTAGCCAGAATAAAGTTAAGAAAACGTCACCGGTACAGAAAGGGTTAACCCCTTCTGTACCGGTGTTGTCCTTTTAAATATATTCTGGCTACTGTTAGACGTTTTTATTCAGCTTAAAAAGGGGCCTCCAGCAATTAACAGGCTTCGAACTATCTCACTTAACCATTTTGGATACCACAGATCCTTCTTAAACTGCACACAATCTTCTATATATAGCTAGAATATAATTAAAAAGATATCGTTGGTACAGAAGGGGATAACGATTACACAACCATTCCCATCTTCCTATACCTTGTCCACAAAATTATACAACCATTATACAACCATTACACAACCATTCCCATCTTCCTATACCTTGTCCACAAAATTATACAACCATTATACAACCATTACACAACCATTCCCATCTTCCTATACCTTGTCCACAAAATTATACAACCATTATACAACCATTACACAACCATTCCCATCTTCCTATACCTTGTCCACAAAATTATACAACCATTATACAACCATTCCCATCTTCCTATACCTTGTCCACAAAATTATACAACCATTCCCATCTTCCTATACCTTGTCCACAAAATTACACAACCATTCCCATCTTCCTATACCTTGTCCACAAAATTATACAACCATTATACAACCATTCCCATCTTCCTATACCTTGTCCACAAAATTATACAACCATTATACAACCATTCCCATCTTCCTATACCTTGTCCACAAAATTATACAACCATTCCCATCTTCCTATACCTTGTCCACAAAATTACACAACCATTCCCATCTTCCTATACCTTGTCCACACAATTATACAACCATTATACAACCATTCCCATCTTCCTATACCTTGTCCACAAAATTATACAACCATTATACAACCATTCCCATCTTCCTATACCTTGTCCACAAAATTATACAACCATTCCCATCTTCCTATACCTTGTCCACAAAATTACACAACCATTATACAACCATTCCCATCTTCCAATACCTTGTCCACAAAATTACACAACCATTATACAACCATTCCCATCTTCCTATACCTTGTCCACAAAATTATACAACCATTCCCATCTTCCTATACCTTGTCCACAAAATTACACAACCATTCCCATCTTCCAATACCTTGTCCACAAAATTACACAACCATTATACAACCATTCCCATCTTCCTATACCTTGTCCACAAAATTATACAACCATTATACAACCATTCCCATCTTCCTATACCTTGTCCACAAAATTATACAACCATTCCCATCTTCCTATACCTTGTCCACAAAATTACACAACCATTATACAACCATTCCCATCTTCCTATACCTTGTCCACAAAATTACACAACCATTATACAACCATTCCCATCTTCCTATACCTTGTCCACAAAATTATACAACCATTATACAACCATTCCCATCTTCCTATACCTTGTCCACAAAATTCAATCCTATCCTTAAGGGGCTCTCACACAGTCAGGAGTGCGAGCTAGAGTCACTATAAAGGAGTAGAGGAAATTTCGGACTCGCGGGCCTATTCGCGGTGAAAATCGATGACTCCTAGTGACTCTAGCGACTCCTGTTAGACTCCCATTCGCTCGCGGTCAAAATTAATGACTCCTAGTGACTCTAGCGACTCCTGTTAGACTCCCATTCGCTCGCGGTGAATATCGATGACTCCTAGTGACTCTAGCGACTCCTGTTAGACTCCCATTCGCTCGCGGTGAAAATCGATGACTCCTAGTGACTCTAGCGACTCCTGTTAGACTCCCATTCGCTCGCGGTGAAAATCGATGACTCCTAGTGACTCTAGCGACTCCTGTTAGACTCCCATTCGCTCGCGGTGAAAATCGATGACTCCTAGTGACTCTAGCGACTCCTGTTAGACTCCCATTCGCTCGCGGTGAAAATCGATGACTCCTAGTGACTCTAGCGACTCCTGTTAGACTCCCATTAGCTCGCGGTGAAAATCGATGACTCCTAGTGACTCTAGCGACTCCTGTCAGACTCCCATTCGCTCGCGGTGAAAATCGATGACTCCTAGTGACTCTAGCGACTCCTGTTAGACTCCCATTCGCTCGCGGTGAAAATCGATGACTCCTAGTGACTCTAGCGACTCCTCTTAGACTCCCATTCGCTCGCGGTGAAAATCGATGACTCCTAGTGACTCTAGCGACTCCTGTTAGACTCCCATTCGCTCGCGGTGAAAATCGATGACTCCTAGTGACTCTAGCGACTCCTGTTAGACTCCCATTGGCTCGCGGTGAAAATCGATGACTCCTAGTGACTCTAGCGACTCCTGTTAGACTCCCATTCGCTCGCAGTGAAAATCGATGACTCCTAGTGACTCTAGCGACTCCTGTTAGACTCCCATTCGCTCGCGGTGAAAATCGATGACTCCTAGTGACTCTATCGACTCCTCTTAGACTCCCATTCGCTCGCGGTGAAAATCGATGACTCCTAGTGACTCTAGCGACTCCTCTTAGACTCCCATTCGCTCGCGGTGAAAATCGATGACTCCTAGTGACTCTAGCCACTCCTCTTAGACTCCCATTCGCTCGCGGTGAAAATCGATGACTCCTAGTGACTCTAGCGACTCCTCTTAGACTCCCACTAGTTCGCACTCCTGACTGTGTGAGGGCCCCTTTATACTAGGCAACAATTTTAGGACATACTGAACAATACTTATTATAACTAAAAGTAAATGCATGTCTCAAGAGGAAGTATATGAACAAAAAGTAAGAATATACATGGTGCAATCTCTTATAGTGTAATCATTAGGCTATCATAGTGCGGTTGGGTATATATGTACAGTCGCGCTAATAAGTGATGTCCTGGCACCAATTTTGTGTTGATCAACATTTGGTACAGTAATATTAACACATGATTTCTTCTTTTTGATTGAAGTATACAACCATGTTCCTACACTTATCCACCATTTGTAACATCTGACAGACATTAATACAGCACAGAGCAAGCCAAACATAATGCAGCTGGAACATGACTTATTAGTGCGACCGTACATGCTCAGATTAATATCCAGTATTCGAGACTAGAATGGATAATTTATCGTGAGCTTGTGCATAAACCTTTAACTGTCTTGACAGCATAATGGTTAGTGCGTGGAATTTCGGTGTGAGTATCCTAGGTTCGAATCCTTGGAATACCACATGTATTAATTGGTTTCATTGATTTCATTAATTAGGTTTATTTGTAAGTTAATTGGTGGGTTGGTGATAATATGAACTAATGGGGCTAAACATGAGGGAGAAGGGATTCCAACAAAATTCAAAGACCTCCCCTTAACCCCTACTGTACCGGCGACGTCTATTTAACCTTATTCTGGCTGCTATTCGACGATTGTATTCAGTTTAAAAAGGGCCTCCAGCAATTAACAGGCATCGAACTATCTCACTTAAGGTGAGATGATTCACTTTTTGGGCGATTTTTGCATGTATTCATTATTTTTCTAGTTTCCTCCCTAGACCTTCATCAAATTTAACAAAACATCCATTAGATCCCCCTTCTAGATTAATTTGTACATTTTTCGGTAGAAAGCTTCCAACATTACAGGCTCACTATCGTTCGCCAGGGAAAAATTGACACCTAAATAGCACGAAAGGTCTATATGTTGACGAAGAAATGGGGCGAAAGGTCTTAAAATCGACTAACTAATGGGGCAACCATCTTAACATATGCAAACTAATGTGGCTAAACATGAGGGAGAAAGTGGTCCAGAAAACCGGCCCATCCCCAAAATCGTCTAAATATAGCTAGAATAGAATGAAAATGACGGCGTCGGAGTAGGGGTTAAGGGATGCCATAGATTGGAGTGAGGCGGCTTCTAAGGTTCAATATATGTCTATACAAATGTCTCTGTTCCCTATACCCTTAATTAAGAATAGTCTAACATTAATTATCCAACTATGAACACCGTCAACATAATTTAAATACTAATAACAACGGTACGCTATTTTGTCTTATAGTTAGCGTAAATCAATAACATCCTTGTTTTAACTTCTACTCTACAATCTACCACTTGCGAGTTTCAGGCTATAAGGAAGTTGGAGCCGTAAACTTTGATATCAAATTAACCCCTTGCGTACCAGCGAAGCACGTTATGCATCGCCTATGTATGTAACGCTAAACCCCAGTGACATAATGGTTGTGTCCGCCTTAACCCATACAGTACCAGGGACGTCCTTTTTATCATATTCTAGCAACTACTAGACGATTAAATTCAGCTTAGGAAGGACCTCTAGCAATAATAAGGCTTCAAACTATCTCAACCAACCTTTGTAACTACCACAGATCCTTCCCAAGCTGCATAATATCGTTTAAATATAGCTAGACTACAATATAACACACGTCGCTGGTACTCAAAGGGTTAATTCCTCTTGTCCTATGGCACTTAGAGGGTTCAGATGTGTATGGGAACTACTTTAGGAACCCCCGGACCAATACTGATGGTTGGGAACCCTCCAAGTCCAGCCGCGTGCGTGTGGGCGCGCGCGGGATTGATTTTCCAGTATATTGCCTACCCATCACCCCATGTTAACCCTTTGAGTACCAGCGACTTGCGCAATTTTATATTCTAGCTATATTTAGACGATATTATGTAGCATAGGAAGGATCTGTGGTAGTTGAGAGGATTGGTTGAGAAAGTGTGAAGCCATATTATTGCTAGAGGTCCTTCCTAAGCTGAATAAAATCGTCTAATAGTTGCCAGAATACGATGACAAAGATGTCCCTGGTACTGTACGGGATAACTGTCTCTTTGCCCCGCCCCCCAGGACCCCTAAATGACCTAGGTGAGCGGTTTTTTGGTTGTTTTTCCTTCATTACTAACCAATCCAATGTGTTTTCAGGAAGAAAAAAAAAGACAAGTGGCTGGCCCTGGAGTGTACATTTATATTAAATCGCTTGGGGTCCACCGGGTCAAAGACTTTATACACATTATTTACTATCCTTGACCGGGTTAACCTTTAACTGTCTTGATGGTGTAGTGGTTAGAGTGTGTATTATCTATATGTGGTAACTCAGGTTCGAATCCAGGTAGGATCACATGCTTTCATTAATTTCATTAGGAGGTGTTTGGTGTTGAGAGTGAACTAAATAAATTAGATTATACAACAGAAATGCAATTATAATGTAGGTTTGGGATGGATGGAAATTATGTTGAAACTAATTTGATGTATGTATGAATGCATTTCAACCTCATGTTAGCTAAGAGTTCTGCTAGTAACTGTTCTACTTATACAGTAACTGCTGTGATGGTGTAATGGTTAGAGCGTGTAACTTCTGTATGAGATGTCTTAGGTTCAAATCCTAGGAGGATCACATGCTTTCATTAATTTCATATGGGGTGTTATTGGTGTTAAGAAAGATGATAAAAAACTAAACAAATATCGATGTTTACAGCTCCAACTTCCTTATAGGCTAATACTCCCTAGTGGTCAAACTCAACATACTACTTTACAATCCAATAATTTACTTATTTTACTTATGTTTATTGTTATCTATGAATTCTTCCTACCGTCTACTTTCAAAATTACACTACCAGTCTTTTGAGAGTATGAGTGAGACCACTTAGAGGGCCCACCTCGTTTTTTTTTTTGTCTCTCTCTCCCTCTCTCTCTCTGGGTTGTATCCATTCGGCCCCATTCAGCCTACTGTTTTAAGACGTTTATCCCCATCCAAGTGTCGATTTTTTCTCGCTAGCATATTTTCTAGCATGTTTTAACAGCAGGCTAAATTTATAAATTTTTCGATGGAAAAATTTCTCCGGCGAAGCCGGATTTCTCCATATAATGCTGGCTCGCTATCGCTCGCCAGGAAGAAATCGACACCTGGATGGGGATAAACGTCTCAAAACAGTAGGCTGAATGGGACCGAATGGATATAAGGCAGAGAAAGAGAGAAAAGGGGAGAACAAAAAAGCAGGTCACCCCCCCTTAGTTATTTGCTCATGATACTCACAATGACTCTTTTCTTACCTCATTCTCATATTTTCTGTTTTTCACTTTTTCTGATGTCATTTTCATATTTTTCTTCTTTCAATTTTGTTTACGTCATGCTCATATATTTCTTCTTTCACTTATTTTTACATTCTCATATTTTTTATTTTTTTTAAGTAATTTTCATGTTCTTTAATTTTTCTTACGTAATTTTAATATTTGTTTTTTAATTTTTTCTAACGTCATTCTTATATTTTCTTTCATGTTTTCTTACATTCTCATATTTCCTCTTTCATTTCTTTTTACGTCATTCTCATATTTTCTTCTTTCATTTTTTCTTACGTCATTTTCATATTTTCTTCTTTCATTTTTTACGTCATTCTCATATTATAATTTTCATTTTTTCATCATATTCTTTATCAAATTGCTCTCTCTCACCCCTTTTCTAATTTTACATATAACAATTTCTTTCATTTCCTTTTCTTTCTTTTCTCTCCTTTACAATCTAGTAATGTTCTACAGTACTTTCATTGAGAATGGGAACTTTAAATGTCTCTGTTCGGGCTCTGTCTCGTGTCGGCCACTCCCAGCAATGGGGTATGTGCATGTGTATATACTTAAATACATACATACATACATACAGCCATTGACAGACATGGTGTTCTGTGGGGTATTGGTTATAGTCTATTCGCTGTAAGTAGGCGAGCAATCATGACCTCTAACCTCTGTAACTAAAAAAACACTAGAGTAATCGAGCTAATATGTCTACCATTTGGGAAGAGTCAGTCAAGGAATAGATGTGGAAATGTACAGCCAATTTGCTTTAGCCCTTTTTTAGTTACAGAGGATAGAGATCATGATTTCTCGCCTACTTACAGCGAATAGACTATAGCGTACTCGGCACGCAACCAAGAGAACCCTGGTTGGATTCCCGGGCAGGAGGAGAGGTTTGAGCAGTCTCCTAATACCCCCGTAGCCTCTGCTCCTCTACCAATATTATAAAGTAGGAACCTGGTGTGAGTGGACTGTTGTGAAGACCCATTTGGACTAAGTTTGATAACGTATATGTATTTCTAAACATGTGTGGAAGTGCAACTGTGATGATTTATCCTACCTCACTTTGCTTATATGTGTGGTTTAATAGGTTTGTTTTTATGTTTATTCTGTTCATATGTGTGTCTGTTTGTCGTTTTCTACATTGTCTGATCCTGCCTCACTTTGTTTATATGTGTGGTTTATATGTGTATTTTCTCATGTGTGATTGTTTATCTGTCTTTCCACACCCGTCTCATCCAACCTCACTTTCTTTATATGTGCGTTTTAATGTTTTTTCTTTTCTTCATATGTGTGTCTGTTTGTCTGTCCACACCTGTGCCATCATATCCACTTCTTCTTCTTCATCTTCTTCCTCCTCACTCAACATCCTCCTCCTCCTCCTCCTCTTTAATGATACCCAGCGTTTTGGTCATGTTCTCTCTTTGTTGTTGCTATTGTTGTTGTTGTTGTTGTGGTTATTGTTGCTATTATTGTTGTTGTTGTTGTTGTTGTTGTTGTTGTTGTTATATATATGTCATTTTACTTGTTCCCCTCACTCGACATCCTCCTCCTCCTCCTCTTCTTTAATGATCCCCAGCTTCTTGGCCATGTTCTTGACCTTACTGATAACCTCCTCCTGGATGAGGTTGAAACTCATGGCCAGCAGAGCGATACCGAAGAGCAGGTAGATGGAACAGAGGGCGATACTCAGCTCTATGTGCTCCTTCTTCTCCTGGGCCGGTACCAGATCTCCGAAACCTGCGCAAAAGGAGAAGGGTGAACAATGTAAGCAGGGGGGGGGGGTCACCGATTGTTTTTTTTATCTTTCTCTCCTTCTCTCCATTTGGCCCTATTCAGCCAACTCTTTTAAGACGTTTATCCCCATCCAGGTGTTGATTTCTTCCTGGCGAGCGATAGCGAGCCAGCATTGTATGGAGAAATCCGGCTTCGCCGGAGAAATTTTTCTATCGAAAAATGTACAAATTTAGTTTGTTCTCAAAACAAAAATATTTATATATGCTGGCTCGCTACCGCTCGCCAGGAAAATATTGACACCTGTATTGGGGTAAACGTCTTAAAACAGTAGGCTGAAGGGGCCGAATGGATACAAGCCAAAGAGAGAGGGAGAGAAAGAGAAAAAAAGCGAGGTAGGCTCCCATAAATATTACAAATAAAAATACAAATGTTGATGATGATGATACTACTACTAATACTACTACTACTACTACTACTACTTTTTTTTTTTAAACCACTCAGCCTGTGCATCCCCTCTTTGGACCCTAAACCAGGTCAGAACAGTCATCAAAGCGTCCGACTTGGTAGTCATTCAGCTACTTACTATTCCGGGGTCAGCACTCAGACTCATCATCGTGGATTACTACTACTAAATTGATTTTTATTTAATATTGTTCATACATTTTATTTTACAAGCATCAGATATTACTATTCAACACCATGCAACTTCAATCCAGTCTCCTTCCTATGCGACCCTCTGCCACTGCTGCCTCGTAGTCCACTTCTGCCACCGTCGCTGGTTGTGGTGCAGACAGTCTTGTTCCCCGCAGGCATAGTAGTGCTGATCTGAGCAACGAGAAAGATAGACGGCACCTCATCCAGGCTACAACGTGGCTCCTGGGCTGTTTCTTCTTCTCTGCGATGATCTCTGCAAGCCTTGAATAGAAGCACTGGGCCCTAGGTCCCATCCCTCCAGATGTGGTGAAGACTAGTGGGGTAAAGCTGCCATGTTCGATATTTAAGATCCTTTCCCCATATGCCCTGACCTTCTCTTGTTCATTCCTCTTGTGTGCAGCCTCCAGAGACAGCCCGCTGTAGCTATGGGCCATTGGGTCGAATATTCTTACGTCAAAGAATGCTCGCTGTGCTCTTGTCCAAAAACTTCTTGCACTAACGTCCACTCGTGCTTCGTTGGATGTGTTGGCCGTCCTGTGCTGCAAGATCTCTCCCTCCAAGGGAATGAGTGATGGTTCGCGCACCACATCTCGACACACCTCCCTGAGCATGTTCGCCGTTACATCTCTTACTTCATCGTGCCTGATGCTGATGAATCCTCCCTTCTTACATATCATGCTGTGGTCTGCATCGTTGTTGATTCCACAAACGCATCGATCTGGCAGTCCTTCAATCGGCCAATCATACCTCAGTGCAATAGCATCATTATATTCTTGTTTGTTTAGATTGAAGCCTTTTGCCTTGATTGGTAGTGTTGTCAGCCAATTTGAAGCACCCGTTTCTTGTGCTATTTGTACTTTTCTTGTTAGTCTCGGGCAAAGTTACTACTACTACTACTACTTTTTTATTTTACTAGACCACTCAGCCTGTGCATCCCCCCCTTTGGACCCTAAACAAGGTTGGAACAGTCATTAATGCACATAACTCGGTAGTCATACAGCTGTTTGACCCCATGTGTGTAGGTCGAATATGCAGCCTGTGGTTTTGTCTTCGCAATTTTGGCCAGTTTTTCTATTTCTTTTACCCGCTCCTTGACCTGCTCTTCCATGTAATGCTTCTTGAACTCTTCTGTGTCAATCACCGACCCAAGATAACGCTGTCCGTCTTTTGTTACGACCACTTCGCTACCGTTGAAAGCTTCTAGCTACTAGTTCCCTTTCCAATGTTCCCTTACCCACTCTAAACCACTGTTTGGACACTTGATCCTCAGTGTTTTGGAGGACAAGCAGCCTAGAAGGGTCACTAGACTGTTGTTGCTTGATTTCCTTTGTACTCCTTTGTACTTTGTACTCCTTTGTACTCCTTCTACGGCATTTTCATAATGTTCTGGTTTTACTATTAGTATAGACTTACTGGCATTTGGACTACTACTACTACTACTACTACTATTTTTTTTTTTTTTTTTTTTTACTACTACTAATTGTTATACATTACTACTACTACTACTACTACTACTACTACTACTACTAATAATAATAATAATAATGATAATAATAATAATGATAATAGCTGTATGTGACATAAACCAGGCACTGACCTATCGTAGTAAGCGTGATGAAACAGAAGTAAACACTGTCCAAGAAATCCCACTTCTCCCATCGGGCAAACAGTGATGCGCCCCCTAGGATATACGCCAACACCAACACCACCCCCAACCAGATCGGCACGGGTCGTTCCTCCAGTTGGTCATCCTCCTCATAGTCCTCATAGTCGTCATAGTCGTCGTAGTAGTAGTCATCGTCCATGCGGGAGATTCGGCTATTGGGCGGCGGGGGTACGTGGCGGTGAGAGTAGCGGTCGGAGGAGCGAGGGGACCGGTGGGGGGGCGGGGAGTCCGAATAACCTGGGGGGGTAGAAGGGCATTAAGGGGAGATTTCCACTTCAGGGAGTTTTTTCTTGATCCCTTTCTCCCTCATGTTTGGCCCCATTGCTTTTGACATTTCAAGACATTCGCCCCATTAGTTTGGTGATTTTAATAACTTTCGCCCCATTTCTGTCAATTTTAGACCTTTCGTGCCATTTAGGTGTCTATTTTTTCCTGGCGAGCGATAGCGAGCCTGTACTTTAAGAGCAACCGACCTTTGGCCGGGAAATTTTTCTACCGAAAAAATATACAAATTGATCTTTAATTTAATTATATTTAATTTATTTATTTTAAATTTATCAAATTTATCACACTCAAGGGGGTGTGATTTTAAGTTTGATGGAAGTCTAGGGAAAGCACTAAAAACCTCCCCTTAATCTGATGAAGTCTAAAGTATTAAAATGCTAATGTAGTAATAAATAGAACAAATAGTAACAGCATTTTATATCATTCTAATTATCTCCAGGGATACCAACCAGCCATAGCCCCAATCAGAAGAAACTCTGAGAAGGGTGAAATGAGCTGCCCATTCAATTTGAACAGAGTATAGTGGCTTTTAGTAGTCGGGAGCCATGGCATAGTCAGTAGAGTGTCGCCTGCTGATCAAAGGGTCGGCGGATCGAGCCCGCACTGTCAAAATGTTATTGGTAGATGTCAAGCCCGGGCAACTTGACCTAGCGATTCGTGACAAATGCTTAATGGTTCATGGCCACCCTTTCTCGGGAATTACGGCGTCTGGCAAAACAAGAAAAGAAAGATTGGTCTCATTTTAAACTTCATATTTGCAGTAGTTTTCTCTCTCTCTCTCTCTCTCTCTCTCTCTCTCTCTCTCTTACCTGTATTGTGAGGTAGTCTATGTGAGCGAGGTCGATGGGTCTCCGGTAGATCGGCTTCCTCGTCTCTCTCTCTCTCTCTCTTACCTGTATTGTGAGGTAGTCTGTGTGAGCGAGGTCGATGTGTCTCCGGTAGATCGGCTTCCTCGTCTCTCTCTCTCTCTCTCTTACCTGTATTGTGAGCTAGTCTGTGTGAGCGAGGTCGATGGGTCTCCGGTAGATCGGCTTCCTCGTCTCTCTCTCTCTCTCTCTCTCTCTCTCTCTTACCTGTATTGTGAGCTAGTCTGTGTGAGCGAGGTCGATGGGTCTCTGGTAGATCGGCTTCCTCGTCTCTCTCTCTCTCTCTCTTACCTGTATTGTGAGCTAGTCTGTGTGAGCGAGGTCGATGGGTCTCTGGTAGATCGGCTTTCCTCTCTCTCTCTCTCTCTCTCTCTCTCTTACCTGTATTGTGAGCTAGTCTGTGTGAGCGAGGTCGATGGGTCTCCGGTAGATCGGCTTCCTCGTCTCTCTCTCTCTCTCTCTCTCTCTTACCTGTATTGTGAGCTAGTCTGTGTGAGCGAGGTCGATGGGTCTCCGGTAGATCGGCTTCCTCGTCTCTCTCTCTCTCTCTCTCTCTCTCTCTCTCTCTCTCTTACCTGTATTGTGAGGTAGTCTGTGTGAGCGAGGTCGATGGGTCTCTGGTAGATCGGCTTCCTCGTCTCTCTCTCTCTCTCTCTCTCTCTCTCTCTCTCTCTCTCTCTTACCTGTATTGTGAGCTAGACTGTGTGAGCGAGGTCGATGGGTCTCCGGTAGATCGGCTTCCTCGTCTCTCTCTCTCTCTCTCTCTCTCTCTCTCTCTCTCTTACCTGTATTGTGAGCTAGTCTGTGTGAGCGAGGTCGATGGGTCTCCGGTAGATCGGCTTCCTCGTCTCTCTCTCTCTCTCTCTCTCTCTTACCTGTATTGTGAGCTAGTCTGTGTGAGCGAGGTTGATGGGTCTCCAGTAGATCAGCTTCCTCGTCTCTCTCTCTCTCTCTCTCTCTCTCTCTCTCTTACCTGTATTGTGAGCTAGTCTGTGTGAGCGAGGTTGATGGGTCTCCGTAGATCGGCTTCCTCGTGTCTCTCTCTCTCTCTCTCTCTCTCTCCCTTACCTGTATTGTGAGCTAGTCTGTGTGAGCGAGGTTGATGGGTCTTTGGTAGATCGGCTTCCTCGTCTCTCTCTCTCTCTCTCTCTCTCTCTCTCTCTCTCTCCCTTACCTGTATTGTGAGCTAGTCTGTGTGAGCGAGGTCGATGGGTCTCTGGTAGATCAGCTTCCTCGTCTCTCTCTCTCTCTCTCTCTCTCTCTCTCTCTCCCTTACCTGTATTGTGAGTTAGTCTGTGTGAGCGAGGTTGATGGGTCTCCGGTAGATCGGCTTCCTCGTCTCTCTCTCTCTCCCTTACCTGTATTGTGAGCTAGTCTGTGTGAGCGAGGTCGATGGGTCTCGGTAGATCAGCTTCCTCGTCTCTCTCTCTCTCTCTCTCTCTCTCTCTCTCTCTCTCTCTCTCTCTCTCTCTCTCTTACCTGTATTGTGAGCTAGTCTGTGTGAGCGAGGTCGATGGGTCTCCGGCAGATCGGCTTCCTCGTCTCTCTCTCTCTCTCTCTTACCTGTATTGTGAGCTAGTCTGTGTGAGCGAGGTTGATGGGTCTCCGGTAGATCAGCTTCCTCGTCTCTCTCTCTCTCTCTCCTTTACCTGTATTGTGAGCGAGTCCATGTGAGCGAGGTCGATGGGTCTCCGGTAGATCGGCTTCCTCGTCTCTCTCTCTCTCTTTCTCTCCCTTACCTGTATTGTGAGCGAGTCTGTGTGAGCGAGGTCGATGGGTCTCCGGTAGATCAGCTTCCTCGTCTCTCTCTCCGTCTCTCTCCTCTCTTCTCCTCTCCCCTCCCCTCGTCTCTCTCTCTCTCTCTCTCTCTTACCTGTATTGTGAGCGAGTCTGTGTGAGCGAGGTCGATGGGTCTCCGGTAGATCAGCTTCCTCGTCTCTCTCTCTCTCTCTCTCTCTCTCTCTCTCTCTCTCTCACCTCCTCTTCCTCCTCTCATCTCCTCCTCTCTCCTGCCTCTCTCTCTCTCTCTCTCTCTCTCTCTCTCTCTCTCTCTCTCTCTCTCTCTCTCCCTTACCTGTATTGTGAGCGAGTCTGTGTGAGCGAGGTCGATGGGTCTCCGGTAGATCAGCTTCCTCGTCTCTTCTGCTTCGTCTACTGCCGCTGCTTTCACCGCCTTCGTGATGATGATGTCTGTAATATATATTTAAGGGGGTCACAGGCTTTCTTTCTCTCCTTTTCTCTCTTTCTCTGGCTTGTATCTATTCGGCCCCATTCAGCCTACTGTTTTAAGACATTTACTCCCATCCAGGTGCCGCTCGCCAGCATATTTTGTTTAAAGTTTTTGACAGCAGGCTAAATTTGTACATTTTTCAATATATAACTGTCTCTGGCGAAGCCGAATTTCTCCATACTATGTTGATTCGCTATCGCTCACCAGGAAGGCATTGACACCTGGATGGGGATAAACGTCTTATACAGTAGGCTGAATAGGGCTGAATGGATACAAACCAGAGAAAGAGAGAAATAGAGATAACAAAAAGCCTGTCACCCCCCTTAAGGAGATGTATTATGTTTTTGTTTGTCTCTCTGGCCCCCTTCTCCCTCATGTTTAGCCCCATTAGTTTTGAGATTTTAAGACGTTCGTCTCATTAGTTTGGTGATTTTAAGATCTTCTGCCCCGTTTCTATGCTAATATTAAGACCTTCCATGCCATTTAGCTGTATGTGAACATGACCCTAAAGTGCCTGTCACACATTTGTTGATTTCATTAATTAAGTTTAGATGTGAAGTTGGTTGGTATAAAAAACACAATAATTCACGATCTGTGCCTGCGACCCTGATAATCTGCCAGAGAGCCGATGCACGTGGGGTAATCCTAGTGATCCATGTCCAGATTATCCAAAATAATGACGTTCGGCGTGGCAATTATGATTGACACAGGAGCCCCGGTGACGTACCTGTGGGGAGGGACGGTGCCCCTGGGTCATGCACGCCGTAATGCAATGGTATGTGTCGAAAGTGGTCGCCGGTCTAACAGGATATATCAAGCTTGCCAGAGGCGTTACTGTGGCCACCCCAGGGCACCCCTGTCGTGACCACAAAGACGCCTCTGGCAAGCTTGACCAATTCAGAGTTCGTCTCTGCCTTCCCTGCCTGCCTTCCTCCCCTACTTTTATACTGCCTGCCTGTCTGCCTGCTGTTTCCCCTTGCCTACCTACCTCCCTACCCGTCCCTACCTTGTACTCCTTCCATTCCTGTCTACCTTGTTTACCCTGTCTGCCTACCTGCCTCACATGCCTACCTACCTACCTATCTCCCTGCCTACTCTGTTTGCTCTTTTACTGCTTCACATGCCTACCTAATCTATCTCACTGCCTTTGCCTACCCACCCTGGCTGTCTTTCCTGCTACCCTTTCTACTTCTGCCTTCCCTACCTACCTTTTCTTTCCTACCCGACCCCCGCCCCCCACCCCCGCGTACCCAGCCCTGCCCCCCCCTGGGGGGCCTCCCCTACCAAGCTATCCTTTGCCTACCTTGCCTACTAATCTATCCTTCCTACCTACCCTGCCTATATTATTAACCTCTCTACCTACCCTTGCCTTCCCCTTGCCTGAATGACTACCTTCTTTTCCTAACCTGCCTCACTGCCCTCCCATCCTTTCTTCTCCTAGGTAGCCTACCCTACTGCGTCCATGGCCTAACTTATGCCTTTTCGTTTCTTTGCTTCCTTATCTCCTAACCTAACCTACCTCCCTTTCCTACCTTGCTTATCTACCACTTTACACCCAACCTATCTACATTTCTGCATTGCTTATATACCTCTTCTACCCTGCCTATTTACCTCCTTACCTATGGCTATCCCCTTTCGATCCCACCTATCTACCTTTTTTACCCTTTTATCTACCTTTCTCTATTGCTGGGCTCATTGGGGTCCTAGGGGGGGTCATGCCTGTTAGTCCTTTGACCTTCACACGACTTGCCACATCACTCTATGGGCCAGCCAGGATTTCGCGGCGCATTTTTGGAGCTCGCCGGCCGTCTGTGAACATTTCAAGCATGCCTTGAAT
This sequence comes from Paralithodes platypus, assembly GCA_032716605.1. Taxonomy (NCBI): domain Eukaryota; kingdom Metazoa; phylum Arthropoda; class Malacostraca; order Decapoda; family Lithodidae; genus Paralithodes; species Paralithodes platypus. The sequence goes on along the minus strand of CM064527.1, from coordinate 45,362,662 downwards.
TTTGTTCCCGCCCCACGTCTCATCACGGCCCACACTGACTTGTTCACGTGCAGCTTGGAATTGCCGCAGACTACGCTTACGACATTTCCTGCGGTCCCTTGTTCGGCGGTATTAGTTACTGAGATCGTGAATGTTGGTGACAGGCCCCTTAAGCGAGTCTTCAGAGAAATGCTATGTCCCTCGCAAAGTGCCTTCCCCAACTACCGCCTGCTACTCCTGTGGATGTCCTTACCTGGGCTCCCTGTCCCCATTTTTGCCTGGAGAGAATCCCTGTGAACGTCCTCGGCCAGCCAGTCCGTCCTTGTCCAATGCGTATTTGTTTGCACAGTACCGCGACCCGACCATCGTCCTGCAGATATTTGTATTAGTTATATTAAAAATGACCTATATGACCTAGAGTGTGTGTGAAATTTGTATTTTGTTTTTTTGTGGGGTCATTAATTTTTTGTTGTGTTTTGGTGTTGTCCCCTCTTACTGGCTCTGTCTTGAGTCGCCCCCCCCCAAAAACACATAAATGGGAAAAGTGGGGATTGGGCCCTGAGTATATTATAGATAGAAATATTAAAAATACTGGTTATTCAATCGTTACCAACCCTCGAGGTTTGAAACATTTGTCAATTAGAGAGATGAATAGACAAAACACTTTATTTATTTGCTTTTGTTCAATATAATGGTTCTGTGTGAAGTAAAACCAAACAAATAAGACAATTGAAAACTTGATTTGCTTGCACAACTGCTTCAAAATAATGGGTGTGGGAAGAAAGGTACGAAGTTACAGTTGTTCAGGCATTTAAGGGGAGATTTCCACTTGGGGGATTTTTTTCTTGACCTCTTTCTCCCTCATGGTTAGCCCCCATTGCTTTTGATATTTTAAGATGTTCGCCCCCCCATTAGTTTTGGCGATTCTAAGAACTTTCGTCGCGCCCATTTCTGTCAATTTTAAGACTTTTCGTGCCATTTAGGTTTCGATGAGTTTCCTGCCGAGCCGATAGCGAGCCTGTAATTTAGGCGGAATCGGCCTTCGCCGGGACATTTTTCTAACCAAAAATGTAATACATTTATCTTGAAAGGGGGTCTAGGGGCTGTAATGTTAAGCTTGATGGAAGCCTAGGGAACTAACTAAAAACCCCCCCTTAATCTTTCACTAAACCTTGGTATATATTTCACTCCAAAGCAGCGGTGGGAATACAGCCACAAGTTACGATAGGTATATACCCATTGGAATATTTTAAATGTTAAAGCCTAAATTTAATTAATTTATTCAAAATAAAAGTACTTGCGGTTGGTATCGTTGAATAATTATTATAGGTAACGCCAACGATCTTGACAATAATCTTGACCCTTCTAACTTCTATATAACTCGAAATGAAATGAAAGCAATTGGGCTGACTTTTCTATCATTTGGGAAGAGTCCCGCCAGGAAATAGGTGTGGATAATTTACAGCTAGTTTTGCTCTAGGCCCTTTTGAGTTACAGAGAGGTCAGGGCTTCCAGATTATTGTCAAGTTCGTTGGCGCTACCTATACCCCTTTGGTGTGGTTGTGTGAGATACTTGGAGTTCCTGTGAAGCCCTTGTTGTGATGGCTTTCCTCTCTGAGTCTCTGTTAGTGTGTAGGCCTTTGTTTACTATACCACCCCTGTTACTATACCTCCCTGTTAAATTAAGGGAGGCCCACCTCGATC
>CM064527.1:45288282-45360879 GCA_032716605.1 Paralithodes platypus | reverse complement strand
TGATGATGTCTGTAATATATATTTAAGGGGGTCACAGGCTTTCTTTCTCTCCTTTTCTCTCTTTCTCTGGCTTGTATCTATTCGGCCCCATTCAGCCTACTGTTTTAAGACATTTACTCCCATCCAGGTGCCGCTCGCCAGCATATTTTGTTTAAAGTTTTTGACAGCAGGCTAAATTTGTACATTCTTCGATAGAAAAATGTCTCCGGCGAAGCCGGATTTCTCCATACAATGCTGGTTCGCTATCGCTCACCAGGAAGAAATTGACACCTGGATGGGGATAAACGTCTTACAACAGTAGGCTGAATAGGGCCGAATGGATACAAGCCAGAGAAAGAGAGAAAAAGAGAGAACCAAAAAGCCTGTCACCCCCCCTTAAGGAGATGTATTATGTTTTTGTTTGTCTCTCTGGCCCCCTTCTCCCTCATGTTTAGCCCCATTAGTTTTGAGATTTTAAGACGTTCGTCTCATTAGTTTGGTGATTTTAAGATCTTCTGCCCCGTTTCTATGCTAATATTAAGACCTTCCATGCCATTTAGCTGTATGTGAACATGACCCTAAAGTGCCTGTCACACATTTGTTGATTTCATTAATTAAGTTTAGATGTGAAGTTGGTTGGTATAAAAAACACAATAATTCACGATCTGTGCCTGCGACCCTGATAATCTGCCAGAGAGCCGATGCACGTGGGGTAATCCTAGTGATCCATGTCCAGATTATCCAAAATAATGACGGTGGGCGTGGCAATTATGATTGACACAGGAGCCCCGGTGACGTACCTGTGGGGAGGGACGGTGCCCCTGGGTCATGCACGCCGTAATGCAATGGTATGTGTCGAAAGTGGTCGCCGGTCTAACAGGATATATCAAGCTTGCCAGAGGCGTTACTGTGGCCACTCCAGGGCACCCCTGTCGTGACCACAAAGACGCCTCTGGCAAGCTTGACCAATTCAGAGTTCGTCTCTGCCTTCCCTGCCTGCCTTCCTCCCCTACTTTTATACTGCCTGCCTGTCTGCCTGCTGTTTCCCCTGCCTACCTACCCTCCCTACCCGTCCCTACCTTGTACTCCTTCCATTCCTGTCTACCTTGTTTACCCTGTCTGCCTACCTGCCTCACATGCCTACCTACCTACCTATCTCCCTGCCTACTCTGTTTGCTTTACTGCTTCACATGCCTACCTATCTATCTCACTGCCTTGCCTACCCACCCTTCTTTCCTGCTACCCTGTCTACTTCTGCCTTCCCTACCTACCTTTTCTTTCTACCTACCCAGCCTGCCTGCCTCCCCTACCAAGCTATCTTTCCTACCTTGCCTACTAATCTATCCTTCCTACCTACCCTGCCTATATTATTTACCTCTCTACCTACCCTGCCTTCCCCTTGCCTGAATGACTACCTTCTTTCCTAACCTGCCTCACTGCCTTCCCATCCTTCTTCCCTAGGTAGCCTACCCTACTTCGTCCATGCCTAACTTATGCCTTTTCGTTCTTTGCTTCCTTATCTCCTAACCTAACCTACCTCCCTTTCTACCTTGCTTATCTACCACTTTACCCAACCTATCTACATTTCTGCATTGCTTATATACCTTTCTACCCTGCCTATTTACCTCCTTACCTATGCTATCCCCTTTCGATCCCACCTATCTACCTTTTTACCCTGTTATCTACCTTTCTCATTGCTGCTCATTGTCCTAGTCATGCCTGTGGAGTCCTTTGCCTTCACACGACTTGCCACAGTCACATCTATGGGCCAGCCAGGATTTCCGGCGCATTTTTGGAGCTCGCCGGCCGTCTGTGAACATTTCAAGCATGCTTGAATTTTGTTCCCGCCCTCACGTCTCATCACGGCCCACACTGACTTGTTCACGGCAGCTTGGAATTGCCGCAGACTACGCTTACGACATTCCTGCGGTCCCTTGTTCGGCGGTATTAGTTACTGAGATCGTGAATGTGTGACAGGCCCCTTAAGCGAGTCTTCAGAGAATGCTATGTCATCGCAAAGTGCCTTCCCCAACTACCGCCTGCTACTCCTGTGGATGTCCTTACCTGGGCTCCCTGTCCCCATTTTGCCTGAGAGAATCCCTGTGAACGTCCTCGGCAGCCAGTCCGTCCTTGTCCAATGCGTATTTGTTGCACAGTACCGCGACCCGACCATCGTCCTGCAGATATTGTATTAGTTATATTAAAAATAACCTATATGACCTAGATGTGTGTGAATTTGTATTTTGTTTTTGTGGGTTCATTATTTTCTGTTGTGTTTTGTGTTGTCCCTCTTCTGGCTCTGTCTTGAGTCGCCCCCCCCAAAAAAAACACATAAAGGGGAAAAGTGGGGATTGGGCCTGAGTATATAGATAGATAGAAATATTAAAAATAAGGTTATTCAATCGTTACCACCCTCGAGGTTTGAAACATTTGTCAATAGAGAGATGAATAGACAAAACACTTTATTTATTTGATTTGTTCAATATATGTTCTGTGTGAAGTAAAACAAACAAATAAGACAATTGAAAACTTGATTTGCTTGAACAACTGCTTCAAAATAATGGGGGTGGGAAGAAAGGTACGAAGTTACAGTTGTTCAGGCATTTAAGGGGAGATTTCCACTTGGGGGATTTTTTTCTTGACCTCTTTCTCCCTCATGGTTAGCCCCATTGCTTTTGATATTTTAAGATGTTCGCCCCATTAGTTTGGCGATTCTAAGAACTTTCGCCCCATTTCTGTCAATTTTAAGACTTTTCGTGCCATTTAGGTGTCGATATTTTCCTGCCGAGCGATAGCGAGCCTGTAATTTAAGAGGAATCGGCCTTCGGCCGGGACATTTTTCTACCGAAAAATGTATACATTTATCTTGAAAGGGGGTCTAGGGGCTGTAATGTTAAGCTTGATGGAAGTCTAGGGAACTAACTAAAAATCCCCCCTTAATCTTTCAATAACCTTGGTATATATTTCACTCCAAGCAGCGGTGGGAATAAATTCACAAGTTACGATAGGTATATACCCATTGGAATATTTAAATGTTAAAAGCCTAAATTAATTATGTATTCAAAATAAAAGTACTTGCGGTTGGTATCGTTGAAGAATTATTATAGGTAACGCCAACGATCTTGACAATAATCTTCACCCTTTAACTTCTTATAACTCGAAATGAATGAAAGCAATTGGGCTGACTTTTCTATCATTTGGGAAGAGTCCGCCAGGAAATAGGTGTGGATATTTACAGCTAGTTTGCTCTAGGCCCTTTTGAGTTACAGAGAGGTCAGGGATCCAGATTATTGTCAAGTTCGTTGGCGCTACCTATACCCCTTTGGTTGGTGGTGTGAGATACTTGGAGTTCTGTGAAGCCCTGTTGTGATGGCTTCTCTCTGAGTCTCTGTTAGTGTGTAGGCCTTTGTTACTATACCCCTGTTACTATACCCCTGTTAAATTAAGGGAGCCCACCTCGATCTTTTTCTCTTTATCTCCCTCTCTCTTTGGCTTGTATCCATTCGGCCCCATTCAGCCTACTGTTTTAAGACGTTTACCCCCATCCAGGTTTCAATAACATTCTGGCGAGCGGTAGCGAGCCAGCATATACTGTATATATTTTTGTTTTGACAGCAAGCTAAATTTGTACATTTTTCGATAGAAAAATGTCTCCGGCGAAGCCAGATTTCTCCATACAATGCTGGCTCGCTATCGCTCGCCAGGAAGAAATCGATAACTGGATGAGGACAAACGTCTTAACACAGTTGGCTGAATGGGGCTGAATGGATACAAGCCAGGGAAAGAGAGAAAGGGAGAAAAAGATAAAAAATAAGAAAAACGATGAACCCCCCCTTAATATAGCTCTATTACCACCAGGGTTCTGCGTTAAGCCCTCTCCTCTTTGTTATGGTTCTGGAGGCACTATATCTGGAGATTTTAGAACTAAGCTGCCTTGGGAACTGCTATACCCAGATGACCTAGTATTATCACAGATAATGTCCAGGATGCCAAGGCTAAGTTCAGGAGATGGATAGAGGGCATGACAAGTAAAGGATTAAGGGGACAGTGGCTGCTTGTTTTGGTCTATTAATTAATTTAGTCATATTATTTTTTTTTTATTTTCCTCCCTAGACCTCCATCAAGCTTAGAAAAACACCCCCTAGAGTCCTAGACCACCCCTTCAAGATAGATTTGTAAATTTTTCGGTAGAAAAATGTCCCGGCCAAAGGCCAATTCCTCCTAAAATTACAGGCTCGCTATCACTCGCCAGGAAAAAAATAGACACCTATATGGCACGAAGGGTCCTAATATTGACAAAGAAATGGGGTGGAAGGTCATAAAATCCCCAAACTAATGGAACCAACGTCTTAAAATCTCAAAACTAATGGGACTAAACTTTAGGGAGAAGGGGGTCCAGAAAAACGGTCTGTCTCCCCTTAAGAGTTAATATAAATATTGTCAAACCAAGGTTCTGCACAGTAAATTAAGGTGTGGAAATAAAGAAGTAATGGTGTATACCAATGTGCAGTATGCAGGAAAGGGGTGGGTGCGAACTCAATTCAGTGTATTATCTGTCGTTGCTGGGTACATTATGGGAAGAAGCGCTGTACTAATATAGAAGGACCTCTGCTGACCAAGAAGTCTGAAGTTGATAAATTTATATAAATAGTATGCAAAACTGAGCTCATGTTGAATGACACGCTCGAGAGTGTAAACTTTGACAATAGGTCGCTGGAGATGTGGACAAGCTTTGCTACTTGAGAGATACCATCTCTGCCGGTGGTTTGGCCAAGGTTGTCACTATCGACTGATTTAGATGTGGCTGGTGAAAGGTCAGAGAACTTCCAACTATGAGAAAACCTTCTCTCCCCTTGAAGAGAAAGGTGTATGCTTCATGTATTAGAAGCGCAATGACCTATGCTTCAGAAACATAGCCTGTTAATATGGATGATATCAACAGAATGAAATGAAATGAGATGAGAATTGTGAGATGGATGTGTGTGGCCAAACTGTAAGATAGGATATCTAGTGAAGAGATGAGGAGACAGTAAGGTATCAAGAGCCTCAGTGATAAGATGCGTACAAGCAGGCTTGGATGGTTTGGACATGTGAAGAGGGTGGATAAACTAAGTTGGGTGAAAAGATGCGAGTACGTGAACGTGGAGGGAGCTGCACCAAGGGGCGGACCAAGACAGACGTGGGATCAGACTTTACGGTGTGAACTTGAATTAAAAACCTGAAAAGTGAGGCACCTCTGAACAGGGCTGCCTAGAGCGCCGCCATTAAGATGTGAGACTGGAACCGCACTTTGCTCCGTCTTTTGATTTATAGATGTATGTAAGTATGTACTATACCTCTTTGGCGGGTGGTGTGAGATAGTCGGAGCCCTTGGAGTTCTGTGAGGCCCTGTTGTGGTGACTCCTATCTGACCCTCTGTGTAGGCCTCTTATGTCACCCTCCACCATGTCATCCTCCAACCTGTTGCAGAAGAAATTATTGGAATAAAGAATGAGTTATTGAAATAGAGGATGGGTTATTGGGATAGAACATGGGTTATTGAAATAGAGAATGGGTTATTAACTCCTTCAGACATATATGATGCTACCGCGTCATATGGCCGAGTGCGCCAAAAACTCATATGACGCTAGTGCGTCATATGGACTTATCTTCATGGCTCTCTAATAAGTTATATGACGCTAGTGCATCATATGGAGCTCAGTAAGTCCGATAAGTTAGCTTACGATAAAACCGTTGGTGGCAACCTCAGCCACCTCCGATAATTCTAACGGCCGCAGTGTTGTTGTGAGTGTAGTGCGAGGCGGTGGCAAGGATACCGGGCTCCCGCCTCCGTAGACTTACTGGAACATAATATGTCTGAAGGAGTTAAATCTATATAACGTTTTCATCTCTGTTTGTTGTGTAGGCCTCTCATGTCCTCTTCAACCATCCCGTCCTCCAACCTAAAGAGTTAAATATAAAGGTAATGCTAAATAGATAACACACACACACACACACTCTCTCTCTCGCTGTATTACTCACTTATAATCTGGGTCAGAGTAGGAGGAGGTGTAGAAGGCGGAATCACTGAGGTGGGAGTCGGCAGATCGCTCCGAGGCTCGGTTGGATCTCCGGAAAGAAGAGGCCCGCGTTCGAGTCGACCCACCGGATTGACTTGGGTATCTGGAAAAACAAGAAGAAGAAGAAGACAAGAGGAATAGTCAACGAGAAGAAGAAAAGATGCATTGTAAAGGCCAGGAATTGTGGCAATAGCCGAAACGGAAAACACGATGCAGAAATATACTTGAGCCGACCAGGCCAAGTGGGATATCTCTATTGGTCTAACTAACAGAGTGCTCGTCTCTTGTGTGAGGGGACCCGGGTTAAAATCCCGGCCTGGGATAGCTTCTCATAAACAAAAATTATGAGGTGAATTGACAATACAGTGCTGCTCCTCATTTGGTGTATATATTTATTCTGAAAAAAAATTCTGAGCGTATTTTTTATCAAATGTATCTCTCTCTTTCTTACCTCCTGGATGATCGCGTGGACCTTGCTCTCCTCTTCCTCTTGGGCCTCTTGGTGCAGGCGTAGCAGCAGATGCGCCAGTAGAGGAACCTGAAGGAGTGTGCCATACCGTCCCCTATGTTGGCCAGGCACAGCATCATCAGCGGCACTCCAGGGATGGCATAGAAGATGGTGATCACTTTACCCAGGTCGGTCTTGGGGGCGATGTGGCCGTATCCTGAAGAAGAAGAAGAAGAGAGGTGTTCAAATATGGCGATAAAACGGGAGCTACTGTATATAAATGATACAATATATATAGCTAGTAAAACAATAAGGTAAAAGAGAGCCGTGGTCGTATTCTGAAGAAGATGATGAAGAGAGGTGTTAAATTATGGCGATAAAAAATGAGCTATGGAAAAGATACCATAAATAAAGCTAGAACAATAATAAGGTAACAGACAGCTAAGAAGAAAGGAGTGTGCCGTGGTCGTATCCTGGTGAAGATGAAAATTAAGAGAGGTGTTGAAATATGACGATAAAACGAGACCTATGAAAATGATACGATAAATATAGCTACAGAAACATTAAGGAGGTAAAAGAAAGCTAAGAAGAATAGAAGGAGTTTGCCGTGGTCGCATCCTGAAGAAGATGATGAAGAGAAGGGTTAAAATATGGCGATAAAACAAGAGCTATATTAATGATACGATAGATATAGCTACAAAAACAATAAGGTAAAAGAGATGCTAAGAAGAAAGGAAGGAGTGTGCCTTGGTCGTATCCTGAAGAAGATGATGGAGAGAGGTGTTCAAATATGGTGATTACAACGAGAGCTATACAAATTATACGATATGGGCCTACTGTATATAGCTAGAAAAACAATAAGGTAACAGAGAGCTAAGAAGAAAGGAAGGAGTGTGTTGTGGTCGTATCCTGGAGAAGATGAAGAGGGGCGTTACATAATATGGCGATAAAACGAGAGTTAAAATATGACGAGAGAGAGAGAGAGAGAGAGAGAGAGAGAGAGAGAGAGCAAGACCAATAATATTATTGGTCTTGAGAGAGAAGCGGAAAATCTTGAATTGTTGTATAGTTTCCCCTCCAAAATGCTGGCGTATCCAAAGCGAGATAGAAATAACTTTGCTCTGTAAGTGCCCACAGAAAACGTGATATTGAAAGATGAGAGGGGGCACTGCAGTATATATAGACGGACAGTTATATTATCGACAAGGATCTCTTATTCTATTCATTAATTTCCTCTAGTTCTTTTAGTGACGATTTGTGTTTACATATCCTAAGTTGTGATTGATTTGTATATGTGTGTGTGTGTGTGTGGAAAGATCTGTGGTAGTTAAAAGAGTAGGTTGAGATAGTTTGAAGCCTTATTATTGCTAGAGGTCCTTCCTTAGCTGAGTAAAATCGTTTAATAGTTGCCAGAATATAATGAAAAGGACGTTTCTGGTACTGCATGGGTTAACTGTATTGCGTGAAGTACATGTTACATACAATGGAACCAGACTGTTCAACTGTATACCAGCCCCTCTCAGGAACATGACCGGGGTGTCTCCAGACACCTTCAAGAAACACTTGGACATGTGGCTGGCCAAAATACCGGACCGGCCACCAACACCAGGATACCCCAGCACCAACTCCAACCGACTTCTGGAATGGAGAGTGGAAGAAAGGGAGCTGCCTGGTCGCAGTGGAGCCCCAGCTCAACTGTGTCACTAACGGACGGAATACAACAAAGTGTAACAAAGTGTAAGTGTATGTGTTGGTGTATCGTTGGTTGTGGAGGTGAGTGTAGTCTGTAATCAGTTAATTGGTGACATCTGAAATCGAAGGCTTGGGTTGATCTGTACGGTACCAGTCTCACTATAGACAGTACCGTCTCGCCCGAAGGCTTAGGTTGACCTAGGTGAACGATACCCTTCTCACCTTGTAACAGAGTACCAACCCCCAGAGGGGACGTCACAACGTCGTCCACTTATTCCAGGTACCTATTTACAGCTAGCTGAACTGAGGCTAACACATGAAAGGAGACAAGCCCAATTTGTCTCCGCCCGGCCGGGGATTGAACCCCCGACCCCTCGTGTGTGAGACGAGAGCTCTACCTACTAGGCTACGGGATGTGTGTGTGTGTGTGTGCCTGAGTGTGAGTGTGTGTGTGTGTGTGTGTGCCTGTGCCTGAGTGGACTTTGAAATGGTCGTGTCGGAGGGCCGAATTGGGGAACAACTAGGTTGATTGTAGGGAGGTACCGGTACAATAATATAAACTATAAGGGAACTAGAATAAGATAGATTGTACACCACTTTGTAACTGTCATCTTGATAACAAATATATATAAATAAATAAATAAAAATAAAGAAAGAAAGAAAGAAAACATAGAAGGAAACATGCTTACATTACTGAAACGTTTGTGGACATACAGTAATGCAAGTAATGGTCACTCTTCTGTAAATCTAAAATGGCTTACTTAAGGGGAGATTTTTAGTTTGTTTTCTACTCCTCCAGCAATCTTAAAATTTCACCCCCTTGACCCTCTTTCAAGATAAATTTGTACATTTTTCGGTAGAAAAATGTCCCGGCTGAAAGCCGGTTCCTCTTAAATTACAGGCTCGCTATCGCTCGCCAGGATAAAATCGACACCTAAATGGCACGAAAGGTCTTAAAATTGACAGAAATGGGTCGAAAGTTCTTAAAATCGTCAAAATAATGGGGCGAACGTCTTAAAATTAGAAAAGCAATGGGGTTAAACATGAGGGAGAAAGGAGTCAAGAAAAAATCCCTCAAGCGGAAATCTCCCCTTAAGAATGGGAAAGGGGTGGGACCTTCTATTTTGTTTGTTTTTGTTTTAATATAAAAAAAAGTGTGCCTGAGTGTGTCTGTGTGTGTGTGTGTGTGCCTGAGTGTATGTGCGTATGCCTGAGTGTGTGTGTGTGTATGTGGTTGTGTGTGTGTGTGTGTGTGTGTGCTTGTGTGAGTGTGAAGAAGTAACATCAGCAGGAAATAATTTACCGGTAGTACAATGAGGCGATGAGGTGATTAATTTGTTCCCTCACCTGCTCAATTAACCCTTTCAGACTCATATGACGCAGAGGTTGCCAGATTAGCAATAATAAATATAGTTCTCTCACTCTTATAATTACCTCTCCAAAATTAGTTTTCTGCCCACAGCTAACTCAAAGACAACTGCAGAGGTTGAAGTAACTAAATTAAAGGTTTCTAAATACCCCTGATGGTAACAAAGGCTTTAAAGTATCCCTAATAGGCTCAAAATCGCGTCATATGTCGGAGACGGTTAACTCTCCCTCCTACCCCCCACAGATCCTCCCCAAGCTGCATAAAATTGTCTAATGATAGCCAGAATAAATATCATAAATGCTATCATGCTGAAATTATAATGCTTGCAATGCATACGTTAAAGGGAAAATTATGTTATCAATTATTTTTATATTATTTAATTTTGTTTTTAATCATTATTATTGTTTATCGTCCTCGCTAGACCTCCATTAAGTCAACAAATATATCATTAATAAATATATACGTATAACTACCTTAAGGGGAGGTTTTTAGTTTGTTTTCTACTCCTCCAGCAATCTTAAAATTTCACCCCCTTGACCATCTTTCAAGTTAAATTTGTACATTTTTCGGTAGAAAAATGTCCCGGCTGAAAGCCGGTTCCTCTTATATTACAGGCTCGCTATCGCTCGCCAGGATGGAATCGACACCTAAATGGCACGAAAGGTCTTATAATTGACAGAAATGGGTCGAAAGTTCTTGAAATCGTCATAATAATGGGGCGAACGTCTTAAAATTAGAAAATCAATGGGGCTAAACATGAGGGAGAAAGGAGTCAAGAAAAAAATCCCTCAAGTGGAAATCTCCCCTTAAAGATCGAGATAAATTTGTGCATTTTGCAGTAGAAAGCTGCTCCGGTTCATCCTAAATTGCAGGATCGCTATCGCTCGCCAGGAAGTAGTAGACACCTAAATGGCACGAAATGTCTTACAATTGACATATAAATTAAATGAAAGGTCTTGAGGGGAGATCTCCACTTGAGGGATTGTTTTCTTGACCCCTTTCTCCCTCATGTTTAGCCCCATTGCTTTTGATATTATAAAACGTTTGCCCCATTAGTTTAGCGATTTTAAGAACTTTCACCCCATATTAAGACCTTTCGTGCAATTCAGGTGTCTATTTTATTCTGGCGAGCGATAGCGAGCCTGTAATTTAAGAGGAACCGGCCTTCGGCCGGGAAATTTTTCTACCGAAAAATTTACACATTTATCTTGAAAGGGACTCAAGGGGGTGTGATTTTAAGCTTGATGGAGGTCTAGGGAACAAACTAAATACCTCCCCTTAAGAGTAGCCATACTAAGAAGGCGAACGTCTTACTATTTCAATACTAATGGGGCTAAACATGAGAGAGGATGGGGTCCAGAGTGAACACACCCCTTTAACCCTTTGAGTACCAGTGACGTGTGTTATCTTTGAGTACCAGTGACGTGTGTTATCTTTGAGTACCAGTGACGTGTGTTATCTTTGAGTACCAGTGACGTGTGTTATCTTTGAGTACCAGTGACGTGTGTTATCTTTGAGTACCAGTGACGTGTGTTATCTTTGAGTACCAGTGACGTGTGTTATCTTTGAGTACCAGTGACGTGTGTTATCTTTGAGTACCAGTGACGTGTGTTATCTTTCATTCGCGTTATATTTCGATATTATGGAGCTTAGGAAGGATCCCTGGTAGTTGAAAGGGTTGGTTGAGATAGTTCGAAGCCTTATTGTTGCTAGAGGGCCTTCCTAAGCTGAATACAATCGTCTAATAGTGGTCAGAATATGGTGACAAGGACGTCCCTGGTACTGAATGGGTTAACCATGTCCATATACGATATAATTAATCTATAAATAAGTTTGACTAACGCTAAGCGATTTTATACAGCTTAGGCAGGTTCTCCTAAGAATATGGGTGGTAGTAACTATCTCAATTAACACTCTCTGATCCGACGTCTTGGGATTTTTTTTTTTAAATGACATTTTGTTTAATTGTTATTGAGGAGAGAGATAAAGAGTGTATGTGTGTGAGAGAGTGAGAGTGAGAGATAGTGTGAGAGAGAGAGAGAGAGAGAGAGTGTGTGAGTGAGAGTGAGAGAGTGAGAGAAAGAGAAATACTCCCTCCCCCCCCCCCCCCCCCCTTCCTTACATTCTGCTCTAGCCCCAACATAAACCCCCTGTTGTTGTAGACTAGAGATATATACTGTAAAGCTAGATATATACCACCACCAGGGCTCAGGAAGTACAGGCGGAGTATAAAGTTCGGGGATATTCTTAATGAGAGAGAGAGAGTGAGAGAGAGAGAGTGGGAGAGAGAGAGACAGATACATTGAGAGAGAGAGAGAGAGAGAGAGAAAACAAATTATTGGGACAGAGAGAGAGAGAGATTTGATAATTTTATTGAGACTAAAACAAATGGTATAAAATATGTAACAAGTTGTAATATCTCAAATGGATGAAGGTGCCTTTTCCATTTGAGATAGTGCAGCTTCTAGAGAGAGAGAGAGCGCGCGCGAGAGTGAGAGAGAGAGAGAGAGTGAGAGTGTGTGAGTGAGAGAGAGTGTGTGTGTGTGTGTGTGAGTGTGTGAGAGAGAGTGAGAGTTAGAATGAATGAGAGAGAGCGAGTGAGAGTGAGGGAGCGTGAGAGTACATACACTATAATATCACGGATGTTATACGAACTACTGAACTTCACTGTACAGTAAGTATATCCTGGCACTTGGAATATCCCCATTAACCCTCTCCGACATATGACGCGATTTTGAGCCTATTGGGGATACTTTAAAGCCTTTGTTACCTTAGTTTAGTACTTCAACCTCTGCAGTTGTCTTTGAGTTAGCTGTGGGCAGAAAACTAATTTTGGAGAGGTAATTATAAGAGTGAGAGAACTCTATTTCTTATTGCTAATCTGGCAACCTCTGCGTCATATGTGCGTGAAAGGGTTAACCTTGTGTACGGTAAACGTCAAGCATAACCATTTGTTCTTATATATACTATTTCAATTTAACCCCTTCTGTACCGGCGACGTCTTTTTCATTTTATTCTAGCTATATTTAGAGGATTTTGTGCAGTTTAAGAAATATCTGTGGTAGTGAAAAGAGTTAAGTGAGATAGTTCGAAGCCTGTTTGTTGTTGGAGGCCCTTTTTAAACGGAATAAACACGTCTAACAGTAGCCAGAATATGTTAAAAGGACGTCCCCGGTACAGAAGGGGTTAAGTATGCTAGGATAGGATAGGTAATAATGGGCCGGTTTTCTGGACCACTTTTTCCCTCATGTTTAGCCCCATTAGTTTTCAGCTGTTAAGATGTTTGTTCCATTAGTTAGTCGATTTTAAGACCTTTCGCCCCATTTCTTCGTCAATATTTAGACCTTTCATGATATTTAGGTGTCGATTTTTTCCCTGGCGAACGATAGTGAGCCTGTAATGTTGGAAGAACCGGCCTTTGGCCGGGCCATTTTTCTACTGAAAAATGCCCCGAGCAAGGCCAAGGCCATAACTGAGCGCCCCCACAGAACCCTCCCTGCCTACCACACTAAAGCCTGGGTGACCGAAGCCGAGGAGAGGGCGGAAAAGACCGGGATATCGAAGCCCCACCCAAGGCCCTGTGCTCCTCAGCAATTATGAAGGGAAAGCTGAGGGGCAAAGGAAAAATGTGACGCTTTGGCTCCCAGTCTGCCAACCTCAAGAGTTGGCAGTAGGGAGGTTAATCCACAGAAGAGACGCCGTCACTTGAGATCTAGGAAATATATAAGTAAAAGGAACAGTCAGAGTAAGCTATGGGTATGGCAGAGATCGCTGAACTCTCACTCTGATAGACCAGCCCATCACCACATGACTAGAACCCAATCCTCTCAGCATCAGCTAGGAAAGGCCCTAGAAAGCCGCCTTTGGCGGGGGGATAGCTCCCCTATTTCAACCCTTTTCGGGGTTGGGCACCCGCCCTTTATATAAGGTTGAAATAAACATCATGGAGAAGTGGGTCCAGACATATCCCCTCCCCCCCCCCTCCCCCAACCCTGTTTACCCCTTTTGTACCGGTGACGTCCTTATCATTATAATCTGGCAACTATTAGGTTCTTTTGTTCAGCTTAGGAGGGACTTCTACTCATTAAAAGGCTACAGACTATCTCAATGAATCCTTTTAGCTACCATATATCTTTCCCGAGCTGCAGTAAATCGTCTAAATACAGCTAGAATGAAATAAAGAAGACGTCGCCGGTACAGAAGGGGAATCCCATCGTTCCATGTATTGTAAACAACTCCAGGATGTTTTGGTGTACTCAGGTGAAGGTGAAGGTAATGAGGGATACACCTTTACACCGATACCTACAACAACTTTATCTCACTCGGTTATGGCCTTGGAATTGCTCGGGGCCTTGGGGCTGTTCGGTCAGGCAGCTTGGGGAACAACAACAACAACTTTCTCTGGCCTTTCCCTATTATATATATATATTGTTTTATATATATATATATATATTACAAGTTTACACTAGGACTAGAATATAAACCCCCGTACACCCCAGCTTTCTCAGTCAGTGCGGTAGGTCTGCAGTATATTAACCTACGTAATATCGTAATGATGGAGTTACACACGCAGACAGACACACAGGCTACCACTTCACTATCTTTAAGGGGGGTGACCTGTTTTTGTTCTGTCCTTTTCTATCTTTCTCTGGCTTGTATCCATTTGGCCCCATTCAGCCTACTGTTGTAAGACGTTTATCCCTATCCAGGTGTCAATTTTTTACTGGTGAGCTGTAGCGAGCCAGCATATTTTTATTTTTGTTTGACAGCAGGCTAAATTTGTACATTTTTCGATAGAAAAATTTCTCCGGCGAAGCCGGATTTCTTCACATAAAGCTGGCTCGCTATCGCTCGCCAGGAAGAAATCGGCACCTAGATGGGGATAAACGTCTTAAAATAGTTGGCTGAATGGGGCCGAATGGATACAAGCCAGAGAAACAGAGAAAAGGACAGAAATAACAAAAAGCAGGTCACCCCCCTTAAGTCCAAGCTGGTTATTCCTTAGTCTATTTATAGGCTATTATATATTCATATATGTATAGGCTATTATGTGTTCATATATTTATAGGTTATTATGTATTCATATATGTATAGGCTATTATGTATTCATATATTTATAGGCTATTATGTATTCATATATTTATAGATTATTATGTATTCATATATTGATAGGTTATTATGTATTCATATATTTATAGGCTATTATGTATTCATATATTTATAGATTATTATGTATTCATATATGTATAGGCTATTATGTGTTCATATATTTATAGGCTATTATGTGTTCATATATTTATAGGTTATTATGTATTCATATATGTATAGGCTATTATGTATTCATATATTTATAGATTATTATGTATTCATATATTGATAGGTTATTATGTATTCATATATTTATAGGCTATTATGTATTCATATATTGATAGGTTATTATGTATTCATATATTTATAGGCTATTATGTATTCATATATTTTTTAGTTTCCTCGCAAGGCCTCCATCAAGCTTAACAAAAAAAACTAGACCCCCTTCAAGATGATTTTTTTGTTTTTTTTGGTAGAAAAATATCCTGGCCGAAGGCCGGTTCCTCCTAAATTACAGGCTCGCTATCGCTCGCCAGGAGATAATATACCCCTAAATGGCACGAAAGGTCTTAATATTAACAAAGAAATGGGCAAAAGTATTAAAATGTGAAAACGGATGGGGCTAAGCATGAAAGAGAAGGGGGTTCAGAAAAATCAATAATATTTCCCCTTAACCCCCCACGTCCACACCCAGCTTTCTCAGGAGGTGCCGAAGGACGTATTAATAATTAGTAGTCTAACAACATCATTCAGTCCGCGCCCAGATTCTTTAATTAATGTCACAAGGTCGGACTTTCTCGTGCGCTCACTTTCTTTCTCCCTCTGCCTTTCTCTCTTGATTTCCATTATCTCTCTCTCTCTCTCTCTCTCTCTCTCTTGCGCTCATTTTCTCTCTCCCTCTGTCTTTCTCTCTTGCTTTTAATTAGTTCATTCTCTCTCTCTCTCTCTCTCTCTCTCTCTCTCTCTCTCTCTCTCTCTCTCTCTCTCTCTCTCTCTCTCTCTCTCTCTCTAGCTCTCGCCCTCGCCCCCTCCCCCCCTCTCTTTCTCTCTCTCCATTGCGGTACATATTTTGTTATTATTACGACATTATGCAGCACTAAGCAGCATAATGTCGTATTAATACAGTTCTCCCTGCATTTTTTAGACCATGACGCGTTTTCTATTGTATTCTGGGTAACATGGAAGGACGTTTTTACTTTGTTTTTGAAGGACTAAAGTGTCTCATTTAACCCTTTGATTCCTGCAGATCTTTCCTAATCTGATAATTGTGTAACATCGGAGTATAATGACAATGAAGGGTTGTGTTGGGATACATGGGATGGTTCCTTGCATACATGGAATTGGAGACTTAATCATAAATATCTTCAACCCTTTCTATCATATCATCATTTGATCAAAAATTATGGATAGACAGACCAAAAAAAAAACACGAATAATTCTTACAATATATATATAATGTGTGTGTGTATCTATATATAATTATTATTATATATATATATATATATATATATATATATATATATATATATATATATATATGATCAAAGAATGAGTGAAATCGTTAAATTGGACGTTATTTGGTTAAGGGGAGATTTCCACTTGAGGGATTTATTTCTTGAACCCTTTCTCCCTCACGTTTAGCCCTATTGCTTTAGAGATTATTAGACGTTCGCCCCATTAATTTGTCGATTTTAAGTATTTTCGCCCCATTTCTGGCAATTTTAAAACCTTTCGAGAAATTTACGTGTTGATTTTTTCCTGGCGAGCGATAGCGAGCCTGTAATTTAATAGGCACCGACCTTCGGCCGGGAAATTTTTCTACCGAAAAATGTACAAATTTATCTTGAAAGGGGGTCAATGGGGTGTCATTTTATGCTTGATGGAGGTCTAGCAAGGAAACTAAAAAAACTCCCCTTAAGTTTCGGAGAAGCCATATATAAATTGAAGGTCAAGGTCCTCCATCCCTATTGGTGACTAAACAGTGACTATAACAGTGACTATAACAGTGACTATAACAGTGACTATAACAGTGACTATAACAGTGACTATAACAGTGACTATAACAGTGACTATAACAGTGACTATAACAGTGACTATAAGCAGCAGACAGGGTTTCTTATATACAATATTAATGGGGTTCAATAAAAGGAACGTGGCAGACAATTAGGTCGTCCTTCCATCTTAATTAAGGGGGGAGATTTCCACTTGAGGGACTTTTTTCTTGACGCCTTTCTCCCCCTCATGTCTAGCCCCATTGATTTTGAGATTTTAAGACGTTTGACCCATTAGTTTGATGATTTTTAAGAATTTCCGCCCCATTCTGTCAATTTTAAGACCTTTTGTGCCATTTAGGTGTCGATTTTATCCTGGCGAGCGATAGCGAGCCTGTAATTTAAGAGTAATCGGCCTTCGGCCGGTAAATTTTTCTGACGAAAAATTGTACAAATTTGTCTTGAAAGGGGGTCAAGGGGGTGACATTTTAAGATTGCTGGAGGAGTAGGAAACAAACTAGAAACCTCCATCTTAATAAACAGTAATAAGGTATATTCGGGAAGCGTATAATTATGTTGACAAAGATTACGAACAAAAGTCTACTTATACGTTCTACCAGGGTCCAGAGAATAATTTCTACCAGGGTCTACCAGGGTCCAGGGGAGGTGTGGTGGAGTGGTCTTGCCACTGGCCTGGTAATCCAAAGGTCCCGGGTTCAAATCCCGATGTATCAATGGGAAGATATTATTGGGATGGAATTTGTGATGTACCTTGTATCAGTGCATTACCACAAGCCCACCGAAACGTCAATAAAATACCCTCATTGTTCCCTGATTAAATAGCACTGTATGAATATTCCCATATTCAAAATATGCTATAGGGGTGCAATGCCTGGTGAGTTATCTGCTCAACAGGTGGCGTTGTGTGTGTGTAAGTGTGAGAGTCCAAGTGTAGGGGGTGAGACAGTGAAGCACGGGAACGAGGTGGCTTCAGAGATGGGGTCGTTTCGGGCCATGAGTGAGCACCGTGCCTCATGTGAAGGCAAGATGGCAGGTGCTCGTTGTACTCTACGTGCTTCACATGTCTCACTCCTTAGACTGGAACAAGACCTCACGGGCTTCACTGTTCATTGTAAAGCGGTGAATGTTACGGCTCTCAGCCTATGCCCGAGAGGAAGTAAGTTGGAATATAGAAAAAAAAAAAAAAAAAAAAAAAAAATATATATATATAGGCCTTTAAGGGAGCCCACCTCGCTTTTGTCCTCTTTCTCTCCCTCTCTCTTTGGTTTGTATCCATTGGGCCCCATTCAGCCTACTGTTTTAAGAAGTTTACCCCCATCCAGGTGTTAATATTTTCCTGGCGAGCGGTAGCGAGCCAGCATATACAGTATATATATATTTTTTTTTTTTTTGACAGCAAGCTAAATTTGTAGGCCTACATTTTTCGATAGAAAAATTTCTCCGGCGAAGCCGGATTTCTCCATACAATGCTGGCTCGCTATCGCTCACCAGGAAGAAATAGACACCTGGATGGGGATAAACGTTTTTAAAACAGTTGGCTAAATGGGGCTGAATGGATACAAGCCAGGGAAAGAGAGAAAAGGAGAGGAAGAGAAAAAAAGCCGGTCACCCCCGTTAAGGGGAGATATCCACTTGAGGGATTTTTTTCTTGACTCCTTTCTCCCTAATGTTTAGCCCCATTGTTTTCCTAATGTTAAGACGTTCGCCCCATTATTTTGACGATTTTAAGAACTTTCAACCCATTTCTGTCAATTTTAAGACCTTTCGTGCCATTTAGGTGTCGATTTTATCCTGGCGAGCGATAGCGAGCCTGTAATTTAAGAGGAACCGGCTTTCAGCCGGGACATTTTTCTACCGAAAAATTTACAAATTTATCTTGAAAGGGGCTCAAGGGGGTGTAATCTTAAGCTTGAAGGATATCTACGGACCAAACTAAAAACCTCCCCTTAATCCTGCGATCTACATTAATTTAGCGCACAAACACTGGGGACGTGTTGACGGACAGAAACTATAGGGACGTGTTGACGGACAGAAAAAATATGATGGCCATTTGCATACGAGTGCCATAGATAGTCCAATGTCCGGTATAATCGGTAATGAGACCCAGGGTAAGAATAATCGGAATGGATAGATTTGAGTTGGATAAAATAAGTTGCTTGTTCTCCCTCATGTTTAGTAGTCCCATTACCTTTGAGATTTCCAGACGTTCGTTCTATTAGTTAGGCGATTATAAGACCTTTTGCCCCATTTTTTTTGGTCAATATATAGACCTTTAGTGCCATTTAGGTTTTGATTATTTCATGGCGAGCGATAACAAGCCTGTAATTCTAGGAGGAACCGGCCTTCGGCCTGAACATTCTGCTACCAAAAAATGTACCAATTTATCTTGAAGTTTTTTTTTTTTTTTTTGCTTGATGGAAGTCTACCGAGCAAATTGCAAAATGAGCAAATAAATATAATGTTAAATAGACCAACAAATTAACCCTAGCCCCTTAATAGACCAACAAATTAACCCTAGCCCCTTAATAGACCAACAAATTAACCCTAGCCCCTTAATCTAACCACGCCCCCCCCCCCCCACTTTCCCTTCATATCTAAGGAGAAATTCAACCAGCGGTGATGGAAGTATATGTAATGGGGGCCTTTGGAGATGTAATTCTCCCCCCCCCCCTCTGCTAACTGGTGTAATCGCTGTCACTGATAATTGCCCACTTGCGAATTTCAGGCTATAAGGAAGTTGGAGCCGTGAACATCGATATTAAACAGAAATACAATAAGAATGTAGGTTTCTGTTAGACAAAAGGTGTGTTGAATTGTGTTTTATGTATTTATAGATGTACTACCACCGTATTTTAGCTGTACGTACATTCTCGTAAATATCGTTGTCTGCAGCTCCAACTTCCTTGTAGAACGAAACTCGCAAGTCGGTAATTGGCTAAACTGGTTCTGGACATGTCTTAATTCTGATACTGTTGTATTTTGTAAATTTCTCTTGAGCCGACAGAGTAAGGGGCGAGGGAGCGCGAAAGTGGTCCCGGACCCTAAGAATTGGAACCCTTGAATATTCTTTCTGCTCGGGCTCTGTCTCGAGTCGGCCACCCCCAGCAATGTGGTATGTGCCTGAGTATATACATACATACATACATACAGTTTTGGCGATTATAAGATATTTTGTGCCATTTAGGTGTCAATTTTTTTTCCTGGCGAGCGGTAGCAAGCCTGTAATTTAGGAGAAACCGGCCTTGGCCCGGGACATTTTTATACCGAAAAATTTACAAATTTATCTCTTGGGGTGGTTTTTAAAGCTTGATGGAGGCTTAGGGAGAAAGCTAAAGATCTATACCCTTAAGGGGGGTGACCTGCTTTTTTGCTCTCCTGTTCTCTCTTTCTCTGGCCCATTCTGGCCCATCCATTCGGCCCCATTCAGCCTACTGTTTTAAGACGCTTATCCCCATCCAGGTGTAATTTTTTTACTGGTGAGCGGTAGCGAACCAGCATATTTAAAAAAATGTTTTTTGAGAGAAGGCTAAATTTGTACATTTTTTGATAGAAAAATATCTCCGGCGAAGCCGGATTTCTTCACAAAATGCTGGCTCGCTATCGCTCGCCAGAAAGAAATCGACACCTGGATGGAGATAAACGTCTTAAAATAGTTGGCTGAATGGGGCCGAATGGATACAAGCCACGAAAGAGATGAAAGGAGAGAAAAAAAAAAAAACAACAGGTCACCCCCTTAAGAGACTGAAATAATCTACAACTTTAATTCACAAGATGCCAGACCACAATTGCCGGAAAGATATTGCTGTAAAATATTGCCCCTGTGTCCCCGGCTAGGTCAGGGTATTATTAGCAAGGTTTCACTAACTTACCCAGACCAAGCACTAACTTTCTATTTCAACTTATTTCTAGCTGTTAAGGGGAGATATTTAGTTTGCTACCTAGACCTTCATCAATCTTAACACAAATACCTCTAAGACTCCCCTTCAAGATATATTTGTACATTTTTCGGTAGAAAAATGTCCCTTCCTCTTAAAATACAGGCTCGCTATTGCTCGCCAGGATAAAATCGACACCTCAATTGCACGAAAGGTCTTAATATGGGGTGAAAGTTCTTAAAATCGCTAAACTAATGGGGCAAACGTTTTATAATATCAAAAGCAATGGGGCTAAACATGAGGGAGAAAGGGGTCAAGAAAAAAATCCCTCAAGTAGAGATCTCCCCTTAATGCTATGCCGTCAAATAGTAAAGGTTTTAGATCAGGTGTGTAAAGGGTGATTCACGTGTCCATAATGACCTACCTATTTAAGGGGAGATCTCCACTTGAGGGATTTTTTTCTTGACCCCTTTCTCCCTCATGTTTAGCCCCATTACTTTTCTAATTTTAAGACGTTCGCCCCATTATTTTGACGATTTTAAGAACTTTCGACCTATTTCTGTAAATGTTAAGACCTTTCGTGCCACTTAGGGGTCGATTTTATCCTGGCGAGCGATAGCGAGCCTGTTATTTAAGAGGAACCGGCTTTCAGCCGGGACATTTTTCTACCGAAAAATGTACAAATTTATCTTGAAAGGGGTTCAAGGGGGTGTAATTTTAAGCTTGATGGATATCTAGAGACCAAACTAAAAACCTCCCCTTAAGGTTATTTGGGGGGTCTACAGTATTTATTCATATATTTTGGGGGGTCTACAGTATTTATTCATATATTTTGGGGGTCTACAGTATTTATTCATATATTTTCGGGGGTCTACAGTATTTATTCATATATTTTGGGGGTCTACAGTATTTGTTCTTATATTTTGGGGGGTCTACAGTATGTATTCATATATTTTGGGGGTCTACAGTATTTATTCATATATTTTGGGGGGTCTACAGTATTTATTCATATTTTGGGGGGTCTACAGTATTTATTCATATATTTTGGGGTCTACAGTATATATTTTGGGGTCTACAGTATATATTTTGGGGTCTACAGTATATATTTTGGGGTCTACAGTATATATTTTGGGGGTCTACAGTATATATTTTGGGGTCTACAGTATATATTTTGGGGTCTACAGTATATATATTTTGGGGGTCTACAGTTATATATTTTGGGGGTCTACAGTATATATTTTGGGGTCTACAGTATATATTTTGGGGGTCTACAGTATATATTTATATATTTTTGGGGGTCTACAGTATTTATGTATATTTTGGGGGGTCTACAGTATTTATTTATATATTTTGGGGGTCTACAGTATTATTTTATATATTTTGGGGGTCTACAGTATATATTTTGGGGGTCTACAGTATATATTTTGGAGGGTCTATATATATTTATATATTTTGGGGGTCTACAGTTTTTATTTTATATTTTGGGGGTCTACAGTATTATTTATATTTTTGGGGGGTCTACAGTATTTATTTATATATTTTGGGGGGTCTACAGTATTTATATATTTTGGGGGTCTACAGTATTTATCTATATATTTTGGGGGGTCTACAGTTTTTATTCATATATTTTGGAGGTTTACAGTATATATTTTGGGGTCTACAGTATATATTTTGGGGTCTACAGTATTTATTTATTTATTTTGGTTGTTTACAGTATTTATTTATATATTTTGGGGGTCTACAGTATTTATGTATATATTTTTGGGGGTCTACAGGATTTATTTATATATTTTTGAGGTCTACAGTAGTTATTCATATATTTTGGAGGTTTACAGTATTTATTCATATATTTTGGGGGTCTACAGTATTTATTTATATTGTTTGGCGGGTCTACAGTATTTATTCATATATTTGTGGGGGTCTACAGTATTTATTCATATATTTGTGGGGGTCTACAGTATTTATTCATATATTTTTGGGGGTCTACAGTATTCATATATATTGTTGGGGGTCTACAGTATTTATTTCATATATATTTTTGGGGGGTCTACAGTATTTTATTCATATATTTTGGGGGTCTACAGTTATTATTCATATATTTTGGGGGTAACAGTATTTATTCTATATATTGATTTTGGGGGGTCTACAGTATGTTTTTATTTTATATTTTGGGGGGGTCTACAGTATTTATTCTATTTTGGGGGGTCTACAGTATCTATTCATATATTTTGGGGGTGTACAGTATTTATTCATATATTTTGGGGGGTCTACAGTATTTATTCATATATTTTGGGGGGTCTACAGTATTTATTTATATATTTTGGAGCGTCTACAGTATTAATTCATATATTTTGGGGGTCTACAGTGTATTTATCATATATTTTTGTGGGTTTAGAGTATTTATGTATATAATTTGAGGGGCTACAGTATTTATTTATATATTTTGGGGGGTCTACAGTATTTATTTATATTTTGGAGGTCTACAGTATTTATTCATATATTTTGGGGGGCTACAGTATATATTCATATATTTTGGGGGTACAGTTATTCTCAGTATATATTTGTGGGGGTCTACAGTATTTATTCATATATTTGTGGGGGTCTACAGTATTTATTCATATATTTTTGGGGGTCTACAGTATTTATTCATATATTTTCGGGGGTCTACAGTATTTATTCATATATTTTTGGGGGTCTACAGTATTTATTCATATATTTTCGGGGGTCTACAGTATTTATTCATATATTGTGGGGGGTCTACAGTATTCATTCATATATTTTGGGGGGTCTACAGTATTTATTCATATATTTTGGGGGGTCTACAGTATTTATTTATATATTTTGGGGGGTCTACAGTATTTATTCATATATTTTGGGGGTCTACAGTATTTATTCATATATTTTGGGGGTCTACAGTATTTATTTATATATTTTGGGGGTCTACAGTATTTATTTATATATTTTGGGGGGTCTACAGTATTTATGTATATATTTTTGGGGGTCTACAGTATTTATGTATATAATTTGGGGGTCTACGGTATTTATATATTTTGGGGGGTCTACAGTATTTATGTATATATTTTTGGGGGTCTACAGTATTTATGTATATATTTTGGGGGTCTACAGTATTTATTTATATATTTTGGGGGTCTACAGTATTTATTTATATATTTTGGGGGTCTACAGTATTTATGTATATATTTTTGGGGGTCTACAGTATTTATGTATATATTTTGGGGGGTCTACAGTATTTATTTATATATTTTGGGGGTCTACAGTATTTATTTATATATTTTGGGGGTCTACAGTATTTATTTATATATTTTGGGGGTCTACAGTATTTATTTATATATTTTGGGGGATCTACAGTATTTATTTATATATTTTGGGGAGTGTACAGTATTTATTCATATATTTTGGGGGTCTACAGTATTTATTCATATATTTTTGGGGGTCTACAGTATTTATTCATATATTTTTGGGGGTCTACAGTATTTATTCATATATTTTTGGGGGTCTACAGTATTTATTCATATATTTTTGGGGGTCTACAGTATTTATTCATATATTTGTGGGGGTCTACAGTATTTATTCATATATTTTGGGGGTCTACAGTATTTATTCATATATTTTTGGGGGTCTACAGTATTTATTCATATATTTTTGGGGGATCTACAGTATTTATTCATATATTTTTGGGGGTCTACAGTATTTATTCATATATTTTTGGGGGGTCTACAGTATTTATTCATATATTTTTGGGGGTCTACAGTATTTATTCATATATTTTGGGGGGGTCTACAGTATTTATTCATATATTTGTGGGGGTCTACAGTATTTATTCATATTTTTTGGGGGGTTTACAGTATTTATTCATATATTTTTGGGGGTCTACAGTATTTATTCATATATTTTTGGGGGTCTACAGTATTTATTCATATATTTGTGGGGGGTCTACAGTATTTATTCATATATTTTGGGGGTCTACAGTATTTATTCATATATTTTGGGGGTCTACAGTATTTATTCATATATTTTGGGGGTCTACAGTATTTATTCATATATTTTGGGGGTCTACAGTATTTATTCATATATTTTGGGGGTCTACAGTATTTATTCATATATTTTGGGGGTCTACAGTATTTATTCATATATTTTGGGGGTCTACAGTATTTATTCATATATTTTGGGGGTCTACAGTATTTATTCATATATTTTGGGGGTCTACAGTATTTATTCATATATTTTGGGGGTCTACAGTATTTATTTATATAGTTTGGGGGGTCTACAGTATTTATTCATATATTTTGGGGGTCTACAGTATTTATTTATATAGTTTGGGGGGTCTACAGTATTTATTCATATATTTTGGGGGGTCTACAGTATTTATTCATATATTCGTGTATTTTTTAGTTTCCGTCTTAGACCTCCATCAAGCTTAAAAAAGGTATCCATTAGATCTCCCTACGAGATTAATTTGTACATTTTTCGGTAGAAAAATGTCACGGGCGAAGGCCGGTTCCTCCACAATTACAGGCTCGCTATCGCTCGCCAGGAAATAATCGACACCTAAATGGCACGAAAGGTCTCAAAATTGACAACGAAATGGGGTGAAAGGTGTTAAAATTACCAAAATAATGGGCCGAACGTCTTATAATCTCAAAACAAATGGGGCTTAACATGAGGAAGAAAGGGGACTCGAAAAACCAACTGCCTCCCCTTAAGGGTTTAGATAATAAGGTATACAAAGGGCAATTAACGTGTCTATGATAATCTATTTAGTTGAAGGTGTATTGAAGGTAATGGACCCATCTAATTTAATGATAAAATGGTAAATATACACCAATATATACCCAATTATTTGATATGCTTTCTTGAAGAAGAGAGAGAGAGAGAGAGAGAGAGAGAGAGATTGATTTTGATTTTGCCCCGAGGGGCGAGTTTATTGAGCAGCGCCCCCCATCCTGTGAGGGGACAACCACTAGTAAGGCGATACATACTGCTCAAAGAGCCATTATTCCACTGAAACAACAGCATCGTCGTCTGGTTACATTCATATTTGTGTTTATAAATCAGGTTGGCATTATTCAGATGTGTTATTATAGTTTCCTCATTTAATTGTCACATGGTCTGTATATACGTATCTCTAAAAAAAAAAAAAAAAAAAAAAAAAAAAAAAAAAAAAAAAGCAAGCAAGCTTGTAGTGACTGAATTATTAATTGACAGGTTGTAAATAATAGCACTACAGAACTAGTGCAATCGTATGAGGAGACTATTCATATTTTCATTACATCAATGGTTATTGAGATCATAGTTAGCTGAATACAATTATTGTCAAGAATTGATTAAACACCGAATGAAGCTTCAAATAATGCACTCGTTTCCAGGGACTACCACTCGGAGAGAACATTGAAGTCAAACGGTCGTCAACCAACACTTAATATGCTGAACATAAACCGTGTGTTTGTTTGTTTATTTTCTTTTTTCCCTCCCTGTTCTTTTTTCCTCTTTTTTTCCTTTAATAAATTGGCTGTGGTTCATCTTCTGTGTTTATTTTATTTAGACTGCTTTTAAACCAGTTGTTGAATCTTAAATTTGGTTGTTGTGCATAATATTCCTTAATTTTCTCTAGAGTTGGGTCTTGTGATAGTTCTAGTTTGTGCCATATTTGTGTTGCTTGTCTATGGAGTCGGACATTTAATGGTAGTGTGTTTGTGTATTCGTGTATTTGTTGTGTCGTCATTGTATAGGGGTATCTTTGGTTTGTGGCGAATCTTAGGGCTTTGTTTTGTATTTATTTATTTATTTATTTATTTATTTATTTTTTTTTTTTTTTTTTTTTTTTTTAAGCGTGTGATTGTGAGATTGAATATACTTAGTGGGTATTTCAAAAATGTCAGGGGGTAAGGAAATGTGATTTGTATATTAGAAGACTGTGATTAACGAGACGTGTAACATGTGGAGGGAGGTGGTAGAAAGAGAGGGATCTCGTTGGGGGTGGAAGTTTCGCTCCCAGGAATTTTTGTTCCTGTGGTATTTCAATAATAATAATAAAATAATAATAATAATAAGGGGACAACCACTGGTAAGGCAATACATACTGCTCAAAGAACCATTATTCTATTGTAATAACAGTATCGTCGTCTGGTGTTATTATAGTTTCCTCATTTGATTGCCACATGTGCTGTACAGTATATAGGCCAACGTGCTCATGAAAAAAAAAAAAAAATAAAAAAATAAAACAAAAATGACTGAATTATTAATTGACAGGTAAATAATAGCACTACAAAACTAGTGCAATCATATGAGGAGACCATTCATGTTTTCTTACATCAATGGTTATTGAGATCATAGTTAGCTGAATACAAATATTACATACATGATGTGACTAATATTTCGAACTACATAAATTATTATGCAATAATAGTACCACAAATATATTACAATCATATGAGGGACACTTCACATTCTTCATTACATCAACGGTTATTGAGGCCATAGTTAGCTGAATACAAGAGTCACATACATATGTGACTAATATTACCAACTACCGAAGTTATAATGGAATTATAGTAATACAAATATTTTACAAACATGAGTTACATGGTTCAAATTCTTATTACAATAATGGTTATTGAGGGGATAGTTGGCGCAATATGACCAGTGGAGAAGTTTACATGCCGATAGTAATATAATATTTAGTAGGGTGTGTGGTTATGGGAGAGAGGGAGGGGGGTTGTAGGAGGTAGAGGAATGGGTGGGAGAGGAGGAGGGGTAGGGGGGAGGGGGAGGAGGAGGAGGTAAGGTACTCCAGGGAGGAGGAAAGTGTGAAAGGGGAGGTGTGTGAGAGAGAGAGAGAGAGAGAGAGACAGACAGACAGACAGACAGACAGACAGACAAAGAGAGAGTCTTGGTGGTGTAACGGTTAAGGGGAGGTCTCCACTTGAGGGATTGTTTTCTTGACCCCTTTCTCCCTCATGTTTAGCCCCATTGCTTTTGATATTATAAAACGTTTGCCCCATTAGTTTAGCGATTTTAAGAACTTTCACCCCATATTAAGACCTTTCGTGCAATTCAGGTGTCTACTTTATCCTGGCGAGCGATAGCGAGCCTGTAATTTAAGAGGAACCGGCCTTCGGCCGGGACATTTTTCTACCGAAAAATTTACAAATTTATCTTGAAAGGGACTCGAGGGGGTGTAATTTTAAGGTTGATGGAGGTCTAGGGGATAAACTAAATACCTCCCCTTAAGGCGTCTAAAAATCTGTGTGTGATAACCCAGGTTCGAATCCCGGTGGATCAACATATATGCTTTCATTAATTTAATTGGAGGTGTTTGGTGTTTGTGGTGAAATTAATGAACAATAGAATACCGCGTTTATAACATTAACCTTTGATAGTGCAGGGTTTCCCCAACGCACCCTGACCAAACAGAATTTATATTTATTTTTGGCTTGAATGTATTGTTTTTTTTTTTTTTTTTTTAGACTCCACAGCACAATATATATACTGTAAAATTAACACAAAGACTTAGTTAACCCGTTCAGTACCGGGGACGTCCTTGTCATCCTATTCCGGCAACTATTAGACGATTGTATTCAGCTTAGGAAGGACCTCGAGCCATAATAAGCCTTCAAACTATCTCAGCCAACCCTTTTAACCACCACAGATCCTTGCTAAGCTGCAAAATGTCGTCTAAGGCTAGCTAGAATACAATATAACACACCTCGCTGGTACTCAAAGGGTTTTTGTTATTTCTGTCCTTTTCTCTCTTTCTCTGGCTTGTATCCATTCGGTCCCATTCAGCCAACTATTTTAAGACGTTTATCCCCATCTAGGTGTCGATTTCTTCCTGGCGAGCGATAGCGAGCCAGCATTATATGAAGAAATCCGGCTTCGCCGGAGACATTTTTCTATCGAAAAATGTAAAAATTTAGCCTGCTGTCAAACAAAAATAATAAATATGCTGGCTCGCTACCGCTCACCAGTACAAAATTGACACCTGGATGGGGATAAACGTCTTAAAACAGTAGGCTGAATGGGGCCAAATGGATACAAGCCAGAGAAAGATAGAAAAGGACAGAACAAAAACAGGTCACCCTCCCTAAGGGGGGATGGGTGTATTTACAGTAGGCCTATATGCTAATTTGGGTATCATTTTATTATCTGTTTTAGTTTCCTCCCCAGACCTCCATCAAGCTTCAGAAGTATTGAGGGATAAGCCTTTACAACGGCACCTCGTATTTACATTCTACTTTTTCTATTTTTCTGAAGCGTGTAGAGAGGGGTGAAGGGGTGTTGGAGAGAGAGGAAGCTGTTGGAGTGGCTTTGTTATGTGTGTTTAGTCTGTATACGTCGTCAGCATGTTCCCTGACTGGGTGCGAACATGTGAAACATGCTAGGACGTACTACCACACCCACTAAATGTCCGCCGTAGCAGGGATTCGATCCCGGGTCTTGCAGATTCACACGTGAGCGTGCTCACCACTCGACCACCACGGCTTAAAAAACACTCCCCCCAAGGCCCTCCTTCAAGATTAATTTGTACATTTTTCGATAGAAAGATGTTCCGGCCGAAGGCGTGTTTCTCTTAAAATACAGGCTCGCTATCGCTCGCCAGGAAAAAACGACACCTAAATGACACTAAAAGTCTTAATATTAGCAAATAAATAGGGCGAAATGTCTTAAATTCGTCAAACTAATGGGCCGAACGTCTTATGATCTGACAACTAAAGGGGCTAAAACATGAGGAAGAAGGGGTGCCAGAAACACGGCCCATCTCCCCTTAAAGGATGGAAGGCTAGGTACCTACACTCGACCAAAACACACTGGTGAGCTGTAAATAATCTAGTGTGAACGGAATGAATCGGATGAAACATAGGTCTGTGAGGTATTATCGTAAGATTTCGACCCACTTCCAGATTGTTTAGAGCGTTAGTGTAATAAGGAATTATCATTAATCATCCATTACCAACCCCAATGTACAGTGTGCCGCACAAGTCCTGTGAAATCGTATTTTGGCAGCGTCAGCCACACCTCCCCAATCCCCCTTCCTCACTCCACCTCCTACCTTCCACCACACCTTTCCTCCCTCCCTTCCACTGTCCACTTCATAATATATCACGGTTATGAAGTAGGTGTGCAGTGGATCACTTAAGGGGAGGTATTTACTTTGTTCCCTAGACCTCCATCAAGCTTAAAATGATACCCCCTTGAGTCCCTCTCAAGATAAGTTTGTAAATTTTTCGGTAGAAAAATTTCCCGGCCGAAGGCCGGTTCCTCTTAAATTACAGGCTCGCTATCGCTCGCCAGGATAAAATCGACACCTGAATTGCACGAAAGGTCTTAATATGGGGTGAAAGTTCTGAAAATCGTTAAACTAATGGGGAGAACGTTTTATAATATCAAAAGCAATGGGGCTAAACATGAGGGTGAAAGGGGTCAAGAAAAATATCCCTCAAGTGGAGATCTCCCCTTAAACCACTTACTTTCACTTCATTATATTGATAACTTAGCCGTAAATTAATATACCATTTCGTTAACGTTGTTCCATATGATAAATACAGTTCAAAGGGCGTTGGCCAATGTAATTTATCCTTAGTGCGTGAAAGCGAGAGATAGAGAGTTACACAGCGTTACACAGCTACTCAGACCACACAGACCTTGCGGTGCCAACTACAGTAGGTGGTCCGGCCTTAATACTACTAGCCAGGGACAGCTTATAGTGGAAGAATAGGACAGTAAAGTAGAAGGCTATCTCCTCACCCTCCGGCTAAAAAGCCATACCAGAAAATAGGATTAATTGTAACCTTATGGGTCAGAAATAGAGTATAGAAAGAAATTAGTTTAAAAGGGAAATTACACATGCCTACTGATTAATTCATATTTATCCAATCTCCATCAGATGATCGTCCAGTCTTTTCTTAAACGTATGAATTGAATTACTGTCGACCACCTCCCTTGATAAAGTATTCCACTCTTTGGCCACACTGTATGTGAAGACATTTTGTGTCACATCTAAGGATGCCTTTTTCTAATTAATTTAATTCCATTACCTCGGGTTGCAGCATTGTTATTAATTCTTGAACAGTGCACTGATATTTACTCTGTCAAATCCTTTAAGTATCTTAACACACTCGATAAATTGGCCTCGTAACCTCCTTTTCTTTAGCGAGACTTTTTTTTTATGTTTTAATCTTTCATAATATGGCTTGTATTTCAAAGAGGGAATTAGTTTAGTTGCTGTACGCTGCACAAATTAGAGTTTTTTAATGTCTTTCTTGAGATACGGGGACCCGAACTGAACGCCATATTCAAGATGGGGTCTAACAATGAGAGAGAGAGAGAGAGAGAGAGAGAGAGAGAGAGAATGTCCTGAAATTTGTCTTCATATATTCGCTTTTGTATTGTTTTATGTATACTCGGTTGTTTGTGTGTATATGTTTGTGAATATTTAGTTGTCAGAGTTTGTCTTTGGTATAGTATTCAGTATTCAACATATTTTAGAATTATCTACTTGATGTTGTCATTCCTCTCTTATAGTAACTAATACGGCATTATTATTCGGGATTATACATAACCCAATACATTTATATTGACAAAATGTACAGTGCCATGAGTTATACAGCCTATCTTATCACCTCATCACCACTCTTATTATTGTAAGCATTACTACCGGTAGTTGTTCTGCTCCTCTATTGATGCAATAAAACTCTATCATTTCTATACTTCTTGCTGGTTATGATTCTGACATCGCGTATTTAGTGCTCATCCATTTCTCCAAAAAAAAATCATAATTGGAAATAAGGTTTTAAGGAAGAACAATATAAATATTCACGCATACATATAATATTCACGCATACATATAATATTCACGCATACATATAATATTCACGCATACATATAATATTCACGCATGCATATAATATTCACGCATACATATAATATTCACGCATGCATATAATATTCACGCATACATATAATATTCACGCATACATATAATATTCACGCATACATATAATATTCACGCATACATATAATATTCACGCATACATATAATATTCACGCATACATATAATATTCGCGCATACATATAATATTCACGCATACATATAATATTCATGCATACATATAATATTCACGCATACATATAATACTCACGCATACATATAATATTCACGCATACATATAATATTCACGCACACATATAATATATAATATCCCGATTCACAATTCAATTGGGAATACTTAAGGTCTATCTATCTATTGCCAGACATCATAGATGTTGAATTACGATCATCTCTCCCTCTCCCATTCTGAGTTGTCTGAAATATGTCATGCGTAACTTAGCCATGCATTGTTTTATGAAATATGAATACAATTTATAACTCGCCAGAACTGTGTTAACCCTTTCTGTACCAGCGACGTCTGTTATATTTTATTTTATCCATATTTAGATGATCTTATGCAGCTTAGGAAGATGTTGTAGTTAAAAACGTTTAATGAGATAGTTCGAAGCCTTATAATTACTAGAGATCCTTCCTAAACTGAATACAATCAAATAGTAGTAGCCAGAATAAAATAAAAAGGATATCGACGGTACGGAAGGGGTTAAGAAACTTTTTGATATAGAAATTACAGCTAGGGTATCAATATAATGATTTTTTTTTTTTTTTTTTTATGTGATTTACAATACACCTACTTCATAACCGTGAGATACTATGAGCCGGACAGTGGAAGAGAGGGAGGAAAGGTGGGGTGGAATGTAGGAGGTGGAGTGAGGGAAGGCGGTTGGGAAGGTGTGTCTGACACTGCCAAAATACGATTTCACTGAGATGATAAACGCAGAACTTGTGCGGCAAACTGTACCTGTACCTGAATAAACTAATGAAAGCATATGGCCCTCCCGGGATTCGAACTCGGAACACCACACCCAGAACATAAGTATCTAAACCATTACAACACCAACACAGTTAATTTTTTGGTCAAGTGAACAGCCACGAGCCACAGAAGCTATACACCCATTGCAGTCTGTATCATACCCAACACACACACACATACATGCACACACTCACACACACACACACACACACACACACATAATGATCGATAGAGGTCTAGGGAGCAAACTAAAGCAAATATATATACTGGTGATAATAAAAAAAAGGAATAACTAAAATAACGTCTCCTTAAAACTTATAACGATGGTGCTAAACCCATCTAATACAAGGCTGCAAAGGTAAATCACCATCAGTATATATATATATATGTTTCTAGTCTCTCAGTGGGGATCGAACCATCGACCATCAGGATGATAGCCGACGCTTTAATCAATTACATCACGGCAGTCTACTGCCGTGGTGTAATTGATTAAAGCGTCGGCTATCATCCTGATGGTCGATGGTTCGATCCCCACTGAGAGACTAGAAACATTTAGTGGCTCACGTGTATTTGTGATATATTCTCAATATATATATATATATATATATATATATATATATATATATATATATATATATATATATACAGTATATATATATATATTCTTTAATACATACGAGGTTGAAAGAAATGGCAATTTCTGCGTTGGAAATTTTATTATTCAAAGTTTCCAGGTCTCTGATGAGTTTTCGCTGGGTGGCAGGAAGTAGATGAATGAGATTAGTAAAATTCATGGTGGTACAGGGTTACATTAATGTACATGATGATACAGGATATACGACGCGTTTCACTGGACAACCAGCATTATCAAGTAAGGATAGAATGATATAAACGATTACGATTAAATGAGGATAGATTACCTCAAAGCGTGGAAAATAGTGGTTTACTGTAAGAGACAGGACAGAAGAATGAAGAGTATGAGAGATAAAAGACTGTGGGCTGACCACAAAGCTATTTTTATACAGTACATGTTTATTAATGGTCTTGACGTGCGCACTCCGTTTGCTGACGTGGCAAGTTTTAAGTGTTTAGCCAAGCCCTGGAAAAGGCGCAAGTATGTCCGCGGCAGACCCCCACGGGCCACGGGTCTGAGGCTCACCAGTGAGCCCCAGGCCCAAGGCCCGCAGAGACCCAACGCCAGAAGCAAAATCCACCCCTCCACCCATCCAGATTTCCGTTCCAAAAACAAAAACAAAATGCTGTGACAATAATACAGCTAAAATTGGCTGATCCCGTGGGCCGCGGACCTGGGGCTCGCCCAGCGAGCCCCAGACCCCCAGCGAGCCCCATTTTGGCTCGAACGTCCCTTGATTTTGGCCCTGTCACTCTTTCAACTATGGGGGAGGCACTCGCTATAGGCAGTTATGCCTTTTGCCTCCCTCAATCACATAGAAAAAAAAAAAAAAAAAAAAAAAAAAAAAAAAAAAAAAAAGACCCGAGGTCCACAGTGATCCAGCCAAGACATATAAGTTTATCATAATGATATAAAGTTTTAAGTTTATTGCGAGATAGAGGGTCTCACTAGTGATGAAAGAAGAGGTTGAAGTCGAAGGTAAAGTGGTGAGTAGGAAGAGTTGTAGAGATGAAAGATGGTGGGCTGGACCACCTTGCTATTTTTTCTTTGGTTGTTGGGAGTAAACGTTGAGCATCTTGGTCTTCTTCAGCTTTTGTCTCTGCTTTTTCGGCTTAGGACTGGAGAGGTGGTAGGAAGGCTCGGGGGAGATTGCTGGAGTTGTTGGTGGATCTTGAGCAGGGGCAGGGTTCCTCTTCTTAGGTGTCTTGTTGGTAGAGTTGATGTAGGATGGTTGGTAGGTTGGTTCCCCAAAGAATCCAGGTGATGGTGTTCCTGGAGTTCTTGGAGGCGACTTTTCCTTGGTAGCTGTTATTGTTGTTGTTGTAGAGGAGTGTTCCTTTTTGCTTATGCTAAGACTGAAAGGTCTCGGCACAAGCAGCTGCTGTTTTGGATCACTCCTCGCCTCCAGCAGTGTTGTTGTCTCTTGGAGGGCTTCTTCTTACTTGTCAACGACCTCTTGGTGATTGCTGAGGTCGTGGAGAGAGCCTCCTCAGGGATGGTGATTGTCGGCAGCTTGTTGAATGACAGCAGATAGGGGATCAGCTGGCAGAGTTGTTGTTTATCTGTACCAGCGATGGCTACGGCTGACTGGATACAGGCGTAGATTTTTGCCCTCAGTACAGCTTCCCCTTCTGCAGTCGTTGTTGTTGTTGTTGGTGCCTTTGGTGGAGTATTATGTGGAGAGAATGAGGAGCCCTTGACTGGGGCTCCTTCAGGGCCTGTGATGTTGATGGCTTCTCTTCCCTCACTCCCGGAGTAGATGGAAAACTCCACTGCTTCACCATTCCCCAACGAGGCTCTCTTGCTGCTCTTGTTGTTGTTGATGATATTTGTGTGGTGGCAGAAGATATCCTCGTTGTTGGATGTTGTGACAAAACCATAGCCTGCTTTGATATTAAACCACTTGACTCTACCAATGGTTGTGGTAGTGCTGGTGGCCATGGTAGAGGTGGTCAAGAGTGGAGAGGCAGGTGTTTGCAGGCAGGAGTGAGCAGGAGTGGTGTTCTGGTGTCCTAATATTGACAAAGAAATGGGGTGAAAGGTCATAAAATCCCCAAACTAATAAAACCAACGTCTTAAAATTATGAAACCAACGTCCTAAAATCTCAAAACTAGTGGGGCTAAACATGAGGGAGGAGGAGGACTCGCAAAACCAACTCCTCCCCTTAAGATCGGCAGTAGAATTTCCAGTTTCTCCAAGACAGGCTAAATTAGGGTCGATTTATGAAACCCCCAACCACTTCACCACAGCCCGAGTTTATGAGGCACTTTTGGTACCATGTTCTCCTGGTGTGGGGGGGGGGGGTTTGCATACCAAGCATGTAGCACAAACGGGTTTAAGGGGATATTTTCACATAAGGGGTGATGGTTCATTTTTGGTCTATTTATTAATTTATCTATATAGTCTATAGTTTCCTCGCTAGATCTCCATCAAACTTAAAAATGCACCCCCTAGACCTCCCTTCAAGATAGATGTGTACATTTTTCGGTAGAAGGCCAAAGGCCAGTTCCTCCTAGAACTACAGGCTCGCTATTGCTCGCCAGGAAAAAATCTACACCTAATTGACACGAAAAGTCTTAATATTGACAAAGAAATAAGGCGCAAGGTCTTAAAATCGCCGAACTAATGGGCCGAACGACTAAAAATCTGAAAACTAAAGCGGTTAAACATGAGGAAGAATGGGGGCCAGAAAAACGACCCATTCCCCCCTTAAGAGATTTTTTTCTTTTCTGGACCCCCCCCCCCATTCTTCTTCTTCTTCCTCATGCGTATATCCTGCATCTCGCCAGGGGTCTATTCACCGACTCTCTCCTTCATGTCCATCATTTTTATTTATTTTTATTCTTTATTTGTACATTCTTGAGGGTGATTCACTTCAGCCAGGCGTCTGTTCGTTTGTTTAAAAGCCGGTATCACACGAGAGCTTTTATAGTCAACATTTGATGATCAAAAATTTTCTGGCAACATTTCTGGAGTATTATGTCCTGGTATCGGAAACTAGTCTGATGGTAGATGAATTTAGGTAACCGAAATAATCTAAATGTTGACCTCATAAGCTGCCAGACCAGTGTTAAGGATAAATGTTGAGTGAAAAAGCGCTCGTGTGATACCGGCTTAAGGGGGGTGACCTGTTTTTTGTTATTTCTGTCCTTTTCTCTCTTTCTCTGGCTTGTATCCATTCGGCCCCATTCAGCCAACTATTTTAAGACGTTTATCCCCATCTAGGTGTCGATTTCTTCCTGGCGAGCGATAGCGAGCCAGCATTATATGAAGAAATCCGGCTTCGCCGGAGACATTTTTCTATCGAAAAATGTACAAATTTAGCCTGCTGTCAAACAAAAATAAAAAATATGCTGGCTCGCTACCGCTCACCAGTAAAAATTGACACCTGGATGGGGATAAACGCCTTAAAACAGTAGGCTGAATGGGGCCAAATGGATACAAGACAGAGAAAGATAGAAAAGGACAGAACAAAAACAGGTCACCCCCCTTAATGCTAGCCATAATAAACTGTCAAAATGCGTCTTAGATCCTCATATACCGCCTCTTCTATCCGCAGTTTGTATTATATTATTGGATTTCAGCTACATTTAGACAATTTTATTCAACTTAGGAAGGTCGTCTACCAATTGAAAGGCTACAAACTATCTTTTAATTAGTCCTTTTAGCTACCACAGACCCTTCCTAAGCTGAAGATATACCTACTGTTTCTAGGGGCTTGGGATTTACAGGGTTCCCGGACATCTCAACCAGTAGCTCTCAACCAGTGCCAAATCAACCAAGACCAACCAAACCAGTGCCAAAATATAGTACTAACCTAACGTAACCTAGCCGTATTGGTTGATTTGGTACTGGTTGAAAAGGTCTACTGGTTGAGTTGTCCGGTCACCGATTTACAGTATTGGTATACCCGTGAACTATGGGGGGGGGGGTGTCTTGGGGTGGATGTAAACAAACGCATTACTGAACTTCTTTTGCTTTTAGTTTAGTAGAAGAGACGACCAAGCCTTTGGATCGGAAATAAAACTCCGATATTGGGGGACTGGAAACTCGAGATAAACACATTTCTTAGTTCCGTCAATTCCCAGGTAATATTATCTTATCCTGGTTATTATTAGACGGTTTTAATCCGTTTACAAAGGGCCTCCAGCAATTAACCCTTTCAAGCGCCAATGCGCATTTCTGTTTTGTTTTCTGGTAATTATTAGACGATTTTATTCAGATTAGGAAGCGTATATGGAAGTCAGAGGGTTGATTGAGAGAGTCTTTACTCTTTTAATACCCACAGATCCTTCCTAAGCTGCATACAATCGTCTATTGATAGCCAGAATATACTGCTAAAACTCGTCAGAGCTTCAAGGGGTTAACAGGCTTCGAATTATCTCACTTAACCCTTTTTACTACCACAGAGCGTTCTTAAGGGGGAATTACTCGCTTTTACGGGACTCTCTTCTCCCTCATGTTAAGCATATTAGTTTTGCGATTTTAAGATGTTCGTTCACTAGTTTGGCGATTTTGAGACCTTTCGCCCCATTACTTTGTCAATATTAAGACCTTTCGTGCCATTTGAGTGTCGAGTTTTTCCTGGCGAGCGATATCGAGCCTGTAATTCCTTAAGGAACCGGCCTTCGGCCGGGACATTTTTCTATCGAAAAATGTACAAGTTTTTCTTAAAGGGGGGTCTAGGGGGTGTTTTTTTAAGCTTGATATATATAAAA
Source organism: Paralithodes platypus (assembly GCA_032716605.1). Taxonomy (NCBI): domain Eukaryota; kingdom Metazoa; phylum Arthropoda; class Malacostraca; order Decapoda; family Lithodidae; genus Paralithodes; species Paralithodes platypus. Next base: position 45,323,124 of record CM064527.1, on the reverse strand, counting down.
TATATACATGTATAGACCAAAAACCAAGCAGTATCCCCTTAAGCGGCACACAATCGTCTAAATATAGCTAGAATACAATGGAATAGACATCGGCCGTTCAGAAAGGGTTAAGCCGTCATGTACAGTACACCTCCCGTAGGCCTCTCAGGGGGGGGGGGGGGGCTAAACCAGTCTGATCATTTTCTGTATTCCATCAAAGCAACCAGGCAGATCCCAAGGTTAAGGGCCTTGGGTTTGAACAAAACATAAAAAAAACACCTCGTTTCTACTTTCTACTTTTCCTATTTCTCTGAAGAGTTTAGGTGGGGAGTCACTTATAGTTCTTTGGTAGCTTTCTTCTTCTTCTTCTGTCTCCTCTTCCTCCTTGCTTCTCTCTCCTCCCGGCTCCTCTTTTTCTTCCCCTTCGGTCCTCCTCGTATCTCCTCTTCCTCCCCCCTTCTGCCTTCCTCTTCCTCCTCCCCATCTTCCTTGCTTCTCCCCCCACCCTCCTCCCCCTCTTCTGCCTTCCTCACATCTCCTCCTCCTCCTTGCTTCTCCCCCACCCTCCTCCTCCTCTTTTGTCTTCCTCACACCTCCTCCTTCTCTTCTGTCTTCCTCACATCTCTTCCTTCCTCCTCCCCCCCAACTTCCTCTTCCGTCTCTTTCTCATCTGTCTTCCTCACATCTCCTCCTCCTCTGACGAAATCGGACCAAAGTAGACATGAGCATTGTATGAGCCTTTGTGTACTGCATACTGACAAGGCTTCGCAATATTATGCACTGTAGACATCGTGTGTGCAATATAACACACAGACTTTAGATATTAATAGGCAATAACTAGGCATTAAGTGGACAGTAAGTGGAGATTAAGTGGATATTAAGTAGACAATAAGTGGACATTAAGTGGACATTAAGTGGACATGAAGTGGACATTAAGTGGACATTTTTGTAATATCCAAATAATGAAGATGGAGACATGGCAATTTACCATCAGCTCAAGGCAAACTAAATACATCGGCATAATCATTCAAGTGTGATTCAAATGAAAAATATCAAGGGAAATGTATTCAACATAAGTAGAGCACCTAGAAATATCTATCTATCTATCTATCTATATACTCAGGCCCAATCCCCACTTTTTCCTTTTCTTTTTCTTTTTCCTTTTTTTTTTGGGGGGGGGGACTCAAGACAAAGCCCGAATAGTGTCAACACAACAAAATACAAATTCACACACAAGAAATAACAGGAAACATATATTTTGCAATTTTGTATTAGACAATGCGCTTTTAAATTTTTTGTATCCCATTGTGTTCATATACTGTAAATATGCAATGCGAGTTTTCCATTTGATCTGTTGCATTTTTCATTTTACGTAATACATATTAGAACAAGTAGAGTGTTTTAAATGTCTAGGAGGAACGATAAGCAGGAGTGGAGGTATGGAAATGGAGGTAAAACAGAGAGTGTGTGAAGGAAGGAAGGTTTTCGGAGCAATGGGAAGTATGTGGAGGACGAGAAATCTCGGAGTGAAAGTAAAAAGTGCACTGTATCAAGGAATTGTTGTGCCAACAGTGATGTATGGGGCTGAGACATGGGCTCTGAAGGAAAAGGAGAGAAGAAAGCTGGATGTGATGGAGATGAGCTGCTTGAGGAGTATGTGTGGAGTTACTCGTAGAGTCAGATTGAGGAATGAAGAGATACGTAGGAGAGTGGGGCAGCAGGAACATTTGTCAGCCAGAGGGGACAGAATGGTGCTGAGCTGGTATGGTCATGTTGAACGAATGGAAGATGAAAGGCTTACAAAGAGAATATGTGAGTCAGATACAAGGGGAGATAGAAGGGCAGGAAGACCCCCATTGAGATGGAGAGACTGTGTAAGACAAGCTTTGGATGATAGAGGAATGACTATAGATCAGGCAAGGGAAGTGGTAATAAACAGGAATGAATGGAGAATGCTTGTGAATAGATGAGTGAACACTTGGTCATTTGGGGGAAGGGGTCGGGCGCAAGTTGGACTAGATAATAGTCCATCAGGCGCCTGGCCTGGGGAGACGGTTCATATGAAGGGTGCACCTGGAAGTGTGGTGGGCGGGTTTGTGGCTTCGGCTCCGATGCATGTCTGGGGGGGTGGGGAGATTGTAGGCACCAATCGATCAGGGCTAGACCCAGGTGAGGTTATAGGCATGTGATAAAGAGTCGCTGGAACTCCTGTTTCACTTGCTTGGCCTCTCTTACTGATTTTCTTTGTGCCTCATTTACACTGAGAGCAATCCAGCTAGCTCTCACAAACACCTCCTCCTCCTATCCACTTCACTACACTAAACATGCACACCACACTTCATTCTTCCACACCAAAATTAAAAAAAACAAAAATGATGAATTGTAGCCCAGCCTCGGAGTCCCCAGGGGGGGGGACCATAAATGCCCCCTCACCCGACCGACCATCCCCTGACGACCCCACACAATTACCTGGACCTCGGCCTGTTACTCTTTCTATTAATTTCTGCAACATTCGCGGACTTTCCTCTAACTTTCACTCTGTTGAGCACCATCTCTCCTCCTACAAACCTGATCTTCTCTTCCTCACCGAAACTCAGGTGTCTGTAGCAACATCCAGCAACCCCTTCTCTGTATCCTCCTACTTTCTCTATCCTAGTTTCAAAGCCAAAGGCGGATGTTGTGCATATGTGCACAACAAACTCACTTGCTCTCGTGTTCCCGATTTCGACTCCTCTGAATTCTCAACTTTATGGCTCAAACTTTCCTGTCATTCTCTTACTAAATATTTCTGTGCTGTCTATCTTTCCCCTAACTCTACCAACTTTCCCAAATTCTTTGACTATCTAAACTCTACAGTGGAACACATTCTATCCATTTCTCCTTTCTCAGAAATCTCCATCTTAGGAGATTTCAACGTTCACCACCGCCATTGGCTCTCCTCTCACACTACTGATCCACCTGGTGAACAAGCCTACGTCTTTTCTCTCCTAAATGACCTAGAGCAGTTAGTTCAGCAACCCACCCGTATCCCGGATCGCATCGGAGATCGGCCCAACATTCTTGACCTGTTTCTAACTTCTAACCCTTCTTCTTATACTGTCGATCTTTTCTCTCCTTTGGGCTCCTCCGACCATAAACTTATCTCTGTCACCTGTCCTATCTCTCCAGTACAGCCACCCGATCCTCCTAGCCGGCGGCGCTTGTGGCACTTTGGCGCTGCCGACTGGGAGGCTCTTCGGCAGTACTTCTTTGATTTCCCATGGAATGATTTCTGCTTCCATGGCCGAGGACCCTCGGAGAGTGCTGAACGCATTACCGAGGTAATCCTATCGGGCATGGAAGCATACATTCCATTCTCTTTCTCTCAGACTAATGCTAAAAAATCTTGGTTTACTCACGCCTGTTCTACTGCTGTCCGCAATAAGGAGGAAGCATTCAAACGGTACCGACGCCTTAAAACTCAAGACTCTCATTCTTCATATGTTTCTGCCCGGAATCAAGCCAAATCTGTTCTTCGACTTGCCAAACACTCTTTCATCAATAATAAATGCACTGAACTATCCAACTCTAGCTCTTCCCAAGCTTTCTGGCATCTAGCCAAAAACCTCTCCAACAATTTCTCTTCCTCGTCTTTCCCTCCCCTTTCCCACTCTGATGGCACAACCATCACTTCTTCCTCTGACAAAGCTAAACTCTTCGCTCAAACTTTTGCTAGAAACTCCACCTTGGATGATTCCGGTGCTATTCCTCCTTCTCCGCCCTCCTCTCTCTTACTTATGCCTAATATCCTAATCTCTTCTAAAGATGTACTTTCTACCCTCTCTGGGCTTAACACTAATAAGGCGTACGGTCCGGACGGTGTTCCTCCTGTTGTTCTCAAAAACTGTGCTTCCGTGCTGACTCCCTGCCTAGGCAAACTCTTTCGTCTCTGTCTATCCTCTAACGTCTTCCCTTCATGCTGGAAGTTTGCTCACATTCAACCTGTCCCAAAGAAGGGTGACCGCTCTCAACCCTCCAACTATCGTCCAATTGCTCTTATCTCTTGTCTTTCTAAAGTTTTTGAAACTATTCTTGCTTCCAAATTTCTTAAGCATTTCTCTTCTCATAATCTGCTCTCAGATCGCCAGTATGGCTTCCTTAAGGGTCGCTCTACTGGTGATCTTCTTTCATATCTTACTAACTCTTGGTCATCCTCCTTTCGGGACTTCGGTGAGACTTTTTCTATTGCACTAGACATATCGAAAGCCTTCGATAGAGTCTGGCATAAATCTTTAATTTCTAAACTACCCTCCTTCGGTTTCTATCCCTCCATCTGTGCCTTTGTCTCTAATTTCCTTTCCGGCCGTTCCATAGCCGCGGTTGTGGACGGCCATTGTTCACTTCCTCACTCTATAAACTCCGGTGTTCCTCAGGGCTCTGTCCTATCTCCTATTCTCTTTCTAATTTTTATAAATGATCTCCTTAACTGTACCTTAATTCCCATCCATTCATACGCAGACGACTCAACCTTGCACTACTCCATTAGTTTTTCAGAACGCCCCAGCCAGCAATCCCTCAACGACAAACGTAATGAAGCCATAGAACTCTTAAATTCTGATCTAAATACTATTTCCAATTGGGGCAGAGAAAACCTTGTTAACTTTAATGCTTCCAAAACCCAATTTCTCCATCTATCTACCCGTCAGGATCTCCCAGCGGACTATCCCTTATTCTTCAACAATACAAAAATCAACCCTTCATCTTCTCTCAATATTCTTGGTGTCTCTTTTTCTTCTGCTCTCATTTGGAAGGACCATATTACCAGTCTTGCTAAGGCAGCATCCCAGAAGCTGGGTGTGCTCAACCGCCTTAGGGGGTTCTTTTCCCCTGCACAGCTTCTTGCTCTGTACAGGGGCATAGTGCGCCCTTGTATTGAGTATTGTTCACATGTGTGGGGAGGTTCCTCTCACACTGCTCTCCTAGACAAAGTTGAAAGGAAGGCCTTTCGTATCATTAACTCCCGTCCACTCACCAACTCTCTGCAATCTCTCTCTCTCCGCCGCAATGTTGCATCTCTCTCGCTATTCTATCGCTACTATAATAATCAGTGTTCCTCAGAGCTATCCCAGTGCATACCACCTCCTTTACGTAGGGCACGTGGTACCCGTCTTGCAACTCAATCCCACCCCTACTCTGTGCAACTCTCCAACCCAAGAGTGAAACGTTACTCTCAAACTTTCTTCTACTCAACAGCTGAGCTCTGGAACTCTCTCCCAGAATCAGTCTTTCCCTCTTCCTATGACTTAAATTGCTTCAAACTCCGTGTGTCCAGGCATTTTGGCTCGAACGTCCCTTGATTTTGGCCCTGTCACTCTTTCAACTATGGGGGAGGCACTCGCTATAGGCAGTTATGCCTTTTGCCTCCCTCAATCACATAGAAAAAAAAAAAAAAAAAAATGTCTGCCTGCCGAGATCGGAACCTCTCCGGGTGGTCGGGGGCCGGGAGAGTGCTGGAGGGACCTTGGTGACCCTGGTCTCTGAGTCTATTCCTGGATGACCTAGATGTGTGTGAATTTGTATTTTGTTTTTGTGTGTTCATTGTTTTCTGTTGTGTTTTGAGTTGTCCCTATTCTGTCTTGAGTCGCCCCCCCCCCCCCCAAAAAAAATAAACATAAAAAAAAGGAAAGAAAACAAAATGGGAATAGTGGGGATTGGGCCTGAGTAGATAGATAGATAGATAGACAGACGTAATACAAGTGTTATCTTATATGGGTATTTTTTTCTGGACCCCCTTCTCCTTACCAAGCTTATCTAACCAATCCCCCGCGCTGGTGGTGTGTGGCAACCCTTGGGAGTAGATAATGGGGGGGGGGGGGTTTAGGAGGTTGGTGGTGTGTGGCAACACGTGAGAGTATAATATAAAGGGTGGATGGGAGGTGGCGGAGTGTTCTTAGACTTCCACACTGTTGGTCCGTCAAGGTGATACTATTGGACTGTACACATATCCAGGTAGGTCAGGGGACAACAAAAATAAAAATAAAATAAAAATAATAATAATAATAATAATAATAATAATAATAATAAAATAATAATAATAATAATAGGCCTAATAAAAAAAAAATAATAAAAATAAAAATAGTAATAATAAAAATAATAATAATAAAAATAATAAACAAAAATAATAATAATAATGTAATACAATAAAAACAAACAAATTATAGCTAAACAAACGAAAAACTTGCGTGTTTTTATTTACTAGGGCAGCTGAGAGCGCCCATGAATTTACACTTTCTCCTCCACAATGCAGAACTTCTGCTTATCAGAATTAATTTATCCCCAGAGCTACTACTCTTTGGAATTCACTTCCCTCGAATTGCTTTCCACAAACTTACAATCAACAAATGTTTAAATCCAGTTGTTACAAACATTTTATGAATGGAGGATGCCTTTAGGCACATGGACCTTTTTGTTTTATCTGTGTTTTTCCTTCCTCCGTTCATTGTCTCTTAAAAAAAAAAAAAAAAATTGGCTGCGCACGTGATATATATTTAACCCATTCAAGCTCCTATATACGCATTTATGGTTTGTTTTCTGGTAATTATTAGACGATTTTATTCAGATTAGGAAAGGTATATGGAAGTCAGAGGGTTGATTGAGATTGTCTTTACCCTGTTAATACCCACAGATCCTTCCTAAGCTGCATATAATCGTTTAATGATAGCCAAACTAAACTGCTAAAACGCGTCAGAGTTTCAAGGGGTTAATTAATTGGGGAATATAAACAAATGAAGATCGTGAACATAGTGAAGTGATTGTGTTTCTTCCGAATTAATTATATGTAAACTGTGTTGTGTGTGCTACCAACATGGAGTCGACGCTGTGGGTTAAGGGGAGGCAGTTGGTTTTTCGAGTCCTCCTCCTCCCTTATGTTTAGCCCTATTAGTTATGAGATTTCAAGACATTCGCCCCATTAGTTTGGCGATAATCAGACCTTTTGCCCCATTTATTTGCTAATGTTAAGACCTTTCGTGCCATTTAGGTGTCGTTTTTTTCCTGGCGAGCGATAGCGAGCCTGTAATTACCGACCTTCGCCCTGGACATTTTTCTACCAAAAAATTTACAAATTTATATCGAAGGAGGGTCTTGTGGGTGTTCTTTTAACCCTCTCCGACATATGACGCAATTTTGAGCCTATTAGGGATACTTTAGTTAAAGCCTTTGTTGCCATCAGGGGTATTTAGAAACCTTTAGTTTAGTTACTTCAACCTCTGCAGTTGTCTTTGAGTTAGCTGTGGACAGAAAACTAATTTTGGAGAGGTAATTATAAGTGTGAGAGAACTCTATTTCTTATTGCTAATCTGGCAACCTCTGCGTCATATGTGCGTGAAAGGGTTAAGTTTGATGGAGGTTTAGAGAGCAAACTAAACCCGAACCAGTAAATTATGCTGCACAATACCGTCTGAGCTCCCTTAAATTGGAAAATATAATGTACAAATCTTTAAAACTTTTGTCTCTAAAACAAAATTTAATATAACAAACGGGGCTTACTTATGGATGCAATTTTTAACTATTTTTGTCCTCCTAAAATACAGGCTCGCTATCGCTCGCCAGGAAAAAATCGACACCTAAATCACGACAAGTCTTGATATTGACAAAGAAATGGGGCGAAACTAATGGGCCGAACGTCTATAATGGGAAATAACACAAATTATTACATTATCCCACTGAGTACCAGGGACGTCCTTTTCATCCTATTCTGGCAACTATTAGACCATTGTATTCAGCTTTGGAAGGACCTCTAGCAATATTAAGGCTTCAAACTATCTCAACCGACCCTTTTCACTACCACAGATCCTTCCCAAGCTGCCATAATATCGTCTAAATATAGCTAGCATAAAATACAACCCACGTCGCTGGTACTCAAAGGGTTATATACACAGCACCTATCATACGTTAATTATCGACCAGCAAAGCCAGTCATTGTCGGTGTTACTGTATAGTCTGTGTGTGTGCGTGTGTGTGTGTTTTTTTTTTTTTTTTTTTTTTTTTTTTAAAGCTGATGGTAAATTTAGGGGGATGGGCGTATTTATTTGCTTATATATGTTTAGTTTTCCCCCTAGACCGTCATCAAGCTTAAGGGGAGATGGTTCACTTTTTGGCCGATTTTTGCATGTATTCATTTTGTGTTCTAGTTTCCTCCCTAGACCTTCATCAAGCTTTAAAAAAAACACACCCGCCCAAGACCCTCCTTCAAGATAAATTTGTAAATTTTTCGATAGAAAAATATCCCGGCCGAAGGACAGTTCCTCTTAAAATACAGGCACGCTATCGCTCGCCAGGAAAAAATCGGCACCTAAATGACACGAAAAGTCTTAATATTGACAAAGAAACTAATGGGCAGAACGTCTAATATTCTGAAAACTAATGGGGCTAAACATGAAGAAAATGGAGAACCAGAAAAACGACCATCTCCCCTTAAATCCCTTAGCATCTCATTTCTCGATTATTAATGGACAAAATCTGCAACTGCAATGCCTGTGCGTCATAGTATTGCCAACTTTTCATAATTATCAACATATTTCGCTACAATATCTTGGTAATAGCCGAGTTATCGGGATGGAGAGATGAGGAAATTACTATCAGCTGGGGAAAAAAAAAAAAAAAAAAACAGGCTATAAGGACACGACAGGTTTGACTCTCTCCGGAGCCCTCTTTAGGATTCCAGAGAGAGTTGAAGGTGTCATGTGGGTATAATTTAGCCATTCAAGGAAGGGCAGAATTGATCGTATTATTTTTTTGTTTGTATTCACTTTTGATTTAGTTATTTTATAATCCTCAAGGGGTTAAGGGGGAGACAAGGCTTGGACAAGTAATCCAATAAGCGATATTCGAGCACAGTGGTTCCGACACCCTATTTTAACCCTTTGAAGCTCTCACGCGTTTTAGCAGTTTATCTTGGCTATCATTAGACGATTTTATGCAGCTTAGGAAGGATCTGTGGGTATTAAAAGGGTAAATACTATCTCAATCAACCCTCTGACTTCCATATACCCTTCCTAATCTGAATAAAATTGTCTAATAATTACCAGAAAACAAAACAGAAATGCGTATTGGAGCTTGAAATGGTTAATAGTAAAGAAGTTTCCTATTTTGAAATAATTCGTGAATACAATCTTGAAATTTACAGAGGGAAAATTACTTTTTAATAAATTTAGCATGAGTTTTATATATTGATAACTAACTTTTCCATATTTCCGAATTTCAAGATGCGTGTGAATTTGTAGTTTGTTTTTGTGTGTTCATTGTTTTTTGTTGTGTTGTCCCTATGCTGGATCTGTCTTGAGTCCCCCCCCCCCCCTCAAAACAACAAAAAACAAAATGGGGATTGGGCCTGAGTATATAGATAGATAGATAGATAGAAGATTGTATTCACGAATGATTTCAAAATAGGACACTTCTTTACCATCAGAGCTAGGGTGCCGGAACCACTGTGCTCGAATATCGCTTATTTGTTTACTTGTCCAAGCTGTCAGGCTCGGTATGTGGGAAGTTCGGGACGTTCTTTCATAATGAGGATATTTGAGCACATTGGGAAAAACTTCATAACCGGTAAATCTTTAAATAAAATGGCTTTCTCGGCGAGCTGAAGATCATCCATTTTCACCAAAAGATTGTAAAATAATTGCTCTTTTCTGGAATCGGTATGATACGCTAATAGGTAAAAAGGTTCTCAGAGTGAAGCATAATCTATATCTTATTAATTTCACCACAACACCAAACACCTCCAATTAAATTAATGAAAGCATATAATATTATGTGATCCACCGGGATTCGAACCAACCCTGAACTTAACGTTTCCAACAATCATTGGCCTTAGTTCATAATACTTCAGTTGGGTGAGATATGCAATATTTTTGGTCTTAAGCCGGTATCACACGAGCGCTTTTTCACTCAACATTAATACTGAACACTGGTCTGGCAGTTTATGAGGTGGACATCTAAAATATATTGGCTGGCTAAATTCATCCATAATCAGTCTAGTTTCCGATACCAGTGCAAAATAGTCTAGAAATGTTGCCAGAATTTTTTTGATCATCGAATGTTGACTATAAAAGCTCTCGTGTGATACCGGCCTTACTGATACTCTGTGTAGATATATATATGATGAGTTCAATGTTAGCGTCTGTTAGTTGCTCTGATATCTCCGTGGGGGAAGGACGTTCCAGTGAATCCGGTATGTTTTTCGTGTGCTTGTACATTACTAGGCTTAAGGGGAGGTATTTACTTTGTTCCCTAGACCTCCATCAACCTTAATATTACACCCCCTCGAGTCCCTTTCAAGATAAATTTGTAAATTTTTCGGTAGAAAATGTCCCGGCCGAAGGCCGATTCCTCTTAAATTATTATTATGTTCCTTCCAACAACCAACCATACTCCTAAAATCGATTAATGAAATTTACAAACACATGTGGCAGTCCGTGGATCGAACCCAGGATGCTTTACAGGCTCGCTATCGCTCGCCAGGATAAAATAGACACCTGAATTGCACGAAAGGTCTTAATATGGGGTGAAAGTTCTTAAAATCGCTAAACTAATGGGGCAAACGTTTTATAATATCAAAAGCAATGGGGCTAAACATGGACAAAGGGGTCAAGAAAACAATCCCTCCAGTGGAGATCTCTCTTTAATTTGAGTTATATTTTAGGTTTCATGTTTGTGACTTTAGGTGTCTCTATTGATTTTCTGTTGTTCAGTTTATGCAATATGCTAATTATTATTAATCATTTGTGTCAATGCTTGTAAGTAATTTCCATATTTAATAGCTGATCATGAAGTCATTGCTTGTATAAATAATTTCCATATTAATTATCTTCGTCATCATGTTGTTATTGCATGTATATTTAATTTCCGCATTAATTTTCTTAGTCATTCTGTTCTTATATTTGACTAATTATATTTATTTATTGATATTATTTTCAGATGATGATGGGCGGATTAATATTGGGAGCGTTATGCCTACTAAGTCTGGTCAGCCTCACACCAGCTCTCTTTGTGAGTTAACCTACTGTATTCCTGAACGTGTGTGAAGGTGTTGTTGATCACATATCAAACTAGAGGGGCACTAGGGAGAGTGCATAACTTCGCCTACCCTGGCGGAGGTATGTGCTCTACCGATCACTTCCTAAATATAATATCTTCTTTCAAGGCCCATATTCTATCTGACCACCAGATTTCGTGACAATCGGTATATATCTTTTTTATATTTTGTTTACAAACAAACTGTGGCAAAAACATAATCGCCGTCCAACTTTGATCCCACGAGGGTTTAATTCTAGTTTCGCTTTCACAGCATACTCATAAATTGATATGGCTACTTTAGAGTTGTCATATACCATACTTAATTCCTATATATCCAAAGCGGCGGAAATGCATTATAAGGAATTATACCTACTGTAAAAAAAATATATATTTTCTCCCCATATGCGGCACCATAGCTATTGCATAATACTAGGTTAGGTTAGGTAAGGTTGTTAGGTTAGGCTAATGTCGTTAATGTAGTTTATTATCATTATATTACGTCTTTTACCCAGCAATTTCCCTGATCTTCATAGTTGGTCGGGAAGCTATGCCATTACAACGGCGCCTCCCTTTTGTCGCTGTGTACGTGAAACTAGAATTTTACCCACACCAGCGCTCTTTCGTTTACTTTTATCTTCAACATTGGTCTGGCAGCTTTTAGGTAAACTTAAGACAATTGTTACCTAAATTAGTCTCTGATACAAACTCGGAGGATAATGTTGCCAGAATTTCAGAAAGTTATTAACCATTGACAATTGACGATAAAAACTCCCGTGTGATGCCCCTTTAGCAATATCTAGTCCGATGGTTTGTGGGTTAATTTATTTTTAATTATTGTTAAGGCTTGTGCTTGTTTTTAATTATTGTTAAGGCTTGTGCTTGTTTTTAATTATTGTTAAGGCTTGTGCTTGTTTTTAATTATTGTTAAGGCTTGTGCTTGTTTTTAATTATTGTTAAGGCTTGTGCTTGTTTTAATTATTGTTAAGGCTTGTGCTTGTTTTTAATTATTGTTAAGGCTTGTGCTTGTTTTTAATTATTGTTAAGGCTTGTGCTTGTTTTTAATTATTGTTAAGGCTTGTGCTTGTTTTAATTATTGTTAAGGCTTGTGCTTGTTTTTAATTATTGTTAAGGCTTGTGCTTGTTTTTAATTATTGTTAAGGCTTGTGCTTGGTTTTGCCATTTTTATATCTATATATCTAAATTTTAACCCGGGACATTAAGAGTATCAATCCAGTACCAAGACCACTCCACCACACTTACAATCTCGTATTTGGACAGTTGTGGTTATGGTTTATTGAACACTTAATGATAAACACAATACCGTGAACCTTAAGGGGTAGATTGTTGCTATTTCTGGACTCCCTTCTCCCTCATGTTAAGCCCTATTACTTTTGAGATTTTAAGTCGTTCGTTCCATTAGTTTGTCGATTTTAATTTAAGACCTTGCACCTCATTTCTTTGTCAATATAGACCTTGAGAGGAACCAGCCTTTGGCCGTAACATTTTTCAACCGAAAAATTTACACATTTACCTTGAAGGGGTGTTTAGGGGTATTTTTCTCGCTTTTACTTATTTATTTGGTAGCATTCAAGGAGACTACTGCAGGACACTTCTTCTTCTTCTTCTTCTTACCTCTGACCGGGTATAGGCTATCCTATATAGTGTTTACTACCCTATACCCCTTTGAAAGGACATTAGCCTAACCTAACAACCTTACCTAACCTAACCTAACCTAACCTAGTATTATAGGTGGGGCTGCCGCCCCCACACCCCCGCTTTGACTTAGATTTATGGTGTATTTGTCTGTGAAGTGGGTATTTTTCAATTTGTTGATAACGAAAATACTCCATGCGGACTATATGGAGAAAAATAGGGCGAATCTATTGGTGCCTATTTTCCCTAATAAATTGTTTCTCAACGTCGCACTAGTGTCCTTGAATATTATAATTTATTTATTATTATTAGTTTTAAAGCTTGATGGAGGTCTAGTGAGGAAACTAACAAATAAATAAACGAATTAATGAATAGACCAGAAAATAAACTCTCCCCCTTAACTAGAAAATCAGAGTAATTTTATCTCCCTTGCTGAAGCAGTTTGTATATCGCTCTAAAATATATAAAATAATCAAAATATACAATAATTAGAAATAATATCCATAATTTGTTGTCCGCCCCTGTACCTGCTTGCGTGTGAGTACTGGGAAATATATGGCGAGGGTCGGCATGCACAGGTGAACTTACACAATGGTAGGTTAGGCTTGGATGGACAGTACGTGTTTGGCTTACATACATCAGGTAGGCAGTCACTCGGGAAAGATCAGAGTCTCACCTTTATAGCTTTGTACTATTATTATTATTACTATATTTGTTTTATATATATTTATAATTATATTATCTATGTGTGTGAATTTGTAATTTGTTTGTGTGTGTTCATCGTTTTCTGTTGTGTTGTCCCTATTCTGGCTCTGTCTTGAGTCGGCCACCCCCCAAAAAAAGAAAAGGGGATAAAAAAGAAAAAAGTAGGAAAAGCGGTGATTGGGCCTGAGTATATAGAATAGAATATATAGATAATTTATTATTTATTCATTCACGAGCTCTACCGATCACCGAAATGGAATCACTTCTTCCTTGGCGCATATTCTATCTGCCCACCAATTGTCGTGAATATCGGTTCATAACATTGTGAGCCGCCTACACTGGCAGAGGTATGACCTCTACCGATCACTTTTTAAATTGACACACTTTTTTTCTTGGCACGTATCCAAGGACTATATCGTTCAACCCTTTCAATTTACACTGTTTATTTATATAATGGGGATATTCATACAATGCTTGTATGTGTATATATATATATATATATATATATATATATATATATATATATATGTATATATGTATATATATATATATATATATATATATATATACGATTTTCCTCACTTTTGGAAGGCTCGCTAAGAATCAAAGGGGAATGAAATTAAGGAACGCGTCCTCTTATCTGCAAAGGGTTAATTAACTTCTTATAAACCCATAAATTACTATCTAGGGTACGAAACAAGTCTTGGAAGTGCTGAGTAAGAGAACGACAGTATAAAGCAAGAAACGTTTAAGGGGAGGCAGACTGTTTTTCTGAACCCCCTTTTCCCTAATGTTTAGCCCCACTAGTTTTGAGATTATAAGACATTCGGACCATTAGTTTGGCGATTTTACCACCTTTCGCCCCATTTCGTTGTCAATTTTAAGACCTTCCGTGCCATTTAGGTGTCGATTATTTCCTGGCGAACGATAGTGAGCTTGCAATTTTAAGAGGAAGTGGCCTTCGGCCGGGACATTTTTCTACCGAAAAATTTACAAATTTATCTTGAAGGGGGGTCTAGGGGGTGTTTTTCTAAGCTTGATGGAGGTCTAGGGAGGAAACTAAAAAAATATGTGAATACATTAATTAATAGACCAAACAAACCGCCAGTGTCCCCTTAAGTGTAGTAAGAGAACAACAGTAAAGCAAAAACGTTTAAATGTTCTGCCTACTCATGCCTCAAGGTGGGGTAATGCAACACCTGGTGGTACACACATACACACATACCTACAGTACACACACCCACACACACGCACATATACATACACCTTCAGTACACACACACACACACACACACACACACACACACACACACAATACAAAATAACAGTGAACACAATATCTATATCTATCTATCAATAAAAATTTGTTGGTGTTGGTGTTACGTGACATAACTCTAGCCGTGGTAATAACGGTGTGAACTAAACGTATCACCTGTCTATAATTAACCCATACAATACCAGCGACGTCCTTTTCATCATATTCTGGACACTATCAGAAGATTGTATTCAGCTTAGAATGGACCTCTAGCAATAATAAGGTTTCAAACTATCTCAACTAACCCTTCTAACTATCACAGGTGACTATCACAGGTAACTACTACTGGTAACTACTACTGGTGATGGGCTGGTCTATCAGAATGAGAGTTGAGCGTTCTCTGCCATACCCATAGCTTACTCTGACTGCTCCTTTTACTTATATATTTTCTAGATCTCAAGTGACGGCGTCTTTTCCGTGGATTGACCTCCCTACTGCCAACCCTGGCAGATTGGGAGCCAAAGCATCACATTTTTCCTTTGACCCTCAACTTTCCCTTTATAATTGCTGAGGGGCACAGGGCCTTGGGTGGGGCTTTTGTTTCCCGGGCGTTTCCGCACCCTCCTCAGCTCCCCGCCTTTGAGTGGCTTCGGTCACCTGGGCATTATTAGTGGTAAGCTGGGAGGGTTCTGTGGGGGCGCTCGGTTATGGCCTTGGCCTTACTCGGGACCTTGGGGCTGCTCGGCCAGACAGCCTGAGGAACAGCAACAACAACAACAACAACTATCACAGATCCTTCCTAAGCTGCATAATATCGTCAAAATATAGCTAGAATGAAATCTAACACGTCGCTGGTACTCAAAGGGTTAAACCAAACTTACCTGCCCAATCAAACATCATGAACAGGCAGTGTGATCGATATAATAATGGCACTCGAGAGAAACTTGAAATTATAGTTGTTTTTGTATAGTTTCTTCCATATAACTCTATCACATATACCCAAGATCCCCCCTTCCGAGATTAATGTGTACATTTTTCGGTAGAATAGTGTCGGAGCAGAGCCAATGAGCGGTGAGAGTGAAAGTGAGATAACAATAACGTGTTCCTGGACCTTGGTAATTGTGGGGGTGTACAGTTAATTATAAACATTCGTGGACTCCCTATGTTTTTCTCTGTGCAATTGACCACTTGCGAGTTTCTTTCTATAAGGAAGTTGGAGCTGTAGATAATGATATTCAGCAGTTAAAATACGGTCGTAGTACATGTATAATACATAATACTCATTTCAACATACTCTTCAGCCATTAGAAACCGGCATAATCATTGCATTTCGCCAAACTAATGGGGCGACTGTCTTAAAATCTCAAAAGCAATGGGGCTAAACATGAGGGAGAAAGGGGTCCAGCAAAAAATCCCTCAAGTCGATATCTCTCCTTAAAAGCTCGCGTTAGTGTCAATACAGAGCTTGTTTATGTGTAGTGACCTTGTATAATAGACCACCAATACCCCAGTCACCAAAATACAAATCCCAAAATCGCCGTCCAAACTACGCTGCCAATCTTTGCCTTTACATTTCTCTCGTTAGTGTCAATACAGAGTTTGTTTGGATGGTGACCTTGTTATAAACCACCAACACCTCGGTCACCAAGTAATGAACCCCCATCATGGCTGCACGTCGGACCTTGCACTATTAACCTTATTCTCACCTCACTGTTATTGTTGTTGTTTTTAGTATTACACCACCACACTCATGCTCACTCACACACACACACGCACACGCACACACATTCACTATCACACACACTCACTCACACTCACACAGGCAGGTACAATTAAGGTGTGTGTAGGTTTTCCAGAGAAGTTTTGTTTTAAGAAGGTAGTAGTTTATTTGGTCTGTTATTAATAGTGTATACGGGTTTTTGTTTTAAGTTTGTTTTAGTGTACAGCGGTATTATTAGCATAGTGATTTATAAATTATTATATCGGGTGTTCTAGTGTATTCGCTGTAAGCAGGCGAGAAATCATCACATCAAACCTCTGTAACTCAACACTAACTATAGTAATCGAGCTAATGTTTCTACCATTTGGGAAGAGTCCGCCAAGGAATAGATTTGGAATAGTACAGCCCATTTGCTCAGAGGATGTACAGAGGATAGAGTTCATGATTTCTCGCCTACTTACAGCGAATACACTATAGGTCACTTGTATGTAAAACTTCAAGCCAATTCATGACTGTATAAATTATGACGTAACTTCATATTAAGGGGAGATGGGCCGGTTTTCTGGACCATTTTCTCCCTCGTGTTTAGCCCCATTAGTTTTCAGATGTTAAGATGTTTTCCCCATTAGTTAGTCGATTTTAAGACCTTTCGCCCCATTTTTTCGTCAATATTTAAACCTTTCGTGCTATTTAGGTGTCGATTTTTTCCCTGGCGAACGATAGTGAGCCTGTAATGTTGGAAGAACCTACCGAAAAATGTACAAATTAATCTAGAAAGGGGATCTAATGGATGTTTTTCGTTTTGTTTTGTTTTTAATTTGATGGAGGTCTAGGGAGGAAACTAGAAAAATAATGAATACATGCAAAAGTCGCCCAAAAAGTGAACCATCCCCCCTTAACCTTATTTGGGCCGAGGAAGGTCTATTTCGAATCGAAATAGACCTCCCTCAAAATAGATCGAATAGATCGAAATTTTTCTTTCTCCCCGGTTTCGCTCCATTCATTTGGAGATATTAAGACGCTTCACCCCAATAGTTTTGTGATAACAAATAGTTTCATCTCAATAGTTTAGCGATAACCAGACGCTCGAATACTTTGCTGATATTACGAGAACCAAATTGCATGTACAAAACATCGTATGTTATTGTTCATGTATATTATGAAAGATGAAGGTTGCCTAGAGGAATTTTATTTTCTGAGACATAAAAATATATGTTTACGGTGCTGAACAAAGCAAAGTGTGCAACTGCAGCCATTGTTGCAACTTTTTATTATATATATATATTTTTTCATTTGTTTTATTTTTTTTATTTTTTTTTATTTTTTTTATATATATATTTTGTTTTCTCTTTTATTGTTTTTATTTGTGTTCTTTCCTTTCTTTATTTGCTTATCTTGTTTTTTGCGCCCTGTAATGTAAGGTTTAGTTGACCTAGATTGACTTAGTCCAACCTAACGGGAGGCTTACCTAACCTTGGCTAATTACTGGTGATTACAATGGCGGAAAAATAGTTCCTGAGAAACTGTACCAGTCGACCAATTCAACCTGTAAATCTCAACCAGGGCCAACTCAACCAAGGCTGTTTGAGATTATTATTATAGTGTTTATTTATTGTTTTGTTTACTTTTATAATATTATTTATTCAGTTATTTTTATTATTTTATTTATTATTATACCCCCCAGGCCTTCTTTGAGATAATTGTGTGCATTATTTTTTTTTTCGGTGGAAAATTGCCCCGGCCGGCCGAAGGCAAATTCCTCCTAAATTGCAGGCTCGCTATCGCTCGACAAAAGAAAAAAAAAATCTACATATAAATTGCACGAAATTGACGTCCTAATTTGACCTAACCCAACCTAATCTGACCTGATCTAACCTAATATAAACTGACCTGACCTAACGACCTCGCCTAACGACTTTACCTAACTCAACCTAATCTAACCTGACCTAACCTAATCTAAACTGACCTGACCTAGCCAAACCTAATCTAACTTAATCTAAACTGACCTGACCTAGCCAAACCTAATCTAACCTAATCTAAACTGACCTGACCTAGCCAAACCTAATCTAATCTAAAGTAACCTGACTTAACCAAACCTAATCTAACCTGACCTAACCTAATCTAAACTGACCTGACTTAACCTGACCTAACCTAATCTAAACTGACCTGACTTAACCAAACCTAATCTAATCTAAACTGACCTGACCTAAGCAAACCTGATCTGACCTAACTAACCTGACCTAACCCAACCTAATATAACCTGACCTAAAGACCAGACCTGAGCTGACCTAAGCTAACCTGATCTAAGCTAACCTGACCTAATCTAATCTGTAAAACTTGACCTGAACTAGACTAACGTAATGGGTTGGGTTGACACTGGTTGAGAGCTACTGGTTGAAATGGCCTACTGGTTGAGTTATCCGATCACCGAGGAATAATAGCAAACGACAACAACAATGGCCGTTACGCCACTAAACCGTTTAGAAACAGTTACAAATAAAAACCGTTACAAATAAGACGGTTACAAATAAGACGGTTACAAATAAGACGGTTACAAATAAGACGGTTACAAATAAAAACCGTTACAAATAAGACCGTTACAAATAAGACCGTTACAAATAAGACCGTTACAAATAAGACCGTTACTAATAAGACCGTTACAAATAAGACCGTTACTAATAAGACCGTTACTAATAAAACCGTTACAAATAAAAACTTACCAATAACAAGTTACCAATAAAAACCGTTCAAGTAAGAACGGTTGCAAATAAGAACGGTTACAAATAACCGTTACAGATATAAACTTAAAAATATAAGCTGCTACAAGTAAAAACCATTAAAAGTGCAAACGGTTACAAATAAACTAAACAATTTCACATTCTTCAAACTTGTTCTTGACAGGTATTCGAAAGTCTACTTGAAGGTAATTGATTATTATTATATTATTACGAATGGCAATGTGTGTGAATTTGTATTTAGTTTTTGTGTGTTCATTGTTTTATGTTGTGTTTTGTGTTGTCCCTATTGTGGCTCTGTCTTGAGTCGCCCCCCCCCCCCCAAAAAAAAAGGAAAACAAAACAGGAAAAGTGGGGATTGGGCCTGATTATATAGAATAGATAGAATAGATACGAATAGCAATGAAGTTATATAAATTCCAAACCGTTATTTCCTCAGTGATTGTCCTTAGTTCTTTTGTCTATATATTGTCGTTCCTGTTTTGTTGCATTTATTTTGCAATTTTGACATTATAAGTGCATATAAATTATAGTTATATGAAAAAGTTTAAAGTTATTGGTTAGGCCTATCTAGTATTTTTTATTTATTTTGTTTTTATTTATTTTTTATTTTTGTTCCCCAACTGGCGGTAAATTGCAAAGTTCCCATCAAGATTGCTCAGTTATTTTGGAGATTTTGCAGTGAAATATAGTGCTAATTATATAAACTTGGTCTTAATATGATGCAGAGACATTGTGGTTTCATATATTTCCTTTAGGTATCGAGGAATTAGCTTGAAAGGGATTCAATTTACCGTCAGCTGAAAAGAAACAGTATCGTTATCCACTATGCAATATCAAATTTGTTAGACTGCACAATTGTCTTGCACAACACTCAAACTACTAAACTTGGCGATTATGTGCAAGTAAAATAGGATTTTTTTTTTTTGGGGGGGGGGAGGTCTATTAAGGGGAGGTTTTTAGTGAGTTTCCTAGACTTCCGTCAATCTTGAAATTACACCTCCTTGACACCCTTCCAAGATAAATTTGTACATTTTTCGGTAGAAAAATGGCCCGGCCGAAGGCCGGTTCCTCTTAAATTACAGGCTCGCTACCGCTCGCCAGGAAAAAATAGACACCTAAATGGCACGAAAGGTCTTAAAAGTGACATAAATGGGGCGAAAGTTCTTAAAATCGTCAAACTAATGGGGCAAACTTCTTAAAATCTCAAAAACAATGGGGCTAAACATGAGGGAGAAGGAAGTTAGAACAAAAATCCCTCAAGTGGAAACCTCTTAATGTATTCATTTAGTTTTAGTTTCCTCGCTAGACCTCCCTCAAACTTAGAAAAACACCCCCTAGACCTCCCTCAAACTTAGAAAAACACCCCCTAGACCTCCCTCAAACTTAGAAAAACACTCCCTAGATTTCCCTCAAACTTAGAAAAACACCCCCTAGACCTCCCTCAAACTTAGAAAAACACCCCCTAGACCTCCCTCAAACTTAGAAAAACACCCCCTAGACCTCCCTCAAACTTAGAAAAACACCCCCTAGACCTCCCTCAAACTTAGAAAAACACCCTCTAGACCTCCCTCAAACTTAGAAAAATACCCCCTAGACCTCCCTCAAACTTAGAAAAACACCCCCTAGACCTCCCTCAAACTTAGAAAAACACCCCCTAGACCTCCCTCAAACTTAGAAAAACACCCTCTAGACCTCCCTCAAACTTAGAAAAATACCCCTAGACCTCCCTCAAACTTAGAAAAACACCCCTAGACCTCCCTCAAACTTAGAAAAACACCCCCTAGACCTCCCTCAAACTTAGAAAAACACCCTCTAGACCTCCCTCAAACTTAGAAAAAACACCCCCTAGGACCTCCCTCAAACTTAGAAAAAACACCCCCTAGGACCTCCCTCAAACTTAAAAATAAACATCCCCTAGGACCTCCCTCAAACTTAGAAAAACATCCCCTAGACCTCCCTCAAACTTAGAAAAACACCCCCTAGACCTCCCTCAAACTTAGAAAAACATCCCCTAGACCTCCCTCAAACTTAGAAAAACACCCCCTAGACCTCCCTCAAACTTAGAAAAACACCCTCTAGACCTCCCTCAAACTTAGAAAAACACCCTCTAGACCTCCCTCAAACTTAGAAAAACACCCCTAGACCTCCCTCAAACCTAGAAAAACACCCTCTAGACCTCTCTCAAACTTAGAAAAAACCCCCCTAGACCACTCTCAAACTTAGAAAGACACCCCCTAGACCTCCCTCAAAGTTAGAAAAACACCCCCTAGACCTCCCTCAAACTTAGAAAAACACCCCCTAGACCTCTCTCAAACTTAGAAAAACACCCCCTAGACCTCTCTCAAACTTCGAAAAACACCCCCTAGACCTCCTTCAAGCTTAGAAAACCCCCCCCTAGACCTACCTCAAACTTCGAAAAACACCCCCTAGACCTCTCTCAAACTTCGAAAAACACCCCCTAGACCTCTCTCAAACTTCGAAAAACACCCCCTAGGACCTCCCTCAAACTTAGAAAAAACACCCCCTAGGACCTCCCTCAAACTTAGAAAAAACACCCCCTAGGACCTCCCTCAAACTTAGAAAAAACATCCCCTAGACCTCTCTCAAACTTAGAAAAAAAACCCTAGACCTCTCTCAAACTTAGAAAAACACCCCTTAGACCTCCCTCAAACTTAGAAAAACACCCCCTAGACCTCTCTCAAACTTAGAAAAACACCCCCTAGACCTCTCTCAAACTTAGAAAAACACCCCCTAGACCTCCCTTCAACTTCGTAAAACACCCCCTAGACCTCCCTCAAAGTTAGAAAAACACCCCCTAGACCTCCCTCAAACTTAGAAAAACACCCCTAGACCTCTCTCAAACTTAGAAAAACACCCCCTAGACCTCTCTCAAACTTCGAAAAACACCCCCTAGACCTCTCTCAAACTTAGAAAAACACCCCCTAGACCTCTCTCAAACTTAGAAAAACACCCCCTAGACCTCTCTCAAACTTAGAAAACCCCCCCTAGACCTACCTCAAACTTCGAAAAACACCCCTAGACCTCTCTCAAACTTAGAAAAACACCCCTTAGACCTCCCTCAAACTTAGAAAAACACACCCCAGACCTCCCTCAAACTTAGAAAAACACCCCCCTAGACCTCCCTCAAACTTAGAAAAACACCCCCTAGACCTCCCTCAAACTTAGAAAAACACCCCCTAGACCTCCCTCAAACTTAGAAAAACACCCCTAGACCTCCCTCAAACTTAGAAAAACACCCTCTAGACCTCCCTCAAACTTAGAGAAACACCCCCTAGACCTCCCTCAAACTTAGAGAAACACCCCCTAGATCTCCCTCAAACTTAGAGAAACACCCCCTAGACCTCCCTCAAACTTAGAGAAACACCCCCTAGACCTCCCTCAAACTTAGAAAAACACCCCCTAGACCTCCCTCAAACTTAGAAAAACACCCCCTAGACCTCCCTCAAACTTAGAAAAACACCCTCTAGACCTCCCTCAAACTTAGAGAAACACCCCCTAGACCTCCCTCAAACTTAGAGAAACACCCCCTAGACCTCCCTCAAACTTAGAGAAACACCCCCTAGACCTCCCTCGAACTTAGAGAAACACCCCCTAGACCTCCCTCAAACTTAGAAAAACACCCCCTAGACCTCCCTCAAACTTAGAAAAACACCCTCTAGACCTCCCATCAAGATAAATTTGTACATTTTTCGGTAGAAAATTGTCCCGGCCGCAGGCCGGTTCCTCTTATAATTACAGGCTCGCTATCGCTCGCCAGGAACAAATCGACACCTAGATGGCACGATAGGTTTTAAAATTACAACTAAATGGAACTAAAGGGGTTAAAATCGGCATACTAATGGGCCGAACGTCATCAAATCTGAAAACTAATGGGACTAAACACGAGGGAGAAAGGGGTTCAGAAAAACGACCTATCTCCCCTTAACGTGTGGCTTGAATGCCGTTTCTATGGCCATGACCCAATTATTTGTCTTGTTGATTTCAATAAAGCTAAACCACATCTTACTGCAAAAAGTGGCCGAGCGTATGAAACAATATGTACGTATAGGTCACACACACACACACCATATCAATCACACACACACACACTCACGTTCTCTCTCTCTCTCTCTCTCTCTCTCTCTCTCTCTCGCTCTCTCTCTCTCTCTCTCTCTCTCTCTCGCTCTCTCTCTCTCTCTCTCTCTCTCTCTCTCTCTCTCTCTCTCTCTCTCTCTCTCTCTCTCTCTCTCTCTCTCTCTCTCTCTCAGCAATCATCACGTACGTACCATACACCATATTTAATTAACCCACACACACAGCCCATTTCCCCATCATTGTTTGGCCTTGAAATATATGGAGAATATTGGGCAAGGTAAACATACTAATTATAATATACAGTAGATACCTCACTTTAGGCCACAGTATTAGAGGATCAAAATTCAATTATAGTCCCATAGATTCATTCATATATTCATTCATTCATGGATACATTTATAGATTCATTCGTAGATTCATTCTTAGATGCATTCATACTCATTTATAGATTAATTTATAGATTAATTCATAGATTCATTCATGGATTCATCCATAGATTCATTCATAGATTCATTTATAGATTCATTCATTCATAGATTCATTCATAGATTCATTCATTCATTCATAGATTAATTTATATATTAATTTATATATTACTTCATAGACTCTTTCATAGACTCATTTATAGACTCATTTATAGACTCATTTATAGACTCGTTTATACTCATTTATAGACTCATTTATAGCCTCATTTATAGACTCATTTATAGACTCGTTTATAGACTCGTTTATAGACTCATTTATAGACTCATTTATAGACTCATTTATAGACTCGTTTATAGACTCGTTTATAGACTCGTTTATAGACTCGTTTATAGACTCGTTTATAGACTCATTTATAGACTCATTTATAGACTCATTTATCAAGAATGGAGTTGAGAGGTTTATGAGTGAAAGTGGTGTTGGATGGGAAGAGGGGCGTCGGCTGACAGGGGACAGAGGTGCATGGGGCAATTCGTTAGTGGCCACCCCTTCGGGGATCATGTATGGCAATAGATAGATAGATTTATCAATTCACTTATAGATTCATTCATAGATTCAATTATCGATTAATTTATTAATTTATATATGTATACTTAGGACACAGTATAAGATGATCTACATTAATTTATAGATTCATTTATAGATTAATTTATTAATTTATAGATGTATACTTAGGACACAGTATAAGATGATCTACATTAATTTATAGATTCATTTATAGATTCATTTATAGATTCATTTATAGATTCATTTATAGATTCATTTATCGATTCATTTATCGATTCATGTATCGATTCATTTATCGATTAGTTATACTTACACTACAGTATAAGATGATATACATTCATTTATAGATTCATTTATCGATTAGTTATACTTACACCACAGTATAAGATGATATACATTCATTTATAGATTCATTTATCGATTAATATATAGATTCATTTATAGATTAGTATATGGATTAAGTTATCGATTCATTTATAGATCCATTATTTTTAAGCCACAGTATAAGATGATAATTATGCTGTAAGTGTGGCTGAGGAACTGCTTGTAGGGCCTGCTTACCTTCACCTTCCTTCCTTCCCCCACTATTATTATGACTGATTGAAATTATAGGTCTATAGGGAATACAAGGACCTTACGCTTCTCTCTCTCTGTCTCTCTCTTTTTATTTTGCTCTCTCTCTCTCTCTCTCTCTCTCTCTCTCTCTCTCTCTCTCTCTCTCTCTCTCTCTCTCTCTCTCTCTCTCTCTCTCTCTCTCTCTGAAAATATGAGGGTATATTTAAATAATGGGCTTATACACAGCATAATTACATTTTGTAGCTAGTCCATAAAATAAATATTATTTCAAGAACAAAAATATTCAATTGTGAAGGAACTATCAGTTAAAAGGGATACCTACACTAATAACTACTTCCTTAACCCTTTGAGTACTAGCGACGTCTGTTATATTGTATTCAAGCTATATTTAGACGATCTGATGCAGCTTAGGAAGGATCTGTGGTAGTAAAAAGGGTTAAGCGAGATAGTTCTCAGCCTGTTAATTAATAGTAGCCAAAATGAAGAAGATACAAAGACGTTGCCGATACAGAAAGGGTTAAGCTTGGGTAGTTCCGCAGTAAAGAACCAATAGGACCATTTGAAATTTGAGCCAGCAGATTTATTATATGATCTGATGATATACTCTGAAGTGACCAGGTGAAATGGGTGGGTTTGGTGAGAGAAGAATATGGACCTTCCCTCGGGGTTTGCGTCAATGTCAGTTATATATTGTGTGTGTGTGTGTGTTTATATTTGTGAGACCTTGTGTGATTATATTTATGCGACTGTGTGTGTGTGAGATGACATTTGTGACTGACTGTGTGTGTGTGTGTGTGTAATTATACTGTACATGTGTGTGTGACTGTTCGTGTGATATGTTTGTGGTATGTGCATGAGTTGCATTTGTGGGTATACACTATTATGACTTGCTCGTGTCTAGTTTAGGCATTGTTTGTGTGATATTGTATACTGAGTGTGTATGTGTGTGTCTGTGTCATTCATTGTTTGTTTGATATTGTATACTGAGTATATATGTGTGCGTCTGTGTCATTCATTGTTTGTTTGATATTGTATACTGAGTGTGTATGTGTGTGTCTGTGTCATTCATTGTTTGTGTGATATTGTATACTGAGTGTGTATGTGTGCGTCTGTGTCATTCATTGTTTGTGTGATATTGTATACTGAGTGTGTATGTGTGTGTCTGTGTCATTCATTGTTTGTTTGATATTGTATACCGAGTGTGTGTGTGTGCGTCTGTCATTCATTGTTTGTTTGATATTGTATACTGAGTGTGTATGTGTGCGTCTGTCATTCACTGTTTGTTTGATATTGTATACTGAGTGTGTATGTGTGAGTCTGTCATTCATTGTTTGTTTGATATTGTATACTGAGTGTGTATGTGTGCGTCTGTGTCATTCATTGGTTGTTTGATATTGTATACCGAGTGTGTATGTGTGCGTCTGTCATTCATTGTTTGTGTGATATTGTATACTGAGTGTGTATGTATGAGTCTGTGTCATTCATTGTTTGTTTGATATTGTATACTGAGTGTGTATGTGTGTGTCTGTGTCATTCATTGGTTGTTTGATATTGTATACCGAGTGTGTATGTGTGCGTCTGTGTCATTCATTGTTTGTTTGATATTGTATACTGACTGTGTGTGTATGTGTCTGTGTCATTCATTGTTTGTTTGATATTGTATACTGAGTGTGTATGTGTGCGTCTGTGTCATTCATTGTTTGTTTTATATTGTATACTGAGTGTGCATGTGTGCGTCTGTGTCATTCATTGTTTGTTTGATATTGTATACTGAGTGTGTATGTGTGCGTCTGTCATTCATTGTTTGTTTTATATTGTATACTGAGTGTGTATGTGTGCGTCTGTCATTCATTGTTTGTTTTATATTGTATACTGAGTGTGCATGTGTGCGTCTGTGTCATTCATTGTTTGTTTTATATTGTATACTGAGTGTGTATGTATGCGTCTGTGTCATTCATTGTTTGTTTTATATTGTATACTGAGTGTGCATGTGTGCGTCTGTGTCATTCATTGTTTGTTTGATATTGTATACTGAGTGTGTATGTGTGTGTGTCTGTGTCATTCATTGTTTGTTTGATATTGTATACTGAGTGTGTGTGTGTGCGTCTGTGTTATTCATTGTTTGTTTGATATTGTATACTGAGTGTGTATGTGTGTGTGTCTGTGTCATTCATTGTTTGTTTGATATTGTATACTGAGTGTGTGTGTGTGCGTCTGTGTCATTCATTGTTTGTTTGATATTGTATACTGAGTGTGTATGTGTGCGTCTGTGTCATTCATTGTTTGTTTGATATTGTATACTGAGTGTGTATGTGTCTGTCATTCATTGTTTGTTTGATATTGTATACTGAGTGTGTGTGTGTGCGTCTGTGTCATTCATTGTTTGTTTGATATTGTATACTGAGTGTGTGTGTGTGTGTGTGTCTGTGTCATTCATTATTTGTGTGATATTGTATACTGAGTGCATGTGTGCGTCTGTGTCATTCATTGTTTGTTTGATATTGTATACTGAGTGTGTATGTGTGCGTCTGTGTCATTCATTGTTTGTTTGATATTGTATACTGAGTGTGTATGTGTGTGTGTCTGTGTCATTCATTGTTTGTTTGATATTGTATACTGAGTGTGTATGTATGAGTGTCATTCATTGTTTGTGTGATATTGTATACTGAGTGTGTATGTGTGTGTCTGTGTCATTCATTGTTTGTGTGATATTGTATACTGAGTGTGTATGTGTGTGTCTGTCATTCATTGTTTGTGTGATATTGTATACTGAGTGTGTATGTGTGCGTCTGTGTCATTCATTGTTTGTTTGATATTGTATACTGAGTGTATGTGTGCGTCTGTGTCATTCATTGTTTGTTTGATATTGTATACTGAGTGTATATGTGTGTCTGTGTCATTCATTGTTTGTTTGATATTGTATACTGAGTGTGTATGTGTGTGTCTGTGTCATTCATTGTTTGTGTGATATTGTATACTGAGTGTGTATGTGTGCGTCTGTGTCATTCATTGTTTGTTTGATATTGTATACTGAGTGTGTATGTGTGCGTCTGGGTCATTCATTGTTTGTGTGATTGTATACTGAGTGTGTATGTGTGCGTCTGTGTCATTCATTGTTTGTGTGATATTGTATACTGAGTGTGTATGTGTGCGTCTGTGTCATTCATTGTTTGTGTGATATTGTATACTGAGTGTGTATGTGTGCGTCTGGGTCATTCATGTTTTGTGTGTTTGTGTATACTGAGTGTGTATGTGTGCGTCTGTGTCATTCATTGTTGTTTGTGTGTGTGTATGTACGTCTGTGTCATCGTGTGTATACTGAGTGTGTGTGCGTCTGTGTCATTCATTGTTTGTGTGATATTGTATACTGAGTGTGTATGTGTGCGTCTGTGTCATTCATTGTTTGTGTGATATTGTATACTGAGTGTGTATGTGTGCGTCTGTGTCATTCATTGTTTGTGTGATATTGTATACTGAGTGTATGTGTGCGTCTGTGTCATTCATTGTTTGTGTGATATTGTATACTGAGTGTGTATGTGTGCGTCTGTGTCATTCATTGTTTGTTTGATATTGTATACTGAGTGTGTATGTGTGCGTCTGTGTCATTCACTGTTTGTGATATTGTATACTGAGTGTGTATGTGTGCGTCTGTGTCATTCATTGTTTGTGTGATATTGTATACTGAGTGTGAGTGTGTATGTGTGCGTCTGTGTCATTCATTGTTTGTGTGATATTGTATACTGAGTGTATGTGTGCGTCTGTGTCATTCATTGTTTGTGTGATATTGTATACTGAGTGTGTATGTGTGCGTCTGTGTCATTCATTGTTTGTGTGTGATATTGTATACTGAGTGTGTATGTGTGCGTCTGTGTCATTCATTGTTTGTTTGATATTGTATACTGAGTGTGTATGTGTGCGTCTGTGTCATTCATTGTTTGTGTGATATTGTATACTGAGTGTGTATGTGTGTCTGTGTCATTCATTGTTTGGTCCCCCATGTTACTGAGTGTGTATGTGTGCGTCTGTGTCATATGTTTTGATATTAGTATACTGAGTGTGGTATGTGCGTCTGTGTCATTCATTGTTTGTGTGATATTGTATACTGAGTGTGTATGTGTGTCTGTGTCATTCATTGTTTGTGTGATATTGTATACTGAGTGTGTATGTGTGCGTCTGTCATTCATTCGCCAATGTACAGTTATTACAGAACAACTGACTTAGTGTACCAGTATTCAGCCAACATTAAGGGGGGTGACCTGCTTTTTGTTATTTCTGTCCTTTTCTCTCTTTCTCTGGCTTGTATCCATTCGGCCCCATTCAGCCAACTATTTTAAGACGTTTATCCCCATCTAGGTGTCGATTTCTTCCTGGCGAGCGATAGCGAGCCAGCATTATAATTATGAAGAAATCCGGCTTCGCCGGAGACATTTTTCTATCGAAAAATTTACAAATTTAGCCTGCTGTCTAACAAAAATTAAAAATATGCTGGCTCGCTACCGCTCACCAGTAAGAAATTGACACCTGGATGGGGATAATCGTCTTAAAACAGTAGGCTGAATGGGGCCAAATGGATACAAGCCAGAGAAAGATAGAAAAGGACAGAACACAAACAGGTCACCCCCCTTAACGCCTTCTGTACAAGCGACGTCGTTTATTTGACTCTAGTCACACTTACGCGATTTTATGAAGCTCGGGAAAAATATATGGTAGCTTAATCTGTAACCTATAAATGGGTAGATATCCTTCCTGACCTGAACATAATCGTCTTGATAGTTGCCAGAATACCTCAATGAACACACACACACACACACACACCCACACAGTACACACACACACACACACACAGTACACACACACATACAGTACACACACACACACTAATAAATCACTTTCCCTTTCCTACATCCCACCAACCTTCCCCCAAAACACACACAAGGTTAAGGCCAACCGCATTACTTCCTTCTTGGGTAATCATGGTACTTACTGCTCTTCCTTCTAGTCTAAATCCTTCCTCCCTTCCATCTCTTATACTTTATTTGTATTATTGCTATTTTCCTTGTTCCTTCCTCCCTTACATCTCTTATACTTTATTTGTATTATTGCTATTTTCCTTCCTCCCTTCAATCTCTTATACTTTATTTGTATTATTGCTATTTTCCTTGTTCCTTCCTCCCTTCCATCTCTTATACTTTATTTGTATTATTGCTATTTTCCTTGTTCCTTCCTCCCTTCCATCTCTTATACTTTATTTGTATTATTGGTATTTTCCTTGTTCCTTCCTCCCTTCCATCTCTTATACTTTATTTGTATTATTGGTATTTTCCTTGTTCCTTCCTCCCTTCCATCTCTTATACTTTATTTGTATTATTGCTATTTTCCTTGTTCCTTCCTCCCTTCCATCTCTTATACTTTATTTGTATTATTGGTATTTTCCTTGTTCCTTCCTCCCTTCCATCTCTTATACTATTGTATTATTGCTATTCCTTGTCCTTCCTCCCTTCCATCTCTTATACTTTATTTGTATTATTGCTATTTTCCTTGTTCTTTTCTCCTTTCCATCTTTTATACTTTATTTGTATTATTGCTATTTTCCTTGTTCCTTCCTCCCTTCCATCTCTTATACTTTATTTGTATTATTGCTATTTTCCTTGTTCCTTCCTCCCTTCCATCTCTTATACTTTATTTGTATTATTGCTATTTTCCTTGTTCCTTCCTCCCTTCCATCTCTTATACTTTATTTGTATTATTGCTATTTTCCTTGTTCCTTCTCCCTTCCATCTCTTATACTTTATTTGTATTATTGCTATTTTCCTTGTTCCTTCCTCCCTTCCAGTCTCTTATACTTTATTTGTATTATTGCTATTTCCTTGTTCCTTCCTCCCTTCCACTATCTTATACTTTATTTTGTATTATTGGTATTTTCCTTGTTCCTTCCTCCCTTCCATCTCTTATACTTTATTTGTATTATTGGTATTTTCCTTGTTCCTTCCTCCCTTCCATCTCCTCTTATACTTTATTTGTATTATTGGTATTTTCCTTGTTCCTTCCTCCATTCCATCTCTTATACTTTATTTGTATTATTGCTATTTTCCTTGTTCCTTCCTCCCTTCCATCTCTTATACTTTATTTGTATTATTGGTATTTTCCTTGTTCCTTCCTCCCTTCCATCTCTTATACTTTATTTGTATTATTGCTATTTTCCTTGTTCCTTCCTCCCTTCCATCTTAACTCTTATACTTTATTTGTATTATTGGGTATTTTTCCTTGTTCCTTCCTCCCCTTCCCATCTCTTGTACTTTATTTGTATTATTGCTATTTTCCTTGTTCCTTCCTCCCTTACATCTCTTATACTTTATTTGTATTATGGTATTTTCCTTGTTTCCTTCCTCCCTTCCATCCTCTTATACTTTATTTGTATTATTGGTATTTTCCTTGTTCCTTCCTCCCTTCCATCTCTTATACTTTATTTGTATTATTGGTATTTTCCTTGTTCCTTCCTCCCTTCCATCTCTTATACTTTATTTGTATTATTGCTATTTTCCTTGTTCCTTCCTCCCTTCCATCTCTTATACTTTATTTGTATTATTGGTATTTTCCTTGTTCCTTCCTCCTTCCATCTCTTATACTTTTATTTGTATATTGGTATTTTCCTTGTTCCTTCCTCCTTCCATCTCTTATACTTTATTTGTATTATTGGTATTTTCCTTGTTCCTTCCTCCCTTCCATCTCTTATACTTTATTTGTATTATTGGTATTTTCCTTGTTCCTTCCTCCCTTACATCTCTTATTACTTTATTTGTATTATTGCTATTTTCCTTGTTCCTTCCTCCCTTACATCTCTTATACTTTATTTGTATTATTGGTATTTTCCTTGTTCCTTCCTCCCTTCCATCTCTTATACTTTATTTGTATTATTGGTATTTTCCTTGTTCCTTCCTCCCTTCCATCTCTTATACTTTATTTGTATTATGGATATTTTCCTTGGTCCTTCCTCCCTTCATCTCTCTATACTTTATTTTGTATTATTGGTATTTTCCTTGTTACTTCCTCCCTTCCATCTCTTATACTTTATTGTATTATTGCTATTTCCTTGTTCCTTCCTCCTGTCCATCTCTTATACTTTATTGTATTATTGGTATTTTCCTTGTTCCTTCCTCCCTTCCATCTCTTATATGTTATTTGTATTATTGGGATTTCCCTTGTTCCTTCATCCCTTCCATCTCTTATACTTTATTTGTATTATTGGTATTTTCCTTGTTCCTTCCTCACTTCCATCTCTTATACTTTATTTGTATTATTGGTATTTTCCTTGTTCCTTCATCCCTTCCATCTCTTATACTTTATTTGTATTATTGGTATTTATTTTTTCCCTTGTTCCTTCCTACCCTTCCATCTCTTATACTTTATTTTGTATTATTGGTATTTTCCTTGGTTCCATCCTCCCTTCCATCTCTTATACTTTATTTGTATTATTGGTATTTTCCTTGTTCCTTCCTCCCTTCCATCTCTTATACTTTATTTGTATTATTGGTATTTTCCTTGTTCCTTCCTCCCTTCCATCTCTTATACTTTATTTGTATTATGGTATTTTCCTTGTTCCTTCCTCCCTTCCACTCTTATACTTATTTGTATTATTGGTATTTTCCTTGTTTCCTTCCTCCCTTCCATCCCTTATACTTTATTTTTATTATCTGTCTTTTCCTTGTTCCTTCCTCCCTTCCATCTCTTATACTTTATTTGTATTATTGGTATTTTCCTTGTTCCTTCCTCCCTTCCATCTCTTATACTTTATTTGTATTATTGGTATTTTCCTTGTTCCTTCCTCCCTTCCATCTCTTATACTTTATTTGTATTATTGGTATTTTCCTTGTTCCTTCCTCCCTTCCATCTCTTATACTTTATTTGTATTATTGGTATTTTCCTTGTTCCTTCCTCCCTTCCATCTCTTATACTTTATTTGTATTATTGGTATTTTCCTTGTTCCTTCCTCCCTTCCATCTCTTATACTTTATTTGTATTATTGCTATTTTTCCTTGTTCCTTCATCCCTTCCATCTCTTATACTTTATTTGTATTATTGGTATTTTTCCTTGTTCCTTCCTCCCTTCCATCTCTTATACTTTATTTGTATTATTGGTATTTTCCTTGTTCCTTCCTCCCCTTCCATCTCTTATACTTTATTTGTATTATTGGTATTTTCCTGTTCCTTACTCCCTTCCATCTCTTATACTTTATTTGTATTATTGGTATTTTCCTTGTTCCTTCCTCCCTTCCATCTCTTATAATTATTTGTATTATTGGTATTTTCCTTGTTCCTTCCTCCCTTCCATCTCTTATACTTTATTTGTATTATTGGTATTTTCCTTGTTCCTTCCTCCCTTCCATCTCTTATAGTTTATTTGGATTATTGGTATTTTCCTTGTTCCTTCCCTCCCTTCCATCTCTTATACTTGATTTGTATATTGGTATTTTCCGTGTTCCTTCCTCCCTTCCATCTCTTATACTTTATTTGTATTATTGGTACTTTTCCTTGTTCCTTCCTCCCTTCCATCTCTTATACTTTATGTGTATTATTGGTATTTTCCTTGTTCCTTCCTCCCTTCCATCTCTTATACTTTATTTGTATTATTGGTATTTTCCTTGTTCCTTCCTCCCTTCCATCTCTTATACTTTATTTTGTATTATTGGTATTTTCCTTGTTCCTTCCTCCTATCCATCTCTTATACTTTATTTGTATTATTGGTATTTTCCTTGTTCCTTCCTCCCTTCCATCTCTTATACTTTATTTGTATTATTGGTATTTTCCTTGTTCCTTCCTCCCTTCCATCTCTTATACTTTATTTGTATTATTGGTATTTTCCTTGTTCCTTCCTCCCTTCCATCTCTTATACTTTATTTGTATTATTGGTATTTTCCTTGTTCCTTCCTACCTTCCATCTTTTATACTTTATTTGTATTATTGGTATTTACATTGTTCCTTCCTCCCTTCCATCTCTTATACTTTATTTGTATTATTGGTATTTTCCTTGTTCCTTCCTCCCTTCCATCTCTTATACTTTATTTGTATTATTGGTATTTTCCTTGTTCCTCCTCCTTCCATCTCTTATACTTTATTTGTATTATTGGTATTTTCCTTGTTCCTTCCTCCCTCCCTCTCTATACTTTATTTGTATTCTTGGTATGTTTCTTACTTCCTCCCTGATCTCTTATATATTTGTATTATTGGTATTTTCCTTGTTCCTTCCCTCCCTTCCATCTCTTATAATCCTTGATTTGTATATGGTATTGTATTTTCCTTTGTTCCTTCCCTCCCTTCAATATCTTATACTTTATTTGTTTATTGGTATTTGGGTATGTCCTGTTCATTCCCTTCCTCTTCCATCTATTAGTAATTTCCTTTGGGGGGTATTATTGCATTTGCCTTTCCTTGTTACTTCCTTCCTTCCATCTCTTATTACTTTATTATTATTATTGCTATTTTCATTGTTCCTTCCTTCCTTCCATCTCTTATTACTTTATTCTTATTATTGCTAGTTCCTTGTGCACCTTCTACCCGTCAATTCTTAAGACTTGATTTATTGTATTATTAGTATCTTCCTTGTTACTTCCTTCCTTCCATCTCTTATTACTGTATTCTTATTATTGCTATTTTCATTGTTCCTTCCTTCCTTCCATCTCGTACTCACCCTTTATGTGTATTATTGGTATTTTCCTTGTTCCTTCATCCCTTCCATCTATTATACTTTATTTGTATTATTTGGTATTTTCCTTGTTCCTTATCCCTTACCATCTCTTATAACTTTTATTTGTATTATTGGTATTTTCCTTGTTCCTTCCTCCCTTACATCTCTTTATACTTTATTGTATATTGGTATGTTCCCTTGTTTCCTTCCTCCCTTCATCGCTTATACTTTATTTGTATTATTGGTATTGTCTGTTTCCTTCCTCACTTTAATATCTTATTACTTTTATTTGTATTATTGCTATTTTAGCTTGTTCATTCCTCCCTGCAATCTATTATACTGGTATTTGCTATTATGGATTTCATGTTCCTTCCTCCCTTCCATCTCTTAT
>CM064527.1:45226701-45288182 GCA_032716605.1 Paralithodes platypus | reverse complement strand
GGTCACATATATTTACTAAGAGAGATAACTGGGAGACCATAATTATATATAATTATATACGTCCATAAAATAACAATATTACATAAATACATAACCCCCCCACACCCATGTAAAAAACATATAATATATATATATTAAATGGCCCCACAAACCATGGGGTACAACTGGGACCAGGGAGGGGGGGGGGACGGTGGGAAAACCTAGGGGGGGGGGGACTTCCGTTGCCAATAAAACCTTCCAAACCAAAACCATCAAACAACAACAAAAAACAACAAAAACAAAACACACCTACCACCAAAACCAAACATTATATGAGATACAGGGAATTACAGGTTACAACAGGGTAAACAAAGATTATAGGTGTTCTTTAAATATTGAAGGGGGTTCTAGGTTTTCCTTGTATTTACATTTTGCCAATGGCCTTTAAATAAGGAACAGTTACTCTGGAAATTTATACTATAACACATACAATCGCTTGTAAGTTCTCACCAACCACCCCCCAACCAACAAAAACACACACACACACCATTACATAAATTTACATTTAACATGACACCCCACACAACAAAACCCCCCACCCAAAACACACACAACACCCCCACACACCACCCACACACACACCAAGGAAACATTTGTTGTAATACAAAGGTAATTAATTTCAAAACATCAGAGCCAAGCGGGGGGTGGACCTAATAAAAAAAAAAACCTAAAAAAAAAAAAAAAAAAAAAAAATAAAAAAAAAAAAATCATAAAAAAAACCGATTTATATCCAAAAATTATCTAATTAAAATTCCCACGGTGTGTTGGCCCCCCCCACTATACCCTGTTCAAAATAAGCCAGGGCCAAAAACAAAACTCTTGAACATTAAAAACCTTCTATTTAAAAAAAACTTCACACACGACTAGAGTAATCGAGCTAATATTTCTACCATTTGGGAAGGGTCAGCCAGGGAATGGTTGTGCAAATTTCCAGCCCATTTGAATAATGGTCAGGAAACAATGAGAAAAAGCGGAAAGTCAAGTGAGGGAGAGAGGAATTGAAAAGGGACAGTGAGATCCAATAATGGATAATGGAGGTGAGGGAATTGAAGATAGTGAGGAGGGATAATTAAAAGGGATACTGTAAAAGCGAAAATTAAAGATAGTGAAAACATTAAAGATAGTGAGAAAATTAATGATAGGGAGATAATTAAAGATAGTGAGATAGTTAAATATAGTGAGATAATTAAAGATAGGTGGAGGGGGATCATTAAAAAGGATATTGAGATCATTAAAAGGGATAGTAAGGATCATTAAAAAATAGGTTAAAGAAATTTTAAAAATGATAGTGAGAATAAATTAAAGATAGTGGCAGGATAATTAAAAAGATAAGTTCTAGGGTTTGTGACCGTTTGGACGGTGGTGAGGGCGGAAGAAGCGGCCACTATGATCTAGACTAAAATACCCCTCTCTCTCTCTCTCTCTCTCTCTCTCTCTCTCTCTCTCTCTCTCTCTCTCTCTCTCTCTCTCCTACCCAGCTGTTTTTGTGAATTCTGAGAAGCAGAAAGTATTGTCATGATCTCTTTTTCTTTGTCTCTTCTCTCTCTCTCTCTCTCTCTCTCTCTCTCTCTCTCTCTCTCTCTCACTCCCTCTCCCTCTCCTCCTTCTCTCTCTCTCTCACTCCCTCTCCTTTTCTCTATCCTTCTCACTCACACGCACACAAACTCTCTCTCCCGGTACTAGGGCACTGGTGACGTCACAGTTCTGGCATCATAACCACCACCACACACTCCCACACTTTGGCACCACACACTTCCACTAAACTCTACGTTACATACACACACACTCCCACACTTTGGCACCACACACTTCCACTAAACTCTACGTTACATACACACACACTTCCACACTTTGGCACCACACACTTCCACTAAACTCTACGTTACATACACACACACACTTCCATACTTTGGCACCACAGGTTTTATGAAATTTCGGCACCAGAAACTTGGGCACCGAATTTTCGGCACCAGAAACTTGGGCACCGCATTTTCGGCACCATGATATTTGGGCACCTAGAATGTTCGGCACCATGACATTTGGGCACCTAGAATTTTCGGAACTGTGACATTTGGGCACCTAGAATTATGGGCACCTTGACATTTGGGCACCTAGAATTTTCGGCACCTACTAGAAAATATATAAGTAAAAGGAACAGTCAGAGTAAGCTATGGGTATGGCAGAGATCGCTCAGCTCTCCCTCTGATAGACCAGCCCATCACCACATATCTATAATAGAACCCAATCCTCTCAGCATCAGCTAGGAAAGGCCCTAGAAAGCAGCCTTTGGCGAGGGGATAGCTTCCCTATTTCACCTCCTTTCGGGGTTGGGCACCCGCCCAGAGATTACACGGATTAACACCACCATCTCTCAAGGTAGCGTAATTTTTCTGGTTATTTCGTCCCTTATAGGCGCTTCGAAGGGAAATAATTGTTTAAGAATACCACCCTATGGCATCCGAGTGTACTAAATGGCTAAGTTACTCACCTATCGTAGTAATAAGAATGATAGAGTAGAAGAGTGCCCCCGTGAGAGTCCACTGTTGGGTGTTTTGGTCCTCCTTACCGTCCCAACCATCGTTCTTTATGGCCCGGATTAGCGACCGTTCAAAGTTCATCAGTTCAGACCGTACAGAGTCGGTCCAGTTCAACTCCTTCAGTACGTTGATCTGGTTCGTGATGTTCCAGATCTGGTCCGTCACCTGGTGGGAGGATACAAAGTAAATTGGTAAGGTTTATTGTCGCTTGAGAACAATATTTGAAGCATCCATACATCCTTCACATTCAGTAAACCCTCCTCACACACATATCGCACACCCGTACTTCTCCTTTAGCCCTTTAATCTGGTTTGTGTGGGGGGGGGGGTATCAGGTAGATTTGTACATTTTATTATTGGTTGAAAGATATATTTGAAGCATCCATACATCCTTCTCATACAGTACACCCTCCTCACACATATTTTGTTTTTAAATCGTTCTTAACACCCATGTATGAATGCATGTGATTCTCCCAGGATTCGAACCTAGGATATCACATACAAAAATTACACGCTCTAACCATTACACCATCAAGACAGTTATAAGTACGGCAAAACCCGTACTTCTCATTTAGCCCCTTGATCTGGTTTGTGTGGGGAAGGTACAGGGTATATGTGTAAGGTTTATTGTAGGTTGAAAGCTATAGTTGAAGCATCCATGCATCCTTCACATGCACCCTCCTCACACATACTGTACACATAGCAAACAAAATCATTAATAAATTTGTCATGCAAACGTATTGATATTTGGCTTCTTATATCGTAAAAATTAATTTTGTAAACAGCCTTTCAAATATAGTTAGCCAATCCATCAATGAATGAGCAAAGCCATAAGGATATATACAGTATGTACCGGAATCTGAAGAAGGCCTACTGATACATAATTGCTCACTTACGAGTTTAGGGCTATAAGGAAGTTGGAGTTCTTACATCGGTATTTAGCAAAATTGCCGGCTAAAATGTGGTTGCCTTGCATATATTAATACATACAATCAAATATAGCATTCTTTCAAACCATCACAAACTCCCATGACGTATATAATTATGATAAACATCGATACCTAAAGCTCCAGTCTTGGCGCTATTCTTGACTTACAGTGTGCTGGCTTAATAATCCAGAAGGGTTGATAGCCTCTGAAGTCCTATTTTAACTAACTAATTAACCCCCTCCGCCACATATGACGCGATCGCGTCATATGGCAGTTTCGCCCAAAAGTATCATATGAACTTAGTGAAATAGCTCAATAATAAGTTTATGACGCAATTTGCGTCATATTGAGCTCGGTAAGTTAGGTAAGTTAGATCATAATCTGTCGGTTGGTGGTAACCCCAAATTCCTCCGACTTCTAACGGTCCCTCAGTGTGAGAAAAAGTGTTGTGGGGGAAATACCGGGCGCTTGGCAACCCCTAACTTTTGTAAGTTAATATGTCGGGGAGGGGGGGGGTTAACCTGAAACACGCAGGTGGTCAGTTGACAAGTCAAGAGAGTAACAAAACACCCTTCGCCCCCCTCAACACTTCGAAAAGTAGATACGAGGGTGTCGTTGTAAAGGCTTACCGTATCCCTCAATATCTTCAAAGCCACCACAGGGAAATATTATATACAAATAATAAGAAAGTCAATCAGTCAGTTAGTAGCCAGCCCTTACTCCCACAAGGGGTAGGGAGGATCAGCAAGATACACAAGAAAAGGAGGTGACAGGAAAAGAACACATATAACAGTTCGCCCACAAAAAGAAACTAACCAAAATACTCTACTCACATTTTCTCGAACCTTGGACATATTCTTCTTGACCTCCAGTTCGTGTTCGCTCTCCAGGCGGTGGAAGGTGTAGCCCCCGACGATGGTGTAACCGACCACCAGGGAGACCAGACCGATGTGGCTGATGAGAAACTTGACGATGTTTTTGAAGTAGTACCCGCAGTCTCCGCATTGTCCGTTCCCTCCGCCACCGCCACCTCCGCCTCCGCCTCCTCCGCCCCGCCCACCTTCGTCGCGCATCTTTGGGAGTTCGGCGGTTGGTCCCTTTTCACAGTTTTATTAGTATTGTCTTTGTTTTTGTTTTTGTATTTTCTTGTGTGTTTTTGGTATTTTCTTGTGCTGTTTTGTATATTCTTTAGTATTTTAGTATTTTCTTGTGTTTTGAGGTATTTTCTTGTTTTTTTCGTTAATCTTTTGGGATTTTCTTTTGTTTATGGTATTTTCCTTTGTTTATTTTTGGTATTTTCTTTTATTTTGTGTGCTACATTTGGTTACGTTAATTAGTGTGAGCTATAGGCCTACTTTAAATACATTATCTTCATTTCGTTAATTTAACATGTAATGCAGTGAGGATGCACTTATGCACTTAGAAAATACTATTTATTCCTTCACCAATATCATATCCAATTACTATTCTACCTCTTTTAGGTTCGATTCCCGGGTGGAGCACACGCTTTCACTAATTTCATTGGGTGGTGTTTGGTGCTGTGAGTGGAATGAATAAACTAGATTATTGCCCCAATTCTTTAGTTTTCTCATAACTGGTGCATCATTTTCCCTTCCTAATTACACCATAATGATATAATGGTGGTGTTATTGTTTATGCCATAGTGAGGTTGGGTTGGTGCTGTAAGGGATCCTCCTTTGTTCTCATCTCTTATGTTATTATGTTCTTATGTTCTACTGATTTACGTTGGCATTCTGGTACATGGAGTTTTATGCCAAGTTCTTAAGTTTGTTTTCTTTCTTTTCTTTATTTTGGTTTTATTTTGCACCCTAGACCTTCATCAAGCTTAAACACATACCCTCAAGACCCCTCTTTGACTTACATTTGTACATTTTTCGTTATAAAAATGTCCCGGCCAATTGCAGGCTCGTTATTGCTCGCCAGGAGAAAATCGACACCTAAATGGCACGAAAGGTCTTAACATTTACAAAGAAATGGATTGTGCGAAAGGTCTTAAAATTGACAAAGAAATGGGGGCGAAAAGTCTTAATATCATCAAACTAATACTTGAGTGTTTAGACGTATGAAGCTCTGTTTATGTGCTCAGCTTATGGGGCAAACATCTTAAAATCTCAAAGCTAATGGGTCTAAACATGCAGGAGAAGGGGGTCCAGAAATAACACCCCCTTAATACTCTTATCACACTGGTTGGAGAACTTTACTATGTTGATTCTCTGGTGAATTGATGTAGTTTTTCACAGTTTTCTTGATTGAGGCCTCAGTTCACACGCTGAAAATGGAAAAGGAAAATATATAACTTTTGTTTTTTCTCATACAAGTTCAAAGATAATTTTATTCAAACAATATTGAATGCATAAAAATGAAATAGATCATACAATTTTAACTATAGTCCGTTCATTCTAAGTTGGGTAGAAATCGTAACCTCTAACCTCTGTAACTCAAAAAAGACTTGAGCAAATGGGCTGTCAATTTCCACACCTATTCCCTAACCAACTCTTCCCATTTGGTAGAAAAATTAGTGCGATTACTATAGTCCTTTTTGAGTTACAGAGGTTAGAGGTTACGATTTCTGCCCAACCTAGAATTAACAGACTAACAATATCTCTCTATCTATCTATCTATCTATCTATCTATCTATCTATCTATCTATCTATCTATCTATCTATCTATCTATTGCCAGATGCCTTGATCCCAGAGGGGGTGGCCACGAAAAAATTATACTAATGTTCCTGTCATTCCTCAGCCAGCGCCTCTCATCCCACCCAACACCAGTCACTCGTACACCTCTTAAGGGAGCCCACCTCTCTTTTTTTCTCTTTCTCTCCCTCTCTCTTTGGCTTGTATCCATTCGGCCTCATTCAGCCTACTGTTTTAAGACGTTTACCCCCATCCAGGTGTCAATATTTTTCTGGCAAGCTGTTGCGAGCCAGCATATATATATTTGTGTTTTACAGCAAGCTAAATTTGTAAATTTGTCGATAGAAATATTTCTCCGGTGAAGCCGGATTTCTACATACAATGCTGGCTCGCTATCGCTCGCCAGGAAGAAATCGACACCTGGATGGGGATAAACTTCTTAAAACAGTTGGCTGAATGGGGCCACATGGATACAAGTCAGAGAAAGAGAGAAAAGGAGATAAATATAAAAAAAGCAGGTGACCCCCCTTAACTCCATCCTTCTATCTTATTCTTGATCTGCCTCTCCCCGCTGCCCTTCCACCTTACTCTCATATGCTCTTTTAGTAATGCTCTCACTCTCCATACGATCCATATGACCAAACCAGCTCACGGTATTCTTCTTTACATGCTCCAGCACATCCACGCCCTAACAGCATTGCTCTAATACTTTCTTGTGTGTTTGTTTATCTCTCCATGTGACTACTTGTACACAGTTCTCAAGTAACTCATATCAACCACTCTCATTCTTGATTTATGCTTC
Source organism: Paralithodes platypus (assembly GCA_032716605.1). Taxonomy (NCBI): domain Eukaryota; kingdom Metazoa; phylum Arthropoda; class Malacostraca; order Decapoda; family Lithodidae; genus Paralithodes; species Paralithodes platypus. The sequence goes on along the minus strand of CM064527.1, from coordinate 45,281,218 downwards.
TCCAACAACGTCCACACTTCACTCGGCACCACTACACTTCTGACTTCGCAATCATTGACTTCTTTACTTCCATTATCACCACCCTATTCCTTGCCACTGTTTTCAGCATAGGACTATAGGTAGCGCCAGAGAACTTGACAACAATACTGACCCCTTAACTTCTTATAACTCGAAATAAAAATTAAATCAATCGGGCTGACGTTTATATAATTTGGGAAGAGTCCACCAAGAAATAGCTGTGGATATTTACAGCCAGTTTGCTCTAGGCCCTTTTTGAGTTACAGAGAGGTTAGGGATCAAAATTATTGTCAAGTTCGTTGGCGCTACCTTTACCTACAACCCTCCTCCCCTACTGCACCCTCTCTCACTCTTCATCCTCCTAACTCCCATCTTTACTCATCACACTGCCCAAATATTTAAATTGGCTGACATTCTCCATCAAACGACCATTCAACCTCACTTAACCCTTTCAAGATACGATTATGCATTTCTTTTCTGTTTCTGGCTATTATTAGACGATTTAATACAATTTAGGAAGGATTGGTAGGAACTATAAGGGTAAAATTATCTCCATAAACCCTCTGACTTCCATATAGGCCTACTCTTCCTAATCTGAATAAAATGGTCTACTAATAGCCAGAAAACATAAAAGAAATGTGTAATCGGATCTTGAAAGAGTTAACAAACTGTGACTACATTCCTCCCCAACGCCATATACCTTAAGATAAAATTAGATATGGACGAGATGGGTTGGGTGTGAATGGGATCTGCCATGTATGGGCCAATCGGCTCTCTGCAGACTACTCCCGTGTTCTTATGCTTACTGTTTACTACATTGATCTTTAGGCTCCATTTCTCGCACAATATTTATAGCGGATTTATATAATCATTATAGTTCTGTCCCAAAGTATATATAATCACCAAAGAAAATACTGAAATATATAATTAATATGCTTAATTGCTAATCAACCATTTTCAACAAATGTTAATGTCTTTCAAGTGGCTATTATCAGGTAGATTCCAAAATAAATGCTGGTGTTCCCCAGGGATCAGTTTTGGCCCCAATTATGTTCCTCATTCATATCAATGATCTCATATCTACCACTCATAATCCAATACATTCCTACGCAGATGACTCAACACTCCACAGTTCCTTCACATTTACCAATTCTTTCACCCAACCCGATCTTACAAATTCAAAAATAAACACTGCAATTTCTCTGAACCAGGACCTTTCTAGAATTAATGGATGGGGACAAAAGAATATAGTTTCCTTTAATGCACAGAAAACCAAGTACATTCAATTTTCTAACCGACAGAATCTCACTGACTCCCTTATATTTTTTAATGATGTAAATATTCCCACTTCCCCTAGTATTGACATTCTCGGTGTAACATTAACTACTAACTTGAGCTGGACACATTATGTTAGAAGCATTGCTAAGAATGCCTCTAAAAAACTGGGACTCCTGTACAGAGTTCGAGAATTCTTCACTGACGAGCAGTTGCCCGTAATATATAGAAGTCATGTGCGTTCTCAGATGGATTACTGTTCACCTCTGTGGGGTGGAAGTGGAGTGGTTGCATTGAGGCAGTTGGACAAAATTCAAAATAAAGCTATTAGATTAATCAATAACCCAGCAATCACACAGGACCTTCCTACATTATCCATACGAAGAAACGTTGCATCCCTTGCATTATTCTACAGATATTTTCACAGCAATTGTTCCGAGGAACTTGATTCAATTGTGCCGCCTCTCCACATCTTTCCCCGTAGAACTAGGGCAGCTGAGAGCGCCCATGAATTTACACTTTCTCCTCCACAATGCAGAACTTCTGCATATCAGAATTCATTTATCCCCAGAGCTACTACTCTTTGGAATTCACTTCCCTCGAATTGCTTTCCACAAACTTACAATCTACAAATGTTTAAATCCAGTTGTTACAAACATTTTATGAATGGAGGATGCCTTTAGGCACATGGACCTTTTTGTTTTATCTGTGTTTTTCCTTCCTCCGTTCGTTGTCTCTTTAAAAAAAAAAAAAAAAAAAAATACTTTCAAAATTCTAACAAACACAACTGCTTCAGCTATATATTGACTATAGTTTAGATAGATTGGGTGGGACGGTAACACGCAGGAAATAACTTTAATTTTGTGTGTGTGTGTGTGTGTATGTGTGTTTTTTTTCCCAAACTAAATATAACCAACTTTAAGGTTTGTTGTAAAAGAAAGTTGGAGAAGATTAGGTCCAGGCGTAAAATGTACAATACACCTAATTTCCCGAGGCAATATTTAAATACTATCTCGAGTAACTCCCTCAGGTCATCTCCTTAAGGGAGTGTTTACTGGACACCCTTTACCCTCATGCTTAGCCCCATTAGTTTTGAGATTTTAAGATATTCGCCCCATTACTTTGGCAATTTAATTACAAAACCTTTTGTGCCATTTAGGTATTGATTTTTTTCCTGACGAGCGATAACAAGCAGCCTGCAATTTAGGAAGAATCGGCATTTGGCCAGGCCAATTTTCTACCGAAAAATGCACAAATTTATCTCTAAAGGGGGTCTTGGGGGGGTATTTTTTTAAAGTTGTATAGAGGTCTTGGGAGAAAACTTAAACAAAAAATAAAAATAATAATAATGATAATAGATAAATTAATATATACACAAATAAATACAAATCTCCTCTTGAGCTGAATAAAATCGTCTAATGATACCCAGAAAAGATGTTAATAAAAGCCTGATGGTGGTAAAGAGGTAAAAGACTAGCCCAGATCGCCAATAAAATCCGCCCCTCCTTGCCCTCGGGGTAATATTTAGAGTGGTCTGGTGCGGGTACGTCAAACACCTTCCGCCTTATCATACCTCCAAGGGTAAACAATGTGTGGAGGGGAGAGAGAGAGATAGTATGTACAAAGGAGTACAAAGGAAATCAAGCAACAACAGATCTAGTGACCCTTCTAGGTTGCTTGTCCTCCAAAACACTGAGGATCAAGTGTCCAAACAGTGGTTTAGAGTGGGTAAGGGAACATTGGAAAGGGAACTACTGCCCTGCCACTAACGTGGCAGGACTAGGAAGTTAGTAGGGGACATATGGGTTAGTAACTGAGGGGAGGATAAAGTTATTCATTTACAAACGCAGTCAGTCGCGGGTTTGATGCGAGATATTTGTCTAGGCGGAATTTAAATGAATCAACGGTGCTGCAGTCTATAACGTCTCGGGGAAGCCCATTCCACAAGTTGACAACTCGATTGAAGAAGAAATTCTTAGATTCGTGCGAGTTAAAAGATTTACCAATAATTTTGCAAACCGTTTCCCCGCGTGTAATTAGATTGGTCGATAGTGAAGTACTTACTACAGTTCATATTGTCGATGCCTTTGATGATTTTGAACACTTGAATTAAGTCGCCTCTTAATCTGCGCTGGGTTAAAGGAAATAGATTTAATTCTCTAAGACGCTCTTCGTATGGTTTGTTCTTTAGGCTAGGTATCATTTTGGTAACTCTACGTTGAACTCGTTCTAGCTTGTTTATATCTTTTTGGTAATAAGGGCACCAGGATTGAACGCAGTATTCCAGAAGAGGGCGGACTAAGGAATTGTAAAGGGTTAGGATAACTTCTTTGGATTTATGCTCAAATGACCTGCCTATAAAGCCAATTATTTTGTTTGCCTTCTTAACAACTTCTGAACATTGTTGACTCGGTTTTAGGTTACTCGATATTGTTACTCCCAGATCAGTTTCTCTGTTTACATTCTTAAGCTGAGTGCCATTCATCGAATAGTTTTGCTTTCTCATTTAGGTATCCGACATGTAGTACTTTACATTTATCCGCATTGAAACTCATTTGCCAAATTTGGGCCCAACATGACAATTTATCTAGATTGTGTTGCATATCGTCAACTTGTTCTTTTGAGAGTACGCTATTTGCAATTTTTGTATCGTCAGCAAATTTTGAGATTGTGCAGGTGAGACCCTCATCTATGTCGTTGATGTAAATTAGAAAGAGAATTGGTCCTAGTACCGATCCCTGGGGTACCCCGCTACTTACATTGGTCCATTTAGATGCCTTACCGTTTATGACTACCCTTTGCTTTCTGTTGCTGAGCCAATTTTCTATCCATTTCAACACACCGTCTTGTATTCCATGCGCTTTTAGTTTTAGCAGTAAACGTTTGTGGGGAACTTTGTCAAAGGCCTTTTGAAAATCAAGGTATATAATATCTACAGCTTTACTCTCATCGTAGAGGTTGAGGATATCGTGGAAGAAGTCTAAGAGGTTTGTTAAACAGGAACGTTTTTTACGAAAGCCGTGTTGAGTATCTTTAAGTATGTTATTTTCCTCCAAGTGATTTACGAGTCTGTCTCGTATGACCGTTTCTAGCATTTTACATACAACTGAGGTTAAGCTAATTGGACGATAGTTACTGGGTAGGGATTTGCTGCCTTTTTTGAATATCGGTGTTACGTTGGCTAGTTTCCACTGATCAGGCATAGTTCCAGACTGCAAGGATTTATTGAATAGTAATGTCAGTGGTTTGGAGAGCTCATTCTTAGCTTCCTTTAGAACTCTAGGCGAGATTGTATCAGGTCCTGGCGTTTTATTTACCTTGAGTTTATCTAAACAATTCAATACTTCTCTCTCTGTAACGGTGATATTGCTTAGAACATCTGAATTATCAATCTGAATCGGCGATGGTGTAGGGATATCACTGAGGTCTTCTGTTGTAAAAACTGATGCAAAGAAGGTATTGAGGGCATTACTCATTTGTACTTCGTCTTTGGTGTATTCTCCTTTTTCATCGACTAACGGTCCAACAGTTGAAGTAACTACTTTTTTCTTTCTGATATAACTATAGAATTCTTTCGGGTTTGTTTTACTTTGATTCGCAATATGTAACTCTAAGGTCTTTTTACTTTGCTTAATTAACTTTTTGGCTTTGCGTCGTAGCTCTACAAATTTCACCCGTTCTTCGTCATTTTGTGAGGATTTTAATCTATCATTAGCACATTTTTTAGCAAGCAGGCAGTTTGAAATATCTTTATTCCACCATTTGGGCTTATTATTATGGCCTGGACGCCGTATTTTCGATGGTATGCAGTCTTGCACTGCTTTTAGGTAAGTGGTTTCGAATAACTTCCAAGATGTATTTATGTCGTTATTGTTAATTAAAAAGCTCCAGTCAGTTTCTTTAAACATAGCTCTAAGTTTATGGAAGTTTGCTTTCTTGAAATTAGGGACTTTTTCGATGCTACTATTTGGTTCGTTACTAGTAAACTTTAAAGTGAAAGTTATCGTACGATGGTCGCTGTTACTGAATTCATCACCAACATTCAAATTCTCTATCAATTCTTCTTTTGTTGCAAGTACAATGTCAAGAACGTTATTACCAGTTATGTGTGTGAGAAAGAGTGTGTGTGTGTGTGTGTGTGTGTGATTGAGAGTAAGAGTAGGTACAGTATGTCAAACACCTCCAGCTTTATCATACCTCCACGGGTAAACAATGTGTGGAGGGGAGAGAGAGAGAGTGTGTGTGAGAGAGAGAGAGAGATAGAGTGTGTGAGAGAGAGTGAGTGTGAGAGAGAGCACTGTTAGTATAGTTCAGTGAGAGAGGGAGGAAGAGAGAGTCAGTGTGAGTGTGTGTGTGTGTGTGAGTGAGGGTAAGAGTATGTATTGGCTAGCTCTTTATCCGTGTACAGGTAAACAACGTAAGAGAGGGCAGGGCGGAAGTGGAAGTGAGTATAGCCTATCAGGTAAACTCATAATCAATCAATCATTCAATCTTTTAAGGAGCTAGGAGATTCTTTCTATGAATTTTCCTCCTTAGACTTCCATCAAGCTTGGAAAATACCCTCAAGACCCCTCTTTGAGATGTATTTGTGCATAGTGGTACCCGGCCAAAGACTGGTTCCTCCTAAATTGCAGGCTTGCTTTTGCTCGCCAGCATTGAATTAACACAAATGGCACATGTGTTCTTCAAATTGACAAATAAATGGAGTAAAAAGTCGCTACTTACAAGGCCAGTGTTGAGCCCTATACATAATGAACAGGGCCATAATGTCGTTTTGCCAACTGACAGCCTAATAAAAAACTATAAAACAAAATTCCAGAAGACGGAAAATTTACTTGAATTAGCCATAAAATTGTTCAGTTCTCTATGATGCTTGATGTGCATAGAAAACGTACCAGTTTGTTTACACTACAATGGCGCCCGGTCAGAAGCAAGATAGTGAACCACTGTCGCGTGTCTATTACTTTTACCGGAACTATCGAGTGATCTGATAATTATTAGTGCTCTTCAACAATGAATGGGAGGTCCAAGCATCGTCTAGCATTGCAGGAGTATGGAAAGAAGCTCAGAATCTCCGATTCTCCGAATCCAGGATAAGGATGAGGGTGGGCCTGGAACCTCTAGACTTCAGATCATCAGATGACATTTGACTAAAGTAGGTTGAGCAATCTATGTTATGTAATTGTAGGTATTGTATAAACTATTCTCTCTCATACCATCTTCATACTGTACAAATGTACTTCTTCCTACTTTAACTGCTCGATCATAGGCCTACATTGAACTAGCCATTCTGGTGTACTATTTTGTGTGTTACGTTGACTGTTGACAACTGACTGGAATATCCGTATCATATCCTGGTCCCTTGGGTCAGTACCGTATCATTGTTGTCGGCAGAATAGGCTAGTTGACCCTTCCTACCGGTGCCGGTCTCTTGCTCTATCCTTTTTCTTCTAGCCTAGCCTAGTACTTTAGTGCCGTATGACCTTTGTTGTCTGGTGCTATAATTAGGCCTATAATAGTGTAGGCTAAACCAGCAAGTGTTTAGTGTTTTATTTTATTTTTTTTATTCGCCAATTTCGAATAGGTCCTATCGAAGATCAGGCTGTTGTCAGTATTCTTTTTTTACATTCACTGGGATCGTAGGCTAGCCTATTTCGAATATCGAATTTTCGATTATCAGGCTGTTTTCAGGCGGCTCAAGTGGTTGCAGCCCTACGAGGAAGATGAAATAACCAGGCGAGTGTGTGAACAGTGTGATATAGATAGGCTACTGATATGTTGTAGATTGTAGGCTAATTTAAGCGTACTGAAACAGTGAAAATAGTTATTCGTTAGGCCTACTTGTTACTTATTTAATAAGTAACAGCATTGAAAATAGTTAATTGTAACTTTTTCGAATTATTCCCTAAACTAAATGACTTAATTCAACTTTAAATAAGAGAATCCGAAAACATCAGAGAATTATAGGCTATGATGTTTGACCTACAGGCAGCTCTCGGGCAGCATAATCTGCATGGTTTTTACTCCTTGTTTCTCATTTGAATAAGTAAAAGAGTACTGAGAACAGTTACTTATTACTTGTTTCCTATTTTAATAAGTAGCAGTTACTTATTCGAATAAGTAACAGTTACTTATTCGAATAAGTAACAAATGACTTGATTACACTCTTGGTATGTATGTATATAGGCCTACTCAGGCACTGAGGCATATACCCCATTGCTGGGGGGTTGCCGACTCAACTCACTCAAGACAGAGCCTGAACAGAAACCTTTAAAGTTCCGATTCTTTGGGTCCGGGGCCACTTTCGCGTTCCCTCGCCCTTCGTTGAGTACCGGTATTGATAATTTTACAAAGGGAGGAGGATTCCTAGCCCCCTTGTCCCCAAGTAACCTAGCTATTACTTATTCAATAGGCCTACTGTTACTTATTCGAATAAGCAACTGTTATTTATTTGAATAGGTACTACTTAATAAGTAACTATTTTCAGCGCCGGTATTCTGTTATTTATTCGAATAAGTAACAAGTAACTGTTTTCAATATTCTGTTACTTATTCGAATAGGTAACAAGTAATAAGTATCCTACCGGTAACAAGTAACTTTATAATATTCTTGCTAAATTATTTGAAAAAAGTAGCTGTTACTTATTCGAATAGGTAACCAGTAATAAGGATAATCTTAAAGAAGACGGGTACCGGTACCGTAATAAGTAAAATAAGTAAGTTCTGTTTGTCAAAAGGTCTAACCTGCAAATTAAACTTCATTATAGCCTATTATTCTCTGTAATTTGCAGATTCATTTTTTTTTTTTTTTTAATAATTCGAATAAGTAACACGTAACTGTTTTCAATGTTCTGTTACTTAATAGGTACTGTACCAGTATACAATTGGTAACAAATATCTGTTTTCAGTCGGCTGCGTGTAATCTGATTAGGTTAAACACTTCCATTTGTGTACATACTGCGGATGTAACCTAGCTCTAGAAGTGAAATGCAGTCGAAGCCATCACATACTGGGTAAAAGTGAGGTTATATCGTAGCTTTGACTATATGGTATCTGGACACTTCAAGCGAATTCATATTCGAGCGTAGGCGCATTCGCGCGAAGACGCATACGAGCGAATTGTCATGGTCTATTATTTTTACGAAAACGGCAGGTATTGAATACGATATCTTCAAGGACCGCCTTATTAGAAAAAATTTATTAGGGAAAATAGGCACCAATAGATTCGCCATATTTTTCTCCATATAGTCCGCATGGAGGATTTTCGTTACTAACAAATTGAAAAATACCCACTTCACAGACAAATACACCAAAAATCTAAATCAAAGCGGGGGTGTGGGGGCGGCAGCCCCCACCTATAACACTAGGATAGGTTAGGTAAGGTTGTTAGGTTAGGCTAATGTCCTTTCAAAGGGGTATAGGCTAGTAAACACTAGGATAGCCTATACCCGGTCAGAGGTAAGAAGAAGAAGAGTCTTGCAGTAGTCTCCTTGAATGCTACCACTACAGTAATCAACACAACACACGTGATGTGTGTTCACGAATAGGTTAATTGGTCAATATTATTTAGTTTATATTAGTTTATTATGAAACATAGCTTAACATTATGAAAAGTAACCTTAATTTAATATTACTTGTAGATCAAACAAGTTTTGTTCGGTCAAACAGGTATTAGCTCGAACGGATATTCGCTCGAATAGGAACGCATTCGTTCGATCAGGAATTCGCTCGAAATGACTATATACCGGTATATATATATATATATATATATATATATATATATATATATATATATATATATATATATATATATATATATATATACTGTATATATATGGCATAAATCATCTTAATATCCTTAACCTAACCTAACCTAATATAATTAGTTATGGGTGCCGTACCCATACCCCACGAATGGGCTATTCAGCGAGGTGTGGGGGCGGCAGCCCCCAGTGCCCCCAGCATAGGTTAGGTTGGGTTAGGTTAAGGTTATGTAGATGATTTATGTCTTAATTTCGGAAAACTATCGACGAATGTAAATGCGAACGTAAAGTAAACAGCGGTGATGTACCCGCTAAAGCAACTGCTACCACATAATTATTGTAATAAGCCATACAATTAGAGAACTCTAGCCTATGGTTAATAAATTAGAAGTACTTTATTGTGGTGTTTGTGTTAGGTTAGGGATGGGCGAGTTTTTACATGTTCGATAATTGCTAAGCTGTTTCTACACTGAATTTAAGTATATTTGGCAAGTTTAGGTATCTCACCGACCATGATCGCTGACTGTTTCTACTTCTTAATGTCATGTCTATAATACATCTCGTAAATACAAAACATGGGTCGAATGTTCATATTTATGGACTGTTTAAGTTAGGGAAATATGTATTTTGGCCAGGTTCACTCATGTTTATTACAAATAATTTAACGTGTTAGTATCGTGCACTGCCATTCCTATCTCTTTCATCTGCAGGCGATTGTATAGTTAAGATCAAAAGTTATCTTCTACTATCATAATTTAAAATATTACTGATCTATCTAGTTAGAAATGAACACATATCCTTAACAAACATAAACAGTGTGATTCAGGAATATGTTTGTTGACCTATTGTCCTATTCAACCAATAGAGGTGTACGATTGAAGCCAGCAGCGAAATCACGCGAAAACCTTTCCCGTGCTTGGCAATTTTTAAAGATAATGTTGCCACCTAACTTCAGCTATCTGGTATCTGACACCAGGTCAAAATATGCCATAAGAACATAAGAACATAAGAAAAATGGAAATCTGCAAAAGGCCTATTGGTCCATACGAGGCAGACCCCTTCTTCCCTTCATCCCTATTTGTTCCGTTACACCTTTATGCCCTCCACTACATCTCTCACTATAACCTAAAACCAGATATGTTGACCATCGAAAATTCGTGACGAATGCTCTCGTGTAGTACCCCCTCCCTTAATCAGAAGAGGGTTGCATCTAATAAGCTTTTAGCCTTGGGCCGGAGTGGAAGTGAGAGTGTTTATTTGGCTTTGACTTAAGCGGGCATCACACTGGGCCAAATTCTCGCCATTCTCCAATCTCCAGTCTCCGTTTCCGGTCAGTAGCGCCGGCAAATTCTATCACACACGCCAAGCGTCCTGGCTGCGTGAGTCTCTGACACAACAATAACACTGTCCGACCTTAGCCTATATTGTGCCGTTTCACCTATACTGTAATGTATAGTAATATGGATTTACATCTACAATTATAATGCAATATGACTCAATCTACACGTTAGTGTATTTTATTTTTAATTTGAAGCTCATATGAGGACATTTATATTTTGAACTTTTTCGATTCATACCAATCGCCGTGTCGTATGCTATATATAGAACAATGGTTTCACTTAAACTAGAATAATATGGATTGATATTGACAAACTTTATGTAATAGGACCCAATCTATACGTTAATGTTGCTATGTTTTGCGTTTGAAGCTTACCGGTATATAAGTAGCTATGAGGAAGTTTTTCGCAAAATATAGGCTATAGCCTGACGGAGCCCCTGTCGTTACCTCGGCACTAAACGATCGTTTATATTGTGCTGTTTCACCAATAATTTAGAGTAATATGGATTTATATCGACAATTATATTTCAATATGACTCAATCTACAAGTTTGCGTTATTATGTTTTATATTTGGAGCATATATGAGGAAATATTTTGAACTTTTCGGAGGTTGTAGAATTCTTGGTAGGCTATAATCCTGTGTATGCGGGTAGACCTGGAGCGCGTTCGGTAAACCTATCGCCGATTCGTCTGATAGCGCTTGATAGAACGGTGTTTCGATTTCATTACCGAACGACACAGATCGCCGATCGGTCTGCCAGAGCTTTGTAAACAATAACAATAGCCCTTTGACCCAAGAAAGAAGAAGAAGAAGAAGACATCGCAACAAGAATTGTTTATTTTTCGCCTATTTTTCGTAGTGTATTTAATATTTACATAAATTGTATTCAAGAAGGGTAAACACGATACGCAATCTATATTATTAGCAATATAATAACTTTAAATGGTTTGTTTACATTCTCGTCGATCATTCGATCGACCTCCGAGGACCGATCGCTCTGATAGCTAAAACAGCAATCGTTTTCGATCGCCGATTCGTCGAATCGTCGGCTATCGCGTTCGCTAGAGCTATCGGCCCTAAACGATAGGTCTACCGAACGCGCTCCTGTATTTATCTCAATAATTTGGTAATGTTACAATATATTTTTACATTTTACATTCATAAATAATCCACTGATATACTAGGTTAGGTTAGGCTAGGTTAAATATATTGTTCAATGATTCTTAGTAAATAGGCATCTGAAAAACAGTTCCTCCTGCTACACAACCGAATGTTTTCGTTTCATACCAATCGCCGTGGCGTAGGTATAGGAAGTGGTTATTTAGCTGCAAGTGGTGTAGCTATTTTAGCATTAATTCACTTAGTTTATGTCTATCCGCAGCCCTTCTCACAATCAAAACCCACAATTATGTAGCAAAATATATATTTCGACGTCATATACTTGAGATATCAATGAGATTAAATGCGAGCTGTAAAGAGGCTGACAATCTACCTCCATCAAAACATGGAGCTTCCCACCCAGTGCGGGAAGCATCCTAGCTCCATGAAATGGTGAGATTTGTGCTGGAGACTGGCGGTAGCTCCATTTTTTGCGGTAGAATGGCGAGAATTGGCCCAGTGTGATACCCCCTTGAAACCTGGTAAGCTGCCGGCCCAGACCCTTCCCTAGTAGACTCTCACGGCAGTAAACTCGTGATAAGCAGCCACGTCTTTATACACGAAACGAGATCAATTTCCGTTGTTTTCCACTTACTGTAGTTGAGTGAGATAGAGCCGAGTATGAGTAAACGTTGAACTGTAAAGACATAAATATTAATGTGAAACAGCCTGCATCTGAGCGTCCACTACCCCACAGTAAACTATATCATAGTTGATAGTGATGGTTTTTATGTGTTACTAGCAGGGGTACCCGGCGTTGCCCGGGTAATCACCATAATCACTATCACTACTACCACCACTACTGCTACCATAATCACCATCATCAATCACTACTACCACAATCATCACAATACTACTACTACCATAATCACCGGCCTCGACCTCCCTGTGCCTCATTAAACGGCGACCTCGATTTCGGCCGCTAAATGACCTCCGATTTTGGATCTGACCTCATCCGTACCCCCATTTTGGGGGGCTGCGAACAACTTTCGTTCCATACACCTTTTCGATCGGAGGCCTCCTTCTGCCCCAAACGGCCATTTTTTGTTAAACCAAAAGCGATGTTTCCGATTTCGCGCCCATTTTCTCCGTCCCTTTCACCCTGGGGAATTCTATTTTTCACTAAAACCTGCCTAGGGACCCCCTTAATATGCATGCCAAGTATGAACGCTCTAGCTTTAAAAATGTGGCCATGCATAAAGAACAGACACACACACACGGACAATCGAAAATATTATATAGATACTATTGTTGTAGACTCACCCCGGGCCAACACAGTTCCCTCACTACACTACTATAAACATTCATAGTTGATAGTGGTGGCCTCTATGTGTGATACTATTGATGTAGGCTAGACTCACCCCGGGCCACCACCACCCCTATACCATTATATACCATCATAGTTGGTGTCCTCTATGTGTGATACTATTGTTGTAGGCTAGACTCAACCCGGGCCACCAGTACCCCTATACCATTATACACCATCATAGTTGATAGTGGTGGCCTCTATGTGTGATAATATTGTTGTAGTCCATGCTTACCTTGGGTCTAGAGCACCCAAGGCACGAAAGGTTTTAATATTAACAAAGAAATCGCCAAACTAATGTGGCCAACGTCTTAAAATGTCCAAACTAATAGGTCTAAGCATGAGGGACAAAGCGGGCCAGAAGACAAAAAACAAAAGTCTCCCCTTAATGCCGAAGAGAGACCGTTTTCTGTTATTTCTTAGCTCTTGTATTTAGCGCGACACCGGAATTATAAGGTCCTCAATGCAAAATTAAAAATATTAAACACCGGCATTAAAACTATAAAACAAAACAAAAACAAAAAAGTGGTGATGGGCTGGTCTATCAGAGTGAGAAGTGAGCGATCTCTGCCATACCCATAGCTTACTCTGACTGTTCCTTTTACTTATATATTTTCTAGATCTCAAGTGACGGCGTCTCTTCCGTGGATTGACCTCCCAATCTACCAAGATTGGAAGCCAAAGCATCACATTTTTCATTTGCCCCTCAACTTTTTCTTCATAAATGCTGAGGGGCACAGGGCCCTGGGTGGGCCTTTGGTTTCCCGGGCGTTTCTGCACCCTCCTCAGCTCCCCGCCATGGAGTGGCTTCGGTCACCCAGGCTTTATTGTGGTCGGCAGGGAGGGTTCTGTGGGGGCGCTCGGTATGGCCTTGGCCTTGCTCGGGGCCTTGGGGCTGTTCGGCCAGGCAGTTTGGGGAACAACAACAACAACAACAACAAAACAAAAATAACTAGACCATGTGCTGTTGCCTACGATGATAAATGAGATTTAAAAAAAAAAAAAAAAAAAAAACTAATTAAGCAACACCCATAATTCTTTTTGGTTTTCGATAGCACAAATTATATATATAAAATAAAGACGTATAAACATATGGGGTTCACAAGAGGCTTGCAAGATATTATATATGGAATATTAGATAGCTTATTAATCTTTATCAATCCACTGTTTCTAATTATCTTGGAAAGAATATCGCAGAGGTTACAAAGGAGTTAGGCTAGTTAAAATAGTATCTCAGTTTTGAACTTTTACAAGTTATTCATAGCTAAATAATATTTCACAAAAGAGGCAAACAAAACAAATATAATAAAATTAAGCGTCTGATTAAAGGTTTAAACTTAGGTTTGTACTTTGTTAGAGACGAGGAAAGGAGGCAATTACTGTCCATGAATGTACCGCCATCTGTCCTTGTCTGTGTGTGTGTGTGTGTGTGTGTGTGTGTATATATATATACTGTATATATATATGTATGTGAGTGTATATATGTATGTGTCCGTCTGTGTGTGTGTCAGTATGTGTGTGTGTGTGTGTGTGTGTGTGTGGAAGGAAAAGGGAGGAAACAAAAACATTGAATCTAAACCCAAAACTTATTTCGGTGTTTTGCATTCGTGGTTCATTTCACTTGTCCTCTGATTAATTTGGGTGGTGTATATGTATATTGCCTTTTTGTTTAAGAGTGATTCTCTCTCTCTCTCTCTCTCTCTCTATATATATATATATATATATATATATATATATATATATATATATATATATATATATATATATAATATATATATATATATTATATAATATATATACCGGTATATATATATATATATTATATATATATATATATTATATATATATATATATATATATATATATATATATATATATATATATATATATATAAAGCACTAGAAGTTTACATGAGTTCCTTTTCGGCTGATTTATTTTTATGGTTTCTTTTTTTGTTGCTTACTTTCTATTTTATTTTTCTTCCGACTCATGCACATTTACATTAAGATCTTATCTCTGACGGTGATGTAGGAGAGAGAGAGAGAGAGAGAGAGAGAGAGAGAGAGAGAGAGAGAGAGAGAGAGAGCTAGAGCGAGAGAGAGGAGGGAGGAGAGGGAGTGGGGTGAAGTATTTTAAAAGTAGCTTCCTTAAATATTTAAACCATTATATTTAGTATTTAATTATTTATAGTTTAATCCGGTAAAATGACAATTGTATCATTTAGCCTAATTTTGAAGGTCTGTGAACATACCAACGACTTTTCTTCAAATTATAAATATAAAATAAATAGCATTATCATTTGATATACCAAATGTTTTCATAATTATTTTGAATTAGGCCTACCTTTTTCAATTATTTTCCACAGAATCGTAAACCTTCATACTCTCTCTCTCTCTCTCTCTCACTAGGGTGATTTAGGCGGTATACAGAGCTACTATATTTACACTTTACCACACACGTTCTTCTACTCTCTCTCTCTCTCTCTCTCTCTCTCTCTCTCTTTCACTAGGGTGATTTAGGCGGTATACAGAGCTACTATATTTACACTACCACACACGTTCTTCTACTCTCTCTCTCTCTCTCTCACTAGGGTGATTTAGGCGGTATACAGAGCTACTATATTTACGCTTTACCACACACGGTCTTCTACTCTCTCTCTCTCTCTCTCACTAGGGTGATTTAGGCGGTATACAGAGCTACTATATTTACGCTTTACCACACACGTTCTTCTACTCTCTCTCTCTCTCTCTCTCTCTCTCTCACTAGGGTGATTTAGGCGGTATACAGAGCTACTATATTTACGCTTTACCACACACGGTCTTCTACTCTCTCTCTCTCTCTCTCTCTCTCTCTCTCACTAGGGTGATTTAGGCGGTATACAGAGCTACTATATTTACGCTTTACCACACACGGCCTTCTACTCTCTCTCTCTCTCTCTCTCTCTCTCACTAGGGTGATTTAGGCGGTATACAGAGCTACTATATTTACGCTTTACCACACACGGTCTTCTACTCTACTCTCTCTCTCTCTCTCTCTCTCTCTCTCTCTCTCTCTCTCTCTCTCTCTCTCTCTCTCACTAGGGTGATTTAGGCGGTATACAGAGCTACTATATTTACGCTTTACCACACACGGTCTTCTACTCTCTCTCTCTCTCTCTCTCTCTCTCTCTAGGGTGATTTAGGCGGTATACAGAGCTACTATATTACGCTTACCACACCCTCTTCTCTCTCTCTCTCTCTCTCTCTCTCTCTCTCTCACTAGGGTGATTTAGGCGGTATACAGAGCTACTATATTTACGCTTTACCACACACGGTCTTCTACTCTCTCTCTCTCTCTCTCTCTCTCTCTCTCTCTCTCTCTCTCTCTCTCTCTCTCTCTCTCTCTCTCACTAGGGTGATTTAGGCGGTATACAGAGCTACTATATTTACGCTTTACCACACACGGTCTTCTACTCTCTCTCTCTCTCTCTCTCTCTCTCTCTCTCTCTCACTAGGGTGATTTAGGCGGTATAAAGAGCTACTATATTTACGTTTTACCACACACGTTCTTCTAGTCTCTCTCTCTCTCTCTCTCTCTCTCACTAGGGTGATTTAGGCGGTATACAGAGCTACTATATTTGCGCTTTACCACACACGTTCCTCTCTCTCTCTCTCTCTCTCACACACACACACACACACACACACACACACACAAAGCACAATAACACACATACACTTTTTCTCTTCCTAACTCCCACACACACACACACACACACACACACACACACACACACACACACACACACACACACACACACACACACACACTCCCGTCTTTTAGTGCATGTTTTTTTATCGGGCACAGAATTAACTTATATTTTTTCCCTCCCCCGTCGCTACTACCTACACTCTCCACCTGTTTACTGACGGAGAGATAGTCATAATTGCAATTTCTTGCCAATATCGTGTTTAAGCGGAGTCAGCCTACTATATTATAAACTGTTATATATATATATATATATATATATATATATATATATATATATATATATATATATATATCTAGGGGAGGTGTGGTGGAGTGGTCATGCCACTGGATTGGTAATCCAATGGACCCGGGTTCAAATCCCGATATGTCAATGGGAAGATATTATTGGGATTGAATTTGTGCTGTACCTAGTATCAGTGCATTACCACAAAGCCCACCGAAATGCCAAAAAAATACCCTCATTGTTCCCTGATTATATAACACTGTATGAATATTCCCATATTCAAAATATGTTACAGGGGGACAATGCCTAGTGAGTTCACTGCTCAATAGGTGGCGTTCTGAGAGTGAGGGTCTGAGTCTGGAGGGTGAGACGGTGAAGCACTTGAGCGAAGCAACCGGCCGCTTCAGAGATGGAGCTGCTTCGAGCCATGATGGTTGCTTCACATGTCTCACTCCCCAGACTGGAACAAGACCTCACGGGCTTCACCGTGTTGAGCGGTGGAATGTACAGGCTCTCAGCCTATGCCCGAGAGGGAGTAGTTGGAATATAGAAAAAAAAAAAAAAAAAAAAAAAATATATATATATATATATATATACTGGTATATATATCTTCTGTACAGGGGCACAGTGCGCTCATATATAGCCCATGTATCGAGTATCCTATTGTTCACATCTGTGGGGAGGTTCCACCCGTACTGCACTTCTCGAAAGGGTGAAGTTAAAAGCATTTCGTCTCTCAATAAACCTCCTCTTACTTAAGTTCCTACAATCTCTACTCGCCCCAATGTTGCATCTGTCTCACCGCTATTACAATAATCAATGTTCGTCACACCTTTCTCAGAGTATACCTCCTTCCTTACACGGAGAGTAGAGGGCACCCGCTTTTCAACAAATTCCCACCCTATTCTGTCCAACTCTAACCCAAGAGTGATTATATTTTCCGAGGGGAGGGGGGGGGGGGGGGGGGGCACTTGTCACAGGCAACGTTGCCTTTTATCTCCTTCTTAAACCTAAACAAAAACAGGTGTATGTTTATGCTTTCATGAGTAACGAACTAATGCTGACAGAGGTCTAGACTTATTTTATATCCGTCCTAAGCTGAATAATCTCGTCTAATGTTGGCCAGAATTGAAGGATACGAATAGGCTAACTTTATACAATTTGCTTCACTTCATAAATGATAGGTGGAGATCAATATAACCTAACCTAACCTAACCTACCTAACTTAACCTAACCTAACCCAGTTAAGTTAGTTACCAGTCATTTCACAGACTGACTAAAATGTTTAGTCATTTCACGAAATGACTCGTTTCACAGTCTGACTGTAACATATATAACCCTTCCTTCCTAAACCCAACCACTGTATGCTGCCAGCATTACGAAATATGCCATAGCTAGGTAATGCTGGCACCACTTAATAAACTCCACACAAAAACCCCTTCCGCTACGGAACTCGGATTATTTATAGCGCTTATACTGATAGACCGACCTTATTAACCCCGCCAGTGACGTCAGAGGAGCTTGTACGACCTGTGTGTGTTTGTCTGTATAGTAGTGGCTATGATAGTACACGAGGAATAACTACAAAGGAGATAAAGTAGAAATAGATACGCGATATATATATATATATATATATATACCGGTATTTATTTATTTTTATATTTTTATTTTTATTGATTTGTTTACTAGCAGTATTCCTGTCTGACTGTCTGTTGTTAAGGCAATGGATTTAGGGTAAATATTGATTTCTGCCTTTCTATAGCATCCATTATTAACAGCCTTAGAACTATCATACTTAACCCTTTTAACTACCACAGATTCTTCTAAAACTGCACGAAATCGTCTAAATAGAGCTAGAATAAAATGCAAAGGCTAATGAACCCCCGCTAATAAATCCTTGCTTGCGTGAGTGTGCCTGTCTGCTTGCTGGAGAGTGTTTGTGGAATCTGATACAACCGGGGGGGGGGGGTGATTGAGGGGTAAACATTTCGAGGGCAGAGCATTTTTTTTTTTTTTTTTTTTTTTTCTCGGGCTTGTTTGTTATGCTTGCTTGCGCTTGCCAACCCTAGAATGTATTTTTTTGTTTTATTCTATGCACGGTGGATTTCCGCTTTCGTCAAACGTGTGAGAGAGAGAGAGAGAGAGAGAGAGAGTTAGAGTTAGTGAGTTTCACTTAAGGGGAGATCTTTATTTCCTCCGCCACTATGTGTTCTCCGGTCACCTCCTTTTCCCTTTTTGTGTTTCTTGCTGATCCTCCCTACCCCTTGTGGGAGTAAGGGATGGCTACTGACTGACTCACTCACTCACTCACTCATCACATGCAAGGTAATACTGTCTGCCCTGTTCATTATAGATAGTCTAGAATCCCTGACTTCAACCTCTCATAAGTCAAACAGAACTTCAGTAATCGAACAGTTATTTCTTCCATTTGGGAAGAGTTAGCCAAGGAATAGGTGGGAAAATAATGCAGCCCATTTGCTCCAGCCCTGCCTGAATTATAGAGGTTACGGGTTACGATTTCTGGCCTACTTATAATAAATGGATTGTAATTAACCCTTTCACCACCATGACATAATGGTCTCATCATATTCTGGTTACCATTAGATGATCTTTAGTTTATGATCTACCTCTATGACTCAAATGGGTAAATGTATGTATGTATGTATGCATGTACTCTGGCACATACCCCAGTTTTCCTTTTTTTTCTCGCTCTCTTTTTTAAGGGGGTGGCCGACTCGAGACAGAGCCCGAACAGGGACATCACAACACATCAGAAAAACAAAACAAATACAATGGGTAAATACTATCTCAATACATACATACATTCATACAAGTTTAAAGACCACTTCGCCCACAGAGAGTATGGCTGCAGTCCCACGTCCAAATGGTGGCATTAATAAACCCTCTGAATAACATCGGTCCTTCTGAAACTGCATACAATCGTCTAACTTTAGCCAGAATGAAAGGTAAGAAGACGTCATGGTGCTGAAGGGGTTAACAAAAAGACACACCACTTTAGGATATGACTGGATGACCGCTCTTGGGGCCAGTGGACTTGAGGGTATATCTTCACTTATAGCCTTATGTTTAGCCCCATTAGTTTGAGCGTTTAAGACGTTCGCCCTATTAGTTTGTCGATTTTGAGACCTTGGTGTGTGTGTGTGCGTGTGCGTGTGCGTGTGCGTGTGCGTGTGCGTGTGTGTGTGTGTGTGTGTGTGTGTGTGTGTGTGTGTGTGTTGGCAACTTCTATATGTGTGTGCATGCATGTGGGGTATACAGGTACACATGTTTGTTTACAGTGTAGGCGCTATGCCTGCCCTTACGTATTTACACGTAGGTAAGGATTAATAGGTAAGGATAAATAATGGATTAATAGTTTCACTGTAAGAGAGAGAGAGAGAGAGAGAGAAGAAGAAGATGAAGTAGAAGAGAAAACGAAGGGGAAAAAACAGAAGAGCATCATCAGAAGAATTTTTCCCGTTTTCTGTAAATGTTTATCTTGGCCCCGCACATAAAAAGGGCGCGTTTGTTTTGTTTATCAGCGGGGTCCCTCATTAACCACCACCTGGGCTAAGAGGTTACGGCAATAACGAATTGGAAGGAATAGGTAGAGCATATACCTATGACGTTAATTGGCAGTAGACCATTACATCTGGTAGCTCTTAACCAATTTTGTATGGCATGTACCCGTAATAAGAGGGCTGGTCCTATGCAGAGTGAGGTTTGGCATCTTCTAACCATCCTTGGCCGTTTCTGTCTGTCTCTTTTCCTGTACTACTTTTCCTTCTATGAATCTAGGTGCTGGCGAGATCACCCGATTGGGTGGCATTGCAAGGTGGGCTGCTGACGGTGGGAGCATTGGCCCGGGAGTGCAAGCCCATGGGCTGATGATCCCCTCCCCCACTGCCCTCTCAAGAGACAGATCTCATCTCACCCTGGCCCCTTCGGGGGCCCGACCATCTGGATGGATTCGGTCTACCAGACTCGGGACTGCTCGGCCAGGCAGTCTGGGGAACTACAACAACAACCAGTAGACCATTTAAGGGGAGGTATTTAGTTTGTTGCCTAGACCTCCATCAGGCTTAAAATTACACCCCCTTGAGTCCCTTTCAAGATAAATTTGTAAATTTTTCGGTAGAAAAATGGCCCGGCCAAAGGCCGGTTCCTCTTAAATTACAGGCTCGCTATCGCTCGCCAGGATAAAATCGACACCTGAATTGTACGAAAGGCCTTAATATGGGGTGAAAGTTCTTAAAATCGCTAAACTAATGGGGCAAACGTTTTATAATATCAAAAGCAATGGGGCTAAACATGAGGGAGAAAGGGGTCAAGACAAAAAATCCTCAAGTGGAGATCTCCCCTTAATCCAGTAGCTCTCAATCAATTTTGTAGAACACGTACTGGTAATCAGACAACTCAACCAGTACTGTAGACCATTGCATCCAGTAGTTCTCAACCAGACCCAGTGACAATCTTACCAATACTGTTAGGTTAGGTTAGAGAAGTATAGGTTAGGGCTGTAATTAGGAACTGGTTTAGTTGGTCTTGGCTGATTAACCCCTTCTGTACCGTCGACGTCTTTTAAATTATGTTCTAGCTATATTTAGAGGATTTTATGAAGTTTAAGAAGGATCTGTGGTAGTATAAAAGGTTAAGTGAGATGGTTCGAAGCCTGTTCATTGCTGCAGGCCCTTTTTAAGTTGAGTAAAATCGTCTAATAGTAACCAGAATATAAAGCTAATAGAACAGCAACGGTAATGAAGGGGTTAAGCACTGGTTGAGGGTTATTGGTTGAAATGGTCTACTGGTTGAGAATGTCTGTGAACCACACATGCATTACGTGGAGGCTAGGAAGCAAATATACGCGACTCCTTTAACCATATGTTTTCCCCTCTGTGTATGCAGGAGACAAAAGGCAGGCTAACTGTAACAAGTGTCTCCCCCAGAGTCAAAAGAGTGACAGAGAGCCAAATGCAAGTGACATTGTGGTCAAAATGTAAGGACACGAAGTTTAAAGCAGTTTCAGTCATAGGATGAAGGAAACAGATAGATAGATAGATAGATAGATAGATAGATAGATAGATAGATAGATAGATAGATAGATAGATAGATGGGAAGCACAAACAGGACAGACAAGTTGGGGTAAAAACATTATAATCATCATCTCCCAACATGTAAACAAAGATAAATATACAATTTATTGACAGTTTCCAAGATGAAATCAGGAAGTAGAAGTAATAAAGTGACTTCTTAAGGCGTGATAATGTTGTGTTAGTGATGATGAGATAATATTGGGATAATATAATATGAAGTTGGGAGGAGAGTAAAGTGGGATAATAAGCTGATAATATTTACTGGAAATAATGTGCTAATATTTTGCCAACAATGTTATATTAATGTTATACAATAATGAGGGTTTGAGATAATAAGGAAGTGTGTTAATAATGTGACAATATTTATTAGACAATGATGAGCTACTAATGATCTAGTAATATAGAAATATTGTGAAGTAGTGGGTATGTGTGATATAAGTTACGAGGAGGCTGGTTCGCGTATGTCAAGTTGTAGAGAGAGAGAGAGACAGAGATTCAGTAGTATGTGTGATATAAGTTACGAGGAGGCTGGTTCGCGTATGTCAAGTTGTAGAGAGAGAGAGAGATTCAGTAGTATGTGTGATATAAGTTACGAGGAGGCTGGTTCGCGTATGTCAAGTTGTAGAGAGAGAGAGAGAGATTCAGTAGTATGTGTGATATAAGTTACGAGGAGGCTGGTTCGCATATGTCAAGTTGTAGAGAGAGAGAGAGATTCAGTAGTATGTGTGATATAAGTTACGAGGAGGCTGGTTCGCGTATGTCAAGTTGTAGAGAGAGAGAGAGAGAGAGAGATTCAGTAGTATGTGTGATATAAGTTACGAGGAGGCTGGTTCGCGTATGTCAAGTTGTAGAGAGAGAGAGATTCAGTAGTATGTGTGATATAAGTTACGAGGAGGCTGGTTCGCGTATGTCAAGTTGTACAGAGAGAGTGAGATTCAGTAGTATGTGTGATATAAGTTACGAGGAGGCTGGTTCGCGTATGTCAAGTTGTAGAGAGAGAGTGAGAGAGAGAGATTCAGATGTACCGGTATGTGTGATATAACTTAGGAGGAGGCTGGTTCGCGTATGTTAAGTTGTAGAGAGAGAGAGAGAGAGAGAGAGAGAGAGATTCAGATGTACCGGTATGTGTGATATAACTTAGGAGGAGGCTGGTTCGCGTATGTTAAGTTGTAGAGAGAGAGAGAGAGAGAGAGAGATTCAGATGTACCGGTATGTGTGATATAACTTAGGAGGAGGCTGGTTCGCGTATGTCAAGTTGTGAAGTGGTATAGTGCACATTCTATTTAGACTGTGGTTTAGTGAAGAGAGAGAGAGAGAGAGATATTCAGTAGTATGAATTATATAACCTACGAGGAGGCTAGTTCGCGTACGTCAAGTTGTGAAGTGAAATAGTGAAGAGAGAGGTAGTTAATATAGGAGAGGGAGAGAGAGGTGTACAAGAAGTTACAAGGAATAGTTAGCATCTCAAAGACATTGCGGTTCATTCCTGAGGGGGATACTCTAATTGGAAATAAGGAGATTGTAAAAAGGTAGCGCCAACAAACTTGACATTAATCTTGACCCTTTAACTTCTCATAACTCAAAAGGGCCTAGAGCAAACTGGCTGTAAATATCCACACCTATTTCTCGGTGGGCTCTTTCCAAATTATAATAATTTCAGCTCGATTGCTTTCATTCATTTTGAGTTATGAGAAGTTAAGGGGTCCAGATTATTGTCAAGTTCGTTGGCGCTACCTTTAGTGCACCACACTCATTGCAGAGTGTGCAATATATTACCGGTCTCTCTTATCTTCTTGAACTGTTCTACTGAAAGACTGGTTACAAATTCTGAAGGAACTTTGTTCCAGGAAGAACGGATCTTATATGTGAAAAAGTTACCACGGTTACTAGTGTTGAACCTTTTTATTCCTACTTACAGACATGATTGCGTGTTGCATTCGTATTGAGACTAAATATTTTGCTATACTGTAATCCACATTTTCATATACATTGAGTATTTCAAAGACTTCAATGAGTTGACCACGCAGTCTGAGCGTTTCCAATGAAAAGTGATCAAGAACTCTCAACTGGTCCTCATAGCTCAGTCTTCTAATCGATGAAGTAAGCTGAGAGAGAGGCACACATCCAAAAATATTAAACATAGAGGGAAAATATGTGATGAAAAGATGAAGAGAGAGAGAGAATGAGTGAATGAAACACAAGTCGACAGAGAGAGGGAGAGAATGAAGCACAAGTCGACAGAGATTAAATATGTGATGAGAGAGAGAGAGGCAGTAAAGATATTAGAATCACGTCTGTCTAGGGAGTGCTGGAAGGGTGGAACAGGTGATGATTTGAGAGAGAGAGGCAGTAAAGATATTAGAATCACGTCTGTCTAGGGAGTGCTGGAAGGGTGGAACAGGTGATGATTTGAGAGAGAGAGAGAGAGAGAGAAAGAGAGAGGCAGTAAAGATATTAGAATCACGTCTGTCTAGGGAGTGCTGGAAGGGTGGAACAGGTGATGATTTGAGAGAGAGAGAGAGAGAGAGAGAGAGGCAGTAAAGATATTAGAATCACGTCTGTCTAGGGAGTGCTGGAAGGGTGGAACAGGTGATGATTTGAGAGAGAGAGAGAGAGAGAGGCAGTAAAGATATTAGAATCACGTCTGTCTAGGGAGTGCTGGAAGGGTGGAACAGGTGATGATTTGAGAGAGAGAGAGAGAGGCAGTAAAGATATTAGAATCACGTCTGTCTAGGGAGTGCTGGCAGGGTGGAACAGATGATGATTTGAGAGAGAGAGAGAGAGAGAGGCAGTAAAGATATTAGAATCACGTCTGTCTAGGGAGTGCTGGAAGGGTGGAACAGGTGATGATTTGAGAGAGAGAGAGAGAGAGAGAGAGGCAGTAAAGATATTAGAATCACGTCTGTCTAGGGAGTGCTGGCAGGGTGGAACAGGTGATGATTTGAGAGAGAGAGAGAGGCAGTAAAGATATTAGAATCACGTCTGTCTAGGGAGTGCTGGAAGGGTGGAACAGGTGATGATTTGAGAGAGAGAGAGAGAGAGAGAGAGAGGCAGTAAAGATATTAGAATCACGTCTGTCTAGGGAGTGCTGGAAGGGTGGAACAGGTGATGATTTGAGAGAGAGAGAGAGAGAGAGGCAGTAAAGATATTAGAATCACGTCTGTCTAGGGAGTGCTGGCAGGGTGGAACAGGTGATGATTTGAGAGAGAGAGAGAGAGAGAGAGGCAGTAAAGATATTAGAATCACGTCTGTCTAGGGAGTGCTGGAAGGGTGGAACAGGTGATGATTTGAGAGAGAGAGAGAGAGAGAGAGAGAGGCAGTAAAGATATTAGAATCACGTCTGTCTAGGGAGTGCTGGAAGGGTGGAACAGGTGATGATTTGAGAGAGAGAGAGAGGCAGGCAGTAAAGATATTAGAATCACGTCTGTCTAGGGAGTGCTGGAAGGGTGGAACAGGTGATGATTTGAGAGAGAGAGAGAGAGGCAGTAAAGATATTAGAATCACGTCTGTCTAGGGAGTGCTGGAAGGGTGGAACAGGTGATGATTTGAGAGAGAGAGAGAGAGAGAGAGGCAGTAAAGATATTAGAATCACGTCTGTCTAGGGAGTGCTGGAAGGGTGGAACAGGTGATGATTTGAGAGAGAGAGAGAGAGAGAGGCAGGCAGTAAAGATATTAGAATCACGTCTGTCTAGGGAGTGCTGGAAGGGTGCAACAGGTGATGATTTGAGAGAGAGAGAGATAGAGAGGCAGTAAAGATATTAGAATCACGTCTGTCTAGGGAGTGCTGGCAGGGTGGAACAGGTGATGATTTGAGAGAGAGAGAGAGAGATAGAGGCAGTAAAGATATTAGAATCACGTCTTTCTAGGGAGTGCTGGAAGGGTGGAACAGGTGATGATTTGAGAGAGAGAGAGAGAGAGAGAGAGGCAGGCAGTAAAGATATTAGAATCACGTCTGTCTAGGGAGTGCTGGCAGGGTGGAACAGGTGATGATTTGAGAGAGAGAGAGAGAGAGAGAGACAGTAAAGATATTAGAATCACGTCTGTCTAGGGAGTGCTGGCAGGGTGGAACAGGTGATGATTTGAGAGAGAGAGAGAGAGAGAGAGAGAGAGAGGCAGTAAAGATATTAGAATCACGTCTGTCTAGGGAGTGCTGGAAGGGTGGAACAGGTGATGATTTGAGAGAGAGAGAGAGAGAGGCAGTAAAGATATTAGAATCACGTCTGTCTAGGGAGTGCTGGAAGGGTGGAACAGGTGATGATTTGAGAGAGAGAGAGAGAGAGAGGCAGGCAGTAAAGATATTAGAATCACGTCTGTCTAGGGAGTGCTGGAAGGGTGGAACAGGTGATGATTTGAGAGAGAGAGAGGCAGGCAGTAAAGATATTAGAATCACGTCTGTCTACTCTAGGGAGTGCTGGAAGGGTGGAACAGGTGATGATTTGAGAGAGAGAGAGAGAGAGAGGCAGGCAGTAAAGATATTAGAATCACGTCTGTCTAGGGAGTGCTGGCAGGGTGGAACAGGTGATGATTTGAGAGAGAGAGAGAGAGAGAGAGGCAGTAAAGATATTAGAATCACGTCTGTCTAGGGAGTGCTGGCAGGGTGGAACAGGTGATGATTTGAGAGAGAGAGAGAGAGAGAGAGGCAGTAAAGATATTAGAATCACGTCTGTCTAGGGAGTGCTGGCAGGGTGGAACAGGTGATGATTTGAGAGAGAGAGAGAGAGATGGGGGGAGAGGGAGAGGAAGGAGGGTGACAGAGAGAGAGAGAGGGAGAGAAAAAAAAAGTCAGCGAATGTAAAAGATAGAAAATGAGGAGAAAGAGTGAGAATGAGGCAAATGCTATCCACTCTCTTCTTGAATTGTGTTTACCGAAGCGACCCCAATAGCTCCCACCAAGTCCTCATAGTTTAGTCAATGGAATAAGTTTTGCAGCCTTAGCTTGTACTCCTATAGTAGTTCTATGTCTTTCCTGAAGTCTGCTGACCAGAATTGAACAGTATATTCTAGAAGGGGTCGTATTAGAACAACATACAGTATAATGTTAAGACCATCTCCATATTTATATTTGTATACTACCTTTTAATAATGTTTGCATTTTCTGTTCTACTTTAATACGCTGCAACGATGTAAGAAGCATCGTTACCAATTGTTATTGCGATAGCTAGATCGCACCACCAATGTTCTATTCTATTTTATGAATATAAATACCGGTATTTAAATTCTGCTTTCTGCTGCCTTTGAATATGAATGCTATGACTTTAACAAACCATTGTTGAAGACAGTATTCGATATGTTATTGGAAATTATATATTATTTGTGTTACATCACGGTGCTATGATTTCACAACCTGCTATTGCTACTATCCCTTATAGTCAATTATCTCACTAATCAGCCAACTACAGATCAAAGTTATTTTTATTTTTGTTTTTAATATAGATATTTTAATATATGATGGTTAACGTCCTGTTTATTTGTCAGTGTATTTTCCGAACACCCTGTATACTCAATCACGGTAGTGTAAACAAAGACTCGGTCACAACAAACCTAAACTAGAACATACAATCTAAATGCTTAGGTTTATTCTGCTCCTCAACACCTGGGTATACTTAGGACCGCTTTGAGTATTTAGGACTAGTACCCTATAAATATAAACCAAAGACACCTTCCCAACAATGTGATCGCTCTAACAACACTACAAACAAACAAAATCAACCCCTTTAAATCAAACGAGGACTATACCCAATAATATGATCGCCCCAAAAACCCTATATACGAATTATATCTATCTATCTATCTATTTATTACCAGACGTCTTGATCCCGGAAGGGGTGGATACGAATGAATCGTCTCCATGCACCTCTGTCCTCTGTCAACCGGCGCTCCTCTTACCACCTAACACCACTTTCACTCATATACCTCCCAACTCCATCCTTCCACCTCACTCTCGGTTTGCGTCTTCCTGTCTACCCTTCCACCTCACTCTCGTATAATTTCTCGCTCACCATTAAAACAAAAGACACCTCATCCCTCCAACGTGACCCCCCCCCCCCCCACCCCTTCCCTCATACACTCAATCACATTAGCGTAAACAAAGCCTCAGACACAACAGGCCTAAAATAGAACAGTCTGGCCTCATTCTGCACCCAACACACACACACACACGTACGTCACCAACGCTAATTAATTCTTACACCCCCTCACACCACACACACACACACACTCTCTCTCTCTCACACACACACACAAGCACACACGTCACTAACACTAATTAATTCTTACACCCCCTCACACCACACAATACACACACACAACACATACACACACACACACACACGTCACTAACACTAATTAATTCTTACACCCCCTAACACCACACAACACACACACACACACACGTCACTAACACTAATTAATTCTTACACCCCCTCACACCACACACACACACACACACACACACACGTCACTAACACTAATTAATTCTTACACCCCCTCACACCACACAACATACATACACACACACCACAACACACACTCTCTCTCTCTCTCACACACACACACACACACACACACACACACACGTCACTAACACTAATTAATTCTTACACCCCTCACACCACACAACACACACACACACACACGTCACTAACACTAATTAATTCTTACACCCCCTCACACCACACAACACACACACACACGCACACGCACACGCACACGCACACACACACACACACACATATATACACACACACACACACACACACACACGTCACTAACACTAATTAATTCTTACACCCCCTCACACCAAACCACACAACACACATACACACACACACACGTCACTAACACTAATTAATTCTTACACCCCCTCACACCACACAACACACATGCACACACACACACACACACACACACACACACACACACACACGTCACTAACACTAATCTTACACACCACACACACACACATACACAACACACACTCTCTCTCTCACACCAACACACACACACACACACACACGTCACTAACACTAATTAATTCTTACACCCCCTCACACCACACAACACACATACACACACACACACACACACACGTCACTAACACTAATTAATTCTTACACCCCCTCACACCACACACACACACACACACACACACACACGTCACTAACACTAATTAATTCTTACACCCCCTCACACCACACACACACACACACGTCACTAACACTAATTAATTCTTACACCCCCTCACACCACACAACACAACACACACACACACACACACACACACGTCACTAACACTAATTAATTCTTACACCCCCTCTCACACACACACACACACACACACACACACACACACGTCACTAACACTAATTCATTCTTACACCCCCTCACACCACACAACACACACACACACACGTCACTAACACTAATTAATTCTTACACACCCTCACACCACACACACACAACACATACACACACACACACACACACACACGTCACTAACACTAATTAATTCTTACACCCCCTCACACCACACACACACACGTCACTAACACTAATTAATTCTTACACCCCCTCACACCACACAACACACATACACACACACACACACGTCACTAACACTAATTAATTCTTACACACCCTCACACCACACACACACACACACACACACACACACGTCACTAACACTAATTAATTCTTACACCCCTTCACACCACACAAACACACACACACAACGTCACTAACACTAATTAATTCTTGCACCCCCTCACACCACACAACACACACACACACACACACATACACACACACCTCTCTATCTGTGCCATCCTTTTCTTTTAACACCTGTACCGGCGACGATTTTTAAATATAATTATATTTACATTTAAGGGAGCCCACCTCGCTTTTTTTCTCTGTCTCTCCCTCTTGCTTTGGCTTGTATCCATTTGGCCCCATTCAGCCTACTGTTTTTTTTTTTTTTTTTTTTTTTTTTTTTAAGAGACAATGAACGGAGGAAGGAAAAACACAGATAAAACGAAAAGGTCCATGTGCCTAAAGGCATCCTCCATTCATAAAATGTTTGTAACAACTGGATTTAAACATTTGTTGATTGTAAGTTTGTGGAAAGCAATTCGAGGGAAGTGAATTCCAAAGAGTAGTAGCTCTGGGGATAAATGAATTCTGATAAGCAGAAGTTCTGCATTGTGGAGGAGAAAGTGTAAATTCATGGGCGCTCTCAGCTGCCCTAGTTCTACGGGGAAAGATGTGGAGAGGCGGCACAATTGAAGCAAGTTCCTCGGAACAATTGCTGTGAAAATATCTGTAGAATAATGCAAGGGATGCAACGTTTCTTCGTATGGCTAATGTAGGAAGGTCCTGTGTGATTGCAGGGTTATTGATTAATCTAATAGCTTTATTTTGAATTTTGTCCAACTGCCTCAATGCAACCACTCCACTTCCACCCCACAGAGGTGAACAGTAATCCATCTGAGAGCGCACATGACTTTTATATATTACGGCCAACTGCTCGTCAGTGAAGAATTCTCGAACTCTGTACAGGAGTCCCAGTTTTTTAGAGGCATTCTTAGCAATGCTTCTAACATAATGTGTCCAGCTCAAGTTAGTAGTTAATGTTACACCGAGAATGTCAATACTAGGGGAAGTGGGAATATTTACATCATTAAAAAATATATGGGAGTTCGTGAGATTCTGTCGGTTAGAAAATTGAATGTACTTGGTTTTCTGTGCATTAAAGGAAACTAGATTCTCTTGTCCCCATTCATTAATTCTAGAAAGGTCCTGGTTCAGAGAAATTGCAGTGTTTATTTTTGAATTTATAAGATCGGGTTGGGTGAAAGAATTGGTAAATGTGAAGGAACTGTGGAGTGTTGAGTCATCTGCGTAGGAATGTATTGGATTATGAGTGGTAGATATGAGATCATTGATATGAATGAGGAACAGAGTTGGGGCCAAAACTGATCCCTGGGGAACACCAGCATTTATTGAGTGAAATTGAGAATAAAGGCCATCTACCATTACACGTATTTTTCTGTTATGAAGATAAGAAGAAATTAGTGGAACTAATGATGCAAGGCCGTAGTGTGACATCTTCGACAATAAGGATTGATGCCAGACTCTATCAAATGCCTTTGATATATCCAGTGCTATTGTATGTGTTTTCACCATGTTGGTCTGTAGCTTGGTTGATTTGATGCGTAAGAAGGCAAAGAATGTCTGCAGTTGATCGACATCGTCTAAAACCATATTGCCTATCACTGATTAATTTATTATTCTCCAGATGCTTAATTATGTGATTATTTAATATAATTTCAAAAACTTTGCCAAGAGTGGAAGTTATAGCTATTGGTCTGTAGTTTGATGGATCTGAAGAGGCACCTTTTTTAGGAACTGGATGGATGTTTGCTTCTTTCCAGGGTACTGGGAAGCATGAGGTATGAGTACACAGACGGAAAAATTTTGCCAATACAGGAGCGAGCACCAAGGAGCAATTCTTAAGTACTATTGGAGGAATTTCATCTGGACCAGGAGCCTTATCTACTGAGAGATTCTGCAAAATAGTTTTGACATGTCTGGTGTGGATCTTAAGTGAGGGAATTTCAGGTGAATTAAAATTAAGTACAGGGACATCTTGATTTATGTCATCTAAGGTTGAGTTGGTGGAGAAAATATCTGCAAGAAGGTTAGCTTTACCTCGTGGGTCACTTACAAGATTGCCAGTCGGAGATTTTAATGGTGGAATGGATGAAGCAGTAGTGAAGTTGGATTTGAATGAGTTAAGAGTAGACCAAAATATTTTGTTATCATTTGGATTATTTAGAAGTTTATTTGCCTGCTTATGGAGAAAGTTTGATTTAGTTAGGTTTAATACAGTTTTGGCATGATTTCTGATGTTTCTAAAGTAATTAAAGGCTTCATGTGTTTTTGATCTTGTGTATGCATTGTAGGCTATTGCTTTTTGTTCAGTTACTCTAGCACAATTATGGTCAAACCATTTAGGTGAATTAGATCTTTTACTGTACTTTTGATGAGGAATAAAAGTTTCCATTCCAATTTTTACAAAATCTTGTATGTGGCTCAAGGTGGAGTGTGCATCATTAGAAAAGAAAGAGGTCCAGGGAATATCAATAAAGAAACCTTGAAGACCCTCCCAGTCTGCCCTATCGTAATGCCATTTAGTCACCAAAACAGGTTCAGAGTGGGAAGGTGTGGTAGGTGATAGACAGGTGGCCTGTATCAGACAGTGATCAGAAGATCCAAGTGGGGACCTCACTGTAACATCATAATTTTCTGAATTGGTTGTTAAAAATAAGTCCAGTAGGTGGGAATTATGATTAGGATTATCTGGTACACGGGTGGGTTGGTTGACTAGTTGAATGAGATTAAATGAGTCTGCAAATAGCTCACATTCAAGACCAGCATCATCAGTCCTGGCTGAATGAGTGAGCCATTCAACATTATGGACATTAAAATCACCCAACACAGTGATTTCAGAAAAAAGCATTTAAGTTGAGGACACTGAGTTGTGAGGACAGAGAATCAAAAAGACTTTGCTCTGGAGGAGTATTTGGGGAACGGTAGATGCAACATATGTATTTAAATTTACCAGCAGAAATTAATTTGTATATAGAATAATCAAAATAGGGACAATTGAAACTAGTAACCTCCTCCAGGGCAATTTCAGATTTTGCGAAGCAACATACACCACCTTTAGGTCTGAAATTTTGGAGCAGTTGATAACCTGGAAAATTAAATCTAGATGTGTCAGATGTGGATGTTACTTGAGTCTCTGTCAAAAAAAGGAGAGTAGGGGATTCTGCTTGAAGAAATTGGTGTACAGAATTGATGTTAGAGTGAAGTCCCCTTATATTACTAAAGAAATAGCTGTACTGACAAGCAGCTTTGGGACGTTGCAATGCTCTTGACACAGTCGCATGATGACGACCGGGAGGGCCCTGTGTCAATAACCCAACCCTGCCGGGGGTGGATATCCGAGGGACCACCAGGTTTGCTCTTAACAATTGTACTGCCATATTTATAAGGTAAGTGTATGGTGTTACATGTATGATATGTAGTGGGAAGAGTAGTATTTTATGGATAGAGGATAGCGATGTAGGGCAATGTCGTGAAGTTGGATGTGTATGTTATATAAAGAGGGTTTTCCTGATACCCCTGATGTGTGAGGCAGAAAGATATGTATCCAGCTACCAAGGCCTGGGAGAGAAAATGGAATTCAGGCTATTCCCTGAGTCTCCCGAAACCTTGGCGGTAGTACTTCCCTGGGCGGGGCTGCCTACCCCTACTACCTACGAATCCTTTCATCCTTTAAGACGTTTACCCCCATCCAGGTGTCAATATTTTCCTGGCGAGCGGTAGCGAGCCAGCATATATATATTTTCGTTTTGACAGCAAGCTAACTTTGTACTTTTTTCGATAGAGAAATTTCTCCGGCGAAGCCGGATTTTTTCATACAATGCTGGTTCGCTATCGCTCGCCAGGAATAAATTGACACTTGGATGTGAATAAACGTCTTAAAACAGTTGGCTGAATGGGGCCGAATGGATACAAGCCAGGGAAAGATAAAAATGGAGAGAAAGATAAAAAAAGAAAGCCGGTGACCTCCCTTAAACGTCTAATGTCGGACAGGTTGGGAGAGAGGTTTCCTGACCAGGATTCGAACCCATTCACTCCAGGTATATTTGGGAGTTGGGCACCGTAACCACTCTATCCGCTAATGGCCGAGTGATTACGGTGCCCGACTCTCCCAAATATACCTGGAGTGAGTGGGTTCGAATCCTGGTCAGGATACCTACATTTAAACGATTTTATTAAGCTTAGGAAGGATATATATGGTAGCCTAGCTAAAAGGATAAGTTGAGATAGCCTGAAGCCTTTTAATGAGTAGACGTCCATCCTGAGCTGATTAAAATCAACTTTACCTTTTTTTGCCATCCTTCTTACACTCATTCCACCATTCTCTGTCAACGATTAAGGTACGGTTGAATCTTTAAAACGCAAAATAATAATAATTAAATCAAACTGTGCACTATCTATCGTACACTAGATAATAGCCAGTGAGCGTTGGGTAATGAAGCACCCCGGCTCACTCTTTGTGGACCAACTAAGCGTGTCAGAATGTTACGTCAGTGTGTCACTATATATCATTGTATGTGTGTGTGGAGGCCCCTGTGTTGTATATGCCCCGCCTCATCACTACCTACAGTATACCCACCTCTGTTGTACCTTTTGTTTAGTTTATTGTGTATTATTATTTGTTTATTCTCTCTCTCTCTCTCTCTCTCTCTCTGTATATATATATATATATATATATACCGGTACTGTATATATATATAGGGTATATATGGGCAGTAGGTATTCCTTAATGTATATTTTGTTGAATGTGATACTAAGTTGTACATTACAAAATCCAATCTGGACTTTAGCTTTGCAACACGTCCATCATCCGGCCCAATGTACAGGACGTTCTACCCAAAGTATATACACTCTAGAGTATAAACTTATATACTTTGGCTCTACCCACTACACCACAGAGTTACCCCGGCCTATACAGTATACTACCATACTTCAATTAGTGTTGGGTCCATCCTTCATATAGCTCACACCAACAACATTCCCTGGCTGACATCTAGAGTCCACTCCCCGCCATGCACCGCCAACCCTCAGCCTATTACCCAAGACCAATAATAGGCTATACCTGTTAGTACTATTGGTCTTGCCTATACCATCACCTTACACACGGGCAGATATACAGACATACAGCGAATGCGTTTAGTAAATTAAGGGGAGATTTCCACTTTAGGTATTTTTTTCTTTACCCCCTTCTCCCTCATGTTTAGCCCCATTGCTTTTGAGATTTTAAGACGTTCGCCCCATTAGTTTGGCGATTTTAAGAGCTTTCACCCAATTTATGTCACTTTTAAGACCTTTCGTCCCATTTAGGTGTCGATTTTTTTCCTGGCGAGCGATAGCGAGCCTGCAATTTAGGAGGAATCGGCCTGCGGCCGGGACATTTTTCTACCGAAAAATGTACAATTTAATCTTGAAAGGGGGTCAAGGGGGTATAATTTCAAGCTTGATGGAAGTCTATGCAACACACTAAAAACCTCCCCTTAAGCCCATATACAGTATCTATTGTGTAAGGGGGGAGGGTTTATACTTGTGTGTGTGTGTGTGTGTGTGTGTCTGGGTGTGTATGTGGGTTTTGT
Organism: Paralithodes platypus; assembly: GCA_032716605.1. Taxonomy (NCBI): domain Eukaryota; kingdom Metazoa; phylum Arthropoda; class Malacostraca; order Decapoda; family Lithodidae; genus Paralithodes; species Paralithodes platypus. The sequence continues at coordinate 45,246,057 of CM064527.1, read as the reverse complement.
GACTGTGTGTTGTGTGTGTGTGTGACTTTATATATGGATGTGCGTGTCTTGGTTTGTGTGTGTGTGTGTGTGGATGTGTGACTGCGCTACACGCACCGCTCACTCTCACTCCATATTGTCAGCGAGGGGACTGTCACGTAGAAACATAGCGCGGATTCCTTTGCTCAATTAACCCCTTCTGTACCGGTGCCAAGCTATTAACTTTATTATGGCTACCATTAGATAATTTTATTCGGTTTAAAAATGGCCTCCAGCAATTAAGTGGCTTCGAACTACCTCACTTAACCCTTTTTACTACCACAGATCCTTCTTAAACTGCACAAAATCATCTAAATATAGCTCGAATAAATTATAAAAAAATGTCGCCGGTACAGAAGGGGTTAAGTCCCTATATCTTTTTATAGGGGGTGTTGCTCGTTAGTGTGTTTTGTGGTGTTGTTGTTGTTGGTCTGGATTAGGGAACATAGAAGGTTTCGAGGAAGAGAACGAATAGGAAGTGATTTACATATACTGTGGCACGGTACAAACTTATCTTCATACACACACACATACAAACACACAAATACACACACTCACACTCACACACTCTCACACGAACACACACACACCTCCCCGTGGCGTAACTGTATTTTCAGCTCATGAGGCTGCCATTCTTTAATAAACCGTTTATTATTATTATTATTATTATTAACTGATAGCGCGTCTGGCTCACAACCAGAAGGTCCCGGGTTCGAGACCCGGGCGGGGAAGAGACATTTGGGCAAGTCTCCTAACGGTGTAGCCTCTGTTCACCTAGCAGTATAAATAGGAACCTGGTATAAGTGGACGAAGTTGTGACGTCCCATCTGGGGTTGGTGATCGGTTACAAGGTGAGATGGGTATCGTACTGGTCAACCTAAGCTACTGGTCAACCTAAGCCTTCGGGATAGACTGGTACCGTATTGAGAATGGTACCGTACAGATTAACCCTAATATCCAGATGTCGCCAATTGGCTAAAATACAGACTACACACACATCCACAGCCATTCCAACGATACATAAACACTTAACATGCATTTCACGCAATACATTCCCAGTTAAGGAGGCGCGATAATAATGAGCTTAGCTCGCATTGCGTGGATTCCCCTTGACGAACAAGTAACTGAGTAACTGAGTAACACACACTAACGAACACACGCACACACGCACACAGACGAACGAACACACACACACACACACACACACACACACACACACACACACACACACACACACACACACACATCACCTGCCGCCAGTCCACCACATTCATCAAGGGAGCCCACCTCGCTTTTTTTCTCTTTCTCTCCCTATCTCTTTGGCTTGTATCCATTCGGCCCCATTCAGCGTACTGTTTTAAGACGTTTACCCCCATCCAGGTGTCAATATTTTCGTGGCCAGCGGTAGCGAGCCAGCATATATATATTTTTGTTTTGACAATAAGCTAAATTTGTACATTTTTCGATAGAAAAATTTCTCCGGCGAAGCCGGATTTCTGCATGCTCGCTATCGCTCCCCAGGAAGAAAACAACACCTGGATGGGGATGAACGTCTTAAAAGAGTTGGCTGAATGGGGCCGAATGGATACAAACCAGGGAAAGCGAAAAAAGGGGAGAAAGAAAAAAAACAAAGCCGGTGACCCCCCTTAAGTGACTGTAATGTCCATATCATGCATTGCTCGTAGGAAGGGACTCTCAGTAGGGAGTTGATAGACCATTCCAATCCTGCCGAACCAATGACATCTGTCACCCCTTCTGTACCGGCGACGTCTTTTACATTATAGTTTTGCTACTATTAAGAACATAAGAACATAAGAACATAAGAACATTAGACGATTTTATTCAGTTTAAAAAGGGCCTCCAGCAATTAACAGACTTCGAACTATCTCACTTAACCTTTTTTACTACCACAGATCCTTCTTAAACCGCAGAAAATAGTCTAAATATAGGTAGAATTTAAAAGATGTCGCCGGTACAGAAGGGATTAAATACATAATACGGCCTCCAACAAATTGTATCCAGCATAGGAATTACCTCTTAGAACGAAAATAATAAGGAAGTTAATTAAATCACTTACAAATATTACTTCATATACAGAATATAAACTATATTCAATAATCCTTCTTACGTTAATGATATTAACGAAGTTTTCTCATATAGCTCAGCCAGTAGAAGCTACAGAGAGCATTAACCCATTCAGTACCAGGGACGTCATTTTCATCCGATTCTGGCAATTATTTGACGATTGTATTCATCTTAGGAAGGACCTCTAGCAATAATAAGGCTTCAAACTATCTCAACCAACCCTTTTAACTACCTCAGATCCTTCTTGAACTTCACTAAAATCGTCTAAATATAGCTAGAATACAATATATCAGACGTCGCTGGTACAGAGAGGGTTAAGAGGGAGTGTTGACAACCCAACACCGCAGTTATCACAACACACCATCTTGAAATGTGACACAACGCCTGCCACCTGTGAGATACCAGCTGATTTATACTCTATACTCACTACCATTATTGTGTCCTCAGCCTTTAGGTACAAACAAAATCTATGTGAGTGAGGGAGACAAAAGGCAGAATTGCCTGTGGCGAGTGCCTCCCGCAGAGTTGAAAGAGTGACAGAGTACAAAATCAAGGGACGTTCGAGCCAAAATGCCTGGACACACGGAGTTTGCAGCAATTTAAGTCATAGGAAGAGGGAAAGACTGATTGTAGGAGAGAGTTCCAGAGCTCACCTGTTGAATAGAAGAAAGATTGGGAATAACATCTCACTCTTGGGTTGGAGAGTTGCACATAGTGGGTGGTATTGTGTTGCAAGACGGGTGCTACATGCTCTACGAAGATGGGGATGGTATACACTGAGAGAGCTCTGAGGAACACTGATTATTGTAATAGCGGTAGAATAGTGAGAGATATGCAACATTGCGGCAAAGAGAGAGAGAGACTGCAGATAATTGGTGAGTGGACGTGAGTTAATGAGACGGAAGGCTTTCTTTTCTACTTTGTCTAGAAGTGCTTTGTGAGAGGATCCTCCCCACACGTGTGAACAATACTCAATATATGGACGCACTGTGCCTCTGCACAGAGCAAGAAGCTACGCAAGGGTAAAGAACCCCCGGAGGAGACTGAGCACACCCAGCTTCTGGGAAGCTGTTTTAGCATGAGTGGTAATATGATCTTTCCAAGAGAGATCAGAAGAAAAAGAGACACCAAGAATATTAAGAGAATATGAAGGGATATTTTGTATGTTGTTGAAGAGTAGGTCATAGTTTTCTGGAAGGGGGCGACGAGTAGACAGATGGAGAAATTGAGTTTTGGAAGCATTGAAAGTAATAAGGTTTTAGAGATGGCAGAGAAATCAGAAGATAGGTGTTTTATGGCCTCCTTACGTGAGTTTTGGAGTTTCTGCTGTGAATAATGTTGTGGAAGGCTAGTTGAATAGTGTAATGTAGAGTCGTCAGCATATGAGGTAATGGGGCTGGAGTTGCAGTTGAGAAGGCCTTTAATGAATAATAAGAAGAGAATTGGAGATAGGACAGAACCCTGAGGAACACTGGAGTTGATAGGTTGAGGAAGTGAACGGTGGCCATCCACAACCACAGCTATGGAACGGCCGGAAAGGAAATTAGAGACAAAGGTACAGATGGAGGTATAGAAACCGAAGGAGGGTAGTTTAGATATTATGGATTTATGCCAGACTCTATTGAAGGCCTTCGATATGTGTAGCGCAACAGAAAATGTCTAATTGAAGTCCCGAATGGAGGATAACCAAGAGTTAGTAAGATAAGAAAGAAGATCACCAGTAGAGTGGCCCTCGGTGATTTCACTGGCACTGATACAACTAGCTACGAGAACTGTGTTAGTACTCCTAGCTCCAGAATCAGGACCCCAAATTGGTTGTTGCTATTCTAAAGCTTCGCCTCAATGCCCGGAAAAATCTCTAAATGTGACATCCCAAGAAGTTTCATCTTGAGAGGCACAACCATGACGATTGTGGAGAGGATATGCAGTGAAAACCTCAAATCAATGTGGGGTGCTTGGTTTCCTTGAGGACCCTGTAAAATCTAGGACAACTTCAAACATGAGGTCCTTGCAACAGCTGCCGAATGCTTTGGAGCTAAGCCATTGCGCTGTATATGTTTCAGGTGAGAGATGGTAGGAATTGCAGAAGAAAACCATGGTGCCCGATTGCCTAGAAACTGGTTTTATTAAAACCAAGGCTCTGCCTTATAGAACATTTGCTTTTCAACAAATCTGGACAAGGAGCTTGCAAAATAATACTGCAAGTTTTTATTTAGGTGTTAAAAATCAACACACACACATAATATGCATACTTATATTATATAATATAGTAAAATGCTCCATTTCCTACACAACGAGAATGTATAAATCTAAAAAGTAGGGTCAGTTCTTACGCCTACCCTGCCCTGCTTCCCTCTCCTCTCACTCATCATCCCCACTGGCCCCCCACACCTCTTAAAAACAACTGTCGCTCCTTTCTGTCGACCAGTGTTTATGAGGCCTGGTATGAGTTATGGGGCCCCACCACCACACCTCGGTATTATTGTCAGGGCAACATTAAACCACACATATCTTGTGCTACGTTCAAGGGTTGCAGAAATACTTGTTACATTGGAAATAATTGGGGCAAACCCTGTCCGTCTAGTGTTCATTGACACACACACAGATGGTCATGACACACAATAACATACATAGAGACATACACATATAGTCATGACACACAGTAACATACATGGAGGCATACCCAGATGGTTATGACACACAATACTGTACATAGAGGCATATACAGATAGTCATGGCACACAATAACATACACAAATGGTCATGACACACAATAACATACACAAATGGTCATGACACACAATAACATACATAGAAACATGCACAGATGGTTAACACACACAATAACATACATAGAAACATGCACAGATGGTTAACACACACAATAACATACATAGAGACATACACAGATAGTTAACACACACAATATCATACATAGAAACATACACAGATGGTTAACACACACAATAACATACATAGCAACATACACAGATGGTTAACACACACAATAACATACATAGAGACATACACAGATGGTTAACACACACAGTAACATACATAGAAACATACACAGATGGTTAAACACACAGTAACATACATAGAGACATACACAGATGGTTATGACACACAATAACATACATAGAGACATACACAGATGGTTAACACACACAATAACATACATAGAGACATACACAGATGGTTAACACACACAATAACATACATAGAGACATACACAGATGGTTAACACACACAATAACATACATAGAGACATACACAGATGGTTAACACACACAATAACATACATAGAGACATACACATATGGTTAACACACACAATAACATACATAGAGACATACACAGATGGTTAACACACACAATAACATACATAGAGACATACACAGATGGTTAACACACACAGTAACATACATAGAGACATACACAGATGGTTAACACACACAATAACATACATAGAGACACACACATATGGTTAACACACACAATAACATACATAGAAACATACACAGATAGTTAACACACACAGTAACATACATAGAAACATACACAGATAGTTAACACACACAGTAACATACATAGAGACATACACAGATGGTTAACACACACAATAACATACATAGAGACATACACAGATGGTTAATACACACAATACCATACATAGAAACATACACATATATAGTCATGACACACAATACATAGAGACATACACAGATAGTTAACACACACAATAACATACATAGAGACATACACAGATGGTTAACACACACAGTAACATACATAGAGACATACACAGATGGTTAACACACACAATAACATACATAGAGACATACACAGATGGTTAACACACACAGTAACATACATAGAAACATACACAGATAGTTAACACACACAATAACATACATAGAGACATATACAGATAGTTAACACACACAATACCATACATAGAAACATACACAGATGGTTAACACACACAATAACATACATAGAGACATACACAGATGGTTAACACACACAGTAACATACATAGAGACATACACCTGTACAGGCCACCTGTCTATCACCTACCACACCTTCCCACTCTGAATCCTGTTTTGGTGACTAAATGGCATTACGATAGGGCAGACTGGGAGGGTCTTCAAGGGTTCTTTATTGATATTCCCTGGACCTCTTTCTTTTCTAATGATGCACACTCCACCTTGAGCCACACAAGATTTTGTAAAAATTGGAATGGAAACTTTTATTCCTCATCAAAATTACAGTAAAAGATCTAATTCACCTAAATGGTTTGACCATAATTGTGCTAGAGTAACTGAACAAAAAGCAATAGCCTACAATGCATACACAAGATCAAAAACACATGAAGCCTTTAATTACTTTAGAAACATCAGAAATCATGCCAAAACTGTATTAAACCTAACTAAATCAAACTTTCTCCACAAGCAGGCAAATAAACTTCTAAATAATCCAAATGATAACAAAATATTTTGGTCTACTCTTAATTCATTCAAATCCAACTTCACTACTGCTTCATCCATTCCACCATTAAAATCTCCGACTGGCAATCTTGTCAGTGACCCACGAGGTAAAGCTAACCTTCTTGTGGATATTTTCTCCACCAACTCAACCTTAGATGAAATAAATCAAGATGTCCCTGTACTTAATTTTGATTCGCCTGAAATTCCCTCACTTAAGATCCACACCAGACATGTCAAAACTATTTTGCAGCATCTCTCAGTAGATAAGGCTCCTGGTCCAGATGAAATTCCTCCAATAGTACTTAAGAATTGCTCCTTGGTACTCGCTCCTGTATTGGCAAAATGTTTCCGTCTGTGTACTCATACCTCATGCTTCCCAGTACCCTGGAAAGAAGCAAACATCCATCCAGTTCCTAAAAAAGGTGCCTCTTCAGATCCATCAAACTACAGACCAATAGCTATAACTTCTACTCTTGGTAAAGTCTTTGAAATTATATTAAATCACCACATAATTAAGCATCTTGAGAATAATAAATTAATCAGTGATAGGCAATATGGTTTTAGACGATGTCGATCAACTGCAGACATTCTTTGCCTTCTTACGCATCAAATCAACCAAGCTACAGACCAACATGGTGAAACACATACAATAGCACTGGATATATCAAAGGCATTTGATAGAGTCTGGCATCAATCCTTATTGTCGAAGATGTCACACTACGGCCTTGCATCATTAGTTCCACTAATTTCTTCTTATCTTCATAACAGAAAAATACGTGTAATGGTAGATGGCCTTTATTCTCAATTTCACTCAATAAATGCTGGTGTTCCCCAGGGATCAGTTTTGGCCCCAACTCTGTTCCTCATTCATATCAATGATCTCATATCTACCACACATAATGCAATACATTCCTACGCAGATGACTCAACACCACAGTTCCTTCACATTAACCAATTCTTTCACCCAACCCGATCTTATAAATTCAAAAATAAACACTGCAATTTCTCTGAACCAGGACCTTTCTAGAATTAATGAATGGGGAAAAAGAATCTAGTTTCCTTTAATGCACAGAAAACTAAGTACATTCAATTTTCTAACCGACAGAATCTCACTGACTCCCATATATTTTTAATGATGTAAATATTCCCACTTCCCCTAGTATTGACATTCTCGGTGTAACATTAACTACTAACTTGAGCTGGACACATTATGTTAGAAGCATTGCTAAGAATGCCTCTAAAAAACTCGGACTCCTGTACAGAGTTCGAGAATTCTTCACTGACGAGCAGTTGGCCGTAATATATAAAAGTCATGTGCGTTCTCAGATGGATTACTGTTCATCTCTGTGGGGTGGAAGTGGAGTGGTTGCATTGAGGCAGTTGGACAAAATTCAAAATAAAGCTATTAGATTAATCAATAACCCTGCAAAGACACAGGACCTTCCTACATTATCCATACGAAGAAACGTTGCATCCCTTGCATTATTCTACAGATATTTTCACAGCAATTGTTCCGAGGAACTTGCTTTAATTGTGCCGCCTCTCCACATCTTTCCCCGTAGAACTAGGGCAGCTGAGAGCGCCCATGAATTTACACTTTCTCCTCCACAATGCAGAACTTCTGCTTATCAGAATTCATTTATCCTCAGAGCTACTACTCTTTGAATTCACTTCCCTCGAATTGCTTTCCACAAACTTACAATCTACAAATGTTTTAATCCAGTTGTTACAAACATTTTATGAATGGAGGATGCCTTTAGGCACATGGACCTTTTTGTTTTATCTGTGTTTTTCCTTCCTCCGTTCATTGTCTCTTAAAAAAAAAAAAATAAAACATAGTTAACACACACAATACCATACATAGAAACATACACATATATAGTCATGACACACAATACAGAAGAGACATACACAGATGGTCATGACACATAATGTAATACATTGAGGCATACAGCTGCTTGCCCTACCTACACTATATTTAGGTCAATGGTCTAAATAGTCTAGTTTCTCATATACTCATTACTCCCATCACGTTTAAGGTAATTTTTATTGTATATATTATGTATTGTGGCCCAGTGCTTCTATTCAAGGCTAGCAGAGATCATCGCAGAGAAGAAGCAACAGCCTAGGAGCCACGTCGTAGCCTGGATGAGATGCCGTCTATCTTTCTCATTGCTCAGATCAGCACTACTATGCCTGCGGGGAACAAGAAGGTCTGCACCACAACCAGTGACGGTGGCAGAAGTAGACTACGAGGAGCAGAGGGTCGCATAGGAAAGAGACTGGATTGAAGTTGCATGGTGTAGAATAGTAGTATCTGATGCTTGTGAAATTTAATATGTGTACAATATTAAATATAAGGTAGTGGTGGTGGTGATGGTGGAGGTGGTGATGGTAGTAGTAGTAACATGAAATGTATGAAAAAAAAAAAAAGTAGTAGTAGTAGTAGTAGTAGTATAGGTAGTGCCAACGAACTTGACAATAATCTTGACCCCTTAACTTCTTATTACTCAAAATGAATGAAAGCAATAGGGCTGAAATTCCTCTCATTTGGGAAGAGTTCACCAGGTAATAGGTGTGTACTGTATATATGCGGCCAGTTTGCTCCAGGCCCTTTTAAGTTATAACATGGTAAGGGATCAAGATTATTCCCAAGTTCGTTGGCGCTACCTATAGTAGTAGTAATAGTCAAGACCAATAATATTATTGGTCTTGGTAATAGTAGTAGTAGTGATATTTTGGCTCAGTTAATGTTCATAGTAATTACGTGTGCTTTAAGCAATGTATACTAAAGATTGCTGTTATATCAACTAAATGTTGTTAATGTAGGGAGGGCGGGTTAAAGATTTTAGAACATTGTTTGTCGGAGAGAGAGAGAGAGAGTGTGTGTGTGTGTGTGTGTGTGTGTGTGTGTGTGTTATTCACTTGCTTGTTCGTCAAGGGGAATCCACGCAATGCGAGCTAAGCTCATTATTATCGCGCCTCCTTAACTGGGAATGTATTGCGTGAAATGCATGTTAAGTGTTTATGTATCGTTGGAATGGCTGTGGATGTGTGTGTAGTCTGTATTTTAGCCAATTGGCGACATCTGGAAACGAAGGCTTAGGGTTAATCTGTACGGTACCATTCTCACTACGGTACCAGTCTCACCCGAAGGCTTAGGTTGACCAGTAGCTTAGGTTGACCAGTACGATACCCATCTCACCTTGTTACCGATCACCAACCCCAGATGGGACGTCACAACTTCGTCCACTTATACCAGGTTCCTATTTATACTGCTAGGTGAACAGAGGCTACACCGTAAGGAGACTTGCCCAAATGTCTCTTCCCCGCCCGGGTCTCGAACCCGGGGACCTTCTGGTTGTGAGCCAGACGCGCTATCAGTTACGCCACGGGGAGGTGTGTGTGTGTGTGTGTGTGTGTGTGTGTGTGTGTGTGTGTGTGTGTGAGAAAGAGAGAATGCTTGATATATTCTGATTAAAAACATGCTTTGCATATATATATATAGAGAGAGAGATCATGATTAAAAGAATTGTGTACATGAAATTGCCTCACCTGTGTCTCAAACTGACAAAGTATACCATTAGACCCAAATTATTAACTTTCTTAACATCTTGTTTGACTTAGTCTGTGTTTGACGATATGGCACAACTGTCTTTGAAGTTCGTTTTCGTTTTTCTCTCTCTCCCTCTTTCTCTGGTTTGTATCCATTCAGCCTACTCTTTTAAGACGTTTATCCCCATCCAGGTGTCTATTTTTTCCTGGCGAGCGGTAGCGAGCCAGCATATATATATTTTTGTTTTGACAGCAAGCTAAGTTTGTACATTTTTCGATAGAAAAATGTTTCCGGCGAAGCCGGATTTCTCCATACAATGCTGGCTCGCTTTCGCTCGCCAGGAAGAAATCGACACCTGGATGGGGATAAATGTCTTAAAACAGTTGGCTGAATGGGGCCGAATGGATACAAGCCAAAGAGAGAGGAAGAGAAAGAAGGCCGGTGACCCCCTTAAACTGACAAAGTATACATACCATTAGACCCAAATTATTAACTTTCTTAACAACATCTTGTTTGACTTAGTCTGTGTGTGATAGAGACGATAGGGCACAACTGTCTTTGAAGTTCGTAGGGGGGGGGGGGGGGGGCGGGTATGTTAAATCATAGTATTACATGTGGACAAGCTGCCTCAATTGCATGTTGTATATCAACTTGTTATCAGTTTTAGTTTCCTCCCTAGACCTCTATCAATCTTAAAACATACCCCAATACCCTCCTTCAAGATAGATTTGGGAATTTTTCGATAGACAAATGTCCCAGGTCCTCTTAAATTACAGGGTCGTTATCGGAAAAAAATCGACATCTAAATGACACGAAGAAATCATAATATATTTACAAAGATATGGGGCGAAAGGTTATATAATCGCCAAAATAATGGGCCTGGGTCAAACGTCTTAAAATCTAAAAACTAATAGGGCTAAACATGAAGAAGAAGGGGGACCAAAAAAACAAAAAACAACACGACCCCTTATTAAGGGGAGGTTTCTAGTGTGTTGCTTAGACCTCCATCAAACTTAAAATTACATCCCCTAGACCCCCTTTCAAGATAAATATGTACATTTTTCGGTAGAAAAATGTCCCGGCCGAAGGCCGATTTCTCTTAAGTTACAGGCTCGCTATCGCTCGCCAGGAAAAAATCGACACCTACATGGCACGAAAGGTCTTATAATTGACAGAAATGGGGCGAAAGTTATTAAAATCGACAAACTAATGGGGCAAACGTCTTAAAATCTCAAAAGCAATGGGGCTAAACATGAGGGAGAAGGAAGTTCGAAAAAAATACCTCAAGTGGAAGCCTCCCCTTAACCCCTTGAGGATTATGACGCATTGTAACCGTGTATTCCGGCTATCATTAACGATAATTACAGTTCAGGAAGGATCTGGGAGTGAAAAGGGTACAGCCTCGCTCAATTAACCTTCCGAGTTCCATACTAATCTGAATAAAATCGTCTAATAATAACCAGAAATACAGAAAATTAATGTGTCATTGTATCTTGAAAGGGTTAATCGACTTAGTGTTTTGTTATTCCGTTGAGCAGTACCGTACTCGGAACTATACTGGAATATGGCAAAACACTCACGGGGTTGACAGGGAGGGTGATTAAGGGAGGGTGACCTGTTTTGGTTCTGTCCTTTTCTATCTTTCTCTGGCTTGTATCCATTTGGCCCCATTCAGCCTACTGTTTTAAGACGTTTATCCCCATCCAGGTGTCAATTTTTTACTGGTGAGCGGTAGCGAGCCAGCATATTTTTTTATTTTTGTTGACAGCAGGCTAAATTTGTAAATTTTTCGATAGAAAAATTTCTCCGGCGAAGCCGGATTTCTTCATATAATGCTGGCTCGCTATCGCTCGCCAGGAAGAAATCGACACCTAGATGGAGATAGACGTCTTAAAATAGTTGGCTGAATGGGGCCGAATGGATACAAGCCAGAGAAAGAGAGAAAAGGACAGACATAACAAAACGCAGGTATTGGTTAGTTTATGGTCTATTTATCTATGTATTCATAATTGTTTTCACCAACTCGCTTGACCTCCATGAAGTTTAAACAAATAGCACCCCCTATACCCCCCTTCAAGATAGATTTGTACGTTTTTCGGTAGAAAAATGTACAGGCCGAAAGCCGATTCCTCTTGAATTTAAGGCTTGCTACCGCTCGCCAGGAAAAAATTACACCTAAATGACACGAACAATATTAATGTTGACAAAGAAATGTGGCGAAAGGACTTAAAATCGCCAAACTAAATGAGCCGAACGTCTTGAAATCGGATAAGTAATAGGGGTAAACCTGAAGGAGGAGGGGGACCATACAAACGGGGGCCCCGTCTCCCCTTCTTTAAGGGGAGGTATTTAGTTTGTTCCCTACGTTTTCATCAAGCTTAAAATTACACCCCGTAGACCCCCTTTCAAGATAAATTTGTACATTCTTCGGTAGAAACATGTCCAGGCCGGAGGCCGGTTGCTCTTAAATTACAGGCTCGCTATCGCTCGCCAGGAAAAAGTCGACACCTTAATGGCACGAAAGGTCTTAAAATTGACAGAAATGGGGCAAAGTGTCTTAAAATGTCCAAACTACTAGGGCGAACGTCTTAAAATCTCAAAAGCAATGGGGCTAAACATGAGGGAGAAAGGGGTCCAGAAAAAAATCCCTCAAGTGGAGACCTCCCCTTAAGCGGCTTGTGCGACTTGTGCGGCTTGTGCCTCAGCTGGTTGTCATACCCCGGGGCTATATATTTCCTGGGGGGGGGGGTAAAAATAACACGGCACACCTGGGGGGGGGGGTAAAATTACACAGCACACCTGAGAGGGGGGGGGGGGGGGTAAAGATTGTGACGGTAAGACAGAACTTTGCCGTAGGGACCCCTTGGAACACACACACTCACACAAACACCACATACACTCCACACACACACACACACACACACACACACACAACACACAAAAACAAAAACATACACATTCATATGATGTGTTTAAGGGTAGATTTCAAGTATTCCAGCAGCTGTGTCAATTACTTAAACATAAATAAGAGGCAGAAAAGTACTTAACCCCTTCTGTACCGGCGACGTCTTTGCATTATATTCTTGGTATATTTAGACAATTTTATGCAGTTTAAGAAGGATCTAAGGCCGTAAAAAAGGTTACGGGAGATAGTTCGAAGCCTGTTAATTGCTGGAGGCCATTTTAAATTGAGTATACACTTGTCTAACACTAACCAGAATATAATGAAAAGTACATCACCGGGGTTAAACCTACAGACCAAGTGGAGTACTTCTCTTGGTCTTGGTAGTGAGAGTGTTCGCCTCGTAAACGTGGGGACCCGGGTTCAAATCCTGGCCTGGCCCGGTGGTAGCTCCACACAAAATATTTATGGGGGCGATTTATGCATCTAAAGAAGTTTAGGTGTATTGGTTAAAAAAAAAAAAAAAACAAAAAAAAAAAAACATCGTCTACGTCCCCCCACACACACACACCTTACTCCCCCCACATACCTATACTTCCCCCTACACCCCCCTGACGTCCCCCCCCCCCCACACACACACCCACCCTTACGTCCCCCACACCCTCTATGTCCTCCACACTCACCCCTACGTCCCCCCACACACACCCTATTCCCCCATACACCCCTTCCTTCCTTCCAACCCACTACAGAGAGAGAGAGAGGGGGAGAAGGGAAGTGTAAAAATAAGTCAGATTTCCTACATAGCTCGAGCCTTCATAAAAAGCTAAGGGCACCACATGCTGAGGAGAGAGGAGAAGGAATGCTAAGGTGGTCTTCTGTACCTTTACCTCTCTCTCTCTCACTCACTCTCACTCTCACTCTCACTCTCACTCTCACTCTCTCTCTCTCTCTCTCTCATTCTCTCTCTCTCTCTCTCTCTCTCTCTCTCTCTCTCTCTCTCTCTCTCTCTCTCTCTCTCTCTCTCTCTCTCTCTCTCTCACACACAATGAGAATAACAAAAGGAAAGGGACAGGATAAGAGTCCACACCTAGTCCCTGGCTGACCCTTCCCACATGGTAGATATATTAGCTTGATTTGCCCCATTAGTTTGACGGTTTTAAGACCCTTCGTGCCGTTTAGGTGTCGATCCTATCTGCCCACGAGGTAGAAAGGGGTTCAGAAAAAAACATCCCCCTAAGTGAAAATATGCCTTTAAGGGGACATGGGCCGGTTTTCTGGACCACTTTCTCCCTCATGTTTAGCCCCGTTAGTTTTCATATGTTAAGATATTTGCCCCATTAGTTAATCGATTTTAAGACCTTTCGCCCCATTTCTACGTAAATATTTAGACCTTTCGTGCTATTTAGGTGTCGATTTTTTCCCTGGCGAACGATAGTGAGCCTGTAATATTGGAAGAATCGGCCTTCGGCCGGGACATTTTTCTACCGAAAAATGTACAAATTAATCTAGAAGGGGGATCTAATGGATGTTTTTTTTTGTTTTAATTTGATGGAGGTCTAGGGAGGAAACTATAAAAATAATGAATACATGCAAAAATCGCCCAAAAAGTGAACCATCCCCCCTTGACTCCTTCACCACCATTAACGTTTTTTCATCATATGCTGGTTACCATTAGACGATTTTCTTTAGTTTGTAATCTACCTCTAGGACTCAAATGGGTAAATACGATCTCCATAAACCCTCTGAATAACAGGTCCTTGTTGGAAACTTCATCAATCGTCTACATTTAGCCAGCATGAAGGTCAAAAGACGTCATGGTGCTGAAGGGGCTAGTGGCTGTTCTTTTTGGTCTATTAATTAATTTATTAATATATTTTTTTAGTTTCCTCCCTAGACCTCCATCAAACTTAAACAAAAACATCCATTAGATCCCCCAACGAGATTAATTTGTAAATTTTTCGGTAGGAAAATGTCACGGCCGAAGGCCGGTTCCTCCCCAATTACAGGCTCGCTATCGGTCGCCAAGAAAAAAATCGACACATAAAGGGCACGAAAGGTCTTAATATTGACAAAGAAATGGGGGGAAAGGTCTAGAAATCGACAAACTAATGGGGCGAACGTCTTAAAATGTCATAAAATAATGGGGCTAAGCATGAAAAAGAAGGGGGACCAGAAAAACGGCCTATCTCCTTAAGGTCCTCATGTGTCTTGAAAGGGGAAGGTTGTCTCACATGTGTGTGTGTGTGTGGAGGGGGGGAAGGAGGTGTTCGTAGGGCCTATTTTTTTTTTTTTTTTTTTTATTTATTTTTTTTTTAAAGACCTCCCATTTACCTGTCCTCTCAGTACAACCCAAAGTATATAGACACTATAGACACTATACAGTGTATATACTTTGGTACAACCTGCCCTGTTTCTGTGTGTAGGGGGGGGGAGGGGTTGTGCCATGTATATATGTGTGTGTATGTGTTCGTAGGGCCTGTATATATACATTTGTGTGTCTGTGTGTGTTCGTAAGGCCTCATTTAGTTCTCCTCTCACCATTGCCTGAGTATATAATTATAACACACTACCTCTTTTGTATTTGTGAAACTAAACAACACAATGATAATGAATACAATACTAAATACAATACAAAATTATAATGAATACAATACTAAATTATAATGAATACAATACTAAATACAATACTAAATTATAATGAATACAATACTAAATACAATACTAAATTATAATGAATACAATACTAAATACAATACTAAATTATAATGAATACAATACTAAATACAATACTAAATTATAATGAATACAATACTAAATACAACACAATGATAATGAATACAATACTAAATACAATACAAAATTATAATGAATACAATACTAAATACAGAAACGTCTCCTCTTAAGGGGAGATTTCCACTTGAGGGACTTTTTACTTGACCCCTTTCTCCCTCATGGTTAGCCCCATTGCTTTTGATATTTTAAGACGATTGCCCCATTACTTAGGTGATTTTTAAGAATTTCCGCCCATTCTGTCAATTTTAAGACGTTTCGTGCCATTTAGGTGTCGATTTTATCCTGGCGAGCGATAGCGAGCCTGTAATTTAAGAGCAATCGGCCTTCGGCCAGGAAATTTTTCTACCGAAAAATGTACAAATTTATCTTGAAAGGGGGTCAAGGGGGTGAAATTTTAAGATTGCTGGAGGAGTAGGAAACAAACTAGAAACCTTCCCTTAAAGGTTCAAGGGAACTTCAAATAGAGGTACGGTAGCTTACTGTATGTGTAGCTCTCCCAAACTGCGTGTAAGGTTGAGTGTTGTAAATGGGTGTCTACATATTATGGCTGGTGGGTGTACTTTGGCCGGGGGTGAGTGAGGCCTAGCAGAAATAACTACTACCGGAGGAAAAACTAAGGGGGTGTAGGGGGGGGGAGAGAGAGAGGGGGGGGGGGGGGGGGAATGCGAAAGAGAGAACAAGAAAGAACAGAGAAGTAGGGGGAGAGAGGGAAAGGGAGTGAGAGTAAGAAAGGGGGAGAGAGGGGTGAGGGTGGGGGTTATGAGAGAGAAAAAAAGAAAAGAGAGAGGCAGAGTGAAAAGCGAGAGGGAGAGGGAGTGAGAGTGAAAAAGAGAAGCGGGGAAGGAGAGAGGGGTGTGAGGGGTTTATGAGAGAGAAAGACAGAAGGGAGGGGGAGAGAGAGAGGGAAGGGGAGGAGAGAAATGTGGTAAAAGGAGAATATAGAGTGTATCTTTAAACAGTCTCTCTCTCTCTCTCTCTATCTATCTATCTCTCCCTCTCTCTCATCACCCTTACCCCCTCCTACTTCCCTTGATGAGAACCAGCTGTTCACTCACTCACTCACTCAACTACTAGATCACTCTCTCTCACACTCATTCTCTCACATAGTCCATCACTCACTCTCTCTCTCTCTCTCTCTCTCTCTCTCACACACACACACACACACACACTCTCATTCTCTCACATCGTCCATCACTCAATTTCTCTCATTCTCTCACTTAGTCAATCACTCACTCACTCGTCCACTATATATATATATCTCTCTCTCTCTCATTCTCTCACTTATTCAATCACACTCACTCTCTCTCTCACTCTCACTCTCTCTCTCTCTCTCACACACACACACACACACACACACACATTCTCTCACATCGTCCATCACTCAATTTCTCTCATTCTCTCACTTAGTCAATCACTCACTCACTCGTCCACTATATATATATCTCTCTCTCTCTCATTCTCTAACTTATTCAATCACACTCACTCTCTCTCTCTCTCTCTCTCACTCTCTCTCTCTCTCTCTCATCACGATTATTTGCATACTGTCACTATTTCCTGCAATATATTCTCTCAAAACATTCCTTAACATTTCCTTCCTTTTAAAAACACTTTCCTTGTGATTATTTGAAGACTATCTATCTATCTATCTATTTATGTATCTCTCTATCTATCTACTGTATATATATATCTATACATCTGCCTATTTATTTATTCATCCATCTCCATTGAAGTATTAAATTACCTAACCTATTATAAATAATAATAATCAGGTGTTTAATTATGCACAATTGATCTCCTTCGATATTCAATTGCGCTGTAATAAGCCAACAGAGACCATTACCCCTCCCCCTTGCTCAAGGGAAACAGTAACCAGCCAGAGTTTAATGGAAAAAAACTCACTCGCACTCTCTCACTCTCTCTAAGACCTTTCGTGCCATTTAGCTATTGATTTATTCCTGGCGAGCGATAACGAGCCTGTAATTTAAGAGGAAATTTTTTCTACCGAACAATTTACACATTTATCTTGAAAGGTGGTCTAAGGGGTGTAATTATAAGCTTGATGGAGGTCAAGGTAACAAACTAAAAACCTTCCCTTAAGTTTATCAGGTAAAAACATCTCAATTTGTGTCACTTACATACTTTACTTTAGCCAAACACACACACCCATCTTAATAAACCCGTACATTATAATATTGGCTACATGTCCTCCCAGTTCTAACCATATTGTATATTTAAGGGGGTAGTACTCGCTTTTTATGGACCCCCTTCTCTCTTATGTTTAGCATATTAGTTTTGAGGATTTATGATGTTCGTTCCGTTAGTTTGGCGATTTTGAGACCTTTCGCCTAATTGTATTGTCAATATTAAGACCTGTCGTGCCCTTTAGGTGTCGATTTGTTTCCTGGCGAGCGATAGTGAGCCTCTAATTGTAGAAGGAATCGGCCTTCGGCCGGAACATTTTTCTATTGAAAAAATGTACAAATATATCTTGAAACGGGGTCTAGGGGGTGTTTTTCTAAGCTTGATGGAAGTCTAGGGAACAAACTAAAATCTCCCCTTAAGTTTATCAGGTCAAAAGGTCTCAACTTGTATCACTACATACCCTTTAGCCAAACACACATCCATCTTAATAAACCCGTACATTATAATAATATTTCCTACGTGTCCTCCCAGTTCTAACCATATATTTAACTTGTGTGTATATCGTAGGTTTTTCTCGTTCATGCCAAATATCTCTAATATTTGGATAATTTATGGAACCACTTCGTTCCTGACAGTCTATATCCCCAAAAGAAAATTTAGATCAACACAGAACCAACCCAAATGGATGAATAATAGACTATTAGACCTTCTAGTTAAAAAAAGAGAGGAATATATAGAAAAATTAAGAAAGGCGAAATTCACCTACTTGCTTACTATCAGAATCTATCAAGAGAGGTTAAGGGTAGGGCACACCTTGACACCCCCAATCTTTCAAAAATCCTAAAACCCCCTTAATTGTATGTGTTTTAAATATGTTTGTTATTATATTAGTTAGTAGTACTATCCTCTATATGTTCACCGAAATTGGTTGCTTTTCTATGTTTTTTTTTTCTTTTTGTTTTTTTTATTTAATTAATGTTGTTTTTCCATTAAAAACACCAATTTCATCTTAAAACCTCTTGAAACCTCTTGAAACGTGGATAGGCATTGGTAAACCACATATTACACAAAGAATCGGTATAATATCACAGTTTTCATTAATATAAAGTGCCCAAAATTAGTTTTGTGCATTATCGTATAATTAAATTCATGAATTCTCAAAATATTTCCTATATTATGTTCAATAGTTCGGTCCCATGAATAGAAAACGCAATTTTACTACGACGTTGCTTATATAGGTGTGTTGCATATGTGTGCATCATTATACATATATAAGTCAATAAATACTCGTGGCAGAGTGCCTAGAAGGTGAAAAATGTAATTAAAAGTTACAGGAGATTCCATTTTCAACATTCAATATTATATTATTTT
>CM064527.1:45221786-45226601 GCA_032716605.1 Paralithodes platypus | reverse complement strand
GGGGGGGAGGAGGGAAGGTGTAGAAGGAGGAGGAGAGGGGTTGTGGAGTGAGGAGGAAGGGGGTTGAAGTATGAAGGAGGAAGTGAGGGGGAGGGAGGAGGGAAGGTGTAGAAGGAGGAGGAGAGGGGTTGTGGAGTGAGGAGGAGGGGGGGTTGTAGTATGAAGGAGGAAGTGAGGGGGAGGGAGGAGGGAAGGTGTAGAAGGAGGAGGAGAGGGGTTGTGGAGTGAGGAGGAGGGGAGTTGTAGTATGAAGGAGGAAGTGAGGGGGAGGGAGGAGGGAAGGTGTAGAAGGGGTCTGAGACGAAAAGAAGGAAGAGGAGATGGGAGAGAGGGGAAGATAAAGAAGGGGAGAAAGTGTAGTGTGGGGAGATGGGAGAATAAAGAAGAGGAGAAGGTGTAGTGTGGGTAGATGGGAGAGAGAGAAAACAAAGATGTCCAGGTAGAGTAAGGGGAAGACTGAGAGGTGCATTGTTTGTTAGGGGGGGGGGGTTAAAGCTGTATCGGGAGTGAATCAATGGAAGGGATATTTATAAACACAGAAATGAGAAATATAAACGTCAGCCATTAAGAAACCGATGAGTAGGTTAAATCTGTATTGTTTGTTAGCCATTCATCTACACAATACAAGTTAAAATAACCTAAATAGCCTAAACACCAATATACTTTTCAATGGCTAAGGTGATAATGGACACTTTAATTACTCTCATCATGCCCATTATATGTTTTGATCTACTGTCAGCCTTGTTCTCTGGCTTCTCGCTACTTTTAACTACACCTATTAAGGGGGGAAGGGTCGTTTGTCTGGACCCTCTTCTCCCTCATGTTTAGCCCTATTAGTTTTCAGATTTTAAGACGTTCGGCCCATTAGTTTGGCGATTTTAACACCATTCGTTGTCAATTTTAAGACCTTTAGTGACATTTAGGTGATAGCGATAGCGAGCCTGTAATTTTAAGAGGAACTGGCCTTCGGCCGGGACATTTCTCTACCGAAAAATGTACATATTTATATTGAAGGGGGTGTCTATGGTGTGTTGTTTTAAGCTTGGTGGAGGTTAGCGAGGAAACTAAAAAATATATGAATGGATACATGCTTACTTTCATTAATTTCTTTGGGAGGTGTTTGGTGTTGGAGTGAAATAAATACAACTAGAATATATATCGGCCAAAAACTAAGCACTACCCCCTTAAGCAGAAAGAGAGAGAGGTTTGTGTGAATGTGAGAGTGATTTACGGGTAGCAGCAGGTCATTACAAGGTGCAGATACTATCTCAACGACCTTGGGGTACAATTCTGGGAGACACTTTAGAGGAAAATAAAGTCATTGCATATGTGTAGTGTACTCATTGCACTCTATAGCAAGTTGCTCTTTTTCAGCCCAACCCGTCACTATATATATATATATATATATATATTATTATTATGTCATTTGGTTTATATTGGAGGCTCTCCTTGTATGTAATCTTCCTCATTTCCCCAGGCTCGGGTATATCTTATTGCCTGTGTTCTATATCGGGAACGGTTGGGTATGGGAGAAAAGAAAATAGGTTAGATGTAGGATGAGTATGACTCTCATTCTCACTCTCACTCTCACACTCACACACTCTCTCTCTTTCTCTCAGACACACACGCACGAACTCACTCACTCACACATAAACATGCACACACACGCACACAAACAAATACACACACACATAATTAGATGTTTTCTGAGAAATTGTGTGGTGGTTTTATGTTTTCCCGGAACCAGTCCCCGTCTAGGCCCTGATTGGTGGAAAAGTGGGGGGGGGGAAGTGGAAAGGGATGTGTGGGAGTAGGAAGGGATGTGAGAGAGGGTGTGGAAGAGAGAGAGTGTGAGAAGGAAGGTGGGATGTGGTGTAGTTGGAGTGTGGGAGGGGGTGCAGGTGAAGATGTAGGAGGGGAAGTGGGAAGGGAGGTGTGGGAATGGGATGGAGTGTGGGAACAGATATGGGAGGTGTGGAGGGGAAGTGTGGGAGTGGGAGGGGGGAGGGAGTGTTGGAGGGGATGTGTGGAGAGGGTGTGGGAAGGTGGGAGGGGTGTACGAACGGAGGTGGGATGGGGTGAGGGGGAAAGTGGGAGGGGGTGTGGGAAGATAAGTGGGATAGGAGTGTGGGAGAAGGTGGGAGGGGGTGTGGGAAGATAGGTGGGATAGGAGTGTGGGAGAAGGTGTGAAGGGAAAAGAGAAAGGGAAAGATAAAAGAGGGAATGAATGTGTGAATTAATTACGGTATATAAGCACATGAAGTTGGAGCAGTACTTCTTAATTTGTGTCATACAATTTGTAAAGTCTAGCCACCCTTCCACCGCACAAGTCTTTCTTCTCTCTCTCTCTCTCTCTCTCTCTCTCTCCATCACATGTCAGTCTTCGCCTCATTCACAAAATTCACTCTAAAATTAGACAGTTAACCCTTTCAGTAGCATAGTCTTATTTGCCGTTTTTTTTTTCCTATTTCAAGCGACTTTGTACGGCTTAGGGAGGACCTTTAGCAACAAGAAGGTTAATTTCACCTCAATTTTATTTTGTATTCCTACAGAACCCTTTGTAACTTAAATAAATGTGTATAAAGTTAGGTAGACTATAATGCAAGAATACGTAATGGTATGTGCCAGAGGTACCATTGGATACTTTATTGAAATATTATGATAATTATTATTAACGTTAATTTTAATTTGTTTGGGAAGATAATTGTTTTAATAATCACTTCGGTTCCGGAAATCATAGAATTATTGAAGTGGTCATGACAAAACCATCCTGGCTAACTGATATAATATATATATATATATATATATATATATATATATATATATATATATATATATATATATATATCAGCGATGGGTTTGTTCTTGGGGAACCTCAAGTAACAGATGAAGAGGATACACAGGGTAGCAGCAAACAGCATGGTGCAGGATAATAATGATGACCAGGTGGGGGGGCCAGTACTTTATTTAGCAGTCAGACAAACGTTTCGACACTCGTGTGTCATCTTCAGTGTTCTAGGAAATAATAATAACACATATAGCAAATATTTAAAATAAAATCGCGAAAAGCGAGTGTATTATAACTAAAAGTGTAGCCTCAACATAGCTACACTGGGAAATATTTAATGTAGCCTCAACATAGCTACACTGGGAAATATTTAATCACAATGGATATGTAGAGGGGCTGCCGAAAGGCAGTTATTAAGGGGGGGGGGTCTTTCTTTAAAAATATATAGAGACTCTAAAATCCTAAGGTTACCGGTATTACAGGAGTCAAGAATGCTAAAATCTTTATAGCTTACAGCAAGGTTACAACCGTAGCAATGCTCTCTCACCGCTGAATGAGGAGGGTCTCCCTAAGATCCATAAGACCACTGTCCCTCTTCGACCCATTCTTGCTGCATATAATACTGCCTCTTATAAGCTTGCTAAATTTTGCTCCCAACTTTTATCAGCGTTCACTACGAACGATTATACCCTTAAGAACTCCTATGAATTGTTCACTTCCCTCTCAAACTACAAATTACCTCCCTCGTCATACCTATGTAACTTTGATATAACCTCCTTATTCACCAACGTCCCCTTAACTGAAACCTTGAACCTTTGTGTCAAACTTTTGTTCAACCAATCTGAGACTTTTATGGGTATGAGTCAATCCTTCTTCAGAAACGTCCTATCAGCATGCGTACAAGATTGCCATTTCATATTTAATAACCAAATCTATAAACAAACTGATGGGGTAGCGATGGGATCCCCACTAGGCAGTACTTTAGCCAATGTATTCCTATGTTACTGGGAACAAATCTGGCTAGACAACTGCCCTCCCACTTTCAAACCTATCCTCTACCGTGGATATGTCGACGACACCCTGCTGGTCTTTAAAGATAAAAGTCATACCCCCTTGTTTCTAAATTGCCTAAATAAACAGCACAAAAATATAAAATTCACTCGCGAAAACGAGGTAAATAACACGTTGCCATTCCTCGACCCTCTACTTACCAAAGTTAATGACATACTTGTTATCTCAATCTTTAGAAAACCCACCTTTTCCGGTCTTGGTATTAGCTTGTTTAGCTACTGTCCACTCAGATTCAAAATTAATGCAATTAAAACCTTTCTTCACAGGGCGTACCACTTGACTTCGACATACAGCCTTTTTCACTGCGAGATATCCTTCCTTAGAGACTTATTAATAATGGCTTCACCAGTGACCTCTTCAACAAGCAATTGAGGAATTTCCCTTTCTTGGAAAGGTATCAGAAAAAATAGAAAGATTACTGAACAACAAATTACCTAATTTCTTCCCTCATATAAATTTTAAAATAATTCACAAGAATGAATTTAAGATTCGATCCCTGTTTCACTACAAAGATAGACTTCCCACTGAACTTCGCTCATCCATCATTTATAAATTTACCTGTCCATTTTGCAAAAATGGCTACATTGGGAGCACAATACGAGCTCTCAAAGTAAGGATGGATGAGCACAAGGGTCAGTCCAGTAGAACCGGCCTCCCCATCAGTAACCCTCCTCATTCAGCGGTGAGAGAGCATTGCTACGGTTGTAACCTTGCTGTAAGCTATAAAGATTTTAGCATTCTTGACTCCTGTAATACCGGTAACCTTAGGATTTTAGAGTCTCTATATATTTTTAAAGAAAGACCCCCCCCCTTAATAACTGCCTTTCGGCAGCCCCTCTACATATCCATTGTGATTAAATATTTCCCAGTGTAGCTATGTTGAGGCTACATTAAATATTTCCCAGTGTAGCTATGTTGAGGCTACACTTTTAGTTATAATACACTCGCTTTTCGCG
>CM064527.1:45034286-45216786 GCA_032716605.1 Paralithodes platypus | reverse complement strand
CCAACTCGGGACACCACACCCAGAACATAAGCATCTAAACCATTACACCACCAACACAGTTAAAGGTTGAGTACACGATCTGAGATGTAGCAGTTTCTTGTAATTTCCATTGAGTCTGGATAAATCAGTTGCTAAGAGATTGAGTTTTCTACCAAGTTAAAAAAATATATATACATAATTTAATATATATAAACAAATAATTGTGGACTCCCTTGTGTGTGTAAATATTGTAGTTGGTTTTCTGGTGGTAGTCTCCCCCCTCCTCTCCCCCCCCCCCCTCCCTAGGCTGCCAACTCTCTGATGCTCCCAATTACCTGTTTATCCCCCCATATAGTTACTTACACCCGGGCACACATCACGTAGCCAACCCGCAAATAGTAACTAACAGCTGCCCGTCTACACTTTAGGAGCTATAGTTTGGAGTTTTTTTTCTTCTATGCCCTCGCTCTCTCTCTCCTTCTCTCTCTCTCTCTCTCTCGCTCTCGCTCTCGCTCTCGCTCTCGCTCTCGCTCTCGCTCTCGCTCTCGCTCTCGCTCTCGCTCTCTCTCTCTCTCTCTCTCTCTCTCTCTCTCTCTCTCTCTCACTACCTTACCACCACACTACTACACAGCTAAAGAACCATACCAACCAGGACCACTAGTATTCTACCCCCACAGTGTTAAAGAGAGAAAGAGAGAGAGAGAGAGAGAGAGAGAGAGAGAGAGAGCCACGACCACCTACCAGCTGTCAACCTCACCTGGTGGTTGTGTCTACCCACCTCCCACCTGTGAGAACTGTCTCCTCTCATATATATATATATATATATATATATATATATATTCCTGAACTTACTTTTACCGTAGTATTTGAGAGATGTGTGGAGTTCTCCTCGTATTAGCTATGGAGATTATTGGTCAAGAATGTTGGCCTATTTGTGCTGAATAAGGTATAGGTGTAGAGAAAATTAGCCGATTATAAAGAGGACTTATCAACAATGAATTAGACTAGGCTACTATGAAGATATTATGTCCTCCAAACAGCCAATGGTAGTCTTGGAGGTGTAATACAATCCCTTCACCTGTATGTCTCGTGCCAACATAAACATAACTAATAATGATAATAATAATAATAATAATAACAATAATAATAATAATAATAATAATAATAATAATAATATTAATAATAATTTGGAGGTGTAATACAATCCGTACACCTGTCTCTCTCTCGTACTAACATAAACATAACTGGTATAATAACACATGAGAGATCTGTCACCTCTCCTCACAACCACTGTTCTCACATTCAGACCAGAAAGAGAATATTTTGTATTTACAGTGTATCTTCATATATTTACTTATATATTATATTACATTTTCCTCCCTAGACCTCCATCATGCTTAAGGGGAGATATCCACTTGAGGGATTTTTGTCTTGACTCCTTTATCCCTCATATTTAGCCTCATTGCTTTTTGAGATTTTAAGACGTTCACTCCATTAGTTTGGCGATTTTAAGAACGTTGCCCCATTTATGTCAATTTTAAGACATTTTGTGCCATTTATGTGTTGATTTTTTCCTGGCGAGCGATAGCGAGCCTGTAATATAAGAGGAACTGGCCTTCGGCCGGAATTTGTTTCTATCGAAAAATTTACAAATTTATCTTAAAGGGGCTCAAGGGGGTGTAATATTAAGCTTGATGGAGTTCTAGGAAACAAACTAAAGACCTCCCCTTAAACAAAAATAGGCCTACCCCCAAGACCCCCTTTCGTGATTAATATTAGCATTTATCGGTAGAAAAATGCCCCACCCGATGGCCGGTTCCTCCTAAATTGCAGGCTCGCTACCGCTCGTCAGGATAAAATCGAGATCGAAATGACGTGTAAAGTCTTAAAATTGCCGCCAAACTAATGGGGCTAAACATGTGGGAGAAGGGGGTCCAGGAATCCCCCCCCCCCCCCTTAACTGCCTCATTGTAGCCTAAAAGCGAGCAATTTTCCGGAGTTTGTACACACATAACAAAGCCACTCCAACAGCTTGCTCTCTCCCCAACACTCCTTCTCCCCTCTCTACACTCTTCAGAAAATAGGAAAAGTAGAAACTAGCTAATAGGTGCCGTTGTAAAGGCTTATCCCGCAATATCTTCACCTGACCTGACAAGCCAATATGGCATTCTGGCTTGTAATTCATAAAATAAGTTAGTACACTCTAGGACATAAATAAGTTAGTACACTCTAGGACATCATAAATAAGTTAGTACACTCTAGGACATCATAAATAAGTTAGTACACTCTAGGACAAAAATAAGTTAGTACACTCTAGGACATAAATAAGTTAGTACACTCTAGGACATAAATAAGTTAGTACACTCTAGGACATAAATAAGTTAGTACACTCTAGGACAAAAATAAGTTAGTACACTCTAGGACATAAATAAGTTAGTACACTCTAGGACATAACTAAGTTAGTACACTCTAGGACATAAATAAGTTAGTACACTCTAGGACAAAAATAAGTTAGTACACTCTAGGACATAAATAAGTTAGTACACTCTAGGACATAAATAAGTTAGTACACTCTAGGACATAAATAAGTTAGTACACTCTAGGACATAAATAAGTTAGTACACTCTAGGACATAAATAAGTTAGTACACTCTAGGACATAAATAAGTTAGTACACTCTAGGACATAAATAAGTTAGTACACTCTAGGACATAAATAAGTTAGTACACTCTAGGACATAAATAAGTTAGTACACTCTAGGACATAAATAAGTTAGTACACTCTAGGACATAAATAAGTTAGTGCACTCTAGGACATAAATAAGTTAGTACACTCTAGGACATAAATAAGTTAGTACACTCTAGGACATAAATAAGTTAGTACACTCTAGGACATAAATAAGTTAGTACACTCTAGGACATAAATAAGTTAGTACACTCTAGGACATAAATAAGTTAGTACACTCTAGGACAAATAAGTTAGTACACTCTAGGACATAAATAAGTTAGTACACTCTAGGACATAAATAAGTTAGTACACTCTAGGACATAAATAAGTTAGTACACTCTAGGACATAAATAAGTTAGTACACTCTAGGACATAAATAAGTTAGTACACTCTAGGACATAAATAAGTTAGTACACTCTAGGACATAAATCATGGCCTCAATTTTTCGAAGCTATCCCAAACTGAATCGAATCTTTTCAATAATGATTTGCTTAATATTTTCCTTTCAGAGGTTCATTTTGCTGTTCGAGGGATAATAAGTCTTAACATGCTACTCTTATCTCATTCTTAAAGGGCCCATAACACATTTATTATTATCAATATATATTTGTTGTAACTGTTTATAAAGAAGTTAATACATTCCACGTAGCATATTTCAATACATAAAGAAAGCTAAGGCTTGTATTCTTAAAATGGCTGTTTTTTTGGTCTATATATTCAGTTATTCATATAATGTTTTAGTTTCCTCCCTAGACCTCCATCAAGCTTAGAAAAACACCCCCTAGACCCCCCTTCAAGATAGATTTGTACATTTTTCGGTAGAAAAATGTCCCGGCCAAAGGCCGATTCCTCCTAAAATTACAGGCTCGCTACCGCTCGCCAGAAAAAAATCGACACCTAAATGGCACGAAGGGTCCTAATATTGACAAAGAAATGGGATGAAAGATCATAAAATCCCCAAACTAATGGAACGAACGTCTTAAAATATAAAAACTAGTGGGGCTAAACATTAGGGAGAAGGGGGTCCAGAAAACGGGTCTGTCTCCCCTTAACTCCAATAAACCTTCAGACTCTCCGAATGATCACAACCGACGTGTACCGAATCAAAGGTTCGACTCCTCAAACAGATCGATCTGACGGGTCGAACTACAAGATACGGGTCGGAAAAGCGAAAGACCCCATTTGACTATCAGACGCCGTAGAAGGCAGACGTGGCCGCATTGGTGACTACATTATTACCACGGAACGGAATTAACCAGATTTCGCAGATAAGTAACACCCATTTTAAATTTCCTTCTTGATTAGCTAACTAGGGAGGTGATTGGGGATGGATGTAGAGTTCGGGCGTACGGTCGTCATTGTTTACATAGGGCGATCGCCGCGGTCGCACTTACGTTCCCGTCTATTTCGACGCTATATTTTCTGCTATTTGCCCCCTGTCATTACTACATGAATACTAGGTTAGGTTAGGTTAAAATAGACTGGAACATGATGGGAAAGGTCCGACGCCACTACGCGTAATGTAAACAAAGATGGTGGTACTCCCGCTCACTACATCCTACCCGGTGATTGTCTGGGGAAAATATGAGAACAGCGCTAAGTGCAGACACAATTCGCTATGCAATGCGATGGGCAGCGAATTGCTGTGTACATTAACAACATGCCAGAGGTAATGTTCAACAAGACTACATCGGCCTTATTTATCATGTTTTTTGTTTGTTTCTTCAAGGAATATAGTGTTTCATAGTTGTTTTGCATGGTTTGAGTGGAGGATTTGCATTAACTTACCCATTATCTATCAATCTGAAGGTACAGCGTCAAACTGTGCCATTTGTTGGGTGAATCGCGCTTTTACAGTAGGTAAGGAAAATTGTGGGGTAAATTGGATACACGATGGGTTGAGGGGGGGCGTTGCCCCCCCTCACCCCCCTTTGATTTATTGTCATCCTCATATATGTAGATCTGTAAGGGGGCAAAAACAGGTTGACGGCATTTCGTTTTTGTGAGTAACGCTCACACCATTTATTGGGTGAATCGCACCCACCGCATCTTTCAAAACAAGAAGAGGAGGAGTAAAGTCGAAGGATTCATTGGGTGCAATGCTTTGTTTACGTTCGGGACATTATTTTAGTGTTATTTTTCGGTGTAATCGGGTTTTTTCAAGTGTCGATAACGAGATTCCTCCATGCGGACTATAATGAGAAAAATATGGCTAGTCTATTGGTCCCTATTTTGGTATTATTCTATAATTGCACCTATACGAGCTAAACAAGTTATTATTGTATTTAACAGGAAGGTATGATGAGGTAAGTGATGTGGTATACTGTAGGTGGCAATATGCGGAAATGGATTATAAGGGCATTCCGCCCCCTCTGACCCCCTTACGAAAATCTATGGTTACTCACTCCACCCCAACTGGATTTCTACTGTTTTACCCAACCTGTGGGGGCGGCAGCCCCCTCCCATAATACTAGGTTAGGTTAGGTAAGGTTGTTAGGTTAAGCTAATGTCTCTGAAACAATGTAAAATCCGTGTCACATCTAGATTGATAGACTTTTGTCAGAGGGGGCGGAATGCCCTTATAATCCATTTCCGCATATTGCCACCTATACCACATCACTTACCTCGTCGTCGTACCTTCCTGTTAAATACAATAATATATTTTGTAGCTCGTATAGGTGCAATTATAGAAATTTACCCCTATTTTCTCTAATGAATTGTTTCTAATAGGGCGGATGTAGTGTCCTTGAATATTATCACCATATTTTGTCATTACCCTAACATAACCTGGGGACTGCCGCCCCCAGACCCCCGCTGGGTTAGCATTGATATAGAAGACGACATACCAAAAATATATATATATATAGGAAAAGTGGGGATTGGGCCTGAGTATATAGAGTATACACATTCCTGTAGCCAACTGTACAGGGTTGGCTACTGACATATCTCCACCTGTCACGTTATAGGTCATATGAAAGCACTTGATGTATTGGCTATGCTGATGGCTGCCATTACCTCTCTCACTACCATGACGTTTATTCCTTCTATCCTTTCGACCCATTTCTTTGTCAATATATAAACTTTCGTATTATTTTTGTCTTCTATCCTATATACTCGGGCCCAATCCCAACTTTTCCTATTTCTTTTGTCTTGTTTTTTCTTTTTGTCAATATTTAAACTTTCGTATAATTTAGATCTCGAATTTCTTTCCTGGCAAGCAAAAGCGAGCCAGTAATTGTGAAGGAATCGGCCTTCGGAAAGGGTAGATATATATCTAGGATGGTCTTGGGAATAATTTTTTTAATTTTTGGCTGAAATCTAGGAAGGAAGCTAAACAAATAATATGAATTAATAAATAAATCGACCAATAAATTAACTTTTCCCCCTTATAAAGTTGACCTCATAAGCTGCCAGACCAGTGTTGAGGATACTTGTTGAGGGAAAAATCGCTCGTGTTATACCGGCTTTAACAGTTCTTGTATCGAAATAGGTTGTTAACCCTCTTCGACATATGACGCGATTTTGAGCCTATTAGGGATACTTTAAAGCCTTTGTTACCATCAGGGGTATTTAGAAACCTTTAGTTTAGTTACTTAAACCTCTGCAGTTGTGTTTGAGTTAGCTGTGGGCAGAAAACTAATTTTGGAGAGGTAATTATAAGAGAACTCTATTTCGTATTGCTAATCTGGCAAACTCTGCGTCATATGAGCGTGAAAGGGTTAAGTAGTCTCTCTCTCTCTCTCTCAGACATAACTCCCCAGCCTTGGCCACACTTACAGCTGTAAACTGAAGAAGTCTCCTATTATCATTATTCTTCAGGCAGAGAGAGAGAGAGTACAAAGGAGTACAAAGGAAATCAAGCAACAATAGGTCTAGTGACCCTTCTAGGCTGCTTGTCCTCCAAAACACTGAGGATCAAGTGTCCAAACAGTGGTTTAGATTGGGAAAGGGAACATTGGAAAGGGAACTACTGCCCTGGAACTAATGTCCGTGGCAGGATTAGGAAGTTAGTAGGGGACAGATGGGTTAGTAACTGAGGGGAGGATAAAATAAAGTTATTCATTTACAAACGCAGTCAGTCGCGGGTTTGATGCGAGATATTTGTCTAGGCGAAGTTTAAATGAATCAACGGTGCTGCAATCTATGACAACTCGGGGAAGCTCATTCTATAAGTTGACAACTCGATTGAAGAAGAAATGGTAAGCTTCGTGCGAGTTAAAAGATTGCTGGACCACTTTCTCCCTCATGTTTAGCCCCATTAGTTTTCAGATGTTAAGATGTTTGCCCCGTTAGTTAGTCGATTTTAAGACCTTTCGCCCCATTTCGTCGTCAATATTTAGACCTTTCGTGCTATTTAGGTGTTGATTTTTGTCCCTGGCGAACGATAGTGAGTCAGAGAGAGAGAGAGAGAATGAGAATACTGGAGAATTCTGGAGAATTCGACCAGACGTTTTTCGATCCGAAACTAGTTCGCCTGGCTTGAAGAATTCGACCCACTGCGATTTAGACCCCCCCCCCCCATTTACCTAAAGGGGTATATACAGGAGAATAACCTAATCTAACCTAACCTAACCTAACCTAACTTAACCCAACCCAACATAAATTAACCCTAACTTAACCTATCCCTAACTTAACCTATCCCTAACTTAACCTATCCCTAACTTAACCTAACATAAATTAACCTAACTTAACCTAACCTAAATCAACCTAACTTAAATTAACCGTAACTTAACCTAACCCTAACTTAACCTAACTCTAACTTAACCTAACATAAATAAACCTAACCTAACCTAACTTAAATTAACCTTAACCTAACTTAACTTAACCCTAACTTAACTTAACCCTAACTTAACCTAACCTAAATTAACCTAACCTAAATTAACCTTAACTTAACCTAACCCTAACTTAACCTAACCCTAACTTAACCTAACCCTAACTTAACCTAACCCTAACTTAACCTATCCCTAACTTAACCTAACCTAAATTAACCTAACTTAAATTAACCTTAACTTAACCTAACCCTAACTTAACCTAACCCTAACTTAACCTATCCCTAACCATAAATTAACCTAACTTAACCTAACATAAATTAACCTTGAGTTAACCTAACTTAACCTAACCCTAACTTAACCCTCTCCGACATATGACGCGATTTTGAGCCTATTAGGGATACTTTAACCCTCTCCGACATATGCCGCGATTTTGAGCCTATTAGGGATACTTTAAAACCTTTGTTACCATCAGTGGTATTTAGAAACCTTTAGTTTAGTTACTTCAACCTCTGCAGTTGTCTTTGAGTTAGCTGTGGGCAGAAAACTAATTTTGGAGAGGTAATTATAAGAGTGAGATAACTCTATTTCTTATTGGTAATGGCAACCTCTGCGTCATATGAGTCTGAAGTGGTTAACCTATCCCTAACTTAACCTAACCCTAACTTAACCATTCCCTAACTTAACCTAGCTTAACCTAATCTAAGCTTAGGTAGGAGGGTGGGGGGGGGGGTTATAAACAGATCGAACTCGCGGGGCAAGTCCAACAAAACTGGTCGAATTCGTTGTCCAAAAGTGGGTCGAATTGGTTTCGGGTCGAATTCTCTAGTACCTGAGAGAGAGAGTGTGAGTGTTAGTGAGAGAAAGAGAGAAAGAGAGAGAGAGAGAGAGAGAGGGGGGGCGGGGGGTGAAGGGAGGTGACGTGAAGACATTGAATAATAACCAGGGGTACAGACAGAGAAGAATGGTGTTGATGACAATACCGAGGCAGGCACATACAGTTCAGCCATATCAATGACTGGCGACATCAATTACTTACTATACTATTACTTACTATACCAGGGCGGGTGCCCAACCCCGAAAGGGGTTGAAATAGGGGAGCTATCCCCCCGCCAAAGGCGGCTTTCTAGGGCCTTTCCTAGCTGATGCTGAGAGGATTGGGTTCTAGTCATGTGGTGATGGGCTGATCTATCAGAGTGAGAGCTGAGCAATCTCTGCCATACCCATAGCTTGCTCTGACTTTTCCTTTAGCTTGTATGTTTTCTGGATCTCAAGTGACGGCGTCTCTTCCGTGGATTGACCTCCCAATCTGCCGAAATTGGAAGCCAAAGCGTCACATTTTTCCCTTGCCCCTCAACTTTCTCTTCATAATTGCTGAGGGGCACAGGGCCCTGGGTGGGGCTTTGGTTTCCCGGGCGTTTCCGCACCCTCCTCAGCCCCCCGCCATGGAGTGGCTTCGGTCACCCAGGCTTTATTGTGGTCGGCGGGGAGGGTTCTGTGGGGGCGCTCGGTTATGGCCTTGGAGTTGCTCGGGGCCTTGGGGCTGTTCGGCCAGGCAGCTTGGGGAACAACAACAACAACAACAACTTACTATATCACTAGTGGTGGCTCACGATTTTAGTTAACCTAACATTTGAGGAGATTTGTATTTTTGTTGATTTACTTATTATTTTGTTTGTTCCTCTTAAGACCTCCATCAAGCTTTAAAAAGTACCCCCAAGATCCCCCTTCTAGATAAACTTGTACATTTTTCGGTAGAAAAATTTGCCGGCCGAAGGCCTGTTCCTCCTAAATTACAGGCTCGCTATTGCTCGTCCAAAAAAATAAACTTAAGTGGCACAAAAAGTCTTAAAATCGTCAAAATTAATGGAGCGAACGTCATTAAATCTCAAACCGAATGGGGATAAACATGAGGGAGAAGGTCCAGAAAAATCCAACCTTCCCTCAACTTAACCAAGCTTAACCTAATTGAAGGTAACCAGCGGGTCCAGATGCAACCAACGATCTATCTATCTATATATATCTATCTATATCTATCTATCTATATATATCTATCTATATATATCTATCTATATATATCTATCTATATCTACTCTGGCACATACCCTATTTTATTTTGTTTATTTATTTATTTATTTATTTATTTATTTATTTATTTATTGTGTTTGTTTAGGGTGGCCGACTCGAGACAGAGCCCACTATAGTTCTTTTATTATAGGTAGGCCAAAAATCCCGACCGATATATATATATAACCTCTATAACTCACAAGAGGACTATAAGCCCAGATAGTACCGGTGACATCCTTTTGCATTATAGTCGGGCAAATATTGGACTGTTTTATTAAAGAAACTCACAAATTAATATATAATTTTAGAAGGAAAGGAATAATTATGCTCTCTCCCCACCCTCCATTCCCAGAGAGATTGAGAGGAAGGGGGTGGGGAGAGGGAAGGGGGGTGGGGAGAGGGAAGGGGGAAAAGCAGCCGCAGCACAAGACATGGTTATTTACTAATATTAATGATGTTTGCAGGAGAGAGTGTGTGAGAGAGAGAGAGATAATGAGTGAGAGAGAGAGAGTAAAAAGGGAGACAGAGAAACAGAGAGAGAGGGAGAGACAGTAAGATATAAAGCACAATAACAGAACCAGTAGAGCAAGTAAGAATGCAGAGTTGCATACAATAGTTCGCTTCTATCAATTCTCCCTACCAGAAATTCTTGGAGCCTGACACGTTGTTTTGTACAGTAAGCGACCTGGGCCTTTAAATGGCGATATCCCGCAGTTCTTCACACTCCCTCTCCATCAATCATTCTTAATTATAAGCTATATGTCATACTTTCTATAGCTGACACACATTACAGTCATTGAATATTGATGCTCATTATATTTTAAAAGTCACCCATAATATTAAATAACCTATATTATTAACCTATATTATAGGAACATAATAATTGATATTGGTTCAGGGGTAATTTATCGAGAGGACTTCCCTAGTGGTTAAGGCCCCATTAATTGCTCTTTCCATTCACATATGCATAGCCTACGTGAGTTGCAGTTGGGATGTGTGTACATGCTTAGATTGATATGCAGGATTCGAAGTTGCATAATAAATCGTAGGCAGTGTCCACCATTCTTTAACTGTCTACGTGGTGCGATGCATAAGGTGTTGTTTTTCGGTGTGAGCATCCTGGATTCGAATCCACGGACTGCCACATGTGTTTGTAAATTTCATTAATCGATTTTAGGAGTATAGTTGGTTGTTGGAAGGAACATAATAATTTCTATACATAAGGAAGAAGGTATTTTCGCGCTTTTTTGTTATGATAGTTAAATCATCCTTATAATTTTGCTTTTAGTCATTTCTTGCTACATATGGACATTCCCACAACTACCATACTATATAAGCACTTAGTGTAGCCATCTAGTATATAGTAAAAACATGCAGAATTGTAAGAAATCAAGATAAACTTTGCATAGCCTAGGTGTTGAGTATTGTTGATGTCGACAGATGTAGCTCTGGCGCTACTTCGGAAGCGTCCACCAGAGGTCTCCGGTGAATTCCTGGTAGGGAGAATTGTGAGCACTATGTGTATGAACTTTATATATCTTTAAGCCTCTCTACACTCTTCTGAAAAATAGGAAAAGTAGAATGTAAATACGAGGTGCCGTTGTAAAGGCTTATCCCTCAATACTTCATCTGATCTGATCTGAGGGAAGATTTTCACTTAGCGATCTTATTTTCGAACCTCCTCCTCCCTCATGTTTAGCCCATGTTTTCTTACAGTAGTTTCTTACAGTTTCTTGCAGTAGATCCTCTGGAAAAAGGCAAACTATGCCTGTGTATCCAGCTCAGTACCAGTACTTGCACTGCTGCGGTCGTTCACGGTGTTGGCGGCGGCGGTAGCAGACGCAAATTTTTTACTATTCTGTATTTTTGTTTTATAATCAAACTTCAAATCTTGTCTTCCCCATGCTTTATCAAGATTACTTTCAAACTCAAATGTTTTGATATTTTAAGACGTTCGCCTCGTTAGTTCGGCGATTTTAAGACGTTCGCCTAGTTAGTTTGGCGATTTTAAGACATTTCGCCCAATTTGTAAAATTTAAGACCTTTCGTGCCATTTACGTATAAAAAAATCCTGGTGAGCGATAGCGAGCCTGTAAAATAAGAGGAATCGGCCTTCGGCCGGGACATTTCGCAACCGAAAAATGTACAAATATATATCGAAGGGGGTCTGGGGATAATTTGTTAAAGCTAATAATGGGGGGCTAGGAAGCAAACTAAAAATATTCCCTTAACCCCTTCTGTACCGGGACTTCTTTTGTATATAATGCTTGCTACTATTAAACGATTGTATTCAGTTTAAAAAGAGCCTCCAACAGTTAACAGGCTTCGAACTAACTCCCTGAACCGTTTTTAATACCACAGATCCTTCATATAAGCTGCACAAAACCGTCTACATATAATTATATTCTAAATATATATGCTCTAATAGACGTTAAAGGAGACGTGTATTCAGTCTAAACCGTACCTAGTTAACCTCTTCAGCGTACGATTAGGCCATTCTTAAGGGTAGGTTTTTAGTGGATTCCCTAGACTTCCATCAAGCTTAAAATTACTCCCCCTTGACCCCCTTTCAAGGTAAATTTGTACATTTTTCGGTAGAAAAATGTCCTGGCCGAAGGCCGGTTCCCCTTAAATTACAGGCTCGCTATCGCTCGCCAGGAAAACATTGATACCTAAATGGCACGAATGGTCTTAAAATTGACAGAAATGGGTCGAGGGTTTCTTAAAATCGCCAAAGTAACGGGGCAAGCGTCTTTAAATCTCGCAAGCAATGGGGCTAAACATGAGGGAGAAAGAGGTTCAGAAAAAAAAATCTCCAGGTGGAAATCTCCCCTTAAGGGTCCCAGGGGGGATGGTTCACTTTTGGGGCGAGTTTTGCATGTATTAATTTTTTTTTTTTTTTATAGTTTCCTCCCTAGACCTCCATCAAATTAAAAAAAAAAAAAACATTAGATCCCCCTTCTAGATTAATTTGTACATTTTTCGGTAGAAAAATGTCCCGGCCGAAGTCCGATTCTTCCAACATTACAGGCTCACTATCGTTCGCCAGGGAAAAAATAGACACCTAAATAGCACGAAAGGTCTAAATATTGACGAAGAAATGGAGCGAAAGGTCTTAAAATTGACTAACTAATGGGGCAAACATCTTAACATCTGAAAACTAATGGGGCTAAACATGAGGGAGAAAGTGGTCCAGAAAACCGGCCCATCCCTCCTTAATAATATTTGGCTATCATTTGGGGGGTTACAGGTGATGTCACACGAGCGTTTTTTCATCAATTTTAGATGAGCATTTTTTTTTTTTTTTTTTTTTTTTTTTTTTTTTTTTTTTTTTCGTATAAGCGTTTGGTATTTTCACATTGGACTCGGTTAGAATGAATGTATTATATGATTTTAAGGGACTGAAGTGATGAATAACTTAAGATCCCAGACTATAATTATTGTCTGAACAAACATACCGGAAAAACTCTCGTGTGGGTGTTGTTACCATCACCGCTACTACCGCCGCCACCACCACCACCACTACTACCACAATCACCACCACTACCACAATCACCACCACTAACATAATTTCCACCACCACCACTACCATAATCACCATTGAGATGGATTTACACACCATCACTACAGATCATCACTACTGTGATGTCAGGTGATGGGCTGGTCTATCAGAGTGAGACCTGAGCGATCTCTGCCATACCCATAGCTTACTCTGACTGTTCCTTTTACTTATATATTTTCTAGATCTCGAGTGACGGCGTCTCTTCCGTGGATTGACCTCCCAATCTACCAAGATTGGAAGCTAAAGCGTCACATTATTCCTTTGCCCCTCAACTTTCTCTTCATAATTGCTGAGGGGCACAGGGCCCTGGGTGGGGCTTTGGTTTCCCGGGCGTTTACGCACCCTCTCAGCCCCCCGCCATGGAGTGGCTTCGGTCACCCAGGCTTTATTGTGGTCGGCAGGGAGGGTTCTGTGGGGTCGCTCGTTTATGGCCTTGGCCTTACTCGGGGCCTTGGGGCTGTTCGGCCAGGCAGCTTGGGGAACAACAACTACTGTGATGTGTGTTCTTTTATTTATAAATTATTATTTTACTTAAGCGT
This sequence comes from Paralithodes platypus, assembly GCA_032716605.1. Lineage (NCBI taxonomy): Eukaryota > Metazoa > Arthropoda > Malacostraca > Decapoda > Lithodidae > Paralithodes > Paralithodes platypus. The sequence goes on along the minus strand of CM064527.1, from coordinate 45,203,144 downwards.
GGTTTCCACATAGCGATTTTGATTAGTTATTTTGTCTTTTTACTGTGTTCGTATAAGTGTTGGTTTGTTTATTTTGCAAGTTTTACATTATGTAAAACAGACACGGATTAACGCACACAAAAGATATACATACCGAGTGATTACAATACTCCTCCAGTCCTATGGGGGGCTCCCTATTTAATGGCTGTACAGTCCCGCTAATAAGCGATGTCTCGGCACCAAGTATGTTTTGATCAATAATTGGTATCAGCAATATCTAAGCTTAATTTCTTCATATCGAGTGAAATATACAAACATGTTCCTACACTTACCCACCCTATTCAACAGACATTAATGCAGCACAGAGCAAGCCCAACGTAATGACAGCTGGGACATGACTTATTAGCGCCACCGTACGGTCGCGCTAATAAGTCATGTCCCAGCTGTCATTACATGTGGCTTGCTCTGTGCTGTATTAATGTCTGTCAGATGTTGAATTGGGTGGGTAAGTGTAGGAACTTGTTTGTATATTTCACTCGATATGAGGAAATGAAGCTTAGATATTGCTGATACCAATTATTAATCAAAACATACTTGGTGCCGAGACATCACTTATTAGCGCGATTGTACGGTCGCGCTAATAAGTCATATCCCAGCTGTTATTACGTTTGGCTCGCTCTGTGCAGTATTAATGTCTGTCAGATGTTGAATAGGGTGGGTAAGTGTAGGAACATGTTCGTATATCTCACTCAAAAAGAAAAAATCATGTTGAGATATTGCTGATACCAATTATTGATCAAAACATAATTGGTGCCGAGACATCACTTATTAGCGCCACCGTACATGATATTGTTTTGTGAGTAATCAAAATCCAAAGCGATATGATACTTTATTTAATTGTATTTTAAATTTAGGAAATTAAATTTAGGTTTTAAAATCTGCCTCTTTGTGATATCTGGTGACTGGTGAGGGGAACAGTTGACTTAAGGGAGCCCACCTCGCTTTTGTTCTCTTTCTCTCCCTCTCTCTTCTGCTTGTATATATTCGGCCCCATTCAGCCTACTGTTTTAAGACGTTTACCCCCATCCAGGTGTCAATATTTTTCTGGCGAGCGGTAGCGAGCCAGTATATATATATATTTGTTTTGACAGCAAGTTAAATTTGTACTTTTTTCGATAGAAAAAAATCTCCGGCGAAGCCGGATTTCTCCATACAATGCTGGCTCGCTATCGCTCGCCAGGAAGAAATCGACACCTGGATGGGGATAAAAGTCTTAAAACAGTTGGCTGAATGGGGCTGAATGGATACAAGCCAGGAAAAGAGAGAAAGATAAAAAAAAAAGCCGGTGACCCCCCTTAATAGGTAAAGAAGCTCCAATGTATCAGAATGACGGACCAACAACTCCTCCCAGCCGTTGCTTCACAAACTATAGTCTATTCGCTGTAAGTAGGCGAGAAATCATGACCTCTTATCCTCTGTAACTCCCAAAAGGCTAGAGCACATGGGCTGTAAATTCCCACATCTATTCCTTGGCGGACTCGAGAAATCATGACCCCGATCCTCTGTAACTCAAAAAGGGTTGGAGCAAATTAGCTGTAAATTCCCACATCTATTTCTTGACGGACTCTTCCCAAATGGTAGAAATATTAGCTCGATTACTCTAGTTGTTTTTTAGTTACAGAGGATAGAGGTCATGATTTCTCGCCTACTTACAGCGAATAGACTATAGTTTAAGGGGAGGTTTTTAGTGTGTTTCCTAGACTTCCATCATGCTTGAAATTACACCCCCTTGACCCCCTTGCAAGATAAAATTGTACATTTTTCGGTAGAAAAATGTCCCGGCCGAAGGCCGGTTCCTTTTAAATTACAGGCTCGCTTTCGCTCGCCAGGAAAAAATCGACACCTAAATGGCACGAATGGTCTTAAAAGTGACATAAATGGGGTGAAAGTTAACATCGCCAAACTAATGGGGCGAACGTCTTAAAATGTCTAAAGCAATGGGGTTAAACATGAGAGAGAAAGGGGCCCCGAAAAAATCCCTCAAGTGGAAATCTCCCCTTAACGGCTACAGGTATCGGGTCCGGAACTTGGTATTGGGAGGGATTTATTAACCCCTTCAGTATCATGATACCTTTTGACCTTTGAAACTGGCTCAATTTAGATTTTTTTTTTTTTCAGTTTAACCCCTTCTGTACCGGTGCCGTCTTTTGTATATCATTCCAGCTGCATTTAGACGATTTTATGAAGCTTAGGAAGGATATATGGTAGCTAAAAGGATTACTTGAGATAGTCTGTAGCCTTTTAATGGGTAGACGTCCTTCCTAAGCTCAAACAAAATCGTCTACTAGTTGCCAGTATATCATGAAAAGTACATCACCGGTACAGAAGGGGTTAAGAAGGACTTATAATACTAAGAGGGTTTATTGAGACCGTATTTACCCATTCGAGTCGACTAGGTAGATTACAAACTAAAGAAATTCGTCTAATGGTAGCCAAGATATGACGAAAATTACGTAATAGTGGGTGATGGGGTTAAGGGGAGATCTCCACTTGAGGGATTTTTTTCTTGACTCCTTTCTCCCTCATGTTTAGCCCCATTGCTTTTGATATTATAAAACGTTTGCCCCATTAGTTTAGCGATTTTAAGAACTTTCACCCCATATTAAGACCTTTCGTGCAATTCAGGTGTCGATTTTATCCTGGCGAGCGATAGCGAGCCTGTAATTTAAGAGGAACCGGCCTTTGGCCGGGACAATTTTCTACCGAAAAATGTACAAATTTATCTTGATAGGGACTCAAGGGGGTGTCATTTTAAGTTTGATGGAGGTCTAGGGAACAAACTAAATACCTCTCCTTAACCCCTTCATTACCGGGGACATCTTTCCATTATATTCTGGCAACTATTAGACGATTTCATGCAGTTTAGAAAGGACCTCCAACAATTAACAGGCTTCAAATTCTCTCCCTTAACCCATTTTACTACCACAGATCCTTCATAAATTTCACAAAATCGTCTAAATATAGCTAGAATATAATTAAAAGGACGTCACCGGTACAGAAGGGGTTAAGGGGGAAGGGGGGGGGGGGGAGGATTCCTTTGTTGGTCGATTTCTTTATTTATTATTTATTTAGTTTCATCTCTAGACTTCCATCAAGCTTACTAATACATCCCCAGGATCCCCCTTCTAGATAAATGTGTTAATTTTTTGGTAGAAAAATTTCCCGGCCAAAGGCCGGTTCCTCCTAAATTACAGGCTCGATATCGCTCGCCAGGAAAAATCGACACCTAAATGGCACGAAAGGTCTTAAATACTGACAAAGAAATGGGTCGGAAAGTCTTAAAATAGCCGAAATAATGGTCCGAAAGTCTTAAAATCTGAAAACTAGTGGGGCTAAACACGAAGGAGAAAGGGGCCTAGAAAAACGACTTTGCTCCCCTTAAATTGGACTGCGCCCGATTGCAAAATAGTCATAATTAAGGCAAAACCTGTCAGATCCCCGACTCCAGCTTATAGCTACTTTATGACTCGGAAACTGTGACTCGGAAACATCCACCGCTAAAGTCCTCGTGTGATGCCGAGGCCACTGAGAGTACCTCTCGGTGGCCTCGGTGATGACGGGTTGAGAGGTTAGACTTTATTTTTTGGTCCATTTATTTATTTAGTTTCCTGGCTAGACCTCCATCAAGTTTTTAAAAACGCATCCCCTAGAACCCCCCCCCCCCTCTTTCTTAGAGATAATTTTGTACATTTTTCGGTAGAAAAATGCCCTGGCCAAAGGCCGATTCCTCCTAAATTGCAGGCTCGCTGTCGCTCGTCAGGAAAAAAATCGACACTTTAATGGCACGAAAGATCCTGAAATCACCTAAGTAATAATACTAATAATATAATAATAATATAAGTAATAGTAATAGGGCGAATGCTTATAATCTCAAATCTAATGGGGCTAAACACGAGGAACAATGGGATCCAGAAACCTCCCCTTCAACTGTGACTTCAAAGCGTTCTAGACTACTGTACTGTTAACGATGTTGAACTGTTTTGATAAGAGTGTTCCACAGTTTATTGGCTCCCTTGGTAGCTTACCTTTAGTTAATAGCAGTACCGGTACTTAACACTTAGTTCCTGTAGTGATAAAATCCCTACTAAGGGAGAGAGAATGTGTGTGTGTGTGTGTGTGTGTGTGTGTGTGTGTGTGTGTGTGTGTGTGTGTGTGTGTGTGTGTGTGTGTGTGTGTGTGTGTGTGTGTGTGTGTGTGTGTGTGTGTGTGTGTGTGTGTGTGTGTGTGTGTGTGTGTGTGTGTGTGTGTGTGTGTGTGTGTGTGTGATCAACCCATACATGAATGTTTTAATGAAACCCCTTTGAGGATTGAGAGAGAGAGAGATTAGTGTACCAGTTCAATATCACCTTTCATTCCTCCCATACCATCAGACTGAATTGCAACTTGGCGCCGTGATAGAACAATACGTAATCGCCGTATAGGATTGCCGTCAGGAGCTTGTGTATTCATTGGCAGCGCTTTGTTCACATTAATTTATATAGTAAGTGAAGGAATGCATTACAGCAGGTTTACTTATTCAAGAAATATTGTATACTTGCCATCCCCGTTCAGTTAACCCTTACACTACCGGTGACGTCTCTTTTAATGGATTTCAGCTACATTTAGACGATTTTATGAAGCTTGGGAAAGATATATGGTCGCTTAAAGGATGAAATAAGAATCTGTAGTCTCTTCATTGATTAGCTTTCTAAGGTGAAGAACATCGTCAAATGGTTACCAGGATATAATGTAATTGTCGGCACTGGTATTGAATAGGTTAGAGTAGACTGTATACTGTATATATATATATATATATATATATATAATACACACACATATACACGCAGTCCACTATATAGGTATTTATATAAGCTAGAAGTTGAGAGGGTCAATTTGAAACTCATTACATTAGTGATGTAACCTAGTTCTCCGACATACTGTACATACATATGACTGTAATCAGTGTCAGAACTGTCAGATATGTCACTCACACTGTCAATGATCCAACAACACTAAATCATCTACAGTTATGTCGGTATGTAGACTACACTTAAGGGGAGGCAGTTGGTTTTTCGAGTCCTCCTCCTCCCTCATGTTTAGCCCTATTAGTTATGAGATTTCAAGACATTCATCCCATTAGTTTTGCGATTTTCAGACCTTTTGCCCCATTTCTTTGCCAATATTAAGACTACACTTATAACTATCTGGTGCAACGTTTTGGCGGATTTTTTAAATTTTCTATCCTATAATTATTAAGGTTTTAGATTGCTGTTACCATTTTCCACCAATGCGTATTTAGTTTCCCCACTAGACTAGGGCGAGATCAGTAAATCTCTACCAGACTGATCTGAGGGGCACAGGGCCCTGGGTGGGGCTTTGGTTTCCCGGGCATTTCCGCACCCTCCTCAGCTCCCCGCCTTGGAGTGGCTTCGGTCACCCAGGCTTTATTGTAGTAGGCAGGGAGGGTTCTGTGGGGGCGCTCGGTTATGGCCTTGGCCTTGCTCGGGGCCTTGGGGCTGTTCGACCAGGCAGCCTGGGGAACAACAACAACTGTGAATGTTGTTCTGACTGAACCTACCCCTCCATTTCAATTCTATCACCACCACCACCCACCCAAGACAGTGCTCGTATCATTCACAGTTTAGGTAAGCTGCACATCACACAACGCGGTCGACTCTCGTCTTTTCACGGCACTTTGAACATTTGCTTTATGTTTAACCGTTTCAGTACCGGTGCCGTCCTTGTCATCCTATTCTGACAACTGTTAGCTGATTTGTATAAAGCTTAGGAAGTACCTCTAACCATGAACAGCCTACACACTATCTCAATTCATCCTTGTAGCTACCACAGATCCTCCCTAAACTGAATTTAATCGCTTAACATTTGCCATAAAATTATAAGGACGTCACCGGTACTGAACGGGTCAACTTAAGGGGAAGAGGGTTTATTTTTAATGATAAGGACGTCACCGGTACTGAACGGGTCAACTTAAGGGGAAGAGGGTTTATTTTTTGGTCGATTTTATTGTTAATTTATTTATTATTGTTTTAGTTTCCTCCCTAGACCTTCATCAAACTTATAACAAAAATCCCAAGATCCCCCTTCAAGATGTATTTGTACATTTGTCGGTAGAAAAATTTCTTTCTCCTAAATTACAGACGCGTTATCGCTCGCCATGAGGGAGAAGGGGGTCCAGAAAAACTACTTTAAAAAAATATATATATATATTATACATTGCACAGCTGCAACTTGCGGCTTTTGTTGTTTTACGTAAACCATACACAAGTAATGCCGCCATTTGCCTACAGTAATACTAAGAGGAATCTATTGTGGCAGTTATAGGTCTTACTTTGGTTCTCTCCTGCCAGGCTATGTACATATATGTAGAGTTGGGGGAGTGTACGCTATACCACGGGACTCATCTCCGACACTATGACCCCTGCAGTCTGGTAAACAAGCGGTACTTTATAAGCAGTTTATATTCCTGGATGCGATGTTATTTTAACAATTATTATACGAAACAATACCTGTTCAAAACAATGACCATTATGTTCATGCTAGCTGACCTACTACTCAACTCATATATTCGAATTAAACGGTCCCTTGACCGCCTTTCGAGACAAATGTTATTTTTTTTTGTTAGAAAACATTTCCCAGCCGAAGGCCGGTTCCTCGGTAAATTACAAGCTCGCTATCGCTGGCCAGAAAAATATTATACACCCAAATGGCACGAAAGGTCCTAATATTGTCAACGAAATGGGGTGAAAGGTGTTAAAATCGCCTAACTTAACCCATTATGTACCAGCGGCGTCTGTTATATTTTAGTATAGCTATATTTAGACGATTTTATGAAGCTTAGGAAGGATCTGTGATAGTTAAGCGTTAAATTGAGATCGTTCGAAGCCACATAATATTGATAGAGATCCTTCCTAAACTGAATAAAATTGATTACTTGTAGCCAGACTAAGATAAAACAGGATGGCGACGGTACAAAAGTGGTGTTAAGGGGAAATGGGCCATTTTTCTGGTCCTCCTTCTTCCTCATGTTTAGCCCCGTTAGTTTTCAGATTTAATGACGTTCGGCCCATTAGTTTAGCGATTTTAAGACTTTTCACCCCATTTCTTTATCGACATTAAGAATTGTCGTGTCATTTAGGTGTCGATTTATTCCTGGCGAGTGATAGCGAGCCTGTAATTTAAGAGAAACCGGCCTTTGGGCGGGAAATTTGTATATAAAAAAATGTACTAATTTATATTGAAGGAAGGTCTTGGGGATGTTTTTTATAAGCTTGATGGAGGTCTAGGGAGCGAACTAAAAACCTCCCCTTAAGGAAGGTTGTGAAAATTACAATACACCTGAAAATATTCCCTTTCAAAATATAACTTCTACAAAGATATTACGGTCGAGCCCAAACACTGTAATTATAGACCGTGTAATTATAGACCGTGTAATTATAGACCGTGTAATTATAGACCGTGTAATTATAGACCATGTAATTATAGACCGTGTAATTATAGACCGTGTAATTATAGACCGTAACAATGCATTAAGGGGGGTAGTGCTTGTTTTTTGGTATATATATATATATATATATATATATATAATTAGTTTTGAGTTAACTCGCTAGACCTCTATCAAGCTTAAACAAAGACCCTAGACTCCCTTTCAAGATAAATGTGTACATTTTTCGGTAGAAAAATGTCCAGGCCGAAGACCGGTTCCTTCTAAACCTACAGCCTCGCTATCGCTCGCCAGGACAAAAATGGACACCTAAATGGCACGAAAGGTCTTAGTATTGACAAAGAAATGAGGGAAAGGGTCTCAAAATCGCCAAACTATTGGCACGAAAGGTCTTAATATTGACTAAAGAAATGGGGTGAAAGGTCTCAAAATCGCCAAAACTAACGGAACGAACGTCTTAAAACCACAAAACTAATATGCTAAACATGAGGGAGAAGGGGGTCCAGAAAAAGCAACCCCCCCCCCTCCTTAAATACAGTACAGAGCTAACGTTAAAATTCTCAAACCCAAACTAAAAAAAAATAATAATAATAATAATAATAATAATAATAATAATAATAATAAATGTTCAGTACCACAACGGGTTAATTTGCATATAGATTGAGAAAATCCTCGACATTTTTTGGATAATATTAAGTCCTTCTGTACCGGCGATGTCTTTTCAATTTGTATGCTAGCTATAACTAGACGATTTTGTGCAGAGTTTGAGAAGGATCTGTGGTAGTCAAAAGGGTTAGTATAGATAGGGGTTAACGTGTTCAGTACCGGTGACTTCCTCTTAATTATATTCTGGCAAATATTGGACGATTATATTCAGCTTAGGAAGGACAGTTACCTATTAGTTAAAAGGCTACAGGCTTATCTCAATTAAGGGGAGGTGTTTAGTGTGTTTCCTAAACTTCCATCAAGCTTGAAATTACACCCCCTTGACCCCCTTTCAAGATAAATTTTTACATTTTTCGGTAGAAAAATTTCCCGGTCGAAGGCCGGTTCCTCTTAAATTACAGGCTCGCTATCGCTCGCCAGGAAAAAATTGACACCTAAATGGGACGACAGGTCTTAAAAGTGACATAAATGGGGTGAAAGTTCTTAAAATCGCCAAACTAATGGGGCGAACGTCTTCAAATCTCAAAAGCAATGGGGCTAAACATGAGGGAGAAAGGGGTAAAGAAAAAAAATCCCTCAAGTGGAAATCTCCCCTTATCCTTTTAGCTACCATAATATATCCTTCTGGCAACAACTATATTGGACGATTATATTCAGCTTAGGAAGGACAGTTACCTAGGGGAGATATCCACTTGAGGGATTTTTTTCTTGACTCGTTTCTCCCTCATGTTTAGCCCCATTGTTTTTCTAATATTAAGACGTTCGCCCCATTATTTTGACGATTTTAAGAACTTTCGACCCATTTCTGTAAATTTTAAGACCTTTCGTGCCATTTAGATGTCTATTTTATCCTGGCGAGCGATATCGAGCCTGTTATTTAAGAGGAACCGGCCTTCAGCCGGGACATTTTTCTACCGAAAAATGTACAAATATATCTTGAAAGGGGCTCAAGGGGGTGTAATCTTAAAACTTGATGGATATCTAGAGACCAAACTAAAAACCTCCCCTTAAAAGGCTACAGACTATCTCAGTCAATCCTTGTAGCTACCATATATCCTTCCTAAATGTATTGCACAACCTCGTCTAAATATAGCTAGAATAAAATTAAAAAGACGTCGCCGGTATTAACCCGTTCAGTACTGGCGACGTCTTGTTGTTTTTATTTCAGCTGCACTGATGTTATTTCATGAAGCTTGGGAACGTACTGTGTGTGGTAGCTAAAAGGGATGAATGGAGATAGCCTGTAGTCTCTTAAGGGGAGGTATTTAGTTTGTTCCCTAGACCTCCATCAAGCTTAGAATTACACCCCCTGGAGTCCCTTTCAAGATAAATTTGTACATTTTTTGGTAGAAAAATTTCCCGGCCGAAGGCCGGTTCCTCTTAAATTACAGGCTCGCTATAGCTCGCCAGGATAAAATCGACACCTGAATTGCACGAAAGGTCTTAATATGGGTTGAAAGTTCTTAAAATCGCTAAACTAATGGGGCAAACGTTTTATAATATCAAAAGCAATGGGGCTAAACATGAGGGAGAAAGGGGCCAAGAAAAAAATCCCTCAAGTGGAGATCTCCCCTTAATGGGTAGACGTTTTTCCTAAGCTGAGTAAAATCGTCTAATAGTTGCCAGAATATAATGAAATGGACGTCCCCGGTATCGTTCAGGTTAACCCGTTCAGTACCGGGGACGTCCTTTTCATCATAGTCTGGCAACTATTAGACGATTTTGTTCAGCTTGGGAAGGATCTCTTAACAATTATAAGGCTTCAAACTATCTCAACCAACCATTTTAACTACCACAGATCCTTCCTAAGCTGTATAATATCATCTACATTTAGCTTGAACATGATATAACACACGTCGCTGGTACAGGTAGGGTTAAATCCAAGCAATACGGGAATGCTCACCTCAGTTGATAGATTCACGATATTTGGCTGCACTATTTCCAGTTCAGGTTCGACTCCTTAGGCTTCGAATTCTTGTGTTTCGAATTCTTGTGTTTCGAATTCTTGTGTTTCGAATTCTTGTGTTTCGAATTTTTGTGTTTCGAATTTTTGTGTTTCGAATGCTTGGCAAGATCTTCAAGCGATTTGTCAATGTTATCGCCTCGTTCACATCCTTGCACTGAAGTAAGCTAAACCAACCTTTTAGTGTGTGCTTCTTTATCGTCAACGCGACTTTAAATGATTAGGTTCCTGTGATATAGACGATCTAAAGGTTAATCACTAATGTAATCATGAAACTTACATAACCATTATCTTGCATAACCATAAGGGGAGGCAGACTGTTTTTCTGGACCCCCTTCTCCCTAATGTTTAGCCCCACTAGTTTTGAGATTATAAGACGTTCGGGCCATTAGTTTGGCGAATTTAACACCTTTCGCCCCATTGTGTTGTCAATTTTAAGACCTTTCGTGCCATTTAGGTGTCGATTATTTCCTGGCGAGCGGTAGCGAGCCTGCAATTTTAAGAGGAATCGGCCTTCGGCCGGGACATTTTTCTACCGAAAAATGTACAGATTTATCTTGAAGGAGGGTCTAGGTGGTGGTTTTCTAAGCTTGATGGAGGTCTAGGGAGGAAACTAAAGAAAAATATGAATAAATGAATTAATAGACCAACCAAACGGCCAGTCTCCCCTTAAGTTCTTTTTTCAAGCAATTCTTGTATTGTGAAGTAAGGCACTTAATTTCTAGTTAGAATTCAAGCCTAAACACACTTCCTGCCTCCTCACTATCACAATCCTTATGATGAAGGTAGCAAATGTTTGATCAAACTGGGAGGTAGTTTTCTATAGTCCATTTGTTGTTAACCCTTTAACGCCTTTATGACGCAGAGGTTGCCAGATTAGCAATAATAAATAGAGTTCTCTCACTCTTATAATTACCTCTCCAAAATTAGTTTTCTGCCCACAGCTAACTCAAAGACAACTGCAGAGGTTGAAGTAAGTAGACTAAAGGTTTATAAATACCCCTGATGGTAACAAAGGCTTTAAAGAATCCCCAATAGTCTCAAAATCGCGTCATATACGTGAAAGGGTTAAGCTTATGGTAAACTGAATCCCTTAAGGGGGGATGGGCTGGTTTTCTGGACCACTTTGTCCCTCATGTTTAGCCCCATTAGTTTTCAGATGTTTAGATCTTTGCCCCATTAGTTAGTCGATTTTAAGACCTTTCGCCCCACTTCGTCGTCAATATTTAGACCTTTCGTGCGATTTAGGTGTCGATTTTTTCCCTGGCGAACGATAGTGAGCCTGTAATGTTGGAGGAATGTTTCGACCGAAAAATGTACAAATTAATCTAGAAATGGATGTTTTTTTTTTTTTAATTTGATGGAGGTCTAAGGGAGGAAACTAGAAAACTAATGAATACATGCAAAACTAATGAATACATGCAAAACTAATGAATACATGCAAAACTAATGAATACATGCAAAACTAATGAATACATGCAAAACTAATGAATACATGCAAAACTAATGAATACATGCAAAACTAATGAATACATGCAAAACTAATGAATACATGCAAAACTAATGAATACATGCAAAACTAATGAATACATGCAAAACTCACCCAAAAAGTGAAACGGCGAATTTCCCAATACTTAATGGCTAAATATGAAACTAATAATATAATATCCAAGTCATAATATTCATGGCAGGTTTTCATAATTAACAACGAATTTCGCTACAAAATCTTCGTAATAACTGAATAATGAAGATATGGACATGGCAATTTACCGACTATAGTATTAAGGGGAGGTTTTTAGTTAGTTCGTTAGACTTCCATCAAGCTTAACATTACAGCCCCTAGACCCCCTTTGAAGATAAATTTGTACATTTTTCGGTAGAAAAATTTCCCGGCCGAAGGCCGGTTCCTCTTAAATTACAGGCTCGCTATCGCTCGCCAGGAAAAAATCGACACCTAAATGGCACGTAGTCTTAAAATTGACAGAAATGGGGCGAAAGTTCTTAAAATCGCCAAACTAATGGGGCGAACGTCTTAAAATAGCAAAAGCAATGGGGCTAAACATGAGGGAGAAAGGGGTCAAGAAAAAAATCCCTCGAGTGGAAATCTCCCCTTAACCCTACTGTACCGGCGACATCTTCTTAATTTTAGTCTAGCTGTGTATTTAGACAACTGTTGTGCAGTTTAAGAAGACGGGTCTGTGGTAGTAAAAAGGGTTGAGATAGTTCCAAGGCAATTAAGGGGAGGTTTTTAGTTTGGTCCGTAGATATCCTTCAAGCTTAAGATTACACCCCCTTGAGCCCCTTTCAAGATAAATTTGTACATTTTTCGGTAGAAACATTTCCCGGCTGAAAGCCGGTTCCTCTTAAATTACAGGCTCGCTATCGCTCGCCAGGATAAAAATCGACACCTAAATGGCACGAAAGGTCTTAAAATTGACAGAAATGGGTTGAAAGTTCTTAAAATCGTCAAAATAATGGGGGCGAACGTCTTAACATTAGGAAAACAATGGGGCTAAACATGAGGGAGAAAGGAGTCAAGAAAAAAATCCCTCAAGTGGATATCTCTCCATTTAATTGTTAGAGACCTTTTTTAAACTGAATCCAATAATCTAGAAGTAGCCAGACTATAGTTTAAAGGACGTCGCCGGTACGGAAGGGGTTAACCCCTACCTGTACCGGCGATATCTTAATTGTATTCTTGCTATCGGTAATATTTAGACGATTGTATGCAGTTTAAGAAGGCTCTGTGGCAGTTAAGGGGAGGTTTTTAGTTTGTTTTCTACTCCTCCAGCAATCTTAAAATGTCACCCCCTTGACCCTCTTTCAAGATAAATTTGTACATTTTTCGGTAGAAAAATGTCCCGGCTGAAAGCCGGTTCCTCTTATATTACAGGCTCGCTATCGCTCGCCAGGATAAAATCGACACCTAAATGGCACGAAAGGTCTTAAAATTAACAGAAATGGGTCGAAAGTTCTTAAAATCGTCAAAATAATGGGGCGAACGTCTTAACATTAGGAAAACAATGGGGCTAAACATGAGGGAGAAAGGAGTCAAGAAAAAATCCCTCAAGTGGAAATCTCCCCTTAAAAAGAGTTGAGTGAGATAGTTCGAAGCCTATTAATTGCTGGAGGCCCTTGTTAAGCTAAGATCGTCTACTAGTAGCCAGAAGAAAGCTAAAAGGACGGCACCGGTACTGAGAGGGTTAATATCGCGCCCTTCGTCAAGTATTCGAAATCCTTTAAGGGGGTGACCTGCTTTTTATCTATTTGTTCTCTCTTTCCCTGGCTTGCATCCATTCGGCCCCATTCAACCAACTGTTTTTAAGACGTTTATTCCCAGCCAGGTGTCGATTTCCTAAATTTCAAACAGGTTTTAAATTTGGGCTGCCCAGGAGTATCAGGGAGTGCCCATGGGTGCATGCGATCTTTCAAGAGTCATTACGCGAGTTTCCGAGACTGTGGACTCTTGGAAACTCGGCCTCACACTCCTGAATGTGTGAACTAGGCTTAAATATAGCTAGAATAAAATTAATATACTGTTTCTTTCCATCTGATGGTAAATTGAATCCTTTAGCAGTTATGTTGTCGATACTTAATGAAATAATATGAAGATAGTTTTGTCTATATCATATAAATACCATTTTGTGTATCACTAGCCACATAATTCGCTGCCAAATCCTCGTAATGGCCGAGTATTTATGTAATCCTATGATGCACTATGTATTATATATTCTGTGTAAGGGGGGATGCTTCACTATGTATTATATATTCTGTGTAAGGGGGGATGCTTCACTATGTATTATATATTCTGTGTATGGGGTGATGCTTCACTATGTATTATATATTCTGTGTAAGGGGGGATGCTTCACTATGTATTATATATTCGGTGTAAGGGGTGATGCTTCACTATGTATTATATATTCTGTGTAAGGGGGGATGCTTCACTATGTATTATATATTCTGTGTATGGGGTGATGCTTCACTATGTATTATATATTCTGTGTAAGGGGGGATGCTTCACTATGTATTATATATTCGGTGTAAGGGGTGATGCTTCACTATGTATTATATATTCTGTGTAAGGGGGGATGCTTCACTATGTATTATATATTCTGTGTATGGGGTGATGCTTCACTATGTATTATATATTCTGTGTAAGGGGGGATGCTTCACTATGTATTATATATTCGGTGTAAGGGGGGATGCTTCACTATGTATTATATATTCGGTGTAAGGGGGGATGCTTCACTATGTATTATATATTCGGTGTAAGGGGTGATGCTTCACTATGTATTATATATTCGGTATAAGGGGGGATGCTTCACTATGTATTATATATTCGGTGTAAGGGAGGATGCTTCACTATGTATTATATATTCGGTGTAAGGGGGGATGCTTCACTATGTATTATATATTCGGTGTAAGGGGGGATGCTTCACTGTATTATATATTCGGTGTAAGGGGGGATGCTTCACTATGTATTATATATTCTGTGTAAGGGGTGATGCTTCACTATGTATTATATATTCTGTGTAAGGGGTGATGCTTCACTATGTATTATATATTCGGTGTAAGGGGGGATGCTTCACTATGTATTATATATTCGGTGTAAGGGGTGATGCTTCACTATGTATTATATATTCGGTGTAAGGGGGGATGCTTCACTTTTTGGCCGATTTTTGCATGTATTCGTTATTTTTCTAGTTTCCTCCCTAGACCTCCATCAAATAAAAAAAAACACACACACATCCATTAGATCCCCCTTCTAGATTAATTTGTAAATTTTTCGGTAGAAAAATTTCCCGGCCAAAGGCCGGTTCTTCCAACATTACAGGCTCACTGTCGTTCGCCAGGGAAAATGTCGACACCTAAATAGCACGAAAGGTCTAAATATTGACGAAGAAATGGAGCGAAAGGTCTTCAAATCGATTACCTAATGGGGCAAACATCTCAACATCTGAAAACTAATGGGGCTAAACATGAGGGAGAAAGTGGTCCAGAAAACCGGCCCATCTCCCCTTAAGATGATTTGATTGTATA
Organism: Paralithodes platypus; assembly: GCA_032716605.1. Lineage (NCBI taxonomy): Eukaryota > Metazoa > Arthropoda > Malacostraca > Decapoda > Lithodidae > Paralithodes > Paralithodes platypus. The sequence goes on along the minus strand of CM064527.1, from coordinate 45,187,995 downwards.
AACAGCCATTGTATATTTATAAGTAACACTAATTAATCATTAATCATCCATTACTGAATACAAACCCCAATGTACTTGAATAAACTAATGAAAGCATAATATAGTCTTCCCGGGATTCGAACTCGAGACACCACACCCAGAACATAAACACTTAAACCATTACACCACCAACACAGTTACCATTGTGTTATCACTAGCAACATAATTCGCTGCAAAATTATCTTAACCCGTTCAGTACCAGAGACGTCCTTTTCATTCTATTCTGGCTACTATCAGGCGATTTTATTCAGTATCAAAAGGATAATTTTGTTAAAGCAAATGAGAGGAGTGTACATAATACAAGAAACAGGATGTTTAATTTTAAGGTCCCGAGAATCCAAGGACAGGGTAAGCAAACATTCTTCTTCACTGCCATCAAAGACTGGAACAGGGATCTGCCTTGCTTAGGCCAATCGGCTTTCTGCAGACTCTCATTTTCTTATGGAACGACCTACCGCAGTCAGTCCGTGAAAAGAGAACACTGTATTCCTTCAGACGTAGCCTGAAGGAACACCTGAACCGGACAGCTGCGAGAAGGGAGCACCAAGCTTATGTCTACTACTAAATGCGACATAAGAGATAGACAAACCAAACTGAAATGATTACTGATTACGGATTACTGATATTTACTATAGGATGTAAGGTATCTTAAAATAACCCCCTAGAAATACTTTCTCTAAAGTATCTATTTCTTCATCCTCCCCATTTTCCCCAGCTAACCTAATCCCACAAAGACCCCAATGGAAATACGCCTAACGGCCTTATTGGGCTATCCTTAGTTGGAATTATGCAAGGCTGGTACACGTCATATTTGTAACATACTATGTGGTACCAACTCTGTAAATTGCTAACTGAATAAATATTATTATTATTATTACCTCCAGCATTTAACAATCTTCGAACTATCTCACTTTTTGGGCGATTTTTGTATGTATTCGTTATTTTTCTAGTTTCCTCCCTAGACCATCAAATTAAAAAAAAAAAAAACATCCATTAGATCCCCCTTCTAGATTAATTTGTACATTTTTCGATAGACAAATTTCCTGGCCGAAGGCCGGTTCTTCCAACATTACAGGTTCACTTTCGTTCGCCAGGGAAAAAAATAGACATCTAAATAGCACGAAAGGCCTAAATATTGACGAAGAAATGGGGCGAAATGTCTTAAAATCGACTAACTAATGGAGAAAACATCTTAACATCTGAAAACTAATGGGGCTGAACATAAGGGAGAAAGTGGTCCAGAAAACCGGCCCATCCCCCCTTAAAATGCTTTGATTTTATGAACAGCCATTGTATATTTATAAGTAACACCCTGTTCTTAATCATTAATCATCCATTACAAAACCCCAATGTACTTGAATAAACTAATGACAGCATATAGTCCTCCCGGGATTCGAACTCGGGACACCAAATGTACTTGAATAAACTAATGACAGCATATAGTCCTCCCGGGATTCGAACTCGGGACACCAAATGCACTTGAATAAACCAATGAAAGCATAATATAGTCCTCCCGGGATTCGAACTCGGGACACCAAATGCACTTGAATAAACCAATTAAAGCATAATATAGTCCTCCCGGGATTCGAACTCGGGACACCAAATGCACTTGAATAAACCAATGAAAGCATAATATAGTCCTCCCGGGATTCGAACTCGGGACACCAAATGCACTTGAATAAACCAATGAAAGCATAATATAGTCCTCCCGGGATTCGAACTCGGGACACCAAATGCACTTGAATAAACCAATGAAAGCATAATATAGTCCTCCCGGGATTCGAACTCGGGACACCAAATGCACTTGAATAAACCAATGAAAGCATAATATAGTCCTCCCGGGATTCGAACTCGGGACATCACACCCAGAACATAAGCATCTAATCCATTACACCACCAACACAGTTTCCATTGTGTTATCACTAGCAACGTAATTCGCTGCAAAATTATCTTAAGGGGAGATGGGCCGGTTTTCTGGACCACTTTCTCCCTCATGTTTAGCCCCATTAGTTTTCAGATTTTATGACGTTCGGCCCATTAGTTTGGCGATTTTAATACCTTTCGCCCCATTTCGTTGTCAATTTTAAGACCTATCGTGTCATTTAGGTGTCGATTTTTTCCTGGCGAGCGAAAGCAAGCCTGTAATTTTAAGAGTAATCGGCCTTCGGCCGGGACATTTTTCTACCGAAAAATTTACAAATTTTTCTTGAAGGGGGGTCTAGGGGGTGTTTCTGTAAGATTGACGGAGGTCTAGCGAGGAAACCAAGAAATAATGGAATAAATGAATTGATAGACCAACAAAACGGCCCATCTCCCCTTAATAACCGAATAATCTAGGTGAGGATATTGAGATTTACCGCCAGCTGGAAAGAAACAGGGTATAGTGTAGTGAAAGAAGGGGGGGGGGGGTAGTAGGGGGCACTGAGCACGAGGGTTGTAGGGCACGAGCGGGTTTGGACGGTGGGGCGGCGCGGGTAGAGAGCCGAGCGTCACTGAGGGGCACCCACTAGTAGCAGCACCCACACTACACGAGGGGAGAGACGCCCCCCCCCCTCCCCCTACCACACCACCGCCCCCTACCACACCACCGCCCCCTACCCAGCTCGCTCGCTCTCTCTCGTTCTCTTTCCCTCTCAGTCTCAGTCTCTCTCTCTTTCTCTTTCTCTCTCTCTCTCTCTGAAATTTTTCCTCCACGTCTGAGAAGTGAATGAAAGGGAAAAAAGTCTTATTATTCAAGCCTAAATCCGGTATCACACGAGCACTTTTTCCCTCAACCTTTATATACTCAACACTTCTCTGGCAGCTAATGAGGTAGAATTTTATATATCATTCTTATTCCCAAATTAATCTACATTCAATCTAGTTTCCGATACCAGTGCAAAATATTAAGTAACACCTCGTCCGTAAAATATTAAGTAACACCCCGTCCGTAAAATATTAAGTAACACCCCGTCCGTAAAATATTAAGTAACACCCCGTCCGTAAAATATTAAGTAACACCCCGTCCGTAAAATATTAAGTAACACCCCGTCCGTAAAATATTAAGTAACACCCCGTCCGTAAAATATTAAGTAACACCCCGTCCGTAAAATATTAAGTAACACCCCGTCCGTAAAATATTAAGTAACACCCCGTCCGTAAAATATTAAGTAACACCCCGTCCGTAAAATATTAAGTAACACCCCGTCCGTAACATTAATCATCAAGTACAAACCCCAATGCACTTGAATAAACTAATGAAAGCATATGGTCCTTCCGGGATTCGAATTCGGGACACCACACCCAGAACATAAGTATCTAAACCATTACACCACCAACACATTTATCCCAGAAATGTTGATCATCGAATGTTGACTATAAAAGCACTCGTGTGATACCAGCTTAAGGGGGAGGTACTCGTTTTTTCTAGACTTCCTTCCCCCTCATGTTTAGCATATTAGTATTAAGATTATAAGACGTTCGTTCCGTTAGTTTGACGAATGTGAGACCTTTCGCCCCATTTTTTGTGTCGACCTTAAGACTTTTCGTGTCATTTAGGTGTCGATTTTTTCCTGGCGAGTGATAGCGACCCTGTAATTTCGGAAGGAACCGGCCTTTGGCCGGGAAATTTTTCTACCGAAAAATTTACACATTTATCTTGACAGGGGGTCTAGAGGGGGTGTTTTTTAGGCTTGGAGGTCTAGCGAGGAAACTTAAAATAAATTAAAATATAAATATATATATATATATAAATATATATATATATATATAAATATATATATATATAATAAAACAAGCACTACTCCCTTAATTGTACAACAGCTGCCGCGAAAGGGAGAATATATTTTGCCCCGCTACGTAACGGAGGTTTATTTCTCAACTATGACATCTCAGGCGGGTGCCCAACCCCGAAAGGAGTTGAAATAGGGGAGCTATCCCCCCGCCAAAGGCGGCTTTCTAGGGCCTTTCCTAGCTGACGCTGAGAGGATTGGGTTCTAGTCATGTGGTGATGGGCTGGTCTATCCGAGTGAGAACTGAGCGATCTCTGCCATACCCATAGCTTACTCTGACTGTTCCTTTTACTTATATATCTTCTAGATCTCAAGTGGCGGCGTCTTTTCCGTGGATTGACCTCCCTACTGCCAACCTAGAAGTTGGCAGATTGGGAGCCAAAGCGTCACATTTTTCCCTTGCCCCTCAACTTTCCATTCATAATTGCTGAGGGGCACAGGGCCTTGGGTGGGGCTTTGGTTTCCCGGGCGTTTCCGCACCTTCCTCAGCTCCCTGCCTTGGAGTGGCTTCGGTCACCCGGGCTTTGTTAGTGGTAAGCAGTGAGGATTTTGTGGGGGTGCTCGTTTATGGCCATGGCCTTGCTCGAGACCTTGGGGCTGTTCGGCCAGACAGCCTGGGGAACAACAACAACAACAACTATGACATCTTACTTTAACTTTAAGGGGGGGTCACCTGTTTTTTTTTCTCTTTTTCTCTCTGCGTTGTATCCATTCGGCCCCATTCAGCCTACTGTTTAAAAACGTTTATCCCTATTCAGGTGTCGATTTTTTCCTGGGGAGCGATAGCGAGCCAGCATTGTTGGGGAAATCCGGCTTCGCCGGAGAAATTTTTCTATCGAAAAGTGTACAAATTAAGCCTGCTGTCAACAATTTTTTTTAATAATATGGAGGCTCGCTACCGCTCGCCAGGAAAAAATTGACACCTGGATGGGGATAAACGTCTTAAAACAGTAGGCTAAATGGGGCCGAATGGATACAACCCAGAGAGAGATAAAAAAAGAAAGAGGTGGGCCCCCTTAAGTAGCCAAATTGGGTTGGCTACTGAACCGGTCTTCTCATATATATCACATATTCATCACGGCGGGTGCCCAATCCCGAAAAGGGTTGAAATAGGGGAGCTATCCCCCCGCCAAAGGCAGCTTTCTAGGGCCTTTCCTAGCTGATGCTGAGAGGATTGGGTTCTAGTCATGTGGTGATGGGCTGGTCTATCAGAGTGAGAACTGAGCGATCTCTGCCATACCCATAGCTTACTCTGACTGTTCCTTTTACTTATATATTTTCTAGATCTCAAGTGACGGCGTCTCTTGCGTGGATTGACCTAATCTACCAAGATTGGAAGCCAAAGCGTCACATCTTTCCTTTGCCCTTCAACTTTCTCTTCATAATTGCTGATGGGCACAGGGCCCTGGGTGGGGCTTTGGTTTCCCGGGCGTTTCCGCGCCCTCCTCAGCTCCCCGCCATGGAGTGGCTTCGGTCACCCAGGCTTTATTGTGGTCGGCAGGGAGGGTTCTGTGGGGGCGCTCGGTTATAGCCTTGGCCTTGCTCGGGGCCTTGGGGCTGTTCGGCCAGGCAGCTTGGGGAAAAACAACAACAACAACAACATCACAGCCCTCCCTTGTGGGGAATTGAACTCGGGACCAATCAGTTACAAAAAGGTACATCATTATAGTGGGGTTTTTCCCAGCTTATGGTAAATTGTCATGTACCCGTCTTGTTTACTCGGATATTACGAAGATTTGTTAAGGGAGGTCATCTGCTTTTTTCTCTCATTTTCTCTCTTTATCTGGGTTGTATCCATTCGGCCTCATTCAGCCTACTTTTTTAAGACGTTTATCTCCATCCAGGTGTCGAAATCTTCCTGGCGAGCGATAGCGAGCCATTATTGTATGAAGAAATCCGGCTTCGCCGGTGACATTTTTCTATCGAAATATGTACAAATTTAGCCTGCTGTCGAAAACATCTTAACAAAATATGCTGGCTCGCTATCACTCGCCAGGAAATAATCAACACCTGGATGGGGATAAACGTCTTCAAACAGTAGGCTGAATGGGGCCGAATAGATACATCTCAGAGAAAGAGAGAATTTTCTCCTTAACTTAAACGGAATAACACAAAATTTAGTTATTATATACCGGTATATATATATTTATTTTCTCTCTCTAGACTTCTATCAAGCTTAAATAAATACACCTCCTTCCAGATAAATTTTTACATTTTTCGGTAGAGAATATAGGTTTGAGTCCCGGAGGGAAGAATGAAAACCTAATATTAAGTAGTGGCCCCTCCATCATTGACGATATGCCTATTAATATAATAGCCTCCTTTCAAGCGCCCGCGGGTAGCCAGTTTGAAACTCCCGCCGCCGCGGGGAAAAGGAGTACTACATCATAAGTGTAACGCTACTTCTCTTATGGAATCGTCTTATGATTGGGGTACACACTACGAAAAAACTTCTTTAAAAATAAAAGAGAAAAAATAAACTCAAAACTTGTTTTGCTATAGCTTTCCATCTCGTGGATTTCTTGTGCGTGGCTTCTCGCCCAGACTGTGGCAACCGAGACGCCATATTTCCTCCTTCACTGATATATTAAGACTAAACTCAAGACATCAAACGAATGGGAAGGGGATGGAAGGGAGGGCCCTACATCGTCAATGATTTCGGGGCCACTACTAAATATTAGGTTTTCATTCTTCCGTCCGGGATTCAAACCTATAATTTATTAGTGGCCCCTCCATCATTAACGATATGCCTGATATCTCAAGACTGGAGGGGGACATTCGTAATAATATCAAACCACTGCGTTACTTCGAAGAAGATCTGCTTTATACATATAAGATTCTCATCTCGAGATTCATAAACTTGTTGTCAGGGAACAAAATTCTATTCCTGATCAACATATCTTTTGTCCTTAAACTTATTTGTACATTTTATATAATTTGTACATTTTGACTATATACTGTAGTTGCAACTATTATAGGTATCTTTTACATAGAAAAATATTTTAGAGCTGTAAAACCAGCTCAACTTTTAAAGTATCACAGCTCGTGAACTTATCACATCATCCGGCGGAGGGATTCTCAGGGTCTTGGGGCTTACCTGCACCCCCCCTTTTCTTTAAGATTAAACTTAACAATAATAGCACAATGACTCATGAAACCCTCTGTCGTAAGGCTACACATGCTAGCTTTGGTTTATTCAGGGCCACCGACAGGTATCGCGTCAGGAATGTATGATTTGAAGCCCACAAATTAGTGTTAGCTATGTCATCAATCGAATAATTGTGTAAGAATCTAAGAGAGACAGCCCACTTTCTGATGTCATGGGCTCTGCCCACTACGCCGGGATTACTTTCCCTAATAACTTCTACGAGTAAGAAAACCAATCTTCTTCTCGTGACGCGAGTACCTGGGTTGTTGACCCATAAGGCTCCTGGTTGTAGAGGTTTTGCTACCCTCATAAACTTTATTAAAGCCTGCACCGGGCGGGCACAAAATGTGATGCGTATGTCCGCGTTTAAGTGCCGGTACCGTAAATTCTGAAAATACATGATCACAGTGTTCGTTCTTTGCTACGAACGTGGGAGACGGAGCGATCCGTAATTGCTCGTTCAATCTCCCCAACCTGAGGCAATTAGGTTCGTTGCTCATTGCCGCTAGCTCAGATACCCTGTTTCCTGTTGCCAAAGCCATAAGGAATACAGCCTTCTTTAGTAATGAATCAAAGTCTGGCGCATTATTATATTTGCGCGAAAGAAACAAAGATAAAGCTTTGTCCAGCGACCAGGTAGGCATGAGCTTCCGCGGTGGTGGGCGTAGTTTGAAACATGCTCTCATGAACCCTTTCTCCTCCTCCTGTGGTATGGGTAGACCAGTAAGGTCGTAAAAGGGGTTTCTAATGGCAGATAAGTGATTCTTTAGTGTGACTACAGAAAGACGCTTTTGCTCAAACAAATAGTCTAAGTATTTAAAGACCAAAGCAACTGATGAGTCTGTTTGCCTGTTTGCGCCGTCTCTACTATCCAGGTTGTAAACTATTTCCAATGAGATTGATATTGTCGCCTGGTAGACATAGTATATTGATTAAGAAATTTATTTGTCACGTTCTCCCCGTTCTGAGTTAACCATTTGGTATTTTGAATGTCCATAAGGAAAAAGTCAGCAAGGTCTCTAGGTTGCCAATTGTCTGCAAGTGGCAGTACGAGACCGGGAGTGACACTGGGTTCTCGCACCACGTTTTCAACTGGCGGTACCACACCTGGGCCGGCCAAAGTGGCGCGATCATCGAGGCTACGCCCCGGTAACCCCGTAGTTTGTGAACTACTTGACACATGAGTGAAGCATCTGGAGGCAGAAGGCGGAAAAAGATAGATTGAATTCCATTTGTTCCAGTCCTCTGACAATACGTTTGGACCCCCCTTCGCAGTTCTTTCCCGGCGGGTTAGGTAGAGAGGGAGTCTGTGGTTTCCCTCGGATGCAAATAGATCCACTTGTGGATGGGATGGCTCTGCAATCATCTTGTTGAAGATGTTTTGCTTGAGCGCCCATTCTACTACTGTGCTCTGTCTCCGGGATAGGGCGTCTGCCCAGACGTTCGCTACACCTGGGAGGTAAGATGCATGAAGATGGATGCTCAACGTTTAGGCTAGAGCAAAATCTCTTCTGACAATTCCAGCAACTTGCGAGACCTCGTTGACCTTTGCTTTTGAATGCAGTGGACTGCATTCAAGTTGTCTATCCGAAAGGCTATTGATTTTCCCTGTAAAGAAGAGCCGTGATTTTGAAGGAAAAATTAAGGGACTAGAAGTTCTTGTTTGTTGATATGAAAGTTCTCGTCTTCAGACCACAGGCCTTGACCTTGGTGGCCTAGGTTCGACTGATATCCCCTGCCTATTGTCCCAGATGCATCGTGTCTACCCATTCCGTAGGTGGGGGAGAAACCCAAGTCATTATTGAGTGCAATGTTTCCTTCCTTGTCCAGACCGACAGTAAGTTGTGAATTAATGGAGGAATAGGTCATAATTTTCCCTCCGGTAAGAGTGGAAAACATTTGTCGCCTTCCATGATTAATCTCTTTACTTTCAACTGGCTCAACTTCACAGTTAGTTGAATCCAGTTGAGAGAACCGACCAGGAACTCCCATGTCTTCCTCGTCGTGTTCAGACTGTGGAGAAACGCGAACAATTTCCTGCGAAATCTGTCTCTGTTGTCCACACTCTGACTGAGAGTAAAGTTGGCTGTGTCCCAGACCAGCCCTATCCACTGAATTACCTGTGTGAGAACAAGGTTTGACTTTACGAGGTTGACCTTGAACCCTAAGGTTTGTACATGATTTATTACTTGATTTACATGGATACGGCATAAACTCTCTGACTCCGCCACTACTAGCCAGTCGTCTAGGTACCACAACACCTTGATCCCCTGAGCTAACATTGTCATAAGTGCCTGCCGGACTAGTTTCGTGAATATTCTTGGTGCCAAGTTCAAACCGAAAGGTATTCTCTGAAAGACATAGTCTCTTGCCTTATCCTCAAGGCGAGGAATTTTTGTAAACCTCTTGTTTACCGGGACATGCCAATAGGCGTTGGTCAGGTCTAGTGAACACATCCAGCCTAGTGGCGGGAGGGTGAGTCTGATTTGATTCACTGTGAGCATCCTGAAGACTGAATTGTGAATGTAAGTGTTCAGACACGAGAGACCTACTACTGGTCGCATCTGCACACTGTCCCGCTTTGGCACAAGAAAGAGTCTGGACGTGAAAACACGGCAAGTTGAGTCTACCGGGACAATGACATGCTTGGTGATCATTTCCTGAACTAGTGACTCCACCTCTAAAGAAACATGGTTGACTTCTAGAGCTTGACGTAAGCGAGGTCGCCGGAGCCACCGCCAGGTGATTCCCTTGCGTGTCACTGTCCGCGCCCATGTTCGCCGGGGCCAGGCCCTGTGACATGCTTGAAACGACCCCGTCACTAGACTGGGGTTTTCCGGCAGAACTACCCTCGAATCCAACTCGCCTGCGGTAAGCCCCGGGAGAGAGAGAGTTTGACTGACTAGTTTTTTGTTGGTGCTGGGGTAGAGGTAGACGGCTTGCTAGGTTTGGCAGATGTCGTTCCCTGATTTGGTTTATGTTGTGACTTATTCTTGTTCCACTTTCTTTTCTTTTCTTTATTTTCTATATTCCAACTTACTCCCTCTCGGGCATAGGCTGAGAGCCTGGACATTCACAGCTGTGCAATGAGCAGTGAAGCCCGTGAGGTCTTGTTCCAGTCTAGGGAGTGAGGCATGTGAAGCACGTAGAATACAACGAGCACCTGCCATCTTGCCTTCACATGAGGCACGGTGCTCACTCATGGTCCGAAGCGACCCCATCTCTGAAGCCACCTCGTTCCCGTGCTTCACTGTCTCACCCCCTACACTCGGACACTCACTCTTACACACACACACAACGCCACCTGTTGAGCAGCTAACTCACCAGGCATTGCACCCCTATAGCATATTTTGAACATGGGAATATTCATACAGTACTATTTAATCAGGGAACAATGAGGGTATTTTATTAGCGTTTCGGTGGGCTTTGTGGTAATGCACTGATACTAGGTACAGCACAAATTCCATCCCAATAATATCTTCCCATTGATACATCGGGATTTGAACCCGGGACCTTTGGATTACCAGGCCAGTGGCAAGACCACTCCGCCACACCTCCCCTTACCTTGAGGTTTACCTTGTTTCTGCTTTTGCTGAGTACCTCCCTGCTGTGGCGAAGACTGGGATTCCTGAAAGGACTGCTAAGCATTGTTAGCATTGTTGTTTGGAGTATGGTTTCTTGAACAAGTCCTTCTTAAGCTGGGAGGTACTTGCGTCAAGCTGCCTACCAAATTATAAACTTCTCAACATGTATCTAAATTTAAGAGAGAGGCAGTTAAGACAGGGGAAAGAGTCACCCGGCGACCAATGTCATCCGGTAATTTTTTCACCATAAACACCCTCAAGTCCTGGCGTGCTCGAACAGCCTCTAGTAAGGCTATTCTGATGTCGCCGAGAGATTGGATTGAATTTTGTAAGAGCAGCCGCCGTGACAACTCCGTGGCCTGTCTTACATTTTGATTTTCAATAGCTGAAATAGTCCGTGTGAGGGACTGGGCTATCTGGCGACTTACAAAATATTGGGAAAAAAGTCAATAGGCTTTAATTGTTTCTTAGTTTAAAATCTCTATCCAAGTGAGCAGGGGGAGGAGTAGAGAAAGGTTCCCTTAACTCATAGAGAGCAAGTTTGGGGGACGAAAGAAAATCAAAGAGAGCTTGTGACACCCCTCCCGCCTTATTTATGGGGAGTGAGAACCAAGAGTGGGTTTTCTGAGGAATTTGGTGGGAGGATTTAGTCGTAATGGTAGCTGCAAACTGTTGCGCCTCAGCTTCCCAGTCCCCCTACTGTGGGGATCGGTTTTTACACCTTACCCGAAAGAGGATTTATGGAGCTCCGATCTTACTCTCAACCATCTGAACAATTTAACCAGCACACCTAAACTTCGTTAAATGCGGAAATATCCTCACGAAAATATCATGCCCTGGTGGGGGCACGAACTCTCGACCCTTGGGTGTGAGGCAGGCACCTTACCAGTTAGACCAATAGAGATATCCCACTTGGCCTGTTCGGCTCAGGGTATTTCCGCATCCGAGGTCTGTTTAGGCTAGCCTATTTTCACTGACTTTACACTACTTCATCTTCCGGGAAGCGAAAGCTCCGAACAGAGAGGAACGAACAGAGAGGAACAAGCTTGAGCCGAATCGACTGAGAGTCCGTCAGAGAGATGAACGGGAATGGTGAGTCAACTTCGCTGAGCGATGCTACACGCACCTACAAACTGCCCAGTTGGCAACTCGCTTGAGCGGCTGGCAACTCCACAACCCAACCCAATCGAGTCTCACAACACTCCCTGTTCTCTCCTATCCTCTTCCTTGTCCTGTGGGGATCGGTTTTTACACCTTACCCGAAAGAGGATTTATGGAGCTCCGATCTTACTCTCAACCATCTGAACAATTTAACCAGCAAACCTAAACTTCGTTAAATGCGGAAATATCCTCACGAAAATATCATGCCCTGGTGGGGGCACGAACTCTCGACCCTTGGGTGTGAGGCAGGCACCTTACCAGTTAGACCAATAGAGATATCCCACTTGGCCTGTTCGGCTCAGGGTATTTCCGCATCCGAGGTCTGTTTAGGCTAGCCTATTTTCACTGACTTTACACTACGGACCCACATCTACCTGCCCCACCTGCAAGACTGGACTGTGTGTTTGATCTAGCGCCGGAATTTTATCCAATTCCGGCGTCAGTGCGTTCAGAGCTTTCATATCGTTAACGCCGTCAGATTTTGTCCAGTCTGCAGAAAGTCTTGCAGATGAAGCAGGGGGCAAAGCCGGAGTTGACGAATACACAAAGAAATCAGGATTATAAACATTGGGTATAGCCTTAATTGTAACATCCAACAACCTTCCCTGCATATCCTTAGCCCTCAGTTTCTTGCTTTTGCTAACCTCTATGGTCCAATCACTCGGGACCTCTCCCGATAATGTCGTCTGTGCCATGTGAACGTTCTTGGCAATAGCCGGAACCCATGAACAGTCAGGCCCGTATAGAAGTGGCATAGGGCCTTTTCTATGTGGAATTTTGTCGAGGGGAGGAGGGGTAATATCCGTGAAAACTCGTACATTTGTGGTTGTCAAGGCGGCAGACATTGTCGTGTCACTTGCCGTGGTGGTCGTTTGATTGACGTTAAGAGGGGGCATGGCAGTACTGGGAGGTTGAACTCCGGTAGGTTCTAAGGGCCTTACTTTCGATTCAATCGGGGGAGCTACCAGCGCCAGAGTGGGAGGGACCTGAGAACTAGGGATATGATATTGTCTCATTACTTCATGCAAAATATCGTTAAGGTCATCTGTTGTCACATATTTATTCGGAGATCCCCGAGAAGACTCTGAACCCGCCTCAGAGCCTTCCTCGTTCACTGGTTGTCCTGAGGATATTTCAAGTTCCTCTAACTCCTCCGGCACTTCCACAACCTCCGGCGTTTCCTGCCTTTGTTCTATTACCGGCTCATTCAAAGGCCACACTAAGTCAGGGACTGACGAGGGAATAATATCACTACTCTTCTGTCTGTCTTGACCCTGAAACATAGAATGTGCTTGTGATGGCTCCGACTGTCTCCAAACACCCCTGTTAAGCACGGCGGGTGGTTGGGAGTCCGGTATAATACTAGCCGGAGAAATGTCATAATGCTGTACGGTACATGGTGTATAACCCCTATATTGTTCCGCCAGCACCCGTTGTGACACTATCAGTGGTCCCGTACGTGGCGCGGAAAGACTTACCTTAGGTATAGCAAAGATAGTATTCTGTGGTTCACAGATAGTTTCTTTAAGCCCTTCCCTGGGATTCGACTCAGTCTCCTCAGTTCCCACCTCCAAGTTGCCTGATTGGACAGACACGGAGGCAGAGGTGGAGGAAAGTGGCCGCGGAGCCGGCGTAGGCTGGCGCCGCGACAGCGTCTCATCCTTGCAGGAACTTTTATGTCCACTCACTGATTTCGGGGTCGATGTCACAGAGTCTTCCCGCCTTCTTTTATTAGACTTCGCCGTTGGTCCTACTGAAGACTAGTGTGCTCGTCTACGAGGAGACCTAGACCTGGACCTAGACTTGGTCCTCGGCGAAGGAGATCGTCCTCGTTTGCGGCGGTCGGGGGGGGGGTTGCCTCGTCGCTGTCGGTACTCTCGCTACTACTAACTAATTCCTTAGACAAAACTTTAGCCTTAGTTTTCGATTTGGGAGTCGACCTAGCCGGCGTTGCTTTTAACACTGGAGATTTAATCACTAGAAGGTCCCACAGGGCTTCGTCATCACAAATTAATGCCTTATGGGCCACGTTTTTTGCAGACATTAAAGATAGTCTTAATCTCCTGAAGGGCTACAAGGCACGAATGATCCCTCTTCTCAAACACGTTTGACCGGAGTTCTGAGCAAACAGCGCACTTCTTAGATATCCAAAGTCCCCTAGATCTGTCGAGGCACTTTACACATCTGATGCAATGTTTATGAGCAAAAATCCGGGAGAAGAGGACAGTTAGTTGTAGCGCACAGAGTAAACAGAGGCATGATGGAGCGAGAAAAAAAACCCCGCCGTGATTGGCTCCCTCACCTGCTGCCTGTGCTGCTACTGGAGTGATGAAATCTGGAAATAGAAAATTTCTGGTAATCAATGCTCATAAGGATAACCTGAGAAGTGTTAGCACATCCTATCCTTCAAGTCCGCCGGAAAATTAGCTATAGCGCACTGCTACTCTAACGTTCCGCTTGACTTGTCTTAGGAAAACTTAATTTCCTATTGAACTGCTTACCTGTGACAAAATGCCACTGGCCCAATTAGTCCATAGTAACTATCTATCGACTATGGTCTAGATAGAAATAACCCCACTAGACTGTTGCGCTGGGCGAGGAAAGTCGTGCCGTGCTAGGCTATCGGTTTGGGCGAGTTCGCTCGGCGGGCCGAGATTGCTCCCTTAGGAATTTTGCATTTCCGCCGGAAGGTTCGTGGTACTGCACACCACGCCGGGATATTTTGGCTCGATCTTTTCCCCTACGAGGCGAGGTTAGGCGTCAGTACGTAGAAAGATCGCCGGAAGGCAACGAGCCAAAATCTTTGGGAGGGTCGACTTATTTGTGAAAGTCAGACCTCTCCAAAACACCCCCACACCACCATCAGGACGTCTCCTGACTCCCTGTTTACATGTTAAATATACATAAACATATAAACGAGGGAAATATCTTAGGGCTATAATAGTATAATAATAATATTTATTAATACATACAAAACCCCTATACCCTACGGAGACCCCTAATGAGGCTGGCCACGAGGCTTGTAGTAATCATACTCCTTGTAGTTTACCTTACCTCCTGAAGACACTGCTGCGACATCTGGCGGGGGGCCCCACGAGCGGGGAAAAGCAGGCTCGAACCATGGAAAGTTCCACACCACATATGACAACTCAGACCAGGGCGTCTGCTGCAATAATTAAAAAAGCAACTGCCTCATATAGACAGTCAGAAGCCTATTCTTGCGGATATATGAGCCTCCTAACTAGCAGCTAAAAGCAACTCTAAGGCGCAGAAAACATAAACAAAAAACACACGAGGCGCGGATCCTGGAGAACTGAAGGCGCCTGCACAATAGTACCTTATTTTAACACTTCCCTGCGGGCATACCAATGGGGTAGCCTGTGCTAGCTAGTCTAAACCTGTTCAATACAACTCAGATAAATACAAATGAGCAAGGACTCACTAGAAGCGAGCGAACGAAGAATGTGGCAGAGCACAGGCGCGCACGTCCGATTGGGATGAGCGCGGGGAAGGGAAGGAGGAAATATGGCGTCCCGGATGCCACAGTCTGGGCGAGAAGCCACGCACAAGAAATCCACGAGATGGAAAGCTATAGCAAAACAAGTTTTGAGTTTATTTTTTCTCTTTTATTTTTTAAGAAGTTTTTTCGTAGTGTGTACCCCAATCATAAGACGATTCCATAAGAGAAGTAGCGTTACACTTATGATGTAGTACTCCTTTTCCCCGCGGCGGCGGGAGTTTCAAACTGGCTACCCGCGGGCGCTTGAAAGGAGGCTATTATATTAATAGGCATATCGTCAATGATGGAGGGGCCACTAATAAATATTACAGGCTCGCTATCGTTCGCCAGGAAAAAAACGCCTAAATGACACTAAATATCTTAATATTGGCAAAGAGGCGAAACGTCTTAAAATTGCCAAACTAATGGGGGCGAACGTCTTAACATCGCCAAACTAATGGGGCTAAACATGAGGGAGAAGGTTAATTTGGGGGAAACAAACACGCTAGGCTGTGCTTTGTCCAAGTACTTAAGGGGGGATGGGCCGGTTGTCTGGTCTCCCTTCTCCCTCGTGTTTAGCCCCATTAGTTTTTAGATTTTAAGATGTTTGCCCCAGTACTTTGTCGATTTTAAGACCTTCCGCCCTATTTCCTTGTCAATATTTAGATCTTTCGTGCTATTTAGATGTTGATTTTTTTTCCTGGCGAACCATAGTGAGCCTCTAATTTTGGAAGAATCGGCCTTCGGCCGGAACATTTTTCTGCCGAAAAATGTACAAATTAATATAGAAGGGGAATCTAATGGATGTTTTTTTTGGTTTTAAGTTTGATGGAAGTCTAGGGAGGAAACCAAAAGAATAATGAATAAATGAAAAAAATCAACCAAAAAGTGAACCATCCCCCCTTAACCCCTTCTGTACCGGCGACGTCTTTTTCATTATATTCTAGCTATATTTAGAAGATTTTGTGCAGTTTAAGAAGGATCTGTGGTAGTAAAAAGGGTTAAGGTGAGATAGTTCGAAGCCTTTTAATTGCTGGAAGCCCTTTTGAAACTAAACTTCTAATAATAGCCAGAATAAAGTTAAAAGGGCGTCGCCGGTACAGAAGGGGTTAACGCCTTGTGTTTTCCCGTTGAAGCCTGTGATATATATATATATATATATATATATATATATATATATATATATTTTTTTTTTTTTTTTTTTTTTTTTTTTAGCCGACGGTAAATTGCCATATTTCTTACAGTTTCTTACAGTTTCTTACAGTAGATCCTCTGGAAAAAGGCAAACTATGCCTGTGTATCCAGCTCAGTACCAGTGCTTGCACTGCTGCGGTCGTTCACGGTGTTGGCGGCGGCGGTAGCAGACGCAACATTTTTACTATTCTGTATTTTTGTTTTATAATCAAACTTCAAATCTTGTCTTCCCCATGCTTTATCAAGATTACTTTCAAACTCCCTTATTGATTCGGAATCGACTACATACTGGGGCAGTGCGTTCCACTCATTTACCACTCTATCACAAAATGAGTTCTTCGCCTTCTCAAGCCTATTTCTTTCTTTGTAAATTTTCTTAGAGTGTCCTCTCGTTCTTGTTCCCTCCCGCATCAAGAAGATACCTTCACACACATCCTCATCGTACTTTCCTGACACTATCTTAAAAGTCTCTATCATATCCCCTCTCTTTCTCCTATATGCCAGTGTCGGAAGTCCCAGTGTCCTCAACCTCTGCTCATAACCCGCGTTCTTCAACGTTGGTACCAGCTTGCTAGCTCTTCTCTGCACTTTCTCCACTGCTTCTATATCCTTTACCATATATGGAGCCCACACCTGGTTTGCATATTCCAGGTGTGGCCTAACCAGCGCTGTATATAGATTCCTGAAGATTTCTTCGTCAAGTGACACAAATGTCCTCCTTATCAGCCCTACAATTCTATTGGCTTTGTTTATCTTTTCCGCTAAATGTTCTGAGAAATTTAACTTATTATCTATCACTACTCCTATATCCTTTTCTGCACTCACTTCCTCCATCGCTTCATACATACTGTATCCTACCTTGTCTATCTTGCTGGTCCCAATCCGCATGTACTTGCATTTTTTTGGATGAAAAGGCATTAACCAATGCTCAGACCATCCCTTCATGCCCTCCACATCTCCTTGAAGCAAACCCATATCTTCCTTACTCCTCACTCTTCTATACAGTTTAGTGTCATCCGCATACAGGTATACCTCACTTCCATTAGTTATAACTTCAGGCAAGTCGTTGATAAATATAACGAACAGCAATGGTCCCAACACAGATCCCTGAGGTACCCCACTTGTAATTTCCCTCCACCCCGAGCCTATTCCATTCACCAATACCCTCTGTCTCCGATCTTTCAGGAAGGCTTCTATCCATTTCACACATTTCTCCCCTATATTATAGCTTCTAACTTTCTCTATTAACCTTTTATGTGGGACCTTATCGAAGGCCTTCATAAAATCGCAATATACCACGTCTATTACATCACCATCTTCTAAAATTTGCATCCAATCATCTACCACCTTAATTAGCTGTAGTACCGTCGACCTCCCCGGCAAGAATCCAAACTGTCTCCCACTGAAAAGTTGGTTTGACTTCATATGATCCATATAGGCTAGTCATCTTGATCACGTACCTATTACGAAGATTTTATAGCGAAATATGTCGCTAATTATGACAACTTTGTAATGA
The DNA here is from genome assembly GCA_032716605.1 of Paralithodes platypus. Taxonomy (NCBI): domain Eukaryota; kingdom Metazoa; phylum Arthropoda; class Malacostraca; order Decapoda; family Lithodidae; genus Paralithodes; species Paralithodes platypus. The sequence continues at coordinate 45,170,084 of CM064527.1, read as the reverse complement.
GATGTAGTAGTTTCATAATGGTCATTTAGGTATTGATAAATCAGCTGCTAAAGCTCGAGTCACACATTCCCGTCCTGACCTCCCGTCCACCCCCGACCACCAAAAACTGTTGGACGGCATAAAACGGATGACCTTGTGTCCCGAGTGGGCCCGAGTGGCCACGTGTGGCTCTGATGCGCGACCTCAACACGTCACCGCCCCGGAAGACGGTGCATGCACGGTTAGTGGACGGAGATCTTAACACGTGACCGCCCCGGTAGACGGAGCATGGGCAGCGACTTGGTGCCACGACCAGTCCCTTTGGAAGGCGACCTAATAAGTCTGAATACGACCTGTCTGAGACGCACTGTGACGGCACTGCGACCAAAATATGATGGCCGCAGTGTCGTCGGCGATGGCCCCCATCATGCATATATATTGGGGCGTGGCACAGAGACACCTCAGTCTCAACCAGCCCACTGAGTGCCAGCCAATTTTGACGGTGTGCTTCTGCCAGTGCCAGATTTTTTTTTTTTTTTTTTTTTGGCTTAATCTATCAAGTTGGGAGAGAAAGGAAGGATAATGGTAAAAAAAACACTCCCCTTGTCCATTTTCGCCAGAAATCAGGTCCCCGATGGTCCCGAAAGTAGCTGAAAAGACACTATAGACTACAGAGACTTTTATGGTATCGGAATGTATGGGTAGGAGGGTCGTGGGAGGGTGGTTTTGGGGATGGTGGGGGGAAGGTAGAAGCGTAATTGACTCATGTTACAAATATGAAGCCGATTGGTGAGGTAGTTTCGCCACCACGGATTTTCCTTTTTTTCCTTATTTTCGTATGGATACGCTGGAAGTGAGTGGTTGGAGGCGGTTGGGGGTGTGGTGGGGGGAAGGCAGAAGGGTAAGGGACTTGTCACACAAATATGGAACCGATTGGTGCAGTCGTTTCGCCGCCACAGATTTTCCTTTTTTTTTCCTTCTGACGGGACCGACAGTCAGCGAGTGGGTGGGAGGAGGGATTTGGGATTTTTGTGGTGGGTAGCCATAAGGGTAAGGTACATGTGGTAAAAATATGAAAGCCATAGGTGCAGTCGTTTCGCTGCTACGATTTGTTTTCGGCGAGGACATATATATACGTCCCTGGCACTCAGCGGGTTAAAATTGAAATTTTTCTACCAACAAATGTACAAATTAACAATTAACCCTACGAAGATGCAAGCCAACTGCATGCTACTATACAGTATTAATAAGGGCAGATTTGCACTTGAGGGATTTTTTATTTTGACGGCGGCTTGGGAACTGAGATAGGACCACACGCGGCTGGCTCTTTTATGGACGCTTGGTGGGCAGGGACTAGCAGGGACGCGCGGGGTGATCACGTGAGGCGACGTTGGCACGTCGCAGTCTCAACTTTCAAATATTTTGGTCTGGGCATAGACTACGTCTGGTAGCGTCTAGGCGCCGCATAGACGCTTCTACACGGCGCCTATGCGCTGACCCGTCACGTGGGTGATCCGCCCTTGAACCGAGTTTGACGGTTGGTCCGTTCTGATCCGTTTATTTTTGGTATGTCAAAAATGCACGGCTCCCTCGCCGCCGCGGCCCGTGCTGTGGCGTCACTGTACGTTCATGAACAGACCATACACGTTTAGGTCGGAGTCCTTGCACGATTGCATACGTTTTCAGTGGTCGGGGGAGGACATGAGGTCAGGACGGGAATGTGTGAACCGAGCTTTAAGGATTCAATTGCCGACTTGCGAGTTTCGTTCTGTAAGGAAGTTGGAGCTGTAGACAACGATATTTAACAGAATTTACAGGTAAAAAACGATCGTAGTACATATAAAAATACATAAAACCCAATTCAACATACCATTTAGCCATCAGAAACGTACATTATTATTGCATTTCTGTTTCATATCGATGTTCACGGCTCCAACTTCCTTATAGCCTGAAACTCGCAAGTAGTCAAATTTCAGCTGAAATATAACCGACTTTAGGTGAATTGGCCACTTGCGAATTTCAAGCTATGAGGAAGTTGGAGCTGTAAACATAGATATTAACCCCTTCTGTACCGGCTTCGTCTTTTAAATCTTATTCTAGCTATATTAAGTTTTTGTTTTTGTTTTTTTGCAGCTTAAGATGGATCTGTGGTAGTTGTTGTTGTTGTTGTTGCTGTTCCTCAGGCTGTCTGGCCGAGCAGCCCCAAGGTCCCGAGCAAGGCCAAGGCCATAACCGAGCGCCCCCACAGAACCCTCCCAACTTACCACTAATAATGCCCAGGTGACCGAAGCCACTCAAAGGCGGGGAGCTGAGGAGGGTGCGGAAACGCCCGGGAAACAAAAGCCCCACCCAAGGCCCTGTGCCCCTCAGCAATTATAAAGGGAAAGTTGAGGGGCAAAGGAAAAATGTGACGCTTTGGCTCCCAATCTGCCAGGGTTGGCAGTAGGGAGGTCAATCCACGGAAAAGACGCCGTCACTTGAGATCTAGAAAATATATAAATAAAAGGAACAGTCAGAGTAAGCTATGGGTATGGCAGAGAACGCTCAACTCTCATTCTGATAGACCAGCCCATCACCATTCTGTGGTAGTTAAAAGGGTTGATTAAGATAGTTCGAAGCCTGTTAATTGCTCGAGGCCCTTTCTAAGCGGAACAAAATCGTCCAATAGTAGCCAGAATATAATGAAAATGACGTCACCGGTACTGTACGGGTTAAGGGGGGATGGGCGTATTTATTTGCTCATTTATGCATGTTTTTTCTTTATTTTTGTCCTCCCTAGAACTCCAAGCTTAAAAAACACCCGCCCAAGTCCCTCCTTCAAGATAATTTTGTACATTTTTCGACAGAATAATGTCCCGGCCGAAGGTCAGTTCCTCTTAAATTACAGGCTCGCTATCGCTCGCCAGAAACAAATCGACACCTAAACGACGCGAAAAGTTTTAATATTGACAAATAAATGGGACGAAAGGTCTTAAAATCGCCAAACTAATTAATGAGTAGGACGTCTTAAAATCCAAAAACTAATGGAGCTAAACTTGAGGAAGAAGGGGGACCAGAAGAACGACCCATCTCTCCTTAAACAGAAATGCAATAATGCCGTAGCCATTTAAGAAAGTATAATGAATTTCGTTGTTTGTATTTATAGATGCACTACAATCGTATTTAAGCTGAGTTTTTTTTATAGTAATCCTGTTAACCCCTTCTGTACCGTCGACGTCTTTTTAATTTTATTCTAGCTAAAATTAGACGATTTTGTGTAGTTTAACCCGTCCAGCCCCGGCTAGTTTTGTAATGTTTGTTCACCAGAACCCGGCCGGTTTTCAAAAAATGGTTTTATTCCAGAAACAATAGCGAATGGGTTAGGAATGAAGGAAAAACCACAAAAAACCGCTCAAAAAGCTTAAAGAATGGTCCTACAGAGCCCCCGAAAACGTATTTTACAAGAGTAAAAAATTGAAGGCAATTACCCCAAAAAATCAGGTTATTGCGCGCTCGCACGCACACATGTGGACTTTGAGAGTTTTCAACCATCGGCACGGTTGCGTGGGATACGTACACAGTTCCCATACAAATCTGAGCCCTCTTGAGTGGCTACACCTGAGGTTACGGTCGGCGCAATTAGGGTGACGCGCCAGGCGCGTCTCTGGGGCTGTGCGTTACATACATCGGCGACGCGTCAGGCGCATCGCTGGGGCTGTACGGGTTAAGAAGGATTTATGGTAGTAAAAAGGGTTAAGTTAAATAGTATTCCATCGACGAGCATGTAATGATAATTTGTGTATATTAGTATTAAATAATTTCCAGGCTTCCCCGTTGCAGACACACACAAGCATAATTACTTGAATATTTGTCCTCAGGAAAGAATATTTATGCGTATGGAGATACGCTAGATCGGCAGTGTTATAGAAGTGCACACTGCGCAAGTGTTATATCCTCCTCGTATGCACATTCATATTTCTTTATTAATCTCTTTGCTCTCTCTATTATTTGTTCATATATTTCTTTGTTTTCCTTGTTCGTCTTCTGCTTTTGCGTAAATATAATTGTGATGTATATTATAATAAGAATAGTCCTTTTATAGACCATTACGTCTCTCTCTCTCTCTCTCCCTCTCTCTCCTACTGTTTCCGTGCCAAAGTGTGTATGTGTACCGCCCCTGCCTGTCACTACACCCTCCCCCTGCCCCCCCCCCCCTCCTCCCTCACCCTGTTATTCTCCCTTCCTCACCCTATTATTCTCCCTCCCTCACCCTATTATTCTCCCTCACTCACCCTACCATCCTCTTTCACACCACAACCCTCACCCTCCCATACCATACCATCCTCATTACGGACACAGTGGCCGAGCCTCGGCCGAGCACACTGTGTCACTGTACTCTAGTTGCTTCACTCAGGGTTGAATCCAGCTACCTGAAGGTGAGGTTTCTGTCAAAAACATTCTTGGCTATAGATTTTAGGTGGATTGCACCAGCCACTGGGAGAGGTACTTGGAGAAAAAGAGTGTGGTGAAGAGATTAATTAAGGAAAGTAAGAGAAGAGTAGATGAGGAATTTGTAAGGAATTTAAGTGTAAAGTGGATAGTGTAAGAAACTGTTCTGGAAAGAGGTCAAGAAAGTTAGGGAGTGTAGCAAGTAATAATAATAATAATAATAATAATATTTATTCAGTTAGCAATTTACAGAGTTGGTACCATATAGTATGTTACAAATATGACATGTACCAGCCTTGCATAATTCCAACTAAGGATAGCCCAATAAGGCCGTAAGGCGTATTTCCATTGGGGTCCTTGTGGGATTAGGTTAGCTGGGGAAAAAGGGGAGGATAAAGAAATAGATACTTTAGAGAAAGTATTTCTAGGGGGTTATTTTAAGATACCTTACATCCTATAGTAAATATCAGTAATCCGTAATCATTTCAGTTTGGTTTGTCTATCTCAGAAATTAAATATATGTCGTATTTAGTAGTAGACATAAGCTTGGTGCTCCCTTCTCGCAGCTGTCCGGTTCAGGTGTTCCTTCAGGCTACGTCTGAAGGAATACAGTGTTCTCTTTTCACGGACTGACTGGGGTAGGTCGTTCCAGTCTTTGATGGCGGTGAAGAAGAATGTTTGCTTACCCTGTCCTTGGATTCTCGGGACCTTAAAATTAAACATCCTGGGTGTGAAAGATACTCCTACTTGCAACTCCAACACACACACACACTCTCTATCTATGTTTAAAGTACGCTGTCTAATTTGTAAACCTCCCTTCCCATTTATAAGAAGCAAGAGATCCTTCCAAGGCAGACGGTAAAAGCCACATGACGGTCACTGCACCACCCGTCTCTCTCAACTGTCAGGGTTGTATCATCTCCCTCATGACACTATATGCACTCTTCACAGTTAGGTGGCAACAACAAATACTTTTATCGACAATCCAAGATTTGTACAAAATTGTTATCAACCCACTTGTGTGATAATAACACATCTTCCCTGCTTTAGGCTAGAGTGCAAAATAATATTCCTTGGATAAACCTACAGATGTGGAATCGGGGTCTATAGACAGACATTCTTCTGTTCAAATCTAAGATGGACTTGCATAAAATATTCCTGAAAGAGGCTTAAGGCGGTGTCACATGAGCAATTTTTGCGTTAATATTTACAGGCAATTGTAGTCTGGCAGCTTCAAATTATACGTTCCATAAGAATTAAACTACCTAACATAATCTACCTTCGATCTAGTTTCCGATGCCAATGTGAAAGAGCCTCGAAATAGTACGAGAAAAAACTTGCTCATCGAAAATTGCCGGAAAATGCGCTCGTATGACACCGGCTTTATTCAGCCTGTGACTCCAGCTCTAAATCACTTGTGTGAAGTGTGTGTTGTTGTTGTTGTTCCCAAAGCTGCCTGGCCGAACAGCCCCAAGGCCCCGAGCACGGCCAAGGCCATAACCGAGCGCCCCCACAGAACCCTCCCTGCCGACCACAATAAAGCCTGGGTGACCGAAGCCACTCCATGGCGGGGAGCTGAGGAGGGTGCGGAAACGCCCGGGAAACCAAAGCCCCACCCAGGGCCCTGTGCCCCTCAGCAATTATGAAGAGAAAGTTGAGGGGCAAGTGAAAAATGTGACGCTTTGGCTTCCAATCTTGGTAAATTGGGAGGTCAATCCACGGAAGAGACGCCGTCACTCGAGATCTAGAAAATATATAAGTAAAAGGAACAGTCAGAGTAAGCTATGGGTATGGCAGAGATCTCTCAGTTCTCACTCTGATAGACCAGCCCATCACCACATGACTAGAACCCAATCCTCTCAGCATCAGCTAGGAAAGGCCCTAGAAAGCCGCCTTTGGCGGGGGGATACCTCCCCTATTTCAACCCCTTTCGGGGTTGGGCACCCGCCCAAGTGTGTTGAATGTTATTGTGCTGTTGGAGTGGCTTTCGTTGTGAGTGTTGTCTGTAACCAGTATAATCAGCTCGATCATGCTGATCAGATGCAAGCATTCACATTGCAAATGCAACCCTGGTCTACTGCACCTCTGATGTCTGCCATTGCAAAGAGGGGTTGGGAGGCCATAAAGAAGAGTGCAAAGATATGCAATCAGCAAGAATGATCTGGATCTTAAAATCTAAAACTTCACAAGTGAGGCAGCCCAGAACAGGGCTGCCTGAAATGTTACTACTAGGACATGACTGAAATAGTTTTTCTTATGGATCTGTCTTCAAAGTGCATGGATCTCCTAAGAGGGGAATAAATTGGGTTGGCCGGGAAAGGCATCTGGCTGTGAAAAATGCCACACTATTGCTTCCTGGCAACTTGAGGCCACCAGTACACTGCTTGTTTCAGAGTCATTTCTGGCAAACTCTCATTAAGCACACACAGGTTGTTGTTGTTCCCCAAGCTGCCTAGCCGAACAGCCCCAAGGCCCCGAGCAAGGCCAAGGCCATAACCGAGCGCCCCTACAGAACCCTCCCTGCCGACCACAATAAAGCCTGGGTGACCGAAGCCACTCCATGGCAGGGAGCGGAGGAGGATGCGGAAACGCCCGGGAAACCAAAGCCCCACCCAGGGCCCTGTGCCCCTCAGCAATTATGAAGAGAAAGTTGAGGGACAAGGGAAAAATGTGACGCTTTGGCTTCCAATCTTGGTAGATTGGGAGGTCAATCCACGGAAGAGACGCCGTCACTTGAGATCTAGAAAATATATAAGTAAAAGGAACAGTCAGAGTAAGTAATGGGTATGGCAGAAATCGCTCAGTTCTCACTCTGATAGACCAGCCCATCACCACATGACTAGAACCCAATCGTCTCAGCATCAGCTAGGAAAGGCCCTAGAAAGTTTTCAACCCCTTTCGGGGTTGGGCACCCGCCCGCACACACAGGTTAAAGCCGGTATCACACGAGAGATTTTATAGTCAACATTTCTGGAATATTTTACACTGGTATCGGAAACTAGCCTGATGGTAGATGAATTTCTATCTATTCTATTCTATATACTCATCCCAATCCCCACTTTTCCTTTTTTGTGGAGGGGGGCCGACTCAAGACAGAGATGAATTTAGGTGACCTCTTAAGCTGCCAGACCAGTGTTGAGGATAAATGTTGAGGGAAGAAGCGCTTGTGTGATACCGGCTTTAGCCATGCTATCATCATGGGTGTAAAGTGTTCCCTTGTGTGGCACTGCCCAGAAATATGTTGCAGGCCTCAAATAAAATATATGCAACTCAACAACTTAACTTAGATGCAAGGTGAACACGGTTAACAAAACATTTACAAAGTCCATTGTCATATCTTCTGCATTAGTGCTCAAGTAACACAGTGCATCAGCCTTTATTTGTTTGTGATTCTTGCCTGTTTAACTTTAAATGTCTCTTTTTTTTTTTCTTTTTTTTTTTCCTAGATATTGAGCATTTGAGATTATATTACACTTGATAGGTGATATTTAGTTTATATGAACTATATGTACTGTATCCGGGTGGATGGGACTTGTTAGCCTTGGTCAGCAACCCATCTAGGGGAGACCTTATAAAAATCTGGGTGGATGCAACTCGTCAGCCTGTCTAGGGGAGTAAACCTGATACAAATCCGTACTACTTACCTAAGGCAGGTTAGTGGATGGACTAGCCGAACACCACTGTAGAAAAATAGTACTGTACTAAAAAGATACATAGAGGGTCTCGAGGTCGGACGGACCCTAAATTGAGGGGTCAATCCTGTAAGTCGTTCAATAAACTGGCATGGTTTGTTGTTCTTACAGCTTGGAGGCCTTCTGTGTATGGCCACCCTCATTAAGGGGAGTAAGGCGTAAAGCAATAGAGATACTGTATGTATAAAAGGGATGCCAATAAATATAGAAAATGCTGAAGATAATGTTTATTCATTAAGAGGTACCCTATTATGTGCTGTTAATAGAGACTCCTATGAGAAATATCTCAACCTTCACCATTTCTATCTTTACACGATAAGTGCAGAATATACAGATAATCCGGTGCAACGGTAGTTAACGAGAAGTCAATAAACATTTCTAGTATATGATGGCGTCAGAAGGCTTTGATTTCGGCTAACTTTAGATGATTTTACTCTGCTGTGGAAGGCCCTCTAGTAATGAAAAGGGTAAAGTCTATCTCAATCAACCCTCAACTTCTTCAGGTCTTTCCAAAGCTTAATAAAGTCTTCTAATGATGGCCAAAATCATATGAAGACCAGTGCCATAGTACTGTACACTAAAATGGTAAAATCCTTTTAAAAATAAAGCAACTTAAGGGGAGACGAGTCGCTTTTCTAGACCACCTTCTCCCTCATCTTTAGACCCATTAGTTTGGCGATTTTATGAACTTTCGCCCCATTTCTGTCTATTTGAAGACCTTTCCTATCAATTAGGTCTATTTTTTCCTGGCGAGCGATAGCGAGCCTGTAATTTAAGAGGAATCGGCCTTCGGCCATTTTCTACCGAAAAATGTACAAATTTATCTTGAAAGGGGGTCTAGGGGGCTTCATTTTAAGCTTGATGGAGGTCTAGCGAGGAAACTAGAAAAATAATAAATAAATAACAAAATTGACAAGTGAAGGATCTGCCTTTAATGAACTTCCTTATTAGAGTGTGCCAACACTGTCAATTTGTCTATTTTACTTGGCAATATAGTATAAATCACGCTATTACAAAATAAAGCATGAATTATATATTTTGATAATTTTTTGATAATTTAATTTGACTTTATATTGTCCTTGTCCCAATTTTGGTTTGTTTAGTTTGCAAGTTTTACATTTTAATTTACCATAATTGCTGTTTTAATTTTCATTCTACAGTAGACTAAAATTGCTTCAAAACTTTGGTATGTAAGCATAACAAAGGAGTGCATTATATCTCGCTAGTTTCCCAATAATTAATTATCTGACAAAACTAAGAATTAACCCCTTCAAAAGTGGCATATAAACATGACGAGGTAGCTCTAATATAACAAACTGGCATATGATGATTGTAAGCAGTTAAGGGGGGTGACCTGCTTTTTTTTAAATTTCTCTCCTTCCCTTGCTTGTATCCATTCGGCCCCATTCAGCCAACTAAAGACGTTTATCCTCATCTAGGTGTCGATTTCTTCCTGGCGAGCGATAGCGAGCCAGCATTATATTTAGAAATCCGGCTTCGCCGGAGACATTTTTCTATCGAAAAATTTAAAAATTTAGGCTGCAGTCAAAAACATTTAATAGATATGCTGGCTCGCTACCACTCACCAGTAAAAAATTGACACCTGGATGGGGATAAACATCTTAAAACAGTAGGCTGAATGGGGCCAAATGGATACAAGCCAGAGAAAGAGAAAATGAGAGAAAAAAAGCAGGTCAACCCCCTTAACCTAACAAGTGCGCATGGGGGTAATTGGAAACGTCCCCCTGTGCTGACGTATTTGAAGTGTTTCCGTCACTAAAATATTCATTGTACCATTAATAGCATTAATACTTATCCATATGCGCCTATTATGGGTTGATTATAAAGGTATTAACCTGAAACAACAATAAAACGAGTGAAAACAGCGTTTTGGATGGTCAAAATCGGAGATATAGCCCGGGAGTTGTATAATGTATGGGTGAGGCAAGCTGCTTTCCCGCCAATTTCCCCCAAGGCCACTGAGACACAGTTGATCGATACTCTCTCTCTCTCTCTTGCACTCGCTTGCCATCAGTGATGACAACACCCTGCTTGCAACTCGCTAATGTTAGCACGAAAATATACCTCAGAATAAGGGAATAACAGGGAAAATAGGTGATAACTGAAGGAGAGGAGGAAAGTGGGGAAGGAGGGGAGGTAGAGGACTGAGATTTTGCATGGCCCAGGGGCCAAGAAAAAATAAAAAATAAAAAAATAAAAATAAACAAAATATTTTTTTTTCGATGTCAAAAGTTGATTTTTTTTTTCACTCACTCTTAAGAGTCTCCCAGCAGTCCGCCAGGGGAACTCTTAAGAGTCTCCCAGCAGTTCCCGGGTTAAGGGAGATACTGTAGTCCAGTACCGGGAAACTAATGATATAAGCTAAGAGTGCAATAGCATTAGCGGTCAAAAGACACTGTAGTCCGTTCTCAACACACGGCAACAGGTATATATTCACTTCAGGCTAACCTGTACTGAAGTGTGTTAATTAAGGGGAGGTCTCTACTTGAGGGATTTTTTTTCTTGACCCCTTTCTCCCTCATGGTTAGCCCCCCTTGCTTTTGAGATTTTAAGACGTTTGCCCCATTAGTTTGGCGATTTTAAGAATTTCCGCCCCATTCTGTCAATTTTAAGACCTTTCGTGCGATTTAGGTGTCTATTTTATCCTGGCGAGCGATAGCGAGCCTGTAATTTAAGAGTAACCGGCCTTTGGCCGGAACATTTTTCTACCGAAAAATTTACAAATTTATCTTGAAAGGGGGTCAAGGGGGTGACATTTTAAGATTGCTGGAGGAGTAGGAAACAAACTAGAAACCTCCCCTTAAGAATATGGACAATAATACAGTACATGTAGAGTGGAGCATATGATTCTTACGGTGACCAGACAACTCGACCAGTAGACCATTTCACCCAGTAGAACCTCAACCAGTGCCAACTCAACCAGGACTGTTAGGTTTGGTCATATGTAGTTTAGGGTAAAGTTAGGACTATAAGTTGGAAATGTATCGAGTTGGATTGGCACTGGTTAAAATGATCTACTAATAAAGTTGTCTAGGAACCGATTCTTACCAGCCAATAGCCTACCCATGTCACACACAACCAACACCCACCACAATGAAGCTATATAGATATTACTTAATAAGAACATGCTTATTTCAATTTTATTTTCAATATTTGATTAATTCTTGCAAGCTCATAAGATGCCACTTAGTACTGTACTGTATATATAATTATATAAAATTCTCATAATTAATAGGCTGTCTCGAGTCGGCCACCCACATAAAAAAAAAAAAAAAAAAAAATGGGGAAGGTGATAGAGTACTGTATATACTGTACATACATACATATAATTCTCCAAAAATATTTTTCTGCCAATAAGCTCGCTCAAAGACAACTACAGGGGTTGATAAAACTAATCTAAAGGATTTTAAACTTCACTAATGGTCACACAGGCTTATAAGTATCCCAGGAAGACGCAGGTGTGTCGTCACGTACACAAGAGTTAAGCTAGGTGATTTAATTTTAATTTTAATAACTATAAATATATTGCTAATTTACAATTTTCCTTATCAAAGGAATATCTACATAGCTCACATTGTCAACATTGAACTTCACTCATCAAAAAAGATAAGGAAGCAAATTCTACATACTTTTATACATTCGACATGGATTTATTCAACACGGCAATCTCAAAGTAAATGCCTACAGATTAAGGGGGAGAGTTTAGTTTGCTCCCTAAACCTCCATCAAGCTTAAAATTTTGCCTCCAAGACCCCTCTTCCTAGATAAATTTGTACATTTTTCAGTAGAAAAATGTCCCGGCCAAAGCCGGTTCCTCCTAAATTACAGGCTCGCTATTGCTCGCCAGGAAAAAATCAACACCTAAATGGCACGAAAGGTCGCCAAACTAATGGGCCGAACGTCTTAAAATCTCAAAACCAATGGGGCTAAACATGAGGGAGAAGGGGGTCAGGTGAAAATCTCCCCATAAGCCTACACTCTATTCAAAGTAACCTGGCAACATATTTCACCTTGACAGTTGCTCCTACATCGGTCAATATAATCTACAGTATATTATTTTTTACGTTAACATTGCTCATAATTCAGCTTCAAGGGTCACTCCGCTTACAATCAATTATATTCATTCATAATCATACTTACGGGGGTGAGGATTTGTTGCCCAGTTAATTTGAACAGACTATAATTATACTCAGGCACATACCCCATTGCTGGGGGTCGCCAACTCGAGACAAAGCCCGAACAGAAACTGTAAAATTTCCAATTCTTAGGGTTCAGGACCACTTTCGCATTCCCACGCCCCTTTCTCTGTCTCGTTGAGTAGGAGAATTTTTCTATGATAAAAAAGGGAGAGAGAGGCTAGTAATCATGTCATACTATTGTTAGTTGAACCCCAAGTATATGTTTGGGATTGTCTTAACTGAGCATTGTAAATCTCCACATTTTGATGGAAACAAAGGCCTGAGGAATGGAGGAGTATAAACTTAATTGAGATATGAAATTACTACAATACTTTTCAAAATGTCAATGACAAAAAATAACTTAACCCTTTCGTGCACCGGGGGTTGCCGTTTAGTATTAAAAAATAGAATGATCTTAACCCATCCAATACCAGCGATGGCAGGGAGCCGTCAGTAAATAAGTCACTCCCCAGTCTCAGCGACGGCAGAGAGCCGTCAGTAATGTACTTTCCTTGTAACTGCCAGTATCAGGCAGTGCCTGGTACCACGACCATTTGAGCACTGCTCTAGAGTTGGCAACACTTCTCAGCTTATATCCAACCCTCTGCAGGCTGGGAGAGCCAGTATTCCTTTATCTTTTGAGGTGGGAGGTGTTCTATCTTGCCATTTTGGCCACATTGCTTCGGACTGGGGGGGAGGGGGGACTTTTATTACTGTACCCTCCGGTACAGTAGGGGTTAAATCTCATAATTACCTCTCCAAAATTAGTTTTCAGCCCACAGCTCACTCAGACAACTGCAGAGGTTCAAGTTACTAAACTAAAGTTTTCTAAACAATACTGATGGTCACAAAGGCTTTAAAGTATCCCAGAACAGGCGCACATTGCGTTCTGGTGCGAGAAAGGGTTAAGAGAGAACAAAATACCAAAATGAAGCTAAAATCCTAACAATGCCAGAACATTACTTGAATAAAATACATGAAACTCTTCAACCCAAGATTATAGTTATCACTACGGTAGTATTAGCATACCAACAGGATATTGATAAAACATCTGGAAGCAGGTCAAAACAGCCACACTCCTAAATGGCCACAATCCTAAAGAGCCTAAGTCTGGTTAGGTAAGAATAGGCTATGTTTGTAGATTAGGTTAAGGTCGGGGGCCGGGGGAGTGCTGGAGGGACCTTGGTGATCCCTGGTCTCTGGGTCTTCTCCTGTTTTGTTTTTGTGTGTTCATTGTTTTCTGTTGTGTTGTATTGTCCCTATTCAGGCTCTGTCTCAAGTCACCCACCCCCAGGGGGAAAAATATAAATAAAACAAAATAGGGAATGGGGCTGAGTACGTACGTACATACACAGGTTAAGGTTAAGTTTAGTTAGGTATGGTTAGAGTAGTCTAGGTTAAGGTTAGGTATGGTTGATTAGGTTAAAATTAGTTTTTTTCTATTGTGTTTTGTGTTTTCCCTGTTCTTGCTCTGTCTTGAGTCGGCCCCCCCCCCCCCCCCCAAAAAAAAAAGGAATAAAAAGGAAAAGAGGGAAAAAGAAAAGAAAAACAAAATAGGAAAAGTGGGGATTGGGCCTGAGTAAATAGATAGATAGATAGATGGTTAGATTAAGTAAGGTCCCTGTTCTGATTGTGGCTGCTTCGGAGCATGGCTATTTTGACCCAAAACCAAAACTCCTCATAAAAACCGAGTCACACAATGACTTTTAACAGCATTTTTACTCAGCAATTCTAGTCTGGAAGCTTTTGAATTCATATGTTACAAGTATTCAGCTAACTATAAGAATAAAATACTGTATCAGTATACTTGTTGATACTGTATAAAAGAGAGCTACAATATGTTGCCAGAAAAGATGTGAATTGAAAGAAACTGAAAAAAGCGTTCGTATGACTCTACCTAAACCTTTTAAATATAATGGCACCTTTTTAATAATTGTCTGGTTACCATTATATTAAATTATATAGCTTAAGATAAAGATCTCCAAGAATCAAATGAGTAAAAAATATCTAACCCACTGACTTCAACAAATCTTAACTAAACTAAATAAAATCATTATGATAGCTAGAATGCAAGAAAAATGGGCACCATTATATTCAAGGGGTCAACACAACTGCCTTTACATGGAGGTGGGTGCCCAGAAATTCATCTCCCGGAGCTTGGATGGCTTCGGACGCGACTGTTTCTTGCCTATCACACTTCCGCTGATGTCTAAAGCCTGAGCTGTCTGTGCCCCATCCTGCAGCTGGCGATTTCTAACAGCGGAAGAAAGTGCTGCCTCGCTGTTAGTTGTTTTACTGATCTTCGGCTTATTTTCCTGTGACCCCCAAGAGAGGTAGCCGAGGATTTTGCCCGAGCTCTCTGAATCTCCTGGCTGGTTTTCGGTGTTCTGCTGGAAGGGCTTAGTGCAGAAGTAGCTGTGAGCGCTGACCTGCCTGCGAGGGTTCTCCATGGCCACCCCCAGAACCTTACGCTGGGTGAGAGGGGAGGACTTGGGTGTGTGGACCGGAGTGGCCTCAGGGGTGCCACCCACTGACAGGGACTTGATGCTGTCCAAGAGTTCCCCTTTCTCTATAAGTTCTCCCTCATGTAGGAGACTTTCCCTAGCTGGATGTGTTTTTGTAGTTATTTTCCTTAATGATCTTGTAATAACTGAAGCTGTGGGGCCCAGTTGAGGAGAGTCTTCAGGCGATAAGTTTCCTTTTTCTCTAATATCGCTGAGGGGATCTGCACGGCGTGACAGAGGGTGTAGTTGAGACAGCTGTGGGGATGTGAGTGCCGATTCTAGTGTGGAGACAGGAGTGTGTGTGGGCGAGAGAGCCGGAGACAAGGGGGCATTAGTCAAAGGCGTGGGTGAGGTACCGGGTGTGAGAGAGGGTGTAAGGGGGATGGAAGCAAAAGGTGTGGGCGAGACGCCAGGTGTTAGAGCAGGGGTGAGGAGTGTGGGGGAGGTGGCGGGTGTTGTGATGGGGGTGACCTCGGCTGACAGCACCCCAGGGCCGAATTTGATGGTAGGCGCCGAAGGGTCGGGGCTGGAGATCACAGAACTGTTCTCCACGACCTGCAACAGATCAACCACAGTTAGAAAAGAAACGCTCTTCACAGCATTAACAGAAACAGAGATACTATACAAGCCTGATGAAAAGTGAAAATTGGTAGCAGGAAAACACGGGGAAGACTTTGGGACTATATTTTCTCTAATAATTTTGGAAATGCAGAACCAAACTTCAGTCTCCCAGAAGATAAATTCTACATACTGTAGGCCCAAATGTTAAATAAATTACAAATTCAGCTTCAGTATTTTTGTCTACTCTCTAGTCAGGGTACCTCATGCTGTATGTGATAAGTTCCCATGAAGCACCAGTCACTGTGACTGGACCAAGTGACCATGGTCCCAGTGACAAAGCCCTTCTGACGTGTTCATGAAAATATCCCCGAGTGAATATACAGTAGGTCTCCCTCGATTTACGATTGGGTTACGTTCCTGATTTTTTTTTTTTTTTTTTTTTAAATATCAGTTTAACCAGACCACTGAGCTCTATAAAAGAACTCTCATAGGGCTGGCCCGAAGGATTCGATCAAGATATATAACTAAATGAGTCAAGATAGATCGGGAAGGGCAGTAGGGGAACAAATCGAGGAAGGTGAAGACACGCAGACATTTCTCGCCATTTCACCAGTTCAGCCGGGCCACATGAGCCCCACATCAGAGCTCTTATAGGGCAGGGCCGAAGGATGAGGCAAGAACTGCTATACCGCAACACCAACCAAGAAGTGATCAAGGCGAAGAATGAAAGAGCATGTCGAAGGTAGAAAAAATCACGAGAAGCAAAAAATGCATTACCGAACTATAAATGTAGGTTATTTGTAGGGAAGTAATTGTTAGGAGTCACTTAAAGCATGCTATGCTTACAGGTACCTACCCGATAGCACTATCGTTAGTGAGTGCTTTATATATTTTGTTTGTACTATTGTTGATATCTTGTCAAATTGCAAATTTAGCTTAATATAAAATTTGATATAAATTGTAGTTTCTTTATTCATACAGAATTTAGTAAAATTTACCAGAACGTCCCGGACTTCCCATTTTGACTAATTCCTTGAACATGACGATGGCGCATTGTAATATGTGAGATCAGTTTGCTTGGGAACCATATTGACTTGCTCATGTAGTTGTGTACACCCTATGTGGTGGATTGTGTTCATTTATTTCAAAATGTTATTTTATTAAGCGTTATTTCCACATAGCGATTGCGATAAGTTCTTTTGCATTTATCTCGTGTTGTCCCAGTTTTGGTTTGTTTATTTTGCAAGTTTTACATTATACTAGAAAAATTGTATAGTAAACCCTAAAACTAATGAGGTAAATGGGGATGCGTTCTTGGACCAGCCAAAACCCAAACCCAAACCCCTATACTAATATCATAAATCGGGACATCAGACAGTGAGGGAAACCTGTATCCTGCCGCAGCACAGATCTTCTCCCAGACAACTCAACCAGTAGACCATTTTAACCAGTTCTAACTCGACCAATACTGTTAACACTATCTGGTGCAACGTCTTGGGGGTTCTTATATTTTGCTTAATTATTATTGAATATTTTAATTATTTTTGTCTATTTCGAACAATATATTTTTATTTAGTTTAGACTTAGGAAGGTGTATTTCCAGACTACCTTTTAAACTAAATAATCTGCCCCCAAACCCCCTTCAAGCTAAGTTTGTAAATTTTTCGGTAGAAAAATGTCCCGGCCTAAGGCCGATTTCTCCCAAAGTGTAGGCTCGCTATCGCTCGCCCAGAAAAAATAGACACCTGAATGGAGTGAAGTGTGTAATAATCACCAAATTAATAAGGTGAAACGTCTTAACATTTCCAAACTAATGGAGTATAACAGGGAGGATCCAAATAGACCAGCCCTGCATCGGATAGGGTTAAGAGGGGATGATTGTACTGTATTTTCTGGCCCCCTTTTCCCTTATGTTTAGCCCCATTAGTTTCCAGAATTTAGGACGTTTGGCCCTTTAGTTTGGCGATTTTAAGACCTTTCACCTAATTTCTTTATCTATTTAGACCTTTTGTGCCATTCAGGTAATTTTTGTTATGGCGAGCAATAGCGAGCCTGTGTATAAGGTTGAAATGGTCTACTGGTGGAAATGTTCTACTGGTTGAAATGGTCTACTGGTTGAAATGGTCTACTGGTGGAAATATTCTACTGGTTGAAATGGTCTACTGGTGGAAATGTTCTACTGGTGGAAATGATCTACTGGTTGAAATGTTCTACTGGTTGAAATGATCTACTGGTTGAAATGATCTACTGGTTGAAATGTTCTACTGGTTGAAATGATCTACTGGTTGAAATGGTCTACTGGTTGAAATGATCTACTGGTTGAAATGTTCTACTGGTTGAAATGATCTACTTGTTGAAATGGTCTACTGGTGGAAATGATCTACTGGTTGAAATGTTCTACTGGTTGAAATGATCTACTGGTTGAAATGGTCTACTGGTTGAAATGATCTACTGGTTGAAATGGTCTACTGGTTGAAATGATCTACTGGTTGAAATGTTCTACTGGTTGAAATGATCTACTGGTTGAAATGGTCTACTGGTGGAAATGATCTACTGGTTGAAATGTTCTACTGGTTGAAATGATCTACTGGTTGAAATGGTCTACTGGTTGAAATGATCTACTGGTTGAAATGTTCTACTGGTTGAAATGATCTACTGGTTGAAATGATCTACTGGTTGAAATATTCTACTGGTTGAAATGATCTACTGGTGGAAATGGTCTACTGGTTGAAATGGTCTACTGGTTGAAATGGTCTACTGGTTGAAATGGTCTACTGGTGGAAATGTTCTACTGGTTGAAATGTTCTACTGGTTGAAATGGTCTACTGGTTGAAATGGTCTACTGGTGGAAATTTTCTACTGGTTGAAATGGTTTACTGGTTGAAATGTTCTACTGGTTGAAATGGTCTACTGGTGGAAATGGTCTACTGGTTGAAATGGTCTACTGGTTGAAATGGTCTACTGGTTGAAATGGTCTACTGGTTGAAATGGTCTACTGGTGGAAATGTTCTACTGGTTGAAATGTTCTACTGGTTGAAATGTTCTACTGGTTGAAATGTTCTACTGGTTGAAATGGTTTAATGGTTGAAATGTTCTACTGGTTGAAATGTTCTACTGGTTGAAATGTTCTACTGGTTGAAATGGTCTACTGGTTGAAATGGTCTACTGGTTGAAATGGTCTACTGGTTGAAATGGTTTACTGGTGGATATGGTCTACTGGTGGAAATGGTCTGCTGGTTGAAATGGTCTACTGGTTGAAATGGTTTACTGGTGGATATGGTCTACTGGTGGAAATGGTCTACTGGTGGAAATGGTCTGCTGGTTGAAATGGTTTACTGGTGGATATGGTCTACTGGTTGAAATGGTTTACTGGTGGATATGGTCTACTGGTGGATATGGTCTACTGGTGGAAATGGTCTACTGGTTGAAATGGTTTACTGGTTGATATGGTCTACTGGTGGAAATGGTCTGCTGTTTGAAATGGTCTACTGGTTGAAATGGTCTACTGCTGGATATGGTTTACTGGTGGATATGGTTTACTGGTGGATATGGTCTACTGGTGGAAATGGTCTGCTGGTTGAAATAGTCTACCGGTTGAAATGGTCTACCGGTTGAAATGGACTACCGGTTGAAATGGTCTACCGGTTGAGTTGGGTGGGAAACAATCTGTGTTACTGTATATGATTCAAATATTGTCTATAATGCAGAGTTTAACCAAGAACCACAAGTTTAGACTACAGTATAGCTAAAGGTCCAGACAAATGTTTCTCAGTACTGTATCTCAAAATTATGTACTGGGGTGTTTTGTTAAGTCAAGAATCACAATACTGTATGCAAAATCCTGGGAAATATTTACAAGTAAAGATCAATTCAGAAATTAGTTAAGAAAATAATTGTGTTAAATTACAATTAAATAATACATACTTACCATATATATTATCAGTTCTGTCTTGTTAATTTGTATTTAGGTTATGTACCACATAGTACTTGTATAATGAACAAGTATCTTAAGCTAAAGACAAAGTTCAAGGACAATAATCCAGTATGATACCACAAAACATCTAAAATGTACAGTCAATTACATAAACACAAATTTATTATTACAGTAGTACTGGTTGTTGTTGTTGTTTTTCCCCAAGCTGCCTGGCCGAACAGCCCCAAGGCCCCGAGCAAGGCCAAGGCCATAACCGAGCGCCCCCACAGAACCCTCCCTGCCGACCACAATAAAGCCTGGGTGACCGAAGCCACTCCATGGCAGGGAGCTGAGGAGGGTGCGGAAATGCCCGGGAAACCAAAGCCCCACCCAGGGCCCTGTGCCCCTCAGCAATTATGAAGAGAAAGTTGAGGGGCAAAGGAAAGATGTGACGCTTTGGCTTCCAATCTTGGTAGATTAGGAGGTCAATCCACGCAAGAGACGCCGTCACTTGAGATCTAGAAAATATATAAGTAAAAGGAACAGTCAGAGTAAGCTATGGGTATGGCAGAGATCGCTCAGTTCTCACTCTGATAGACCAGCCCATCACCACATGAACTGTAGTACTGGTACTTTACAGTACTGTACTGTATTCAGTAATTAATTTAAAGTACAAACTATCCAACAATGGGTATAGTTTATTGTAAATACAATACAACAGACAGTACGGTAATAGTTAACACTATCTGGCCCGACATCTTGTGGGTTATTATGATATTCTGTTTAATAATTATTGAGGATTTTGCAAATTTTTGCCATTTTCAAGCAATGTATATTAGTTTGTCCCCAACAGACATACATACATACAAGTTTAAAGACCATTTAGTCCATAAAGAATGTGGTTACAGTCTCGCATCCCAAATGGCAGCTTTCCAGGCGGGCTGCCTCTGTTGTCGAGTTCTTTATTCTGAGATCGGACCGGAGTACCTGATCCCACGACATTCTAGGTCTACCCCTACGTGCAGCTCCCCCCACATTCAGAGTCTGGCATTTCTTCACCCAGTTCTGATCATCCATTCTCTCCACGTGTCCAAACCAACCAAGTCGGCTCGTGCGCATCACTTCACTGACACTCCTAATGCCCAGACGCCTTCTTAATTCCTTGCTCGATACCCCGTCCTTGAGATTAACCCCACACATCCATCTCGCCATTCTCTTCTCATTCCGTTCCATTCTATTGATATCCTCCGCTTTAACCGGCCACGTCTCAGAGGCATAGGTCATAGCGCTCCTAACACACGAGGTATACACCTTCCCTTTAAGGTGAAGTGGGAGCCTAGGCTAACAAAAAACCCTTCCCAGAACTCCTTCAAGCTAAATTCATGGCCACCTAGACCCTATTCAAGCTAAATTGGTACATTTTTTTTATAGAAAAGTGTTCTGGCCTAAGGCCAATTTCTTATAAGTTACAAGCTCGCTATCGCTCGCCCAGAAAAAAATAGACATCTGAATGGGGTGAAGTGTCTAATCATTGCCAAACTAATGGGGTGGAACGCCTTAAAATCTCTTTAAAAAAATGGAGCCAAACAGAGGAGAACCAAAAAGACCTCCCTCAGACCAAATAGGGTTAAATGAGAACACTGATTTGACTAAAGCCAGTACGGTAGCCTATAAACAATCTACCCACAGATATTCTTAGTCAAAATTATTCTGAAATAGTCTATTAATTTTTACCTCTATTTTAACACTATTATGAATGTTTTACCTCAAATCTATATACCGTAATATGCGAATACTGAAAAATCCTCGAATTACCGGTAATTAATCTGATAACTTGTAGTGTTGATACAATTCACTAATAATATTACCCATGTGACGCTGCCTTAACCCTCTCCGACATATGACGCGATTTTGAGCCTATTAGGGATACTTTAAAGCCTTTGTTACCATCAGGGGTATTTAGAAACCTTTAGTCTAGTTACTTCAACCTCTGCAGTTGTCTTTGAGTTAGCTGTGGGCAGAAGACTAATTTTGGAGAGGTAATTATAAGAGTGAGAGAACTCTTATTTCTTATTGCTAATCTGGCAACCTCTGCGTCATATGAGCGTGAAAGGGTTAATATAATGCCAGCTAGATATGGTACATCATATTTATATTATGCAACATAAAAGAATAGCGGAAGGAAATAAACTAAGATAATACAAAAAAGGTCAAGGTTATGGTATCTTAAATTTATGAAAAACTTAGAATAAATAGTTTTTAGTTTTGAACTGTTGTAGATTGAATAAAATAGGGGGCAAGCTACTCCGAGAAAGTGAATTGCTGAGAAAAAAAATTCAAAGTACAGTATAAACAATATTTGGAAAGTTAAAGTTCAGTATTGCACTGTGAAGGAGTGATTGTCCAGTCAAGGGCGCTGACAGATGCTGTAGTACCGTAAAATTACCTAGTTCTTCAAACAAGGGGGTATACTTCGGACATTTCTGGATACAATTATATATGTAACAGTTATGGAAAAATACCGCAGACATACTTGTTTTTCCATAACATCATGTATTTATCCCATAACTGTGGTTCATTATATTTTTTTCCAGAATGTCCAAAATTATCTCCCCGTCCAAAGTTACGTTATTTTACCGGTACCAAGAGGAAAGATGCAAAGAGGTGACACAATAGATGCAAGTTTATCTGAACATTTACCGTGCAAGTAACTGTCTAACAATGTAAGGGATGCAACATTTACCGTGCAAGTAACTGTCTAACAATGTAAGGGATGCAACTTTTCTTCATAGACTTAACCCTTGTCTAGCGGGGTGTTTTGGGCTCATTTGGGCATATTCAGGCCCTCCTGCATGATAAATCAAGCATCTGCATGAACAAAAAAAATATTTAGCAAAAAACTAGGCACTAAAAGCTTCAAAATGAGACCAGAACGAGCTACGTAGCACTCGTGGTTCTCTTGCTGTGGTGCCACGAACATGGAAGTTTAGCATATATCGGTATATTTTTCCCAGCTATGCTCACTACTGGCTACACTGCCGGCCTCTCGAGAACACAGTGAACATGAGTTAATGGGCGGCGGTAAGCCCTGGGAGTCGGCTGTCTGGCCTGCTGCGCTCCCGGCCATTTGCACTCTATTTTAACCCTTTAAAAGCCTTAATAATGCTCCTAACTTGCTGCAAATTGGTGCAAGACTTAAGTCGAGCGCCGCCAATAAGGGGTTAAGGGGACATGGGCCGGTTTTCTGGACCACTTTCTCCCTCATGTTTAGCCCCATTAGTTTTCAGATGTTAACATGTTTGCCCCATTAGTTAGTCGATTTTAAGACCTTTCGCCCCATTTCTTCGTCAATATTTAGACCTTTCGTGCTATTTAGGTGTCGATTTTTTCCCTGGCGAACGATAGTGAGCCTGTAATGTTGGAAGAATCGGCCTTCGGCCAGGACATTTTTCTATCAAAAAATTTACAAATTAATCTAGAAGGGGGATCAAATGGATGTTTTTTTTTTCAATTTGATGGAGGTCTTGGGAGGAAACTAGAAAAATTATGAATACTGTACATGCAAAAATCGCTCAAGAAGTGAACCATCCGGGGTTAAAGATGCAACAGAATAAAGATAGAAAAAAAAATAATTACAATGTACAGTATTAGGTTTTACTGGCATATGTGCGATTAGTTTGCTTGGGAACCAGATTAACTTGCTCATGTAGTGATGTACACCCTATGTGGTGGATTGTGTTCTTTTATTTATAAATGTTATTTTATTAAACGTTAATTCCCCATAGCGATTTTTATTAGTTCTTTTGCATTTATCTCGTGTCGTCCCAGTTTTGGTTTGTTTATTTTACAAGTTTTACAATTTAATTTGTACAGAAACACACAAGATTCTGCTTAGCTACCTTGCATTATGTTAAAATAAAACAAACTTTAATAATATCAAGCTGACATTCTATAAAAAACAAGAAACTATTTGACTTTTGATGTACAGTAAAATACTATTAGATCTTGAATACCAAATTTGATGCAGTAATATTATTCTTTGATGCTGTAATTCCAAAACCGTGCAGTCACCACTTGCCTAGCGTATACACTGGTAGGGAATAATATATCAGAAGTTCACAACACTTGCGCAAGACTAATATACCGATGTACTGGTACAGTATATTGTAAACTTTATTCCTTTATAGTTTCATTTTTATACTGCTGTTATAAGACTACAGTACTTTTTATATTAGCATTGCTGATATACTGTAATTAACCTCGACCATTTCAATGCGGGAGGAGGGATCGATTCCCCCTGGGTGAATTGTATAATTAACACTTAACCCCAAAGCATCCCAACCCCTCCCTGCAATGGCAGACATCAGAGGTATAATAGACCAGAGTAGCATTTACAATATGAATGCTAGCATCTGATCAGCATGATCGAGCTGATTTCACTACAGTAGTTACGTATATGGGTGGATGGGCCTCGTAGCCTTGGTCGGCAACCCATCTAGGGGAGATAACCTTATAAAAATCTGGGTGGATGGGACTCGTCAGCCTTGGTCGGCAACCTGTCTAGGGGAGTATACCTTATACAAATCCGTACTGCAACCTCGGGGTTAAGCAGGTTAGTGGATGGATTAGCTGCACACCACTGTAGAAAAATAGTGCTAAAAAAATACATAAATGGCCTCGGAGTCGGACAGACCCTAAATTGAGTGGTCAATCCTGTAAGTCCTTCAGTAAACTGGCACGGGTTGTCCCTCTGACAGGGGATAGGTCCGCTTGGGGGCATTTTGTGTATGGCCACTCTCATTAAGGAGGGTAAGGCGTCCGGCAATAGATAGATAGTTACAGACATTCAATAAGCATATCATACACACTACACAACAATCTAAATTTCACACCATTTGTCTCTTTCAAATTTCCACTTATTCCAGATTCTCCAATTAATATACCTGCACTGCACAGTGGTCTAAACCTGTGAGCAGTGCACACCTCCACAGCTTTGTAGTCTGGAACTTGACCACTTGACCCTTTACCTAAGTGTCTATATCACGGTTAAGTCAAATAATTTGATCTGATCCTAAATAGTTCTTAACAATTTTGTTAAATAGCTTCACACTGTATTCAAGCACAATAAAACCCAAATATTATAGATGATAAAGATATGGCAAAAGGAAGGAAACCCAAAAAAGCAATGACCTTTTCCCAAGCCATAGTATTGCAAAATTAGAAAGTGCAAACAAGACCTACAGTACAGTACTACTGTATAGTTAATTCCAAACTTATGTACAAGCAAGCAGTTTGTGCAAACAACCAATCACCATACAGTTAATTGATTTTGTACACAATATTAACCACTTCTGAACTGGCGACGTCCTTTTACTATTATTCTAGCTACATTTAGATTATTCTATAAAGCTTAGGAAGGATATAAGGTAACTTTTAAATTGGTAGACATCCTTCCTAACCTGAATATAATCGTCTAATAATTGCCAGAATATAGCGAAAAAGACATCGCTGGTACAGACTGGCTTAAGGGGAGCGTCCGCCATGTTTTTCAAAATGGTCCGATCATTTTCATTTTTATACAGGTGATAGATACCACTCCTAGGAACAATATATCCAAAAATGAATAAAATCGAACCAATAGTTTTTTTTCGCTATCTCGGATTTTCGAATATTTTGCGAATTTTAAAACCGCTAAAACTTTGATATTTTTGGTCCAATTTTAATAAGTAGAATATCATTGGAAAGAGAACAAATGCAACAAATATTTGTTACAGATTTTTGATACACCCTTTAGTTTTGCCGTTGTATGAATAATAAATTTTGAAAATTCCGGAATTTCCGTTGAATGTACAGGCTCAGCCTATGCCCGAGAGGGAGTAAGTTAGAATATAGAAAAAATATAAAAAATTTGGAATACTGGTACAGTACAGGATTTATAATTTGGTCTTTGGATATACATTCTACATGATCAAAAATACACTAAAATCTTGTTGTTTAGTAACAGAGGCCACAAAATTACTTCCAAAGAAAAATATGGCCACTCTCTCTTGCAAAAACGGGATCTTTAATTCACACTAGCCAACATTTTGTCTGAAACATGAGTGAAATTACTCCCTTCTATACCGGCTATGTCTTTTTAACTTAATTCTGGCTACTATTACATGATTTTATGCAGTTTAAAAATGGCCCCCAGCAATTATCAGGCTTTGAACTACCTCTCCCAACCCTTTTCACTACCACAGATCCTTCAAAAACTCCACAAAGCCGTCTAAATATAGCTACAGTACAATAGAATACAAAAGTGGTCACCGGTACAGAAGGGGTTAACAATGGCCGCTCTCATGGCCCTCCAAAATCCTTACTTATCAAGGTCACCCAAAATCCTTACCATTTTTTACCTGTCAATATTATAATGTAAAAATTACAAAGTAAACAAACCAAAACAGGGACGACACAATATATAGACAAAAGGGTAATCTTGAGTAATTAAATTGTAAAACTTGCAAAATAAACAAACCAAAACGGGGACAAACACAGTATAAATACATAAGGGTAATCTTGAGTCATTAAACTGTAAAACTTGCAAAATAAACAAACCAAAACGGGGACAACACAGTATAAATACATAAAGGTAATCTTGAGTCATTAAACTGTAAAACTTGCAAAATAAACAAACCAAAACGGGGACAAACACAATATAAAGGCAAAAGAACTAGTCAAAATCGCTATGTGGAAACAACGCTTTAGCAAAATCTATATCTACTGTATTTATCTATCTATTTACTCAGGCCCATTCCCCATTTTTTCTATTTTTGTTTTGTTATATATATATTTGTTTACTAGGGGTGGCTGACTCGAGACAGCCCGAATAGGGACAACACAACAAAAAATAGAATTATGAAATAAAAGAACACAATCTTGGGAGGCATTGAAGTATTTGGGGTGATGACTTTGACCACCTGTGCCTCATTTTGAACTATTGATCATGTGATTTGGACATGTTGGCTAGTGTGAAGGCCCGTATTATTAAAAGGAATTTAGGGGAGATTTCCACTTGAAGGATTTTTTTCTGGACTCATTTCTCTCTCATGTTTAGCCCCATTGCTTTTGAGATGCTAAGACGTTCGCCCCATTACTTTGGCAATTTTAAGAACTCCCCCCCCCCCCCCCACCATTTTTGTCAATTTTAAAACCTTTCGTGCCATTTAGGTGTCAATTTTTTCCTAGCGAGCGATAGTGAACCTGCAATTTAAGAGGAACTGGCCTTTGGCTGGAACATTTTTCTACTGAAAAATTTACAAATTGATCTTGAAAGGGGGTCTAGGTGTAATTTTAAGCTTGATGGAGGTCTAGGGAACAAACTAAAACCTCCCTTTAATGAATTTGGGTACAGCTACCAAGACATAAAACTGGGACCAATATTTTGTAGGTCTGGCTGTATTTCACCTCCACATCGGGTAATATCATAGTATTAATGTCAATTGATGGTATTATACACTTTTAACCCCTTCAGTATTATTATAATGTCATATTAATACCCTTCTAGCTAACATCCAGCAATTTCACTCCAATTATTTGTAGAGTTCAACCCTATATAGAGTAAAATTACCCTCAGACTTCCATAGAGCCTTCCAAAGCTGAGTAAAATCGTCTAATGATAGCTAGAATTAAATTAAAGATTTGTTTTGCAGGGGTTAACAAAATTTCTAAAAATGTATCAACTCCTAAAATTACCTTTGAGTCATAAATATACTTGAGAGATTATATTTACAGGAACCCTTCACAACATGCGTACCAGTGGTGATGGGCTGGTCTATCAGCGTGAGACCTGAGCGATCTCGGCCATACCCATAGCTTACTCTGACTGTTCCTTTTACTTATATATCTTCTAGATCTCAAGTGGCGGCATCTTTTCCGTGGATTGACCTCCCTACTGCCAACCTAGAAGTTGGCAGATTGGGAGCCAAAGCGTCACATTTTTCCCTTGCCCCTCAGCTTTCCCTTCATAATTGCTGAGGGGCACAGGGCCTTGGGTGGGGCTTTGGTTTCCCGGGCGTTTCCGCACCCTCCTCAGCTCCCTGCCTTGGAGTGGCTTCGGTCACCCGGGCTTTGTTAGTGGTAAGCAGAGAGGATTTTGTTGGGGCGCTCGTTTATGGCCTTGGCCTTGCTTGAGACCTTGGGGCTGTTCGGCCAGACAGCCTGTGGAACAACAACATGCGTACCAGGTTTAAATTTTGGCAACTGTAAATTAGTGAGGAAAGGGTAGAGAATGTATGGTATATTAATAGGCTACTGTTAGTTTCATGCAGAAGATGGTAAAAAGTAAAGTTCTGGTGCGGGTTATATCAAGCATAAACAAAGGAGTATACCACGTCAGATAAATT
Organism: Paralithodes platypus; assembly: GCA_032716605.1. Classification (NCBI taxonomy): domain Eukaryota; kingdom Metazoa; phylum Arthropoda; class Malacostraca; order Decapoda; family Lithodidae; genus Paralithodes; species Paralithodes platypus. The sequence goes on along the minus strand of CM064527.1, from coordinate 45,142,424 downwards.
AATATTCATCAAAAAAGCCATAATTATTCTGTACAATACATAAAGTAACACACAACAATCACATTTTTATTTGTTTGTGCAGGTATAAATGCTTGAGGTTAAACTTGAGTAGAGGCTTTCAAACCAACATAAAATCAACCAATCATTTCCAGCGATATCCGGTAGCCTGTCTACTAACGAGAACAAAACTTGTTTATTCTTTCCAAATGCTAGATTGTGTATAAGCTACTAAAATAATATACCAATGTGCTCATAGCTAACCCTGCACAAGAATGTAAACTATCAGCTATTGTTCTTCATCCTAATATACCTATCTTCTATCAATCCAGGCACCTACTGGTATGTGTATATATCAGGACTACAGAACACTATACTGTATAAATACACACTACAGTAATAACTCACAAACTTGGATAAGTGCAGAATATAGACGCCTATACAGGTATTACACTAACTCGTTTTCGGACTTATACTGTACAAAGGAAATGTTTCCAAAAGCAAACCAAAACTACAAAATCCATAGAAATTCCAACTTATTCACATGTGTTTGGTAAGATTCAATATGCAGCACCTCAGCTACATAGCCTAATCTTCATGACTTCATTAGAGAGAGTAGTTTGTTAAACAAGTTCCAATGAAGGCGGACATACAAACTTTTTATGGCAACTGGCAACTTTATTCTGGCAACATTTTTAGACTATCGAAGCTGCCAGATCAGTTTTATAAATACTATAGTTGCAGGATAAAGCACGTGTGCGACTCCGCCTAAAGCAAGACAAATATATATTTATTGTCAAGGAATAAACTTTGTCTAGTCTACTGGGGATCCAGATTGGAGGTCTTGTGAATAAACAGTGTCACAACAGCAATTTTGTGGTGATTTTATCAGTCTAGATTTTTTTTTTTTTTTTTATAAGTTTAACCAGACCACTGAGCTCCCCCAGGAATCAGAGTAAGATATATGTTGTATTGTACTACTGCAGACTTATCTGATATTTTCACATCCATCACACAAGTTTCAAGCCTAGAAGCATATACCAATTTTCTGCCATATTAGACTTCCCATCAAATAAGATGCCCCCCAAATTGTCCAAAGAAAAACTAAGTAGACATAGTTGCTACTTATGCAATATGCAGGGGTACTTTTACAGATATTACTCTATATACAGTACATATACTACATACATACTTTATAATGGTTTAGTGTCCTTTACACTACATTGTAATGGCTCAGACAAGTTTGTCTTTCAGTAGTTGGACTGTAGTACAATAAAGTCCTGTCATAACACTGCCCCATGTCATCACTACGGCTGATGTTGGCATAGTACTAAACTCAACTAAATCCCCTGCAGCACTTACACCACACCAGCCTCAATAGTGCTACAGAGCCTACAGTTGTTGTTCCCCAAGCTGCCTGGCCGAACAGCCCCAAGGCCCCGAGCAAGGCCAAGGCCATAACCGAGCGCCCCCACAGAACCCTCCCTGCGGACCACAATAAAGCCTGGGTGACCGAAGCCACTCCATGGCGGGGAGCTGAGGAGGGTGCAGAAAAGCCCGGGAAACCAAAGCCCCACCCAGGGCCCTGTGCCCCTCAGCAATTATGAAGAGAAAGTTGAGGGGCAAAGGAAAAATGTGACGCTTTGGCTTCCAATCTTGGTAGATTGGGAGGTCAATCCACGGAAGAGACGCCGTCACTTGAGATCTAGAACATATATAAGTAAAAGGAACCGTCAGAGTAAGCTATGGGTATGGCAGAGATCGCTCATTTCTCACTCTGATAGGCCAGCCCATCATTGGTCCATTTCCCCAATCCCCCCCTTTAATTGCCTTGTACGACAGGCATAGGATACATGGGGCATATTAATTTTCCTATAATCAATATGCAAACCATTCTTTTACCAATATATATTTATATATATATATATTACTAGTACTGTATAATTTTCTTACAGTTTCTTACAGTAGATCCTCTGGAAAAAGGCAAACTATGATAATAAAGTCCCCGAGATTAATCCTACATATCCATCTCGCCATTCTCATCTCATTCCGTTCCATTCTATTGATATATATTTTTTACTATAATTAAGTCTTATGTCTTAAAGCTGTGCAATGTCTGGTAGCGGCGTATCAAACTCCAATAGAATCCATCAGTAAAACTACTAATGTGACAACTTTAATATTCCACACCCAGATTAAGGGGGGTCCATGTTAGTGAGATTCTACTACATAACCATCCCAGACTCTCTAATTTTCTGTACTGTTCAATACCCCAGACAGTAACAACCAATTACAGGACAAATTAATCAGTAGATCTCAACCACAACAAACTAAACCATTAACCCTCTCACGTTCTTGACGCAATTTTGAGCCTATTAGGGATACTTTAAAGCCTTTGTTACCATCAGGGGTATTTAGAAACCTTTAGTTTAGTTACTTCAACCTCTGCAGTAGTCTTTGAGTTAGCTGTGGGCAGAAAACTAATTTTGGAGAGGTAATTATAAGAGTGAGAGAACTCTTATTTATTATTGCTAATCTGGCAACCTCTGTGTCATAAAAATGTAAAAGGGTTAATATTAGGACTTAAAACAGGCAGTGGTTTAGTTAGCCCTGTCTGAGATCTAAAGTGGGTTCTCAACTGAAGCTTAAAAGTTTATAGTGTTAACTTAGGCTCCACTATTGTATTGACGATCTTTCAGTCTATGAAGGAAATTTTCCTTATAAATGTTACCACAGATGGGAATATACAGCCCCTGCCAAAAGTCAGGGACTCACAACATTACTGATAGCTTTTCCCTGCTACGGTATATACCTCTATCACTGGTAGCAGATAAGAGTTTTCATATATTTTTTTTTTTTCACTGGTAATACAGTAATAGAAGGCTGCCAGTGATTTTGTAATTCCTTGATGTAGTTTTTCACTCCCAGTTATGATATGGTTTATACTGTATATGTCCTTCACAAAAAGAACAACACGATACCAGTACTGTACTTAGCCAAAGTCACCATTTTTTCCTCTGAGGTTCAGTTGAGAATCTACCTAATCTAGTTTGTATGGTCACTGGTGCACTGGTTGTGTTGTCTGGTAATTGAAACAAGCCCCAAGCCAAGACCCACACACAGACCCACACACACACACACCTGGACAGTGATGCCCAGGTGAGACTGTTGGGTAGAGTCTTCAGAAGAGTAGTGTTGTCGGCGTGGGCTGGGGCACCGGCCGTAACGCAGCCTCATGAACCCACCGTCCTCATCGGTGGGCGGAGACACTATGAAGTCATCCACCTCATACCTGTGGTAGGCCCAGTTGTTAACCTACCGTAATTCACCTACTAGTGCTGCCACCCTTAATCTTTCACAAACTTTTGCTTTACTGACAGTTCATTAATTTAATATAAACTTATAAAAATTCTAGAGAATTATCATTAAACTATTCAATTCAAATTTTTTTACTATACTAATGAAAATGAGACCATAAATATTGGCTAAGGAAGCTTGCTAATATTTCCTCTGACCCAGTGACGCAACTTTCCGTTATCAAGAGTCTTTAAGTTTAATTGAAAAGTTTTATCCTCTCTTACATGGTTAATCCTGGATATGCCTAATGCCATGTTTCCAAGAAGCAGGGATATTTGTAGTGTTCCAAATTACTAAAATGCACAATTAGCTTTCAATTTTACACCCAGGGGCCAGATGCTTTTCCTGAAGACAAACCGCATGTTTGAATTTGGTTTGCATTTAGACATAGCCTAACTATTGAGGTAAATAAACCTCACCTACCTACAGTATGTCATTAACCACCCAAGAATTACCAAAGTATTATCAAGAACACAGGAATAATTCACGATTACCACTTCCGCAGAGCTGCACTTGCAGAATAGTACCGGTACAAAGATATTTAATAATTTATATTTTGAGTATCAATATCTATATAATGTAAGCTAAACTGATTAAAAATGATACCCAGCATGTATGTAATGCAGACACAGTATCATGTTTTCCACATTGAAGTAAATGGGAATGTGATAACTAAGGATTTCCTTCCAATATTGTAATGTATATCTTTATGGTAAGGGAGAAAAACTATTCCAAGCATATACTGTATCAAGAAAATTATAGTTAAAAAAGTACAGGTGGACAGCTGAAAAACCTCCTATTCAAAAAGTGTATTAATATTCATGCAAAGTATTAACCCCTTCTGTACCGGCAACGTCTTTTCAATTATATTCTAGCTACAGTACTATTAGACGATCTTATTCAGTTTAACAAGGGCCTCCAGTAATTAAGTTAACAGGCTTCAAACTATCTTACTTTACCCTTTTTACTACCACAGATCCTTCTTAATTTGCCGTCTAAATATAGCTAGAATAAAATTTAAAAGATGTCGCCGGTACAGAAGGGGTTAAATATGATGCTCACACAATAGTGAAGTGCGTATCCACTCCAAGCTAACTAAACACACTGCAATAGTTGAAAGTGATATGCAGAAGGAAGGAAATATATAGCCTGAGGAAGTCTGTAGAGCTTATAACTATACTCTATTCAAAGGAAATTGGCAGAAAATTATCACTTCATGAGTATGATTATCAATGAACAATAGTTATAAGGTTGAAATGATGTATGGAGTAGCCCTTGAAGCTAAATACATATTATACATACAATCAATAAGACGGAGTGATCCATAAGTAAATTATCAGTCGAACAAGCAGCTTAGGGAAAAAAATAAAAAATCAGGTTTATACTATATGTCCACAAGAAAAGCGTGGAATAAACTGCCAAGTTATTTAGAACAAGGTATAAGGAAGATGGAAAGCTGACAAACATAGTATCCGCTTGCATTAGTACCGGTAGGCTGGACAGAATATGGGCAAGTTTTGTACTTTCTAGCAAACACCAGCAGGAAACAGGTCCTTCAAGAAATAGTATGCACTCTTTTTCAAATTCCCTAATTTTATTATGTATACAGCATACAATATATAATTAGGAAATTGAGCTTAATTACATTATGCTTGCATATTACTACAAGTCAAACCAGATGCTGCATCATCAATATACTGTAATCCTAAACACTGATATGGTATCACGTAGGTCCGTATTCCTAGACAAACCCCATCATTGTCAGTGGCAATTTCTTTTTTTATATGTAATTACTATAGTTTTGCCGTATTCTTAGCCAGTCAATATGATACGCTAGTTGTAATGGCAATGGGAATTATAGAACATTACAGTACAGTACTCTCATTGCAATTATAGTAAAACAACTGTAGTCTGTTCATTCTAGTTTGGGCAAAAATCGTAACCTCTAAACTCTGTAACTCAAAAAGGGCTAGAGCAAATGAGCTATCAATTTCCACATATATGCCCAAGCCAAGTCTTCCTATTTGGTAGAAATATTAGCTCGATTACTCTAGTCCTTTTTGAGTTACGAGAGGTTATAGGTTACAATTTCTGCCCAACCTAGATTGAACGGACTATAGTGTATAATATTGGCTGGCTAGGAATAAGACAAAACTATATTATAGTAATTACCACCAACGATGATGGAGTTTATCTAGGAACACTGGCCATAACCTCACTGCAGTATATTGACAGCAAATATTCACAACTAGACAACTTACTATACTGTATAACACTGTGCTGGAAAGTCTGTTGGGCACGTATACCTAGACAAACCCCATCATTATCGCTGGTAATTACCTTACTGTAGTTTAGCCGTTACTCCAAGCCAGGCACTATTATACGCTAGTTGTTGCAATGTAAATGAGGAGTACTGGAACATTACTACTATAGGCCTACTCTCATTGCAATTAGAACAACTAGTGTATCATAATTACTGGATAAGAATAAGGTAAAGTATTATATAGTAACTACCACCAACAATGACAAAGTTTGTTTAAGAACACAAACCTTAGTCTACGATTATACCCTAACTGCTAATGTCAAAACAAACCTGCACAACATACATTCATTCAAATGTAGGCTACAGTATTTACCGTTATCTACTTTTAATCCAGTACCATATGATTTCAGCAATGCAAATTACAGTACTAGGAGCTAAAGTACTGAACATTAGTTACAACCTACAAGAAGACAAAAATACTAAAACTGTATATATAGTCTATACATTTAAATTGCATACCATCACAAGTAATTTATCCCCCAGAGATGAAAAAAATATACAGTACTTTCTATGTAACTCTAGCAATTGATAACAGGAAAATAGGGCACTGGTAGGCCTTTCAATTGTATGCAGCGGTTGAATGAGTATGTAATATTGATAAAACGATTCCCACCAAAATGCAGTACATCTACCGTTGATTAGATTTTAATATTTAGCTATCAAAATGAACGATCATAAAGGTACAATTGACACAAACTTTACTATGGTACAGTATGTGTTTATGAATAGTATTTTTTGTTTATATAGATTTTGCATAATAATTAGAAACTTGTGTACAAATTTGCTAGTAGTATACCCTAAATGAAGCTGATGGATGGGACTCAAAAGCTTTGGCATGTCACCAATCTGTCTTAAGGCGGGTTTATACAAGGTGTTAATAGCCACAAGTAGAGGCAAGTTTGCAACTAACTATTTCTTCACTAACATAATGAAAATAGTTCAAATAACCAAGAGCAACTTGTTACAAGTTTATCACAACTTACTCATGAAGTGGAGCTATTTATACAATGCTAGTGAAAAATTAGATGCTATTTCACTTCTTCCCATGACTATAGTCTGTCCATTCTAGGTTGGGCAGAAATTGTAACCTTTAACCTCTGTAACTCAAAAAGGGCAGGAGCAAATGAGCTGTCAATTTCCGCACCTATTCCCTAGCCAAATCTTCATGTGGTAGAAATATTTACTAATTTTTTTTTTTTTTTTTTTTTTAAAGAGACAATGAACGGAGGAAGGAAAAACACAGATAAATCAAAAAGGTCCATGTGCCTAAAGGCATCCTACATTCATAAAATGTTTGTAACAACTGGATTTAAACTTTTGTAGATTGTAAGTTTGTGGAAAGCAACTCGAGGGAAGTGAATTCCAAAGAGTAGTAGTTCTAGGGATAAATTAATTTTGATAAGCAGAAGTTCTGCATTGTGGAGGAGAAAGTGTAAATTCATGGCGCTCTCGGCTGCCCTAGTTCTACGGGGAAAGATGTGGAGAGGCGGCACAATTGAAGCAAGTTCCTCGGAACAATTGCTGTGAAAATATCTGTAGAATAATACAAGGGATGCAACGTTTCTTCGTATGGATAATGTAGGAAGGTCCTGTGGGATTGCAGGGTTATTGATTAATCTAATAGCTTTATTTTGAGTTTTGTCCAACTGCCTCAATGCAACCACTCCACAGAGGTGAACAGTAATCCATCTGAGAACGCACATGACTTTTATATATTACGGCCAACTGCTCGTCAGTGAAGAATTCTCGAACTCTGTACAGGAGTCCCAGTTTTTTAGAGGCATTCTTAGCAATGCTTCTAACATAATGTGTCCAGCTCAAGTTAGTAGTTAATGTTACACCGAGAATGTCAATACTAGGGGAAGTGGGAATATTTACATCATTAAAAAATATATGGGAGTCAGTGACATTCTGTCGGTTAGAAAATTGAATGTACTTGGTTTTCTGTGCATTAAAGGAAACTAGATTCTTTTGTCCCCATTCATTAATTCTAGAAAGGTCCAGGTTCAGAGAAATTGCAGTGTTTATTTTTGAATTTATAAGATCGGGTTGGGTGAAAGAATTGGTAAATGTGAAGGAACTGTAGAGTGTCGAGTCATCTGCGTAGGAATGTATTTGATTATGAGTGGTAGATATGAGATCATTGATATGAATGAGGAACAGAGTTGGGGCCAAAACCGATCCCTGGGGAACACCAGCATTTATTGGGTGAAATTGAGAATAAAGGCCATCTACCATTACACATATTTTTCATGGCGATGGGCTGGTCTATCAGAGTGAGACCTGAGCGATCTCTGCCATACCCATAGCTTACTCTGACTGTTCCTTTTACTTATATATTTTCTAGATCTCAAGTGACGGCGTCTCTTCCGTGGATTGACCTCCCCCAATCTACCAAGATTGGAAGCTAAAGCGTCACATTATTCCTTTGCCCCTCAACTTTCTCTTCATAATTGCTGAGGGGCACAGGTCCCTGGGTGGGGCTTTGGTTTCCCGGGCGTTTACGCACCCTCTCAGCTCCCCGCCATGGAGTGGCTTCGGTCACCCAGGCTTTATTGTGGTCGGCAGGGAGGGTTCTGTGGGGGCGCTCGTTTATGGCCTTGGCCTTACTCGGGGCCTTGGGGCTGTTCGGCCAGGCAGCTTGGGGAACAACAACAACACAAATTTTTCTGTTATGAAGATAAGAAGAAATTAGTGGAACTAATGATGCAAGGCCGTAGTGTGACATCTTCGACAATAAGGATTGATGCCAGACTCTATCAAATGCCTTTGATATATCCAGTGCTATTGTATGTGTTTCACCATGTTGGTCTGTAGCTTGGTTGATTTGATGCGTAAGAAGGCAAAGAATGTCTGCAGTTGATCGACATCGTCTAAAACCATATTGCCTATCACTGATTAATTTATTATTCTCAAGATGCTTAATTATGTGATTATTTAATATAATTTCAAAGACTTTACCAAGAGTGGAAGTTATAGCTATTGGTCTGTAGTTTGATGGATCTGAATAGGCACCTTTTTTAGGAACTGGATGGATGTTTGCTTCTTTCCAGGGTACTGGGAAGCATGAGGTATGAGTACACAGACGGAAAAATTTTGCCAATACAGGAGCGAGCACCAAGGAGCAATTCTTAAGTACGATTGGAGGAATTTCACCAGGAGCCTTATCTACTGAGAGATTCTGCAAAATAGTTTTGACATGTCTGGTGTGGATCTTAAGTGAGGGAATTTCAGGCGAATTAAAATTAAGTACAGGGACATCTTGATTAATTTCATCTAAGGTTGAGTTGGTGGAGAAAATATCCGCAAAAAGGTTAGCTTTACCTCGTGGGTCACTTACAAGATTGCCAGTCGGAGATTTTAATGGTGGAATGGATGAAGCAGTAGTGAAGTTGGATTTGAATGAGTTAAGAGTAGACCAAAATATTTTGTTATCATTTGGATTATTTAGAAGTTTATTTGCCTGCTTGTGGAGAAAGTTTGATTTAGTTAGGTTTAATACAGTTTTGGCATGATTTCTTATGTTTCTAAAGTACAGTAATTAAAGGCTTCATGTGTTTTTGATCTTGTGTATGCATTGTAGGCTATTGCTTTTTGTTCAGTTACTCTAGCACAATTATGGTCAAACCATTTAGGTGAATTAGATCTTATACTGTACTTTTGATGAGGAATAAAAGTTTCCATTCCAATTTTTACAAAATCTTGTATGTGGCTCAAGGTGGAGTGTGCATCATTAGAAAAGAAAGAGGTCCAGGGAATATCAATAAAGAAACCTTGAAGACCCTCCCAGTCTGCCCTATCGTAATGCCATTTAGTCACCAAAACAGGTTCAGAGTGGGAAGGTGTGGTAGGTGATAGACAGGTGGCCTGTATCAGACAGTGATCAGAAGATCCAAGCGGGAACCTCACTGTAACATTATAATTTTCTGAATTGGTTGTTAAAAATAAGTCCAGTAGGTGGGAATTATGATTAGGATTATCTGGTACACGGGTGGGTTGGTTGACTAGTTGAGTGAGATTAAATGAGTCTGCAAATAGCTCACATTCAAGACCAGGATCATCAGTCCTGGCTGAATGAGTGAGCCATTCAACATTATGGACATTAAAATCACCCAACACAGTGATTTCAGAAGAAGCATTTAAGTTGAGGAAACTGAGTTGTGAGGACAGAGAATTAAAAAGACTTTGCTCTGGAGGAGTATTTGGGGAACGGTACTCTAGTCCTTTTTGAGTTATGAGAGGTTATAGGTTACGATTTCTGCCTAACCTAAAATGAACAGACTACATAGTCTACATACAGACTACTGTATAGTAACATTCCTCGTGAAGACCCACCTTAAGGGAAGGAATCGCCTGAATAAATATATCATATTAAGCTGTACAGGTAGACTTATAAGCAATATCAATAACTATAAAGTAAATAATAATCCATAACATCAACAACTATAAAGTACAGTGTACTAATGCACAGAGGCTTAACTATAAGCTTAAAATAAGACTTAAGGAATAAAATAATTAAAATAAAGGTTTACAGTACATACCTCATTCCTTTCTTCATAATCCACTTTGGGATGCCATATGCTCCACTCGATTCAATAGGCTTCGAGGAGTTGTCCATTGTGACGGTTTCAATACTGCTGAATTCTAGCTCAAAGAAAAACTGACCCCCCCCCTAAAAAGTTATGACTATAACTACTATACAAGCAAAGCACAAACAACAAGTACTAAGCTTGTTGTGAGGCTATTTATATACTGTACAAGTGTTAAAGAGAGCAAAGGATTTCAAGCAGGTGCAATTTTGTTTATTGATGCCAACAAGGACAAAGTCGTCAATCTTCTAATCAACATGATGAGCAATCTGAAATAAAAACAATGAGTTAGAACATTAGCCACTCTTGATGCTATAGGATTACACAAACTCCTCATTTATTTATCCATATAGCCTAGGCCTATACATACATAAATACATACAAGTTTAAAGACCGCTTCATCCACAGAAATTGTGGTTTTAGTCTCTTTACTGTAGCACATACAATAAAGACTTGTCACAACACAGCCCCATCATGTGATCACAGTGGCTGATGTTGGTATAGCGCTAACTGTGTCTCAGCAAGATTCAACAAAGTCCCCCTGAAGCACTTGCCCCTGGCGAAATCGAACCACACCAGCCTTAACCCTGCCACAGTAAGGCAGTAACAAGAAATTACCGTAACTAGAGGCTGACTGCACCACCGAAGTGGCGGGCGGTGGGGTCGCTGTATCCCTACACCCTATACTGTACATGTATTGATATACGGTGGAAAACGTGACTGTTCAAAACTAATTTCAAAACCGAGTCCCTTCTTGTAAGAATGTAAGTTGATATTATTAAAAGAATAGAAAGTTAGTTATTCAAATAACAAAATTCCATGTAAATTTTCCTGTATTTCTTCTCATATTCATTCGTCTCAAAACCAAATTGTCCTTGTTTAACACTGCTGGATTGGTCCTATCAAACTGAGGTTAAACATTCCCTGCCTTAATCAGTTCCTAAATTAGTAAATTGGGTTCAGTTACTTGGATTGGCAAATGCCAGGTAAAGTCAAGATAGTGTGGTCATGTTAGGAAAGTCAGTCAGAGTCAAGTCAGTAAGGTCAGTTAACACCTTCTGTACCGGTGACATACTTTGAATTTTATTCTGGAAACTATTAGACAATTTTATTTAGCTTAGGAAAAATGTCTGTCATTAAAAGGCTACAGACTATCTCAATTAATCCTTTTAATTAGAATATCTCGATTAATCCTTTTAACTACCATATATTGTTCTAAACTTCATAAAGTCATCTAAATGTAGCTGAAAAAATAATAACAAAGACGTCGCCGGTACGGTGGTTCAGGTTTGGTCAGGTCAAGTAAGGTTGTGTAATGTTAGCATGATCAGGAATGGTTGTATGTCAGCCTCATTAGATAGGGTTGGGTCATTTCAGCCACGTCAGTTAAGGGGGAGGTAGTCACTTTTTCTGGACCCCTTTCACCCTCATGTTTAGCATATTAGTTTTGAAATTTTGAGAAGTCGTTGTTGTTGTTCCCTAAGCTTCCTGGCCGAACAGCCCCGAGTCCCTGAGGAAGGCCATGGCCACGATCGGGCTTTCCCACAGAGCTCTCATTGAGTGTAGATTGTGTTGCTGGCGTAAGTGGTTGTGTGAAATGCAGCCTTCTATGATGTGTTTAATGGTATGGGGTGCTGTGTTACATCCCGGGCAGGCGTCAACGACGGAGTCATCCAGTCTCTTCTGATAGCTCAGGAGAGCTGGATGGTGTCCGCATCTCAGCCTGGCCAGGTGGACTCTGTCCTCGCGAGGACGGGAGGATTCGGAAGGATGGATTTCGGGAGGTCGTGCTTGCAGCTGCGTGTTGTCTGTGAGTGAGTGGATGGATCGGCGAGAGATGTGAGTATGGATGTGCTTCTGGAAGTTGGTTCGGGGGTGGGCAGGGAGGGAGAGAGAACAGTAATTGTGTGTGATACCGTGTGCTGGGTGTTGTTTTGATATTTCTTGGTGTCTGTGGGTGTGTTGCCATGTAGTTTAGTCGGTGGTCCTGGTTCGTGGAGGCTGCTGCCAGGAATTGAGTGACTCTCATGTCCAGATGGTCTTTGACTTTTAGGATTTGGGTTTCTTGATGTAGGTGATCTGTGGGTGCAGTAGCTGTGCAGCCTGTAATGATCTTTAGGGCTTTGTTTTGAATAGTCTGTAAGGTCTTATGATGTGTTTCAGCTAGGTTAGAAGCCCAGGCTGGGCTTGCCGTATTCCATCACTGATCTTATGTATTGTTTATATACTGTGGAGGTGGTTTCTTTGTTGTGTCCAAATATTGTGTGAGCAAGTGACCTGAGGGCGTTAAGTCTGGGTGTCAGTTTCTTTTTAATGTTTGTGGTGTTCTGTTTGAATGTCATATGAGTATCATATGTTACTCCTAGGATTTTGGGTGTGTGTGTATGTGTTAGGGGTGTGTTGTTTATGGTGAGTTGAGGGATGTATTCGTGTTCTCCTGTCCAGCTTGTGAGCAGGGTTGCGGTGGATTTGGCTGGGGCTAGATTAAGTCTTGTTTGTAGTGCACCAGCCTTGTAGTGTGTTGAGATAGGGTTGAAGGAGATCTGTTGCTCTTTTTGGGTCATGGTGTGTGCATGTGAGTGTTATGTCATCTGCATAGGAGGCTAAGTTTATTTGGGGCGTATTGGGTGTAGTTATATCGTGCATGTACAGATTGAAGAGTGCGGGCGATAGGATGGATCCTTGTGGGACTCCGTTTGGAAAGTTTCTGATTCTAGATGACTGATTGGAAAGTTTCTGATTCTAGATGACTGATTGGAAAGTTTATGAGAACTAGATGACTGATTTTGAGAAGTTCTTTCCATTAGGTCGTCAGGTTCGGTTAGGTCAAGTCAGGTGGGGTTAGGTCAAGTCAGGTGGGGTTAGGTCAGGTGGGGTTCGGTCAAGTCAGGTTAGGTGGGGTTAGGTCAAGTCAGGTTGGGTGGGGTTAGGTCAGATCAGGATTGGTTGGGTTAAGTCTGGTGTGGTTGAGTCAGGTCGATTCTGGTTGGGTCAGGTCAATCCTGGTCATGTCAGGTCATGTTAGGTCAGTTCAGAGAGGTTATGTTAGATCAGTTCAAACAGGTCATGTTAGGTCAGTTCAGAGAGATCATGTTAGATCAGTTCAGAGAGGTTGTTAGGCCAGTTCAGAGAGGTCATGTTAGATCAGTTCAGAGAGGTCATGTTAGGTCAGTTCAGAGAGGTCATGTTAGGTCAATTAAGTCTGGCCATGTTAGGTCAGTTCAGTCTGATCAATATGGTCATGTTAGGTCAGTTCAGTCGGGTCATGTTAGGTCAGTTCAGTCTGGCCATGTTAGGTCAGTTCAGTCTGATCAATATGGTCATGTTAGGTCAGTTAATGTTAAGTCAGTTCAGTCTGGCCTGACCATGTTAGGTTAGGTCAGTTCAGTCTGGTCAATATGGTCATGTTAGGTCAGTTCAGTCGGGTCATGTTAGGTCAGTTCAGTCTGGTCATGTTAGGTCAATTAACCCCTTATTGGCGGCGCTCGACTTAAGTCGTGCACCAATTTGCAGCAAGTTAGGAGCATTATTAAGGCTTTTAAAGGGTTAAAATAGAGTGCAAATGGCCGGGAGCGCAGCGGGCCAGACAGCCGACTCCCAGGGCTTACCGCCGCCCATTAACTCATGTTCCCTGTGTTCTCGAGAGGCCGGCAGTGTAGCCAGTAGTGAGCATAGCTGGGAAAAATATACCGATACCGGTATATGCTAAACTCCCATGTTCGTGGCATCACTGCTAGAGAACCACGAGTGCTACGTAGCTTGTTCTGGTCTCATTTTGAAGCTTTTAGCGCCTAGTTTTTTGCTAAAAAAAAAAAAATTCATGCAGATGCTTGATTTATCATGCAGGAGGGCCTGAATATACCCAAATGAGCCCAAAACACCCCGCTAGACAAGGGTTAAGTCGGGTCATATTAGGTCAGTTGAGTCGGGTCATGTTAGGTCAGTTAAGTCGAGTCATGTTAGGTCAGTTTTGGCCAGGTTAGGTCAGTTCAGGTCATGTTAAGAAAATAAGAAAATGGGAGTCTGCAGAAAACCGATTGGCCCATACAAGGCAGATCCCTCTCACACCCAACCCCAAGTACAAGGCCTAATTATAGGACCAACTCACTAATACCATGTTAGGTCAGTTCAGTCTGGTCAATGGTCAAATTGGTCATGTTAAGTCAGTTCAATTATTTCAATATGGTCATGTTAGGTCAGTTTAGTCTGGTCATGTTAGGTAAGTTCATTCAGGTCTGATCATGTTAGGTCAATTCAGTCTCTTCATGTTTGTCATTTCAGTCTGGTCTGGTTAATGGTTACCGGTATGTTAGACAGGTCATTTAAATAAGGTCAGTCTGATCCATAAAGGTTAGATACCCTCACCCTCAGATTTTGTTGGGGAAGGCCAGTTTAAATTTAAATGTCAATCTGGTAATCATGTTAACCAATGAACTGCTAGAACCTGTCCAAAATAAAAGGTCATGTTCCCTACAGGAAGTAAGACCAAAAAATGCTAGAATTGAAAGGGAACTGGTGGAATATAGTTTGGAGGGTTTTGAGTTATATGAGAGAAATGCTATTAGAGCAGAGGTCGGAAGAGGACTGTTTATTTATGTAAGAAAAGAGCTCAAGGTTAATGAGGTGGATATGAGACAGCAGTATTGTGAGTATTTGTGTATTGAAGTAAAATGTGCAAGAGGATCAATTCTAATTGCCTCTATATATAGAAGCCCAAATAATAGCAGGGGAGAGGATGATAACCTACTGAAAGCAATGGAGGAGATAGATAATAAGAGAGAACAAATATAAAATTTAGATTGGAGATTTCAATTTGCCAGGGATCAACTGGGCAAATTGTACTACTCCAGCGGGACAGGGTAGCCTCGAAAATAAATTTATAGAGAAAGTGAGAGATTGTGTTTTAACGCAACATATTGTAGAGATGACAAGATATAGAGATGGGACGCAGGGGAGTGTACTTGATTTGATTTTTAGCAATGAAGAGGATATAGTGGAACATGTTAATGTGGATAGCCCTATAGGTCGTAGTGACCATGCCTGTATAAGCTTTAGTTGTAACATTAAATCAGAGAGGGATAATAGAAGCAATAGAAAAATATACATGTATGATAGAGCAGATTATGAGCTGCTGAGACGGTGTTTAGACTGGGGGAATACTTGAACGGTGAAGATGCTGAAGGAATGTGGAGGAAAATTAGAGTCAAACTGGAGAATGCTGTATCCAAAAGTGTACCAGTAAGGGAATATAAGGATAAAAAAAAATTGAGGAAAAGAACTAACCCAGAATTGCCAATGAAAAGAAAGCTTTGGATATTGATTAGAAGAAAGAAACGATTGTGGGAAAGATTACAATTGTTAAAAAAGAACAGGGGGTCTAGTATAGAAGCCAAAGAAGTGGATCTGGAACGTAGACAAATAAACAATAAAATAAGGTAGGAAACAAGGAGGGGGGTGAAGGAGAGGGAGAGAGAGATAGCTAGAAATGTGAAGGATAATCCAAAAATATTCTGGAAGTACATTCAGGATAAGTTAACAAGAAGAGTAGGGATCCCAGAACTGGTAGGGGGGTTGAATGGTGGGAGTAGAGCGGAGACTGATAAGGAGAAAGCAGAGGTGCTGGGGAAATACTTTGGGGGGGTACTAACAGTGGAGTCGGAGGATGCAGTGCCTACTATGCCCATCAAACAGGCACCGGCACTAGAACTAATAGAGTTTTCCCATGCTAGAATAAGAAGGGCTATAGAAAAAATGAACAGAAGTAAGTCACCGGGACCGGATGGGATACACCCAAGAATCATAAAGGAAGGAGGGGAGATGTTAGTAGAGCCATTGAAAATGTTATTTGAGGTATCGTTTAATACAGGACAAATCCCGATGGACTGGAGAGAGGCGAACATAACAGCTATATTTAAGAAGGGAAAGAGAAATGACCCAGGGAATTATAGACCAGTCAGTTTGACAAGTGTTGTGTGTAAACTAATGGAAACGGTAATTAGAGAAGGAATAATGGATCATATGAAGTCAAACCAACTTTTCAGTGGGAGACAGTTCGGATTCTTGCCGGGGAGGTCGACGGTACTACAGCTAATTAAGGTGGTAGATGATTGGATGCAAATTCTAGAAGATGGTGATGTAATAGACGTGGTATATTGCGATTTTATGAAGGCCTTCGATAAGGTCCCACATAAAAGGTTAATAGAGAAAGTTAGAAGCTATAATATAGGGGAGAAATGTGTGAAATGGATAGAAGCCTTCCTGAAAGATCGGAGACAGAGGGTACTGGTGAATGGAATAATAGGCTCGGGGTGGAGGGAAATTACAAGTGGGGTACCTCAGGGATCTGTGTTGGGACCACTGCTGTTCGTTATATTTATCAACGACTTACCTGAAGTTATAACTAATGGAAGTGAGGTATACCTGTATGTGGATGACACTAAGCTGTATAGAAGAGTGAGGAGTAAGGAAGATATGGGTTTGCTTCAAGGAGATGTGGAGGGCATGAAGGGATGGTCTGAGCATTGGTTAATGCCTTTTCATCCAAAAAAATGCAAGTACATGCGGATTGGGACCAGCAAGATAGACAAGGTAGGATACAGTATGTATGAAGCGATGGAGGAAGTGATTGCAGAAAAGGATATAGGAGTAGTGATAGACAATAAGTTAAATTTCTCAGAACATTTAGCGGAAAAGATAAACAAAGCCAATAGAATTGTAGGGCTGATAAGGAGGACATTTGTGTCACTTGACGAAGAAATCTTCAGGAATCTCTATACAGCGCTGGTTAGGCCGCACCTGGAATATGCGAACCAGGTGTGGGCTCCATATATGGTAAAGGATATTGAAGCAGTGGAGAAAGTGCAGAGGAGAGCTAGCAAGCTGGTACCGACGTTGAAGAACGCGGGCTATGAGCAGAGGTTGAGGACACTGGGGCTTCCGACACTGGCATATAGGAGAAAGAGAGGGGATATGATAAGAGACTTTTAAGATAGCGTCAGGAAAGTACGATGAGGATGTGTGTGAAGGTATCTTCTTGATGCGGGAGGGAACAAGAACGAGAGGACACTCTAAGAAACTTTACAAAGAAAGAAATAGGCTTGAGAAGGCAAAGAACTCATTTTGTGATAGAGTGGTAAATGAGTGGAACGCACTGCCCCAGTATGTAGTCGATTCCGAATCAATAAGGGAGTTTGAAAGTAATCTTGATAAAGCATGGGGGAAGACAAGATTTGAAGTTTGATTATAAAACAAAAATACAGAATAGTAAAAATGTTGCGTCTGCTGCCGCCGCCGCCAACACCGTGAACGACCGCAGCAGTGCAAGTACTGGTATTGAGCTGGATACACAGGCATAGTTTGCCTTTTTCCAGAGGATCTACTGTAAGAAACTGTAAGATAAGGGGGGGGGGGGGAGGATGTGGAATGTCACCCGATTTTGAGACATTTCCCAGCAATGGCACGGAATCTGAATGGTTGTTTTTACACATTTAAATACCGTGCTTCCAGAAGGACTGTCGCAGTCCCTGGGTTAAGTCACAATGTCTGACATATTTGTTGGATTCATGTGATTGATGGCTAGATGCAGGTCATTGAGACCATCCAAAATCTCTCCATAAAACAACAGATCATCAATCTTGTAAACAAATCCTTACTCTTTCTACCAAAATACCGTACCTGTTGTTCTTGAATGTCTCGATCATCGATGAGCACATCTATCATGTGTCAAACCATCATCATAAATTCATAACATTCAGACACAATTAATGCAAATGTGGGCATCCCTATTAACAATGTAACCTAGCACAATTTGGTAATAGCCCCCACTCCCCCCCAAAAAAAAACACTAGGCCTATTGTAGGCTATAGGAGTTAAATAGGCGGTAAATCTACAGTTATACTACCCCTCCCCCAATACACCCCACCACCTCCCCCCTTCAAAACACGCCTTTTAGCGTGATTTTGGATGGTTCAGCAGACGCGGAAACTGGAAAAAAACGTATTTTGATAAAAATTTATCACCAACCAGATAAGAGTTTTTCAGGTAATTTGTTGTAGTTTTTTATTTTTTATTTGATATACAGTGTTGTTTAATACCGAGGACCGTCACATTTTAGTATTTTTAACATTAGCCTAACCAAACTTAACTTAACTTAACTTAACCTAACCTAACCAAAAACTAACCTGTCTCGCGACCGGTCTAAACCCAGCTCACGTTCCCTGTTTATGGGTGCGCGACGGTCTAAACCCAGCTCACGTTCCCTGTTTATGGGTTCACGAAGGTTTGTAATACTTGTACTTCAATGTATCTATTTCAAGTCAAATATTAAATATACATTTCCGCGCATCATCAAACCATATTAAGTCTACTACTAATAATATTAACCCATTGCCTTTTTCCAGAGGATCTACTGTAAGAAACTGTAAGAAATTAGTACCAACAGAATAGCCACAAAATAGGGGTAGTATAACTGTAGATTTATCAAATAGACTTAGGCTATATACCACTAAGAAAATAAGATAATTATACATTATACATAATGTATTAGGCCTTAGGGACAATGTAGGTCTATGGAATCCTTATCCTGTATTCATGTATAATCCACTGTGGGAGAATAATTTTGATCACATTTATAAAACCCGATATTAGCCTAATAGAAAAAACGCCCATTCTAATCAATCTCAGAGCTCTTTCGGATATCCTAACTGTTTACAAACGCCGGTAAGATTTTACGGTGTGACAGTTACAAGCCCCATCGATGTTTGTGTAGCCTATAGGTATGTTATATAATAGTCTTCAGTCCTATATATGTCCTTCCCTTCGCAAATGTATTATAAGGGAGATACAGTATAGGGTAAAACACAAGAGTCTTGTCTGCATAATGACAAGTCCTGTGTTACGGGATTTCTGCTTTATAGATTTTTTTTTTCCCTCCTACCTTACTCGGGGGACCTTACAGTTGCGCGATCCAGTGCTGCTTTGGTAATTGCGTAAATTTTATTTTCCCTCCCCTATAACATTTTCAGAGTCCCCACTGCACAAAGCCACTGTCACTTTGTTTATGTTCTCTCTGCCGGATTACACTTTTCCCGCTATCCACGTATTACTTTTAGGTTAGGTTAGGTTTCTTAGTTAGGTTCATGACAAGGGATCAGCTGGTAGGTATGGGATAAACTAGGGACACATACTAGCTGGTAGGTAAGGGTTATTCTTGTATCCAACGTTCTAGGTTAGGTTACTGTGTTTTTTTACTTCAAAAAATCGCTAAACCCGAGCCAAGTTTTGGCAAATGTTGGCTCGGGTTTTCAAATTTTGGGGTTTAGGCCTAATGGACATGAAAACTCGAGCCAACTTTCAAATTTCAATTAAGCTACTGGGTTTTTTTACTTTGAAAAATGCCCCCTATTTTTCCCCTTTCACCCCGTAATTTCCCTGATCTTCATAGCCCTTCCCACTAGTGGGGGCCCTGTTTTTAGATTGTTGGATAATGGGTAAATACTCATTTGCGACAGTCCTTGGTATAAAACAACACTGTGTATAAAAAAAAAATGCAAAAAAAAAAAAAAACACACATGCTAGGCTAAAACTCGTGACTGTCACACCGTATCAATTTACCCGGTTTAATTCTAGTTTCGCTTTCACAGCATACTCATAAATTTCTATGGCTACTTTAGAGTTGTCATATACCATACTTAATTCCTATATACTGTATGTCCAAAGCGGCGGAAATGCATTAGGCCTATAAGGAATTATACCTACTGTAAAAAAAAAAGTCAATATTTACGAGTCACACCACAGCTGGGATCTCATTTCTAATGATAGTTTTGGGTTCCTATCATTCTATGCTTCATTGCTATATACTTTTTATCCACCGGAAAATATATATATATACAGTAGGCTATATAGCCTAGGCCTAGCCTAGGCCTATTATTTTTTATTTATTTTTTTTATTTTTATTTTTTTTTTAGCATTAGGCCTAACTTAACCTAACCAAAAAACCTAACCTAACCTAACCTAAATGTATTTGGGGGCTATTAGGTTAGGTTAGGTTTTTTGGTTAGGTCAATGCTAAAAAAAAATATAAAGCCAAGAAAATAAAATATTTTCCGGTGGATAAAAAGTATATAGGCTAGCAATGAAGCATAGAATGATAGGAACCCAAAACTACCATTAGAAATTAGATCCCAGCTGTGGTGTGACTCGTAAATATTGACAAAAAAAAAAATATTTTCTCCCCATATGCGGCACCATAGCTATTACATAATACTAGGTTAGGTTAGGTAAGGTTGTTAGGTTAGGCTAATGTCGTTAATGTAGTTTATTATCATTATATTACGTCTTTTACCCAGCAATTTCCCTGATCTTCATAGTTGGTCGGGAAGCTATGCCTTTACAACGGCGCCTCCCTTTTGTCGCTGTGTACGTGAAACTAGAATTTTACCATTTAGGGCCTACCCAAACACCTTCTTTATCATTATGCACTAGGCTATAATCAATATTTACCCCCTGCTGGCAACATAGCCTAGATGTCTATTTCAATAATTTGTGTAGCCTATCCCACATTGGAATTATAACTAGCCTAGGCTAAAACCACGAGAACTCATTTCTCAAAATCTGGAGGAAAAAACATGAAAAGTAAGGGTGCGAGCCTATTCCCTAGGCCTAATTATCGAAAATAACTGCACTAAGTATAACATCAATCAGAAAAGTATAGCACATAGCCTATCAGTACATCATCATAGCTTTGACCAAACGGGCTATTAGGCTATATCCGTTATAGCCTAATGTATTATCAATAAATACAGCCTAGGCCTATAGGATATTAATATTAAGCGTTTATTTATGTTATAATCATCTCTGTAATACCAAGGTGCCCTTAGGCGAATAGTATAATGGTGTACATAACTTGCAGCCAGACAAGTGATTAGCCAATAATTGTTCACTACAGTACTGTGTACATATAACCATTTACAAGCTGCCTTATGTAATTTATGTTATATCAGCCTATTAACAAAAGCCAAGGGTATGAATAGATACCCACAATGGTGTCTTTAGTGAAGTAATAAGTCACTCACAAGGCGAGAAACAGTCCTTCCCGACAGAGGTTAGCGAAGCAGCTGATGCAAAGGATGGAGGATTGGAGGAAGCCAAAACAAGAAATTTGTCCCTAGGCACACACGTCTAGATAATGACTCCGGCTTCTGCTTCGCTTTTATACCACCAAATTGTTATTCTTACGAGTACAGCATTGAAATGTATGAACAGGGAAATCCATATGAGTACAAATTAGTTAGATAAGAGTTAAAATGTATTATTATAGCGTAAATGGTCATATTTGCATTATTAAAGCTTGATAATCTTTGTTGCTCGAGGTGTGCTTATTGGCAATCCCATGGGTAAATATACCATATAAGTATATATCATAAGTGAGGTCAGTCTGAGTATACAGTATCCGAATGCTGCTTTTGTTGCTAGGGTAGATAGATACCGAGCATAATGCGAGAGATTAAACAGAGAGAGCATGCCAGAAACAGTTCCCAGGTGCTTGGCTGTGGGCATTATTAGATGTTTTTTGTTATTAGTTATGACTCTTGTCTTGTACCACAATTCTATTTGATATGCATTATTCATAAAACTGCACAAACAAGCCTTTCAGTGGACAACCGATTGCAACTAATCTTATAACAGTACTTGTTGCTATTATGTTCAATACTATTTTATTTGTGCTAAGATAATTAATATATATGCAAATTACAATGCTGTTGACCTAAAAATTGACAGACAATTATTTAGGAGAGGTATCTTGTTCAGTTCGCAGGTTAGGTTGTTTACCAACAGAGGGCTGTGACGTCACGACAGAGAAATCTCAGGGTCGTCTGTTCTTAATGTGGAATTTTGGTAGGTTTATGGGGATCTAGGTCTCTTAGATACGTATATTCCATTTCAGCAGCTCCATGGACGTCTAGCGATCATACAATTGAAAGAGAGATCAACATATTCGTTCCAGCCTCGTTGTACTTCATAAATGTAAAAAAGTTGAACCCGAGAGTTTACAGTAGTGTAGCTGTGGAGGACATTTTCCTGAATTCACCAGTTACTGTATCCCTAATTATATCCGTACCTGGTCCTACGGTGATTGTTAAGGTCTAGGATACTGTGGATAATCTTCAAATTTGCCAGTCTGACCTGAAATTTAGTGAAATTCCGTGCAAGGTTTTGTTTACCTTTAGCTGCTGAGCATCATAGCCTAATTCACAAATCCAGAACTAAAATGTTTAGCAGTGTAGGCTATGGTTATTATTACAGACACTGCACCTGTAGATAATACATCAGATTACCTTTGCTGCATTTAGGTCAAATATTTCGGCATATTGTAGGCTAACTTAGCCTATAGCCTAAGCTATTACTAGTACCTGTAACCTAACTGGTGATGGGCTGGTCTATCAGAGTGAGAACTGAGCGATCTCTGCCATACGCATAGCTTACTCTGACTGTTCCTTTTACTTTTATATTTTCTAGATCTCAAGTGACGGCGTCTTTTCCGTGTATTGACCTCCCAGTCTACCTAGATTGGAAGCCAAAGCGTCAAATTTTTTCCTTTGCCCCTCAACTTTCTCTTCATAATTGCTGAGGGGCATAGGGCCCTGGGTGGGGCTTTGGTTTCCTGGGCGTTTCCGCACCCTCCTCAGCTCCCCGCCATGGAGTGGTTTCGGTCACCCAGGCTTTATTGTGGTTGGCAACTTGGCAGTGAGGGTTCTGTGGGGGCGCACGGTTATGGCCTTGGCCTGCTCGGGGCCTTGGGGCTGTTCGGCCAGGCAGCTTGGGGAACAACAACAACAACCTATATTGTAATAGGCTAGGCTAGGCCTATTGATAATACTTTAAATTACCGGTACTGTAGCCTACTTTAAAATACTTTGATTCAAGTTATATTATTATTATATCTTGTAAGGGATGTGTTGTGGGCGTACCGTCGCGCTTTGTTTACTTACACGCTCGTAATTACGTCCACGTCCAATTTGACTTCTTTTTTCCTCCAAAATTATCCCACGGCCAGCTGTTACCCTGTTAGGCCTATATCATCTTATATGCCCCCTGCTGGTAATATAAATGATGATGACAATAAGTTGGGGGGGTTGAGGGGGGTAAAGCCCCCCTCATCCCATTTTTGTATCCCAGGGCCAGCTGTTAGGTAAATTTGTTGTTACCAGCCGTGGAATATAATAATAGGTTGAAGGGGGCTTTGTCCCCCTCACCCTCCATGAGGCATGACTTATTGTCCTCATCATATATTTTACCAGCAGGGGCCAAATAACCGCTAGCCATGGCCCGTGGGATACTTTTGTAAAAAAAAAAAAAAAAATCAATTTAGGCCTAGACGCAAACGTAACTGCAAGCATGCGACTTATGTAAGCAAAGAGCGAAGGTACGCCCGCTAACATAACCCTTACCTTTTATCCTTGTTATGTAGGCTACTCAAGGACGGTTTTCCTGTCATGTTCACCTAGCTTTGTCATTTTTTTCCAAAACTAGGGTAGGCTTTTAAAATGCACTTAGGCTTGATTAGATTAGGTAGACACCAGACGAATCCTCAGGCAACTCTTCAGTCGCTGTTTAAACCACTAGATAAACGCAAGATGAACCCTCAGGCGTCTCTTCAGTCGCAGAATAATCAATAAACCACCTCGCCCATTTTTTTAGTTCAGTTCAGTTAACGGTACCAAAATTTCAGATTTAAGGAGGTCTAATGGAATTAAGCCTTTCACAATGTTAGCCTCATTTTAAGGCTGTTTCTGTTATATAGTCTATGGCACAGTACTCATAATTTGTATCCTAATCTTTCAAAATGTTACCCACACCACCACCACCATACTGTTACCCACACCACCACCACCACCACACTGTTACTCACACCACCATCACCACACATGTTACCCACCGGGGCCACACCACCACCACCACACTGTTACCCACACCATCACCACACTGTTACCCACACCATCACCACACTGTTACCCACACCACCACCACCACCACACTGTTACCCACACCTCCACCTCCACCACCACACTGTTACCCACACCAACACCACACTGTTACCCACACCACCACACTGTTACCCACACCACCACCACCACACTGTTACACACACCACCACCACCACACTGTTACACACCACCACCACCACCACACTGTTACACACCACCACCACCACACTGTTACACACCACCACCACCACACTGTTACACACCACCACCACCACCACACTGTTACACACCACCACCACCACCACACTGTTACACACACCACCACCACCACCACCACCACCACCACAACCACAACACTTACCCACATCACCACCACCACCACCACACTGTTAAACACACCACCACCACACTGTTACACACCACCACCACACTGTTACACACACCACCACCACCACAACAACAACAACACTGTTACACACCACCACCACCACACTGTTACACACACCACCACCACCACACTGTTACACACACCACCACCACCACACTGTTACACACACCACCACCACCACACTGTTACCACCACCACCACCACACTTACCCACACCACCACCACCACCACCACCACCACACTGTTACCCACACCACCACCACCACCATACTGTTACCCACAGCACCACCACCACCACACTGTTACCCACAGCACCACCACCACCACACTGTTACCCACAGCACCACCACCACCACCACCACACTGTTACCCACACCACCACCACACTGTTACCTACACCACCACCACTACCACCACCACCACACTGTTACCCACACCACCACCACAACCACAACCACCACCACAACCACAACCACACTGTTACACACACCACCACCAGCACACTGTTTCCCACACCACCACCACAGTTACCCACACAACCACCACCACCACCACACTGTTACCCACACCACCACCACCACACTGTTACCCACACCATCTTACCTTACCTTTTGATACCTTTTGATGTGTTCGCCACTCTTCTAGCGGCACCAAGGAGCGCGACGCCCCTCGTTATGGGTGGTGATTTGGTGCAGTAGACTGTTTGAAGCGACAGCTCGCTCCCTTGCGAGGATGGGCTCGTCTGGCACTTTTTGCAATTCGACATCTAGGGCTCTCTTGAAATTGTCTAACGAGATGTCCCTCATGTCTCTTACTCGCCGTGGGAGTTTGTTGAAGAGACGTGGACCTCTGTGTGATAACCAGCCCTCTCGCAGAGAGCCCATAGCACCCCTGTTATTCATCCGGGGGATTTCGCATTCCCAGCCTCTCCTATCACTGAATTTCATGACTATCGGAGTATGTAGGTTTGGTACTAAACCCTCTGCGATTTTCCATGTGTATATTATTAGGTAACGTTCTCTTCTACGTTCCAGTGAGTACAGATTCAGTGCTCTTAAACGCTCCCAATAGTGTAGATGTTTTATCGAACTTATATGCGAAGTGAAATTTCTTTGTACACTCTCTACGTCATTTATTTCACCTGCTTTGTATGGGGATGCTAATACGCTACAGTATTCAAGCCGCGGTAGCACTAGAGATTTGAAGAGCGTTATCATAGGCAATTCCCCGCGTGTTTTAAAAGTACGCAGAATCCAACCCGTTAGACGTTTCGCAGCCGCCACTTTGACCTGGTTATGTACTTTGAAACCCATATTTTCAGACATTAATACCCCAAGGTCTTTCACACTGTCTTTCCGTTTTATTATGTGGTTAGATTCTGTTAAGTAATTTGTAATTTCTTTAACACCATTATTATCTCCGTACCGTATTAATTGGAATTTTTCCTCATTGAATTGCATGTTGTTTTCCCTGGTCCACTGGAACACGGGAAAACAACATGCAATTCAATGAGGAAAAATTCCAATTAATACGGTACACTGTTACCCACACCACCAACACCATCACCACACTGTTACCCACATCACCATTACCAGACTTTTACCCACATCACCATTACCAGACTTTTACCCACACCACCACCACCACCACCACACTGTTACCCACACCACCACCACCACCACACTGTTACCCACACCACCACCACCACCACCACCACCACACTGTTAAACACACCACCACCACACTGTTAACCACACCACCACCACCACCACACCACCACCACCACCACCACCACCACCACCACCACCACCACCACACTGTTACCAACACCACCACCACCACACTGTTACCCATATCAACACCACTACCACCACACTGTTGCCCACGCCGATTTTACAACATAGCCACCAGCACAAATCGTTGTCTAGCAAACCTCTGCAGGAAGGAAAACGTGGGATTCGTCGACACCTGGGACAATTTCTACTACGATGACTATTTGTTTTCGGACAATGGAGTTCATCTGAACCAGGTGGGAGCAGCACGTTTTGGGCGTCTTCTCAACGATGCGGTGAAGGATTTTCGGAGAAGAAATCGACTCAGCACAGGACAACCAGGAAGGAGGACCGAAGACAGCGAGGACGGCAACCTGCGAAGGAATTAAATGCTAATCTGTCAAGAACCGCGAATTTGGATAAAGCTCCACCAACACGACCCAAATTCAAAACCGCCAGGGATAACGACCGAGGACCGATGTCAGCCATGAATGTAAATGTAGATCCGATCAGAACCAAAAATTTGATTAAAGAACGTTCTGTGAGTTCTAAAACCGCAAGTTTAAAGGTTTTCTATGCAAACGCTCGTAGCATACGCAATAAATTTTCAGATTTAGAGGAACTAGTGTTTACTGAAAATTATGATGTGATTGGTATAACAGAATCTTGGCTCAATACAGTAGATAGAGACTTTTTAGCAGAGTATTCACTTCCCGGTTATGTAATGTTTGAGAAAAGCCGAATAAATAAAAATGAAGGTGGCGTTTTATTTTATATCAAAGAAAGTCTTAACCCGACCCTCTTGTCAAAACCTCAAATTGTGAACGTCGACACATCTTTTGTGCTAATAAAGAATAATAAAGGTACAAAAATAATACTTGCATTAATATACAGACCTCCAGCTCAATCAGTGCAAACAGACCGAGAAATTTATGAACAAATTGCAGATGTAAGTAACTCACAAGATACCGTATTTTTTGGCGACTTTAATTTACCTGTGACCAAGTGGGGCGATACTCTTACTTCACACTCCGGACACGACTTGTATACGAACTTGCAAGAGAGTTCGCTTTATCAATTTGTTCGAACACCGACCCGTGGTAATAACGTTCTTGACATTGTACTTGCAACAAAAGAAGAATTAATAGAGAATTTGAATGTTGGTGATGAATTCAGTAACAGCGACCATCGTACGATAACTTTCACTTTAAACTTTACTAGTAACGAACCAAATAGTAGCATCGAAAAAGTCCCTAATTTCAAGAAAGCAAACTTTCATAAACTTAGAGCTATGTTTAAAGAAACTGACTGGAGCTTTTTAATTAACAATAACGACATAAATACATCTTGGAAGTTATTCTAAACCACTTACCTAAAAGCAGTGCAAGACTGCATACCATCGAAAATACGGCGTCCAGGCCATAATAATAAGCCCAAATGGTGGAATAAAAATATTTCAAACTTCCTGCTTGCTAAAAAATTTGCTAATGATAGATTAAAATCCTCACAAAATGACGAAGAACGGGTGAAATTTGTAGAGCTACGACGCAAAGCCAAAAAGTTAATTAAGCAAAGTAAAAAGACCCTAGAGTTACATATTGCGAATCAAAGTAAAACAAACCCGAAAGAATTCTATAGTTATATCAGAAAGAAAAAAGTAGTTACTTCAACTGTTGGACCGTTAGTCGATGAAAATGGAGAATACACCAAAGACGAAGTACAAATGAGTAATGCCCTCAATACCTTCTTTGCATCAGTTTTTACAACAGAAGACCTCAGTGATATCCCTACACCATCGCCGATTCAGATTGATAATTCAGATGTTCTAAGCAATATCACCGTTACAGAGAGAGAAGTATTGAATTGTTTAGATAAACTCAAGGTAAATAAAACGCCTGGACCTGATACAATCTCGCCTAGAGTTCTGAAGGAAGCTAAGGATGAGCTCTCCAAACCACTGACATTACTATTCAATAAATCCTTGCAGTTTGGAACTATGCCTGATCAGTGGAAGATAGCCAACATAACACCGATATTCAAAAAAGGCAGCAAATCCCTACCCAGTAACTATCGTCCAATTAGCTTAACCTCAGTTGTATGTAAAATGCTAGAAACGGTCATAAGAGACAGACTCGTAAATCACTTAGAGGAAAATAACATACTTAAAGATACTCAACACGGCTTTCGTAAAAAACGTTCCTGTTTAACAAACCTCTTAGACTTCTTCCACGATATCCTCAACCTCTACGATGAGAGTAAAGCTGTAGATATTATATACCTTGATTTTCAAAAGGCCTTTGACAAAGTTCCCCTACAAACGTTTACTGCTAAAACTAAAAGCGCATGGAATACAAGACGGTGTGTTGAAATGGATAGAAAATTGGCTCAGCGACAGAGAGCAAAGAGTAGTCATAAACGGTAAGGCATCTAAATGGACCAATGTAAGTAGCGGGGTACCCCAGGGATCGGTACTAGGACCAATTCTCTTTCTAATTTACATCAACGACATAGATGAGGGTCTCACCTGTACAATCTCAAAATTTGCTGACGATACAAAAATTGCAAATAGCGTACAGTACTCTCAAAAGATCAAGTTGACGATATGCAACACAATCTAGATAAATTGTCACATTGGGCCCAAATTTGGCAAATGAGTTTCTATCTATCTATCTATTGCCTGACGCCGTGATCCCCGAAGGGGTGGCCACGAACGAACCGCCCCCATGCACCTCTGTTCCCAGTCAGTCGACGCCCCTCCCCCCAACCAGCACCGCCTTCGTTCATGTAGTTCCTCACTCCATCCTTCCACCTCATATTCGGTCTACCTCTCCCCCTCTGTCCCTCCACCTCGCTCTCGTACACCCTCTTAGTCATTCTCTTGCTTTCCATACGTTTCCATATGGCCGAACCATCTCAAGTTGTTCCTTTTCACACTTTCCAGCACATCTACCTCCACACCACACCTCCTTCTTACTTCCTCATTAGTCTGTCTATCCCTCCATGTAACTCCGCACGCACTCCTTAAGTAATTCATTTCCACTGCTCTCACTCTTGGTCTGAGTCTCTCAACCAACGTCCATGCTTCGCTTCCGTAAGTCAGTGTCGGGATTACCACACTGTCATGCAAGGACTTCTTCACTTCCATACTGACCACCCTATTTCTTGTTACTGCTTTTAGCGTTCCTACAACCCTCTTCCCCTGTTGTACCCTCTCCCGCACCTCTTCATCCATAGTCCCATCTTTACTCAACACACTGCCCAGATACTTAAAAGAGTTGACGATCTCCATAGCCTGACCGTTCAGCTTCACCTCACACTCTGTGACTTCACCCCTTTCGAAGACCATAACCTTGCTCTTCCCCGTATTTACCTTCAAATTCCGTTTTTCGCACACTGTTCCAAACTCATTTACCAGACCCTGCAACTCCCATTCATTATCACTCATCAGAACTGTATCATCCGCAAACAGCAGTATAGGTAGCTTCCACTCAATTCCCTCCCTTTTCAGCGATACACCAACATTCACTGCTCTTGATAGTATTTCTTTCATGACTCCATCCATATATACAGTAAACAACCACGGGGACATCACACACCCCTGTTTCAAACCAACATTCAGGTCAAAGAACTCGCTCTGCTCACTCTCCACACGTACTGCCGCCTTTGCACCCTCATACATGCTCTTCACTGCTTTCAGCAACTTGCCCTCTACTCCGTATATTCTAAGTACTTTCCACAAACCTTCTCTATCCACTCTGTCATAGGCCTTCTCCAAGTCCATAAAGGCAACATACACCTTTTGTTTCTTCTCCAGATACTTCTCCACAACACAATTCAGGGTAAAAATCTGATCTACACATCCTCTTCCCTTCCTAAAACCTCCCTGCTCGTCGCCTATCCATTTCTCCGTTCTCACTCTCACTCTCTCAATCACTACCCTACTGTATACCTTCCCTACTACGCTTAGAAGACATATTCCTCGGTGGTTACCACACACTCCTCTTTCCCCTTTGCCCTTATATAGGGGGACTATTATGCCAGTCTTCCAGTCATCGGGTGCACTCCCCTTCTCCCATGCTAGTTTGCACATTTTCCATACCCATTCTATCACTATCTCACCACCATACCTCAACATTTCCCCACACACTCCATCTGTTCCTGGTGCTTTCCCCAACTTCACTCTTTCATGGCTTCCCACACTTCTGACCTCCTGATCCCCACCTCCTCCTCCACTACTTCTCTTCTTCTCCCTCCCATACCATATCCAGCTATGTTTGCTGGCTCTTCATTCCTTTCATTTAGCAACTCACTGAAGTACTCCCTCCATCTTTCGACTCTCTCTTGCTTCTCGGCTAGCATTCTCCCATTCTTATCTTTCACACCCTTACTGTTTCCCTTGCTACCTTCCCTAACTTTCTTGACTTCTTTCCAGAACAGTTTCTTACTCTCCCTCCATTTTACACTCAGATTCCTTCCAAATTCCTCATCTACTCTTCTCTTACTTTCCTTCACTACTCTCTTCACCACCCTCTTACTCTCCACGTACCTCGCTCGTTTCTGTCTCTCGGAATCTTCATTCCCTCTACTACCCAACCACACTCTATATGCTTTCTTCTTTTCTTCCACAGCTATTCTTACCTCTTCTGTCCACCATGCTGTACCTTTCACTCCCCTCCCTCTTCTCCTCACTCCACACACCTCCTCACATGCTGCACAGATCTCATCCTTAAACACCTTGCTCATCTCCTCCACTTCAATGGAGTTGAGTTTCAATGCGGATAAATGTAAAGTACTACATATCGGATACCTAAATGAGAAAGCAAACTATTCGATGAATGGCACTCAGCTTAAGAATGTAAACAGAGAAACCGATCTGGGAGTAACAATATCGAGTAACCTAAAACCGAGTCAACAATGTTCAGAAGTTGTTAAGAAGGCAAACAAAATAATTGGCTTTATAGGCAGATCATTTGAGCATAAATCCAAAGACGTAATCCTAACCCTTTACAATTCCTTAGTCCGCCCTCTTCTGGAATACTGCGTTCAATGCTGGTGCCCTTATTACCAAAAAGACATAAACAAGCTAGAATGAGTTCAACGTAGAGTTACCAAAATGATACCTAGCCTAAAGAACAAACCATACGAAGAGCGTCTTAGAGAATTAAATCTATTTCCTTTAACCCAGCGCAGATTAAGAGGTGACTTAATTCAAGTGTTCAAAATCATCAAAGGCATCGACAATATGAACTGTAGTAAGTACTTCACTATCGACCAATCTAATTACACGCGGGGAAACGGTTGCAAAATGATTGGTAAATCTTTTAACTCACACGAATCTAAGAATTTCTTCTTCAATCGAGTTGTCAACTTGTGGAATGGGCTTCCCCGAGACGTTATAGACTGCAGCACCGTTGATTCATTTAAATTCCGCCTAGACAAATATCTCTCATCAAACCCGCGACTGACTGCGTTTGTAAATGAATAACTTTATTTTATCCTCCCCTCAGTTACTAACCCATATGTCCCCTACTAACTTCCTAGTCCTGCCACGTCAGTGGCAGGGTAGTAGTTCCCTTTCCAATGTTCCCTTACCCACTCTAAACCACTGTTTGGACACTTGATCCTCAGTGTTTTGGAGGACAAGCAGCCTAGAAGGGTCACTAGATTTGTTGTTGCTTGATTTCCTTTGTACTCCTTTGTACCACCACACTTACCCACACCACCACCACCACCACACTGTTACCCACACCACCACCACCACCACACTGTTACCCACACCACCACCACCACTACACTGTTACCCACACCACCACCACCACCACCACACTGTTACCCACACCACCACCACCACCACCACACTGTTACCCACACCACCACCACCACCACCACCACCACCACACTGTTACCCACACCACCACCACCACCACCACCACACTGTTACCCACACCACCACCACCACCACCACACTGTTACCCACACCACCACCACCACACTGTTACCCACACCACCACCACCACACTGTTACCCACACCACCACCACCACCACCACCACCACCACACTGTTACCCACATCACCACCACCACCACCACCACCACCACACTGTTACCAACACTACCACCACCACACTGTTACCCACACCACCACCACCACCACACTGTTACCCACACCACAGGGATCGGTACTAGGACCAATTCTCTTTCTAATTTACATCAACGACATAGATGAGGGTCTCACCTGTACAATCTCAAAATTTGCTGACGATACAAAAATTGCAAATAGCGTACCGTAAAGTGGGGTAGCTTCGGACTTGGGTCATAATTTCGGACATCGGCGATAATAAGTAATTAGACATTGTCATTATATAATGGATTTTTTTTTTTTTTTTTTTTTTTTGTGGGGTCCGTTTAGAGAAATGGCAAAGGAAGAGCATGTAAAAGTCCTAGGGAACTGACATGAGTATATGTACACGAAAAAAATATTATATATGTGACGAAAATATGTACATTTTTCGCTACCCTGCCAAACTTCTATCACCCTGAAGAAATTTGTTTGTATGAATGATGTTGTGACTGATATAATTTTGTAGTAACATTACCAGAGACAACATCCACCAAAGGAAATTTGTTACACTTGTATAACGCTCTAGCTAGAACAGTATCATTTAACCGATTGTGTTTAATAAAAAAACATGGTAACTTCGGACATGGAACAAAACAATCGTTTGTTATTATTTTCCCTATGAAAATCATTCATAATACTTGTACATCATTAACATGGTGGTAAAAGATCAAATCATCATTCTCTGAGTCCAAAAACCCATAAAAATATGATACTATGCTAACCTATTTATGTATTTCGGATAATTCTGGATATATAATATATATAAATTATGAGAGGCATATAATTATTTATTATCTTGTCCAAAAAAAAATGTATCTGCCGAAAGAAACACCAACAAATACGTTATACCTATAAAAATGCTCAAATTCATAAAAGTGTACTGTATATGCATTGATATATTATACATACCTATATATTTTCACTAGGCCTAGTTAATTTTCGAGTTATTGATTTGACAGCATTGGTTATTTTTCCTGCTCAATATTTTCTAGGAGTGAGCTCGATGCCTAACGAGAACAGATCCAAACAGAATATATGTTAAACATCGTATATATCCCCTCCTATACTGATTATACAGGCCTAAAGGTATTGACTGTGCATTTTCCACTATAACATCGGACAAGAATAAGCAGCAATAATAAAATATTCATATAAAATAGTAGGAGCCGAAAAATGAATGAAATAAGGCCACGAACGTAGGTCCGAAGTTCTCCTCCGTTCGTCCGAAGTTATCTCAGCTTTCTTGGCAACTATTTTCCATAAGAAATCACCTATGTCCGAAGTTAGCCATACAGGTCCGAAGTTATCAACTTTTCAAGCAAACTTCGGACATCATTTAGGATAAGGATAACTCTTCTTATGGGGGATAATTTTAGGAGGCTTCCTGGATTACGGCGCACTATCACCATACATCACTTGACCTAGTTAAATCTCTATAATGTGTTTACACTCAGGAGAAATTGTTAAAAAACATCGAAAAATGTCCGAAGTTACAGCATTTTACGGTACTCTCAAAAGAACAAGTTGACGATATGCAACACAATCTAGATAAATTGTCATGTTGGGCCCAAATTTGGCAAATGAGTTTCAATGCGGATAAATGTAAAGTACTACATATCGGATACCTAAATGAGAAAGCAAACTACCGGTATTCGATGAATGGCACTCAGCTTAAGAATGTAAACAGAGAAACCGATCTGGGAGTAACAATATCGAGTAACCTAAAACCGAGTCAACAATGTTCAGAAGTTGTTAAGAAGGCAAACAAAATAATTGGCTTTATAGGCAGGTCATTTGAGCATAAATCCAAAGAAGTTATCCTAACCCTTTACAATTCCTTAGTCCGCCCTCTTCTGGAATACTGCGTTCAATCCTGGTGCCCTTATTACCAAAAAGATATAAACAAGCTAGAACGAGTTCAACGTAGAGTTACCAAAATGATACCTAGCCTAAAGAACAAACCATACGAAGAGCGTCTTAGAGAATTAAATCTATTTCCTTTAACCCAGCGCAGATTAAGAGGTGACTTAATTCAAATGTTCAAAATCATCAAAGGCATCGACAATATGAACTGTAGTAAGTACTTCACTATCGACCAATCTAATTACACGCGGGGAAACGGTTGCAAAATGATTGGTAAATCTTTTAACTCACACGAATCTAAGAATTTCTTCTTCAATCGAGTTGTCAACTTGTGGAATGGGCTTCCCCGAGACGTTATAGACTGCAGCACCGTTGATTCATTTAAACTCCGCTTAGACAAATATCTCGCATCAAACCCGCGACTGACTGCGTTTGTAAATGAATAACTTTATTTTATCCCCCCCTCAGTTACTAACCCATCTGTCCCCTACTAACTTCCTAATCCTGCCACGGACATTAGTTCTAGGGCAGTAGTTCCTTTCCAATGTTCCCTTACCCACTCTAAACCACTGTTTGGACACTTGATCCTCAGTGTTTTGGAGGACAAGCAGCCTAGAAGGGTTGCTTGATTTCCTTTGTACTTTGTACCACCACCACCACCACACTGTTACCACCACCACACTGTTACCACCACCACCACACTGTTACCCACACCACCACCACACTGTTACCCACACCACCACCACACTGTTACCCACACCACCACACTGTTACCACCACCACCACCACACTGTTACCCACACCACCACCACCACCACACTGTTACCCACACCACCACCACCACCACCACACTGTTACCCACACCACCACCACCACCACACTGTTACCCACACCACCACCACACTGTTACCTACACCACCACCACCACCACACTGTTACCCACACCACCACCACCACACTTACCCACACTCACACCACCACCACCACCACCACACTGTTAGCCACACCACAACCTCCACCACCACAGTTACCCACACCACAACTTCCACCACCGCACTGTTACCCATACCACCATCACCACCACAGTTACCCACACCACAACCACCATCACACCCTTAATAATTCACCCTCCACTCATTCGTTTCTCCAATACCTGTACCGTAGGACCTGACTCTCTCTTCATACTTTTTATTGTTCGTTTAGATTAACCTGGCATTAACCCTCTCAGTTTCTTATGACGCATTATATTTCTTTTTTCGGTTTACTATTGGCCGATTTTATTTAGATTAGAAGGATATTATGGCAGTCAGAGTGTTGATTGATACCGTCTTTACCCCTATAACTCCCACAGATTATTCCTAAACTGTTTAAAATAGTTTACTTTTAACCAAAATAAACTGCTAAAATGCATCATAATCCTTAACCTGTTAAACGCGAAATAGACCTAGGGGCTAGGGTAGTTATTTGTGCATTTCTAGCCTAGGATTCTGACAGAATTTGTTATATTTACAATATAGAGCATTATTTGTTTTCGGTATGCTTTTATTTTACATATATGATGTATATATGAACCTTCAAGAGTGCTAAAATAAGTTGGAAAAGTATTTGGGTGGTGAAACACAAAGATATTGGCCACCCGGTCATAATCTCAGGCGAGAGAGAGCCACAGGCAACCCTCCCCTCTCGCTGTCTGTGAGTCAACTGAGGCGAGCGGGCGGTGTCTGGGTGACTTGTGGGTGTTCTATAACGATCTTTTATGCAACCCACTTGTGCTACATTATCACGGGAGAGAAAAATAACCGATATGTGATGAAAATAAGAGGAAAAATAGGTGATAATTGAGGAGGGGGGTGAGAAACACATGGATGAGTACTAGAGGGGAATTATCTCACCTAGAGACAAATTCCTTTGTTTTGATAGCCCCTGGGATGTTTTGAAAGGCTTTTTTTATGGTCCTGCTTCCGTGAGGCCTATCGCGTTCCCTATGGTAAGCCTTCCGTGAGGCCTATCGCGCTTGCCGGGTTAAGGGGTTAAGTTTCAACTTCTACAATAACGATAAATATATATTAATGTGGTTGGTTGGCAGTGGTGTGTTGATTTGGCTCTAAAGCTGAATGATGAAGAACTTTTAGTGTGTCCCTGAATTTTTTTTAGTTAGACAAATTTGGTATTGCTTTTAGGAGAATGGTGATTAAGCTATTATATCAACTTTAATAGTGTACCGTAAAACCGGGTCGCTTCGGACTTGGGTTGTAACTTCGGACATCGGCGATAATAAGTAATTAGCCATTGTCATTATATAATGGAAACGCTTTTTATTTTATTTTTTTGTGGGGTCCGTTTAGAGAAATGGCAAAGGAAGAGCATGTAATAGTCCTAGGGAACTGACATGAGTATATGTACACGAAAAAAATATTACTGTATATATACTGTATGACGAAAATTTGTAAATTTTTCACTATCCTGCCAGACTTCTATCACCCTGAAGAAATTTGTGGTTTAATGTTATTTTAATACCACAAATTTTCCGAGTGTTTTTATAAACAAAATTGGTAATTTGCATCAATATATAGTGTTTGTAATTAATTAGAAATCTCGGAAAAACCTATTTTCCCCATTAGGCCTATCGATCGATGTTGAGATAGCCCCTCGATAGTGATTTGAAAAGACATTAGGCTAACCTAATAACCTTACCTAACCTAACCTAGTATTATGAGTGGGGGCTGCCGCCCCCACACCCCCGCTGGTTGAGTACTAATCCCTTAAAAAAAAAAAAAAAATTGGCTGTCGATTATACGAAGGTGAAAGAAAAGTCGATGAAGTCTATGGTGTTTACTCTGCAATCTTCAGCTTGATTGTACATTGATAACGGGAAAGTACCGTATTGACAACCTTGTTACGAAAATTAAATTTTAGTACCATACTTTTATATTAGGTTTTTCCGAGGGTTTAACATATTTCCATATGATCTTTAGAGCTATCGATGACTGAAAGTACCGTATTGACAACCTTGTTACGAAAAAAAAAGTTTAGTACCATACTTTTTTATTAGGTTTTGCTGAGGGTTAAAACAAATTTTCTTATGATCTTTAGAGCATATAGATTCAATATTTATCTTCAAATATATCAACAAAATTTGTGGTATTAAAATAACATTGAACCAAATTTGTTTGTATGAATGAAGTTGTGACTGATATAATTTTGTAGTAAAATTACCAGAGACAACATCCACCAAAGGAAATTTGTTACACTTGTATAACGCTCTAGCTAGAACACTATCATTTAACCTATTGTGTTTTCCACACATAAAATGGTAACTTCAGACATGGAACAAACAAATTGTTTGTTATTATTTGCCCTATGAAAATAATTCATAATACTTGTCCATCATTAAAATGGTGGTTAAAGATCAAATAATCATTCTCTGAGTCCAAAAACCCATAAAAATATGATAATATGCTAACCGATTTATGTATTTAGGATAATTCTGGATATATAATATATATAAATTAGGAGAGGCATATATCTTGTCCAAAAAAAATATTATCTGCCGTAAGAAACACCAACACATACGTTATACCTATAAAAATGCTCAAATTCATAAAAATGTATATGCAGTGATAGAGTATACATACCTATATATTTTTACTAGGCCTAGTTCATTTTTGAGTTATTGATTTGACAGCATTGGTTATTTTTCCTGCTCAATATTTTCTAAGAGTGAGTTCAATGCCTAACGAGAACAGATCCAAAAAGAATATTTGTTAAACATCATATATAACCCCCTCCTATACTAATTATACAGGCCTAAAAGTATGGACTGCATTTTCCAGTAAGACATCGGACAGGAATAAGCAGCAATAATAAAATATTCATATAAAATATTAGGAGCCGAAAAATGAATGAAATAAAACCACGAACGTACGTCCGAAGTTCCCCTCCGGTTGTCCGAAGCTATCCCAGCTTTCTTGGCAATCGTTTTCCATAAGAAATCACTGCATGTCCGAAGTTATCCATACATGTCCGAAGTTAGCCACTTTTCAAGATGACTTCGGACACTATTTAGGATAAGGATAGCTCTCTTATTATGGGGGATAATTTTAGGAGGCTTCCTGGATTACCGTGCACTATCACCACACATCACTTGACCTAGTTATATCTCTATAATGTGTTTACAGTCAGGAGATATCGTTAAAAAATCTCGAAAAATTTACGAAGTTAGGCGGTTTTACGGTATATATACCTGCTCAGACCAGAAATGTAAATGTATTTTTTATATATATTGTACTTTTTTCTAAGTAGCCTACATCTAATCTATGGAGTCCAAATTTAATTAATCACATTTTTGAGACCCTTAGTCTATAGGTCTATACAAACTCTGTAGCCTACCGGTAGATTGAATTTTTTTGTCAATACTGTATTTATATTTGAACCGAACCCTTGTTTGTACAGTATACTAGTTAGTATAGTCTGTTCATTCTAGGTTGGGCAGAAATTGTAACCTCTAACCTTTCATAACTCAAAAAGAACTAGAGTAATCGAGCTAATATTTCTACCAAATATTGTAGGAAGACTTGGCTAGGGAATAGGTGTGGAAATTGCCAACTCATTTGCTCTAGCCCTTTTTGAGTTACAGAGGTTAGAGGTTACGATTTCTGTCCAACCTAGAATGAACGGACTATAGTTACTTATTGTTTGGTTGGCAAGATTGCTAATACAGTATACAGTATATTAATGTGTTGTTTCCTTTTTTTCAGATCTGAGAATTAGGAAATAAGAACTATGACAATGGTGTTAAGATAGTTGTGGGTAAATCGTGACGGTGAATGGCAGACGTGGTGGCATGTGTGTGTGGTGATCTTGAGTCAGACCCCGGTCCGGGGCTGTTCATCACCTGTATACATCCAGCACAAGCCCACCACAATACAACCTTCTCAACTAATAGTACACATGGCATAACCAATGAGAGTTTAGGAGATCTCATTGTGGGTTGTGCACTTGGAGGCTGTGTAACATCATGAGTGAAGGAGGCAGTAAGTGGTCATGTGGGAGGTGCACGTATCTCAATTATGCCAGTGCCATCCGGTGCACTATGTGTATGGTGCCGAGACCACCACACCTGATAGTGGAGAGTGGTGCAGACATCTACCAGCTGGCACCACCCACACCTGCCCCGGCCCCCTCCCCCAGGCCTCCAGAGGGGCCCCCACCACAGGACGGAGACAAATGGCTCTGTCACTTGTGCACTTACCGCAATTATCCCAGAGCACTCAGATGCACACAATGTCGAACACCCCGCATTTCATTAGCTGACCAAATGGCTGGCCTTTCTCTGGCCAAACCTGCTTCTCCCACCCCCATAAAAACCACCCCTTCTGCAACTCCTACCTCTATTCCTGTTCTAATTACCACTGCCACTACAGCTGACACCCCATCTGCTGCCTTAGTCACATCTCCATCAAAAGTTGCCATCACAAACTCCACCACCGTTCCAGTCACAGTTAACACAGTTAATAACCGTACCACCAGACAAAGCAACAATCGGTGTGGTGGAACCCCTAGTGGTGGAGGGGTTTGTGCCCAGGGTGCTGGGGCTGAACACCATAGTCCTGGTGGCGGTGGCGGAGGCACTCCACCTGGGGGAGCTGGTCGCTGTAGTCCCCAGGGAGCCGGCCTCACTCACCCCCCTCAGACCCGACCAGAGAGTGAACCCAACGTACCCAGCTATAAGTGGAGATGTAGAGCCTGTACATATGAGAACTGGCCACGGTCCAGCAGATGTGTGATGTGTGCCACCCCCAAAGGTCTTTGTGCCCCAGCAACACAATCTCAGCCAGCCAGACTTGCTACTCCTCCTCCTCCGGGTGATAGCAAGTCTCCTGTGGTGGGAAACGGCAATAAAAATTTGGTCTCTGTAGAAACACCCGATTCCCCAAGCAATGTTGAAATAATTTGCGAACCTAGTGATACCCATCAAACAGAAAACAATGCCAAAAATAGAGAAAACATTAATGAACTCAATATAGCCAAAAACAGTGAGGTCCCTCAAGACCAGCAATTAATATCTCCTAGAAACTCCAGTGAATCCAAAGAGAATCTGTTGAGCATAACATCCAGTGGAAATATTGCTGCCTCGGGTGGCGTGAGTCACAGGACGGGTGAGGGGGCCATGGCTCTCAATAACTACGAAACCGAGCGACTCTTAAGGCAGCTTAGGCGGCGGCTGCGTGAGGCAGACTGGTCCTGGCTCAATGCTTGTAATGGAGTCGTCGAGGGCAACTATGAACCAGTGGAAGCATATCTGTCAGCTGGTCAGTAACAACACTATAATATCTTGTAATATTGACACATTTAGTAACATTATTATAATATACTATTATCTCATACTGTACAGTAATATCACCGTAATATCCTGTACTGTTGGCACATGCAGTAACAGCACTGTAATATCATTTACTATTGTTGCGTACAAGTTCCTTCTTATGACTCTAATCTACTGGAATAATAATCTGTGAATTATTAAAAAAAAGATACAAGTTCAATAGACAGATTTCTGTACTGTACAGTACTGCATTTTGTAACTTGTACACTACAGTTCAATAAATAAATACAAAATTTTGAAATTAGTACCCTTTATTATTTATGATTACAGTACTGTACTTGAATTTTTGTTTTACAAAGTTGCCAAGTTCTATGTTATCAGTGACTACAGGTATTACAAATACCATTATACAGTAGATAAAGGAAATATTTTTAAGAATACATTCAACATGATAGGTTGAAAAATTTATTTGAATCTTAAATATTGACTGCATGTCAATGGACATATT
The DNA here is from genome assembly GCA_032716605.1 of Paralithodes platypus. Taxonomy (NCBI): domain Eukaryota; kingdom Metazoa; phylum Arthropoda; class Malacostraca; order Decapoda; family Lithodidae; genus Paralithodes; species Paralithodes platypus. Next base: position 45,101,199 of record CM064527.1, on the reverse strand, counting down.
GCAAATTTGTATGTAAAATAAGTCCATGAAGCATATTAGATATTACTGTTCTTGTATTTGATATTTCTGATTCTCCTTTGAGTGAACCATTAAGACTGTATTTTATCCAACCAGGTGGTGATCCAATGAGGCAACTAACAAGTGCAGACATCAAACTGTTATCCCGCTCCTCAGCCTTTGATGAAGGTCACACATTAGTGCACTTAGCTATAAGGTAAGATACTACACTTTACTCTTCATGTATTAACTGTCTTGATAGCGTAATGCATAGTGCGTGGAATTTCGATGTGAGTAGGCTATCCTGGGTTCGAGTCCTCGGAGTGCCACATGTACTGTATTTGTTGATTTCATTAATTGAGTTTAGATGTGAAGTTGGTTGGTGTATAAAACATAATAAATAATCCTTTCTGTTGGACCCTAGCACATTAGAAATCCACGGAAATGAAGCTGCATATGTTGTAGAGAAAGATTGACGATACTGTATATTTGCTGGTTAGCAAAAGTTGCCCTAAATTTGTTGTATGTCACTCATTCAAAACCCCCAAATAGAATTCTAATATGTATGTGTGAATAAATATTTTGATAGTTAGGTAGATTATGCTTTATAGGAAAATTGTCAGGCCACGATTTCCTTACAAGCTGATTATATTGGCATTCAGATTGGTGGCGGGAGAGGCATTTGGATGGAGAATACATTTTAATCCCTTCAATTAGATGATAAATTATTACTTTATCATTGCTACAGCCAGAGGATTGTACCCAACTTTGGTAGAACCTCTGGTAATGAAAGGCTGGGAGATTATCTAAATTAACCGTATACTGTACATCTAGACAGGCCCTAAGTTCAATAAAATTGTTGGGAGGTAGCTAGAAAAAGAAAATGGAGTGATCTGTTTAAATGGCTTAATCCTTCATCATGGTACCCGGTAACTAAAGGCAACCAGTGTGTTAAGTGTTGACTTTATCCACCAGAGCAGTGACTCTTCTCCTTTTAAAACTGTCATGGGGTACACAAACATAACGCAGGCATTTAAATTATAATTAACTAACTATATTTACCTCTGTCAACGAAGTTGGACAGAAGTTATTTTTTCACCTCCGTTTGTATGTAAACAAGATATATCCCAAAATTAAAACCAATTTTCACGAAGTTTGGTGGGCAGATAGAATATGCACCAAGGAATGAGTGCTTCAATTTAGGAGTTGATCTGGATCACTTGACCAAATCATGAAGGTCTGTGAGAGAGTCTTTGAGGGTTTGATCAGGCAAAGCATCTCCATTGATGATATGCAGTTTGGTTTTATACCAGGATGGGGTACAACCAAGACCATCTGGACATGAGAGGCACTCAATTCCTGGCAGCAGCCTCCACGAACCAAGACCACCCACTAAACTACATGGCAACACACCCACAGACACCATGAAATATCAAGACAACACCCAGCACACGGTATCACACACAATTATTGTCCTCTCTCCCTCCCTGCCCACCCCGAACCAACTTCCAGAAGCACATCCATACTCATATCTCTCACCGATCCATCCACTCACTCACAGACAACACGCAGCTGCATGCACGACCTCCCGAAATCCATCCTTCCGAATCCTCCCTTCCTCGCGAGGACAGAGTCCACCTGGCCAGGCTGAGATGCGGACACCATCCAGCTCTCCTGAGCTATCAGAAGAGACTGGATGACTCCGTTGTCGACGCCTGCCCGGGATGTAACACAGCACCCCATACCATTAAACACATCATAGAAGACTGCATTTCACACAACCACTTACGCCAACAACACAATCTACACTCAATGAGAGCTCTGTGGGAAAGCCCGATCGTGGCCATGGCCTTCCTCAGGGACTCGGGGCTGTTCGGCCAGGCAGCTTAGGGAACAACAACAACCAATGCTATCTTCATAGTCAGGCAGATATAGGAAAGATACTTACTAAAAGGCAGGGATCTTTACTTTGTGTTTGTAGACCTGGAGAAGGCCTTTGATAGAGTGCCTAGAGATGTTGTGCAGTGGGCTATGAGGAAGCTTGGTGTGGAAGAGTGGCTGGTGCGTGTGATAATGAAGATGTATGAGGATTCGCGAAATGCGGTGAGGGTGAAGGGTGTACTGAGTGATGAGTTTGCAGTCTGTGTTGGAGTCCATCAGGGTTCAGTGTTAAGCCCCCTCCTCTTTATTATGGTCTTGGAGGCACTGTCTAGAGTTTTTAGAGGCAGACTCCCGTTGGAACTGTTTTATGCAGACGATTTAGTCCTAATAGCTGACAGTATGCAAGATGCTGAGGCCAAATTCAGAGAATGGAGAGAGGGCATGGCGAGCAATGGGTTAAGAGTCAATATTAACAAAACCAAGGTTATGTATTGTAGATTGAGACCAGGCAATGTGGAAAAGAGCGGTGCATGCCCATGTGCAGTGTGTGGAAAGGGTGTGGGCGTTAATGTGATTCAATGTAGCATCTGTCGACGCTGGGTGCACCATGGGAATAAGCGCTGTAGTAGAATAAAGGGACCCCTGCCGAAGGATAAGTCAGAAATAGAGAAATTTTAGTGCGTAGTGTGCAAAGGCGAGCTTGTGTTAAGTGATGATCCTGTGGCTGTGAATTTTCTAAATGAGTCATTGGAGCTGGTGAACAAGTTTTGTTACCTAGGAGATACCATCTCTGCCGGTGGTGAGGCCGAGGCTGCCACTGTTGCTAGAATTAGATGTGGCTGGGGGAAGTTCAGAGAACTGCTGCCAATCCTGACCATGAAAAGAATGCCTCTCCCCCTGAAGGGAAAGGTGTATGCCTCATGTGTTAGAAGTGCAATGATGTATGCCTCAGAAACATGGGCCGTTAAAGTAGAGGATGTCAACAGAATGGAACTTAATGAGATGAGAATGGTGAGATTGATGTGTGGGGCCAGGCTACAGGATAGAATAACAAATGTTGAGCTGAGGAGACGTTTAGGTATAAAGAGTATTAGCGAGGTGATGCTACAAGTAGACTAGAGTGGTATGGACATGTGGAGAGAATGGATGAACAAAATTGGGTGAAAAAATGCAGGTCTGTGATTGTGGAGGGAGCTGCACCAAGGGGTGGACCGAGGAAGACCTGGGATCGGACTATTCATGCCGATCTCAAATCCAAGAACTTGACAAGTGAAGCAGCCCTTAACAGGGTTGCTTGGAACGCCGCCATTAGGACAAGAGACTGAAACTGCACGTATGTGTGGAACACTCTGTCTTAAAATTTTATGTATGTATGTACTTCCCAGAACCCAGATCCAGGAGGCATGTACTCTACCGAGTGCCCCTCTAGTTGGGTAGTGAGTTTCCCAGATATTTTAGTATGAATGTAAAGTTTATGCTATAGGTAAACCCTTTTTTTTTTTTTTTTACAACTGTAGGGGGTGCTGCGCATAGGAGTCCTAGAAAGACATAGGATCAGGTACTTCGGTCCAATTTCAACATACAGTAAACCCTCGCTATCTCGGACTAATTAGGGGGAGACCACTTCTGAGAAGCCCGATTTTCCGAGATGTCCGACTTAAGAGAGGGAAAAGTCCGAATTATAAGAGGAAAGTCCGCGCCACCAGAGAAAATTTAGATTTTTATTTTTTGTTCTCCATGTGAAAATCATCATATTATTGACAAATACGACCCTTACATAAGAACATAAGAACATAAGAAAATGGGAGTCTGCAGAAAGCCGATTGGCCTAAGCAAGGCAGATCCCTGTCCCACACAACCCCAAATCAATTACAAAGCCCAATTATAGGCTCAACACTCTAATACCCTGAGGATCATCTTACCAAAACGGTTAGAGATTAACGCAGGATTATGGGGGTCTGCAGAGCGAAGCATGGACGTTGGTTGAGAGACTCAGACCAAGAGTGAGAACAGTGGAAAAGAATTACTTAAGGGGACCGACCGGTTAATTTAGGCTTAAAAAACTCAAAATCCTGAAAATACCAATAGGTGTTTACTCAACAAGAGTCAACATCCCTTCATAAGCCAGTGAAATGTTATTAGTGAAAACCCATTGGAATTTTTTTTTTTTTTATGTTTTCCAAACTTCTGTAATTCTAAAAACGTTATATAGCGAACTTTGAAATTAACATGCTCAGTAACTATTGGTCGTACGAGGAGCATACCTATATAAATCGAAAGAGCGTAAGCTACTCTACAACCTCCCATACGCTTTATCTTCTACTTTGCCATGTTCCTGCGTAAAATATTGTAAATCTAAATAACAAAAGTAAAAATGTTCACCTAATTACCTTAGACTTTCTCCTGTTTTTCTCAGAACCTATATTGCCACACTATCGGATGTTATTCTACAGTTATTATTGGATCTATAGGAATGGTGTATATACCATTGGAAAGGCAATTAAAAACACTAAAAGGCCTATAAAGCCAATTTACTCTAGTAATTTAATTTTGTTCACAATATGTCGTCAAAGTTGTAATTTTCTATAAATATATTCGCCTGAATCCGTAATCACCTAAATCTTACAAATACACAAAATATATAAAATGTGTTTTATAGAAACTACAGATACCGGTACACTTTTTGTGAGTTGTTTGATCACATAAAACATGTGCTATGGGGATTTCTGTAGGAGTTTATAATTTTCTGCAGTGCTATGATTTTCAATGTTTTTTTACCTAAATTGCAAGAAAAAAGCAAAAAAAAAAAAAAAAAAAAAAAATATATATATATTTTTGATCTAGTTTTATGGTCATATACACCTGTGCTAAATTTCATTTAAATTGAAAGTAAGACCTGGAAGTTTGTAATTAACCGGTCGGTCCCCTTAACCCAGTGAGACCCAGCGACGCATCACGTGCGTCCGACATATTAAAATCAGTTACGTGGCTCGTAAGGTAGGAAATGGTGGGAGAATAGGAGGGGGAGGTACCGTAGTGTGTGTGGGAGCCGGGCCGGTAGGTGTGAGCGGGCCAAGACAGCCGCGCGGCTGGTGGTAGTGGGCTTAGTGGGAATACTTTACACCCTTAGTTCACCGCTACTTTGAACCTTCATTACTCCAGTCGTATGGGAGCTAGAGGCTTGAGATTTATGTGAGACACTCCTTAGGATGTATGCCATACAATGTCATACTCAGTTTTCACCCTAGTGCTCCCGGGCGGGTGGTCATGCGGGGGAGACGAACTTTCGACCCCCCCCCCCCCCCTGCCCCCCAAATGACCAAGGTGAGTTTTTTTTTTATTTTTTTCTTCATTTCTCACCATTCTCTTCCATTTTGGCTCAACACATTTTTTTGAGGCCCCCCCCCCCCAAAAAAAAAAATATCCGAGGTGATTTTTTTGTTTTTTTTCATTTCTCATCCTTGTCTTCCATTTTAGCAAACAAAAATAAGAAGTGAAAATGGCTTGGGACTGGGGTGAACAAAATATTATAACTAGCCGGGGCTCAACGGGTTAAGGAGTGCGTGCGGAGTTACATGGAGGGATAGACAGACTAATGAGGAAGTTGTTGTTGTTGTTCCCCAAGCTGCCTGGCCGAACAGCCCCAAGGCCCCGAGCAATTCCAAGGCCATAACCGAGTGCCCCCACAGAACCCTCCCCGCCGACCACAATAAAGCCTGGGTGACCGAAGCCACTCCATGGCGGGGGGCTGAGGAGGGTGCGGAAACGCCCGGGAAACCAAAGCCCCACCCAGGGCCCTGTGCCCCTCAGTAATTATGAAGAGAAAGTTGAGGGGCAAGGGAAAAATGTGACGCTTTGGCTTCCAATCTTGGTAGATTGGGAGGTCAATCCACGGAAGAGACGCCGTCACTTGAGATCTAGAAAATATATAAGTTAAAGAAAAAGTCAGAGTAAGCTATGGGTATGGCAGAGATTGCTCAGCTCTCACTCTGATAGACCAGCCCATCACCACATGACTTGAACCCAATCCTCTCAGCATCAGCTAGAAAAGGCCCTAGAAAGCCGCCTTTGGCGGGGGGATAGCTCCCCTATTTCAACCCCTTTCGGGGTTGGGCACCCACCCTAATGAGGAAGTAAGAAGGAGGTGTGGTGTGGAGGTAGATGTGCTGGAAAGTGTGAAAAGGAACAACTTGAGATGGTTCGGCCATATGGAACGTATGGAAAGCGAGAGAATGACTAAGAGGGTGTACGAGAGCGAGGTGGAGGGACAGAGAGGGAGAGGTAGACCGAATGAGAGGTGGAAGGATGGAGTGAGGAAGTACATGAACGAAGGCGGTGCTGGTTGGGGGGAGGGGAGCCGACTGACTGGGGACAGAGGTGCATGGGGGCGGTTCGTTCGTGGCCACCCCTTCGGGGATCATGGCGTCAGGCAATAGATAGATAGATAGAAGACCCTTATTATGTTTTCAGGGACAGTACAGTACATAGTAATTAACCCTCACAGACCGGTTTCGCCTTCTATAGAATTTCCGCGAAACCCGAGTGATCTGGCCGAAAAACGTCTTTAATAGGCTACCCGTATCTTTGTTATTTTAACTGCTAGATAATTCACTCACATCTCTGAACGTAAATGTGTTTCTTATCTGTAGACTGGCATTGAGTAGAGCTCTCTAAGTCAACTGGTTCAGTTGTGATGACGATTTCCGTGGAGAAAGCTTCGAGGCAATTTTAGCGATATCGGACATTTCAGACACTAATCTCGTCAATGCATACAACAACAACTTTGATCCGACGTCTCCCTCTTGGTTTCGGAGGTGCGGTGTCGCAAATACAAGCTTTGTTTACATGCGTCGGACGCACGGCTTTCAAAACACGCTTAATAGGCTTTCAAGCTTACGGTGCTCAAGAGTCCATCCGTGTTTCGGGCCCTAGTTTGTTATGGGCTCCTCAGAGCCCTTCCGGGTACCATGGGTTAATATTAACACAATAATTAAAAGGCACAGGCTTCAATTCATCCTAAAATCACTTAAAACCGAGTGAGAGAACATTGTAAACCGGACACAAATCCCGTCCAACTCGGAAATTTCCGAGATATACAGGGACATTTCCGAGAGGCCGATGCCATTCCGAGAAGTGCGGGTTTCCGAGTAAAAAGAGTCCGAAATATCGGGGGTTTACTGTACAGTACTATACATCCATATGTTACACAAATTTAAAGACAGAGTGCTCCACACGAAGCTGGGTTCCGGTCTCATGTCCTAATGGCGGCGCTCCAGGCAACCCTGTTTAGAGCTGCCTCACTTGTCAGGTTCTTTGATTTAAGATCAGACCGCAAAGTCCGATCCCATGTCTTTCTTGGTCCGCCCCTTTGGTGCAGCTCCATCCACATTCATGGACTTGCATCTTTTCACCCAACTTAGTTCCTCCATCCTCTCCACATGTACAAACCATCCAAGCCTGCTAGTACGCATCTCGTCACTGATACTCTTGATACCTAACCTTCTCCTTAGCTCTTCACTTGATATCGTATCTTGCAGTTTGACACCACACATCTATCTCGCCATTCTCATCTCATTGTGTTCCATTCTGTTGATATCATCCGCTTTGACAGGCCACGTTTCTGAAGCATATGTCATTGCCAGAGGCAGCCCAAAATAAGGGAGCCTGGAATGCTGCCATTTAGGACATAGGATGTACCCCCCCAGGGGGTAAGGGGGCCTTCATCTAATGGTGGAGGAAAAAAAGAATATGCCTCACGCATCCTACTGCATGTCGTACAAGGCGACTAATAGGGGGGATGGTGATAGACTTGCGGACCAAGTAGCCATCACTATACAATGAAGCCTTGTTATTGGTGCTGGCATTGTCTCTATATGATAGTGCTGTGACAGGGCTTCATTATACTTGCTCCAAGTTGCCTAATGGCGGCACACTGGCAGTGGGTGTCGCTCCCTCTGGACCCGGCCCTGGCGCCCTGGGCCCAACCTGGACGAAATGGATCCAGAGGGTACAGTACGTAGTGTTTCCCCAGACTGGCACTTTCCGCCCGATAGTATAGGGGCCCGAACCTGGAGGTAGCGCTCCAGGAGGCTGCCCTGTCATTTGGCGAAAAATATCAGGCCAGTCGTAGTGCCGTGTACGCGCACGGGGTGCGTCCCTGCGGCTGGTTCTGGTGGGGCGTACCGAGGCCACTGGATCCTACCCCCTTGTAATCACTTGGGGGATGGTGCTGGGAATGGTCCCGGGGTAGACTGGAGCCGGAGTTCTGGGGGGGGTGATGCCCATCAGCCAGCCAAACCTACCTAACTATGACTAAAATCAAAGAAAATAAACGTAAGTCCGATGAAACAAAACCGCACAGGACAATGACAAATGCCCCCCACAAACTCAGACTTGCTAGTTTGAATCTGCGTGCGAATGAAGTGGCTGAGATGTGTGAGAGGAGGCGAGTGGACGTCTGCTGTACCCAGGAAACACTCTGGAAGAGGCATGGGGTACAGTGGATTGTCGGAAGGAGGAAAAGATATAGGATATACTGGATGGGTGTGGAGACTGATAAAGCGAAAGGAGGAGTGGGTGTTCTGGTGGCTGAAGAGCTGGCGGAAAGTGTGCTTCAGATTACGAGAGTTAGTGAAAGGCTGATTGTTTTGAAGTTGAAAGTTGGTGAAAGAATTCTGAATGTGATATCTGCATATGCCCCACAGGCTGGTTTACAGAAAGAGATAAAAGAGGACTTCTGGAATGACACCGTCAGTGTCATTTCAGGCCTCTCGGAGAATGAAATAACTATCGTGGGGGGGGGACCTCAATGGTCACGTGGGAGCATCTGCAGATGGATACGAGGGGGTACATGGAGGAATTGGTTACGGAAGGAGAAATCTAGAAGGCGAATATATTGGAGTCCTGCGTTGCACTCAACATGGTTGTGTGTAACACAAAGTTCAAGAAAAGACAGAGCCACCTGATCACATATAACTCTGGGGTCTCCAGTAGCCAGATAGATTACTTCTTGGTTAACAGGAAAGACTGGAAACTAGTTCGAGATGTAAAGGTCATCCCGAGCGAAGAATGTATCCCCCAGCATAAGCTACTTGTGTGTGACATGAGCTTATACAGAGATCCTAAGCGCAAGAAGGTTTACATACCCAAAAGGAAAGTGTGGCTGCTGAAAGACAAGGAAGTTAGGGATAGGTTTCATAATGAACTGGAGGAAATGAATAGAAATAAGGAAGCTAGGCCTAACGATGTAAATAGCCAATGGAACTTTCTTAAGCATAGCCTTATCGCTGCCACTGACAAAGTCTGTGGGAAAACAAAGGGTCACCCCAGGAATAAGACCTCTTGGTGGTGGAACGATGAGGTAGAACGTGCTGTGAAAGAGAAAAGGAGATGCTTCAAAGCATGGAAGAAAGGTGGCAGCAGGGAGGAATACCAGGCAGCTAAACGAACTGCCAAAAGAGTTATTTACAATGCTAAAAATCGCATTAAGGACCTGGTCCTCGAACAAGTGTGTAACACTGACAATCCCAATGGGATCTTCAACCTAGCTAGGCGAGTTAAAAATTACAGTAGGGATATTATAGGTGAACAGTGTGTTAGAGATGATAATGGGAAGATTGTGTATGCAGAAAATGAAATCAGAGAAGCATGGACGGTACACTATGAACGATTGCTAAATGTAGAGTTTGAATGGGATAAGGAACAGCTTAGTATCGAAAAACCAATATCTGGGCCCCCTCCTTTGATAGCACCAGCTGTAGTGAGCGACGCAATCAATAAAATGAAGGACGGTAAAGCTCCAGGTTGCTCCGACATTGTCGCTGAGATGATAAAAGCCTCAGGGGAGATTGGTGTAAACTTAGTCACTGAGTTGATAAACACCATTATTAAAGATGAGAAAATCCCAGAGGATTGGCTCAAAAGTGTAATAGTAAATATATGCAAAGGAAAAGGGGATGTGCTAGATAGAGGAAATTATAGGGGCCTGAAAATGCTTGACCAAATCATGAAGGTCTGTGAGAGAGTCCTTGAGGGTTTGATCAGGCAAAGCATCTCTATTGATGATATGCAGTTTGGTTTTATGCCAGGACGTGGTACAACCGATGCTATCTTCATAGTCAGGCAGATACAGGAAAGATACTTACTAAAAGGCAGGGATCTTTACTTTGTGTTTGTGGACCTGGAGAAGGCCTTTGATAGGGTACCTAGAGATGTTGTACAGTGGGCTATGAGGAAACTTGGTGTGGAAGAGTGGCTGGTGCGTGTGATAATGAAGATGTATGAGGATTCGCAAAGTTCGGTGAGGGTGAAGGGTGTACTGAGTGATGAGTTCGCAGTCCGTGTTGGAGTCCATCAGGGTTCAGTGTTAAGCCCCCTCCTCTTTATTATGGTCTTGGAGGCGCTGTCTAGAATTTTTAGAGGCGGACTCCCGTTGGAACTGTTTTATGCAGATGATTTAGTCCTAATAGCTGACAGTATGCAGGATGCTGAGGCCAAATTCAGAGAGTGGAGAGAGGGCATGGCGAGCAAGGGTTTAAGAGTCAATATTAACAAAACCAAGGTTATGCATTGTAGTTTGAGACGAGGCAATGTGGAAAAGAGCGCTGCATACCCATGTGCAGTGTGTGGAAAGGGAGTGGGCGTTAACTCAATTCAATGTAGCATCTGTCGATGTTGGGTACACCATGGGAGTAAGCGCTGTAGTAGAATAAAGGGGCCCCTGCCGAAGGATAAGTCAGAAATAGAGAAATTTGAGTGCGTAGTGTGCAAAGGCGAGCTTGTGTTAAGTGATGATCCTGTGGCTGTGAATTTTGGAAATGAGTCTTTGGAGCTGGTGAACAAGTTTTGTTACCTAGGAGATACCATCTCTGCCGGTGGTGGGGCTGAGGCTGCCACTGTTGCTAGAATTAGGTGTGGCTGGGGGAAGTTCAGAGAATTTATGCCAATCCTGACCATGAAAAGAATGCCTCTCCCCGTGAAGGGAAAGGTGTATGCCTCAGAAACATGGGCCGTTAAAGTAGAGGATGTCAACAGAATGGAGCGTAATGAGATGAGAATGGTGAGATGGATGTGTGGGGCCAGGCTACAGGATAGAATAACAAATGTTGAGCTGAGGAGACGTTTAGGTATAAAGAGTATTAGCGAGGTGATGCGTACAAGTAGACTGGGATGGTATGGACATGTGGAGAGAATGGATGAACAAAATTGGGTGAAAAAATGCAGGTCTGTGATTGTGGAGGGAGCTGCACCAAGGGGTGGACCGAGGAAGACCTGGGATCGGACTATACGCGCCGATCTCAAATCCAAGAACTTGACAAGTGAAGCAGCCCTTAACAGGGTTGCCTGGAATGCCGCCATTAGGACAAGAGACTGAAACTGCACTTATGTGTGGAACACTCAGTCTTAAAATTTTATGTATGTATGTATGTATGCATGACTGAAACCATATTCTCTATGGATGAAGCGACCTTTAAACTTGTATATAGGTACAGTACCTTTATTTGAATAAAAAAAAAATCTTTGTCTTAATATCTTAACCTCATGCTTATTATCATTGTTGTGTAGGTTTGGGCGCGAGGACCTTCTAGCCACAATACTGTCGAGGATGGATGGTGGTGGTACGGGTGTAAAGCGGGTACCCTCCTATGTGGCCCCGGACTTGGCCACGGACATCCGCCGCCACATGTCCGCCTCCATCAGACAAAGAAAAGGCTCCTTCCCCTGCCACTTCCTCTCAGATTCCGTCACATTTTCTCTGCCTGCTGGTAAGTGTTAAGGGGAGGTGGGCCACTTTTCTAGGCCACTTTCTCCCTTGTGTTTTGCCCCATTAGTTTGTAAGACATTCGGACCATTATTTTGACGATTTTAACACCTTTTGCCCCATTTTGTTATCAATTTTAAGACCTTTCGTGCCATTTAGGTGTCGATTTCTTCCTGACGCTCGCCAGTAATATTATAAGGAACCGGGACATTTTTCCACCGAAAAATGTACAAATTTATCTTGAAGGGGGTCTAGGGGGTGTTTTTTTTAAGATTGATGGAGGTCTAGCGAGGAAACTACAAAATTATATGAATAACTGAATAAATAGACCAAAAAAACATTCACTATCCCCTTAAGTATCTTGATTTTTGGTAGATTGAATTTAGAGTTTGCCTTTGGTAGGGGATGTGTTACTGGCATGTGTCATTGAATTTGCTACTTGAGGGATATTATCAGTGCAGATGCTAGATCTGTTGTGAAAGTCAGAAATCGGTGATATTCAGGGAGTTGTTACAACTACTGACAACAAGGAGTCTGTGGGAAAGCCCGATCGTGGCCATGGCCTTCCTTAGGGATTCGGGGCTGTTCGGCCAGGTAGCCTAGGGAACGACAACAACAACAAAGAGTATCCCCCTCTGCACTAAGGGAAAGCTGTATGTTGCATGTGTGAGAAGAGTGCTAGTTTATGGCAGCAATACGTTGGCAGTCAATGAAGAAGATACTGTACCTGTAAACTTTAACATACAGAGATACTATGTGGAGATTGATGTGTAATAGTACAGTGAGAGAGGGACAAATAAGAACAGAGTTAGGTGTTTTTTTTGTTTTTTTTTTATTATTTTGTTTTTCTATGTGGATGAGAGAGACAAAAGGCAAAACGAGTGCCTCCCCTAGAGTTGAAAGAGTGACAGGGCCAAAAATCAAGAAATGTTGGAGCCAAAATGTGTGAGTTGGAAGTTATGGAGATACTGTATCGATGAGGGTGAGGTATACTGACAGATTGGTGGTTTGGCCATGTGGATAGAATGGATTAGGCTCATGAGTGAAGTATGTTAAAAATAACGAAATTGAGAGAATGTGAAGTGCATTACAAAAATAGAAGTGGGGGCAAGGAAGGCAGTCAGTAGACCACGAAAGACCTGAAACGAGGATCTGGTGAATTACTTTAGGGTTAGGGACGCTGCAGTGAACTTTGCAGAATGTACACTCGACCAAGAAACAATCTTTACACTAACACTCTAAACATTTTGGAAGTTGATCGAAATCTTGTGATAATACCTCACAGACGTACGCTTCACCCGGTTCATTCCGTTCACACAAGATTCTATACAGCTCACCAGTGTAAAGTTGTTTTTTGGTCGAGTGTACAGTAGAGTGGCCATCAGATGCCCAGTAACTTACCTCAACTGATACCAAATGTGGTTAGTGGAAGCACAGGGTATTCTTTGGTCACCTAATGGCCACTCCTCATGCTGGGTGAATGAAAATAGGATTGGGAAAGATAGAGACTTTATATTTTTCTTACTATCTATCTACGGTATCTATCTAGGATAGATACAATAGGACAATGACAAATGCCCCCCACAAACTCAGACTTGCTAGTGTGAATGTTGGTAGTTTGAATCTGCGTGCGAATGAAGTGGCTGAGATGTGTGAGAGGAGGCGAGTGGACGTCTGCTGTACCCAGGAAACACTCTGGAAGAGGCATGGGGTACAATGGATTGTCGGAAGGAGGAAAAGATATAGGATATACTGGATGGGTGTGGAGACTGATAAAGCGAAAGGAGGAGTGGGTGTTCTGGTGGCTGAAGAGCTGGAGGAAAGTGTGCTTCAGATTACGAGAGTTAGTGAAAGGCTGATTGTTTTGAAGTTGAAAGTTGGTGAAAGAATTCTGAATGTGATATCTGCATATGCCCCACAGGCTGGTTTACAGAAAGAGATAAAAGAGGACTTCTGGAATGACACCGTCAGTGTCATTTCAGGCCTCTCGGAGAACGAAATAACTATCGTGGGGGGGACCTCAATGGTCACGTGGGAGCATCTGCAGATGGATACGAGGGGGTACATGGAGGAATTGGTTACGGAAGCAGAAATCTAGAAGGCGAATATATATTGGAGTCCTGCGTTGCACTCAACATGGTTGTGTGTAACACAAAGTTCAAGAAAAGACAGAGCCACCTGATCACATATAACTCTAGGGTCTCCAGTAGCCAGATAGATTACTTCTTGGTTAACAGGAAAGACTGGAAACTAGTTCGAGATGTAAAGGTCATCCCGAGCGAAGAATGTATCCCCCAGCATAAGCTACTTGTGTGACATGAGCTTATACAGAGATCCTAAGCGCAAGAAGGTTTACATACCCAAAAGGAAAGTGTGGCTGCTGAAAGACAAGGAAGTTAGGGATAGGTTTCATAATGAACTGGAGGAAATGAATAGAAATAAGGAAGCTAGGCCTAACGATGTAAATAGCCAATGGAACTTTCTTAAGCATAGCCTTATCGCTGCCACTGACAAAGTCTGTGGGAAAACAAAGGGTCACCCCAGGAATAAGACCTCTTGGTGGTGGAACGATGAGGTAGAACATGCTGTGAAAGAGAAAAGGAGATGCTTCAAAGCATAGAAGAAAGGAGGCAGCAGGGAGGAATACCAGGCAGCTAAACGAACTGCCAAAAGAGTTATTTACAATGCTAAAAATCGCATTAAGAACCTGGTCCTCGAACAAGTGTGTAACACTGACAATCCCAATGGGATCTTCAACCTAGCTAGGCGAGTTAAAAATGACAGTAGGGATATTATAGGTGAACAGTGTGTTAGAGATGATAATGGGAAGATTGTGTATGCAGAAAACGAAATCAGAGAAGCATGGAAGGTACACTATGAACGATTGCTAAATGTAGAGTTTGAATGGGATAAGGAACAGCTTAGTATCGAAAAACCAATATCTGGGCCCCCTCCTTTGATAGCACCAGCTGTAGTGAGCGACGCAATCATAAAATGAAGGACGGTAAAGCTCCAGGTTGCTCCGACATTGTCGCTGAGATGATAAATGCCTCAGGGGAGATTGGTGTAAACTTAGTCACTGAGTTGATAAACACCATTATTAAAGATGAGAAAATCCCAGAGGATTGGCTCAAAAGTGTAATAGTAAATATATACAAAGGAAAAGGGGATGCGCTAGATAGAGGAAATTATAGGGGCCTGAAAATGCTTGACCAAATCATGAAGGTCTGTGAGAGAGTCCTTGAGGGTTTGATCAGGCAAAGCATCTCTATTGATGATATGCAGTTTGGTTTTATGCCAGGACGTGGTACAACCGATGCTATCTTCATAGTCAGGCAGATACAGGAAAGATACTTACTAAAAGGCAGGGATCTTTACTTTGCATTTGTGGACCTGGAGAAGGCCTTTGATAGGATACCTAGAGATGTTGTGCAGTGGGCTATGAGGAAACTTGGTGTGGAAGAGTGGCTGGTGCGTGTGATAATGAAGATCTATGAGGATTCGCGAAGTTCGGTGAGGGTGAAGGGTGTACTGAGTGATGAGTTCGCAGTCCGTGTTGGAGTCCATCAGGGTTCAGTGTTAAGCCCCCTCCTCTTTATTATGGTCTTGGAGGCGCTGTCTAGAGTTTTTAGAGGCAGACTCCCGTTGGAACTGTTTTATGCAGACGATTTAGTCCTAATAGCTGACAGTATGCAGGATGCTGAGGCCAAATTCAGAGAGTGGAGAGAGGGCATGGCGAGCAAGGGTTTAAGAGTCAATACAGTAAACCCTCGCTATCTCGGACTAATTGGGGGGAGACCCAGTCCGAGATGACCGAAAATCCGAGATGTCCGAAGTCCGACTTATGTCCGACTTAAGAGAGGAAAATGTCCGAATTGGAAGAGGGAGTCCGAGTCACCAGAGAAAACGGAGACTTCCCTATCACTAACAACTTTGATTCAAGATAAATTACAGTACCTGTACAGTATCCAGCAGACATATATTATAAATATCACTTTCCTTCTCCATTTCACTGTCCTTCTCCACCTTACTGTAGCCTTAGATCTCGGAATTTGCCCTTAGATCTCGGAATTTTCCGAGATATATGACACCTGTCCGACAGACCATGTGGGCCCTCGGAGTATTCCCCTTACATCTCGGAATTTTCCGAGATATACGGCGAACTTTCCGAGAGGCCGATGCCAGTCCGAGTAGTCCGGGTTTCCGACTTCTAGAGGTCCGAGATAGCGAGGGTTTACTGTATTAACAAAACCAAGGTTATGCATTGTAGATTGAGACGAGGCAATGTGGAAAAGAGCGGTGCATACCCATGTGCAGTGTGTGGAAAGGGAGTGGGCGTTAACTCAATTAAATGTAGCATCTGTCGATGTTGGGTACACCATGGGAGTAAGCGCTGTAGTAGAATAAAGGGGCCCCTGCCGAAGGATAAGTCAGAAATAGAGAAATTTGAGTGCGTAGTGTGCAAAGGCGAGCTTGTGTTAAGTGATGATCCTGTGGCTGTGAATTTTGGAAATGAGTCTTTGGAGCTGGTGAACAAGTTTTGTTACCTAGGAGACACCATCTCTGCCGGTGGTGGGGCCGAGGCTGCCACTGTTGCTAGAATTAGGTGTGGCTGGGGAAGTTCAGAGAATTGATGCCAATCCTGACCATGAAAAGAATGCCTCTCCCCCTGAAGGGAAAGGTGTATGCCTCATGTGTTAGAAGTGCAATGACGTATGCCTCAGAAACATGGGCCGTTAAAGTAGAGGATATCAACAGAATGGAGCGTAATGAGATGAGAATGGTGAGATGGATGTGTGGGGCCAGGCTACAGGATAGAATAACAAATGTTGAGCTGAGGAGACGTTTAGGTATAAAGAGTATTAGCGAGGTGATGCGTACAAGTAGACTGGGATGGTATGGACATATGGAGAGAATGGATGAACAAAATTGGGTGAAAAAATGCAGGTCTGTGATTGTGGAGGGAGCTGCACCAAGGGGTGGACCGAGGAAGACCTGGGATCGGACTATACGCGCCGATCTCAAATCCAAGAACTTGACAAGTGAAGCAGCCCTTAACAGGGTTGCCTGGAACGCCGCCATTAGGACAAGAGACTGAAACTGCACTGATGTGTGGAACACTTAGTCTTAAAATTTTATGTATGTATGTATGTATGTATCTATTTACTCAGGCCCAATCCTCACTTTTCCTATTTTTATTTGATTTTTTTATTTGGGGGGGGGGGGGACTCAAGACAGAGCAAGAACAGGGACAACACAAAACACTACCGAAAACAACGAACACACAAAAACAGAACACAAATTCACACACATTTTCCTGACTACTTTACAGAAATTGAAGACCTGCCCGGCAGTGTACAGGAGCAGCTGTTTGAAGAACTGTTGGATCGTGATGCTCAGAAGCAGCTGGAAGAAGATGCCCCAATCATTAACTGGTCTCTGGAAATTACCGACCGACTGGGATCAAGACTGTATGCTCTTTGGAACCGAACTGCAGGTTAGTTTTATAGCACCATGGGAGTAAGTGCTGTAGTAGAATAAAGGGACCCCTGCCGAAGGATAAGTCAGAAATAGAGAAATTTAAGTGCATAGTGTGCAAAGGCGAGTTTGTGTTAAGTGATGATCCTGTGGCTGTGAATTTTGGAAATGAGTCATTGGAGCTGGTGGACAAGTTTTGTTACCTAGGAGATACCATCTCTGCCGGTGGTGGGGCCGAGGCTGCCACTGTTGCTAGAATTAGCTATGTGGCTGGGGGAAGTTCAGAGAACTGCTGCCAATTCTGACCATGAAAAGAATGCCTCTCCCCCTGAAGGGAAAGGTGTATGCCTCATGTGTTAGAAGTGCAATGACGTATGCCTCAGAAACATGGGCCGTTAAAGTAGAGGATGTCAACAGAATGGAACGTAATGAGATGAGAATGGTGAGATGAATGTGTGGGGCCAGGCTGCAGGATAGAATAACAAATGTTGAGCTGAGGAGACGTTTAGGTATAAAGATTATTAGCGAAGTGATGCATACAAGTTGTTGTTGTTGTTGTTCCCCAAGCTGCCTGGCCGAACAGCCCAAGGCCCCGAGCAATTCCAAGGCCATAACCGAGCGCCCCCACAGAACCCTCCCTGTCGACCACAATAAAGCCTGGGTGACCGAAGCCACTCCATGGCGGGGAGCTGAGGAGGGTGCGGAAACGCCCGGGAAACCAAAGCCCCACCCAGTGCCCCTCAGCAATTATGAAGAGAAAGTTGAGGGGCAAGGGAAAAATGTGACGCTTTGGCTTCCAATTTTGGTAGATTGAGAGGTCAATCCACGGAAAAGACGCCGTCACTTGAGATCTAGAAAATATATAAGTTAAAGGAACAGTCAGAGTAAGCTATGGGTTTGGTAGAGATCGCTCAGTTCTCACTCTGATAGACCAGCCCATCACCAATGCATACAAGTAGACTGGGATGGTATGGGCATGGGGAGAGAATGGATGAACAAATTTTTTTGAAAAAATGCAGGTCTGTGATTGTGGAGGGAGCTGCACCAAGGGGTGGACCGAGGAAGACCTGGGATCGGACTATACGTGCCGATCTCAAATCCAAAAACTTGGCAAGTGAAGCAGCCCTTAACAGGGTTGCCTGGAACGCCGCCATTAGGACAAGAGACTGAAACTGCACGTATGTGTGGAGCACTCGGTCTTAAAATTTTGTTTATGTATTTATGTACTGTACTGTAGGTTAACTAATTGTTATGATAATAAACTCACACTTGTAATATTGTCCTTTATACATTTCTTCTATTTTTGTGTTAACACCTACTGTACCAGAGGGTATTACTATAAATGTAACCTCCAGTACCAAGCATTGTGGCCAAAATGGCTTCAAAGTCGAGAGAGAGCATCTTTTCACTCCGAAAGCTGGACGAGTACTGAGCTAGCTCGCCCGTGGGACCTTATATACACTCTGAGAAGTGTTGCCACAGTCTCAAAGCAGTGTTTACAAGTCATGGTGCCAGGTACCGCTCGGTACAAGGACCAATTATTACTGACGTACGTCGTACGGCGCTGGTACTGGCGAGTGACTCTTTTACTGTCGGCCATTGTACGTCGCTGGTACTGTTAGGGTTAAAACATATATTACTTTTTTTTTTTCCTTTTTCTTCTTCATATTGTTTTGTATTAACCTCTGAAGCGCACATGGGGGTAATTAGACACCTCTCCCTGTGCGCATGTATTTGAGGTGTTTCCGTCACTAAAATATTCATTGTACCATTAATAGCATTAATACTTATCCATATGCGCCTATTATGGGTTGATTATAAAGGTATTAACCTGAAACAACAATAAAACGAGTGAAAACAGCGTTTGGATGGTCAAAATCGGAGATATAGCCCGCGAGTTGTATAATGTATGGGTGAGGCAAGCTGCTTTCCCGCCAATTTCCCCCAAGGCCACTGAGACACAGTCGATCGATACTCTCTCTCTCTCTCTTGCACTCGCTTGCCATCAGTGATGACAACACCCTGCTTGCAACTCGCTAATGTTAGCACGAAAATATACCTCAGAATAAGGGAATAACAGGGAAAATAGGTGATAACTGAAGGAGAGGAGGAAAGTGGGGAAGGAGGGGAGGTAGAGGACTGAGATTTTGCATGGCCCAGGGCCAATTTTTTTTTTTTTTTTTTGTTTTTTTTTTTTTTTTTCGATGTCAAAAGTTGATTTTTGTTTTCACTCACTCTTAACACCTTACGAGCGGCCTATGCGGTTTATTTATGTGTACCGCACAGCGGGGTGTTTTTAGCCAAAATAGGGCTGTTTACGTGATCATTTTCATGCCTAAATAAGACCCAGAACGTAAAACAAGTACCTATCCCTGAAAGGGCATAAACAGAGCTTTCGAATGACACCATAACGATCCTTGTATGATGGATAGTTTTCTTGCAATAACCGTGCAACGCGAGTGCAAAAAGCAGGTAATTCGGTACTTTGGGTACATAATTGAGTATGTAGCGAGTGAGAGAGGGAGGAGGGAGCTGAGATTTGTGTCAGTAGGTTCGCCGCGGTGGTCTGGAGCAGTCATACGCTCGCTAGTCTCCTGCCACCACTTGTCTCTCTCTCTCAGCCACATTACGTGCTGAAATTGCCACTCGACCTATGTCGAGCGCCGCCACATAGTCCAGCTTTATTTAACTCGACTTATGTTGCTCGCCGCTAATTAAGGGTTAAGAGTCTCCCCGCAGTCCGCCGGGGAAACTCTTAAGAGTCTCCCCGCAGTTCCCGGGTTAATGCCTGACCATTCTTGATCTTGTTTACATTTGGTATTTGAAAATTTATCCGTCACTCCTAACAGATTTTTTAATGTGACAATACGTACGGTAAATAGAAGGTAAACCTTGTATAATTGCACACATACTGACTCTCAAACCCTACATACTGTCGGCCAAATAAATGATGTCTCGGCACCCAGTATATTTTGATCAATAATTGGTATCGGCAATATCTAAAGCATGATTTCTTCATTTTGAGTCAGGTATACAAACATATTCCTACATTTATTTTTATTTTTTTTTTAAAAGAGACAATGAACGGAGGAAGGAAAAACACAGATAAAACAAAAAGGTCCATGTGCCTAAAGGCATCCTCCATTCATAAAATGTTTGTAACAACTGGATTTTAACTTTTGTAGATTGTAAGTTTGTGGAAAGCAACTCGAGGGAAGTGAATTCCAAAGAGTAGTAGTTCTAGGGATAAATTAATTTTGATAAGCAGAAGTTCTGCTTTGTGGAGGAGAAAGTGTAAATTCATGGGGGCTCTCAGCTGCCCTAGTTCTACGGGGAAAGATGTGGAGAGGCGGCACAATTGAAGCAAGTTCCTCGGAACAATTGCTGTGAAAATATCTGTAGAATAATGCAAGGGATGCAACGTTTCTTCGTATGGATAATGTAGGAAGGTCCTGTGTGATTGCTGGGTTATTGATTAATCTAATAGCTTTATTTTGAATTTTGTCCAACTGCCTCAATATGCAACCACTCCACTTCCACTCCACAGAGGTGAACAGTAATCCATCTGAGAACGCACATGACTTTTATATATTACGGCCAACTGCTCGTCAGTGAAGAATTCTCGAACTCTGTACAGGAGTCCCAGTTTTTTAGAGGCATTCTTAGCAATGCTTCTAACATAATGTGTCCAGCTCAAGTTAGTAGTTAATGTTACACCGAGAATGTCAATACTAGGGGAAGTGGGAATATTTACATAATTAAAAAATATATGAGAGTCAGTGAGATTTTGTCTGTTAGAAAATTTAATATACTTGGTTTTCTGTGCATTAAAGGAAACTAGATTCTTTTGTCCCCATTCATTCATTCTAGAAAGGTCCTGGTTCAGAGAAATTGCAGTGTTTATTTTTGAATTTATAAGATCGGGTTGGGTGAAAGAATTGGTAAATGTGAAGGAACTATGGAGTGTCGAGTCATCTGCGTAGGAATGTATTTGATTATGAGTGGTAGATACGAGATCATTGATATGAATGAGGAACAGAGTTGGGGCCAAAACTGATCCCTGGGGAACACCAGCATTTATTGAGTGAAATTGAGAATAAAGGCCATCTACCATTACACATATTTTTCTGTTATGAAGATAAGAAGAAATTAGTGGAACTAATGATGCAAGGCCATAGTGTGACATCTTCGACAATAAGGATTGATGCCAGACTCTATCAAATGCCTTTGATATATCCAGTGCTATTGTATGTGTTTCACCATGTTGGTCTGTAGCTTGGTTGATTTGATGCATAAGAAGGCAAAATGTCTGCAGTTGATCGACATCGTCTAAAACCATATTGCCTATCACTGATTAATTTATTATTCTCAAGATGCTTAATTATGTGATTATTTAATATAATTTCAAAGACTTTACCAAGAGTGGAAGTTATAGCTATTGGTCTGTAGTTTGATGGATCTGAATAGGCACCTTTTTTAGGAACTGGATGGATGTTTGCTTCTTTCCAGGGTACTGGGAAGCATGAGGTATGAGTAGGCTACACAGACGGAAAGTTTTTGCCAATACAGGAGCGAGCACCAAGGAGCAATTCTTAAGTACTATTGGAGGAATTTCATCTGGACCAGGAGCCTTATCTACTGAGAGATTCTGAAAAATAGTTTTGACATGCCTGGTGTGGATCTTAAGTGAGGGAATTTCAGGCGAATTAAAATTAAGTACAGGGACATCTTGATTTATTTCATCTAAGGTTGAGTTGGTGGAGAAAATATCCGCAAAAAGGTTAGCTTTACCTCGTGGGTCACTTACAAGATTGCCAGTCGGATATTTTAATGGTGGAATGGATGAAGCAGTAGTGAAGTTGGATTTGAATGAGTTAAGAGTAGACCAAAATATTTTGTTATCATTTGGATTATTTAGAAGTTTATTTGCCTGCTTGTGGAAAAAGTTTGATTTAGTTAGGTTTAATACAGTTTTGGCATGATTTCTGATGTTTCTAAAGTAATTAAAGGCTTCGTGTGTTTTTGATCTTGTGTATGCATTGTAGGCTATTGCTTTTTGTTCAGTTACTCTAGCACAATTATGGTCAAACCATTTAGGTGAATTAGATCTTTTACTGTACTTTTGATGAGGAATAAAAGTTTCCATTCCAATTTTTACAAAATCTTGTATGTGGCTCAAGGTGGTGTGTGCATCATTCACCCTATTCAACATCTGGCAGACATTAATACAGTACAGAGCGAGCCAAATGTAATGACAGCCGAGACATGGCTTATTAGCGCTACCGTACTGTGTTGGTGGTGTAATGGTTTAGATGCTTATGTTCTGGGTGTGGTGTCCCGAGTTGGAATCCCGGGAGGATCATATGCTTTCATTAGTTTATTCAAGTGCATTGAGGTTTATAATTGATGATTAATGTTAAGAACAGGGTGTTACTTAATACATACATAGAATTGTTCAACATCCTTTTCCATTACATTGTAGTGACTCAGACAGACCTTGTATATTTCCAGGTGACTGCCTACTGGACTCTATACTTCAGTCTACTTGGGGTGTGTTTGACCGGGAGAATGTCCTCAGAAGAGCTTTGTCTGACAGCCTCTCAGAAGCATCTCATCTGTAAGTACTATCATTAAAGCTTCAGTAAATTGTCAACACTATGTCTATTATAGTTAAGGTGTCTAAAAATCTGTGTGTGATAACCCAGGTTCAAATCCCGGTGGATCACATAATTATATACTTTCATTAATTTCATTGGAGGTGTTTGGTGTTGTGGTGAAATTAATATAATATAGATATACAGTAAATTGTTCATAATTTGTGTATATTTGTAGTCAATATGAGCACTACCTATGATCGGTGCCCCATGAATATTCTTTCCTCTCACTTAAACAGTAGGCTACCATAGTCTCTATTTATCTATTGCCTGATGCCGTGATCCCCGAAGGGGTGGCCACGAACGAACCGCCCCCATGCACCTCTGTCCCCAGTCAGTCGACGCCCCTCCCCCCAACCAGCACCGCCCTCGTTCATGTACTTCCTCACTCCATCCTTCCACCTCATATTCGGTCTACTGCTCCCTCTCTGTCCCTCCACCTCGCTCTCGTACACCCTCTTAGTCATTCTCTCGCTTTCCATACGTTCCATATGGCCGAACCATCTCAAGTTGTTCCTTTTCACACTTTCCAGCACATCTACCTCCACACCACACCTCCTTCTTACTTCCTCATTAGTCTGTCTATCCCTCCATGTAACTCTGCACGCACTCCTTAAGTAATTAATTTCCACTGCTCTCACTCTTGGTCTGAGTCTCTCAACCAACGTCCATGCTTCGCTTCCGTAAGTCAGTGTCGGGATTACCACACTGTCATGCAAGGACTTTTTCACTTCCATACTGACCACCCTATTTCTTGTTACTGCTTTTAGCGTTCCTACAACCCTCTTCCCCTGTTGTACCCTCTCCCGCACTTCTTCATCCATAGTCCCATCTTTACTCAACACACTGCCCAGATACTTAAAAGAGTTGACGATCTCCATAGCCTGACCGTTCAGCTTCACCTCACACTCTGTGACTTCACCCCTTTCGAAGACCATAACCTTGCTCTTCCCCGTAGTTACCTTCAAATTCCGTTTTTCGCACACTGTTCCAAATTCATTTACCAGACCCTGCAACTCCCATTCATTATCACTCATCAGAACTGTATCATCCGCAAACAGCAGTATAGGTAGCTTCCACTCAATTCCCTCCCTTTTCAGCGATACACCAGCATCCACTGCTCTTGATAGTATTTCTTTCATGACTCCATCCATATATACAGTAAACAATCACGGGGACATCACACACCCCTGTTTCAAACCAACATTCAGGTCAAAGAACTCGCTCTGCTCACTCTCCACACGTACTGCCGCCTTTGCACCCTCATACATGCTCTTCACTGCTTTCAGCAACTTGCCCTCTACTCCGTATATTCTTAGTACTTTCCACAAACCTTCTCTATCCACTCTGTCATAGGCCTTCTCCAAGTCCATAAAGGCAACATACACCTTTTGTTTCTTCCCAGATACTTCTCCACAACACAATTCAGGGTAAAAATCTGATCTACACACTCTTTCCTTCCTAAAACCTCCCTGCTCATCGCCTATCCATTTCTCTGTTCTCACTCTCTCAATCACTACCCTACTGTATACCTTCCCTACTACGCTTAGAAGACATATTCCTCGGTATAGTGCGGTTGGGAATATGAACATGATTAGATTAATATCCAGTATTCGAAATGGATAATAAGTCGTAGGCGTGTGCATAAACCTTTAACCGTCCTGGTGGTGTAATGGTTAAGGTGGCAAAAATCTGTGTGTGATAACCCAGGTTCGAATCCCGGTGGATCATATATACTTTAATTAATTTCATTGGGGGTGTTAGGTGTTGTGGTGAAATTAATAAAAATAAAGATAATAAGGCTCCTAGTTTGTAATGTACCAGAAGGACAGGTCACAAGCCGTAGCTCAGTTGGTAGAGCACTCGCTGGCAAACTGTGAGGTTGATGGTTGGAGCCTGCGTCCAGCCAGTGTGTGTTATTGGCAGACGAGAGTGTTGTTGGTGGACGGTGCAGTCTAGCAATCTGTGGTAACTATTCACTGAAGTCCCTGATCATCAAGGCACCCACCCTAGCCCAGCTCTTGAGCAGGGAGTGCATGGTAGTAAAATACCCATCAAGAACTGCATCAAGGACAGGTGTTGAAGGAGTGGATATAAATACAGTTACCATGAATGCAATACTGGCTCTTACTGAATAATGATTATCTAATAAAAATAATTTGTGTCTTTAAGGTTCTACCCCCGATGGAAGGAGTACGAGCGTTGGCAGGCGAGGCTCCTAGACTACTATGTACCAGAGGGTCAAGTCTTGGAGGAGTGGGCGGAACTGATTTGTCTGGCGTCACAACCGGGTGCCGCGCTGGAACAACTGCACATCTTTGTTCTAGCACACATACTCCGACGACCCATCATCGTCTACGGGGTCAAGTGTGTTAAGAGCTTCCGCGGGGAGGACCTCGGATATGCCAGATTTGAAGGTATGTACTTGATGGAGGTCTAGGAAGGAAACTAAAAAAAAAACAAAAAAAACATGAATGAGCAAATAAATACGCGTATACCCCATAGCTGGGGGTGGCCGACTCGAGACAGAGCCCAAACAGAGACAAAACAACACAACACAAACTTAAATTTTTTTTTTTTTTTTTTATATTCTTCTATCTATTACCTAACGCCGTGATCCCCGAAGGGGTGGCCACGAACGAACCGCCCCCATGCACCTTTGTCCCCAGTCAGTCGACTCCCCTCCCCCCAACCAGCACCGCCTTCGTTCATGTACTTCCTCACTCCATCCTTCCACCTCTCATTCGGTCTACCTCTCCACCTCGCTCTCGTACACCCTCTTAGTCATTCTCTCGCTTTCCATACGTTCCATATGGCCGAACCATCTCAAGTTGTTCCTTTTCACACTTTCCAGCACATCTACCTCCACACCACACCTCCTTCTTACTTCCTCATTAGTCTGTCTATCCCTCCATGTAACTCCGCACGCACTTCTTAACCCTCTCACCACGGAAGTGCTCTTGAACGCCCATAAAAAAGCATATACTGTAACAGGTACCCGGAAGGGCTCTTGAACGCCCAGTGGTTGAAAGCCTGTGAGCTTCGTGTGCGAGGCGTCGGTCCGACGCATGTAAACAACAGCCGGCTGGACCGACGCCCCGCATCTCCGGCCACAAGAAGGAGAGCGTCGCTTGTTCGTGTGTGCCTGTATGTTGTTGCTAGTATCGAAAAGTAGTGTAAAGTGGCTGTTTTGGCCATAAAGTTATCTCCAATGAAATCATCATCACAACTCAACCAGTTGACTTAGAGAGCTCTACTTAATGCCATTCTACAGGTAAATAACACAGCTACGCTTGGGGATGCGCGGGAATGCGGGAAGCAGTCTGATTAACAAATATACGGTAGCTTAGCCTAGACGTTTTTCGGCCAAAACACCCGGGTTTCGAGGAATATATATATAATACATAGCCGGGGCTGGAGGGTTAAGTAATTCATTTCCACTGCTCTCACTCTTGGTCTGAGTCTCTCAACCATCGTCCATGCTTCGCTTCCGTAAGTCAGTGTCGGAATTACCACACTGTCATGCAAGGACTTCTTCACTTCCATACTGACCACCCTATTTCTTGTTACTGCTTTCAGCGTTCCTACAACCCTCTTCCCCTGTTGTACCCTCTCCCGCACTTCTTCATCCATAGTCCCATCTTTACTCAACACACTGCCCAGATATTCCATTTACATTAAATGTTATATTACTAATCCCCATGATTCTATTTTAGTTGTTTATCTTCCCCGTATGTGGGATTTGCGTTTATCTTGTGTCGTCCCAGTTTTGGTTTGTTTATTTTGCAAGTTTTACATTATAATATACTATACTGTAATTCTAATTAATGTGGTCATTGTTGTAGGTTGTTGTTGTTGTTGTTGTTGTTGTTGTTGTTGTTGTTGTTGTTGTTGTTGTTGTTGTTGTTGTTGTTGTTCCCTAAGCTGCCTGGCCGAACAGCCCCGAGTCCCTAAGGAAGGCCACGTGGGGGGCTTTCCCACAGAGCTCTCAAAGAGTGTAAATTGTGTTGTTGGCGTAAGTGGTTGTGTGAAATGCAGTCTTCTATGATGTGTTTAATGGTATGGGGTGCTGTGTTACAACCCGGGCAGGTGTCGACGACGGAGTCATCCAGTCTCTTCTGATAGCTCAGAAGAGCTGGATGGTGTCCGCATCTCAGCCTGGCCAGGTGGACTCTTTCCTCGCGAGGAAGGGAGGATTCAGAAGGATGGATTTCGGGAGATCGTGCTTGCAGCTGCGTGTTGTCTATGAGTGAGTGGATGGAACGGCGAGTGATATGAGTAGGGATGTGCTTCCGGAAGTAGGTTTGGGGTGGGCAGGGAGGGAGAGAAGACAGTATTTGTGTGTGATAGCGTGTGCTGGGTGTTGTTTTGATATTTCTTGGTGTCTGTGGGTGTGTTGCCATGTAGTGTAGTGGGTGGTGTTGATTCGTGGAGGCTGCTGCCAGGAATTGAGTGCCTCTCATGTCTAGATGATCTTTGACTTTGAGGACTTTGGTTTCTTGATGTAGGTGATCTGTGGGTGTAGTAGCTGTGCATCCTGTGATGATTTTCAGGGCTTTATTTTGAATAGTCTGTAAGATCTTATGATGTGTTTCAGCTAGGTTAGAAGCCCAGGCCGGGCTTGCATATTCCATAACTAATCTTATGTATTGTTTGTAGACTGTGTTGGTGGTTTCTTTATTGTGTCTAAATTGTGTGTGGACAAGTCTGGGTGTCAGTTTCTTTTTCGCGTTTGTGGTGTGCTGTTTGAATGTCATTTGGGTGTCATATGTTACTCCTAGGATTTTGTGTGTGTGTGTGTGTGTTGTTTATGTTGAGTCCCGGGACGTAATCGTGCTCTCTTGTCCAGCTTGTGAGGAGGGTTGCAGTGGATTTAGCTGGGGCTAAATTGAGTCTGTTTGTAGTGCACCATTCATGTAATGTGTCGAGATAGTCTTGAAGGAGTCTTGTTGCTGTGTCTGGGTTTTGGTGCGTGCTTGTGAGTGTTATGTCGTCTGCGTAGGAGGCTATGGTTATTTGGGGTGAATTTGGTGTATTTATATCATGCATGTACAGATTGAAGAGTGCGGGCGACAGGACGGATCCTTGCGGGACTCCGTTTGGGAAATTTCTAATGCTAGATGACTGACCGGCAAAAGATACGTGTGCACATCTGCCTGCTAAGAAGTTGGCCAGCCATCTTTTTGTGTTGTTGTGCATGTTTGTGTTGTAGATTTTGTTTGTTAGGTTGTGGCGGGGGATGGCATCGAAGGCTTTACTAATGTCGAGTGTGGCAAGTACTGATCTGTGTGGTGGTCTAGCTGAGTTGATGCTGTCAAAAGCTCTTTGTGTAAGGTCTTTAAGAAGAGTGTTTGTGGAGTGCAATGGCCTGAAGCCGTGTTGTGTTGGAGAAAGGGGTAAGTCAGGTGTCATCAGTTGTAGTAAAAGGCACTCTATGATTTTGGAGGGGGTGCAAAGGAGTGTGATAGGGATGGTGTGAGGAGGGTAGCATGGGGTCTTTGTTAGGTTTGGGGAATGTGATGATGATACCATGCTTCCAGATGTCTGGTATTGTGTTGTGTGAGTAGCTGTAGTTTGATATGTTAGTGAGTGCTTGTATGCCTTGTGGTCCCAGGTGTTTGAGGTGAATGTTGCTTATGTTGTCTAGGCCACAGGCGGGTGAGAGCTTGAGATTGTTGATGATATGCTTTGTCTGGTTGTTGGTGAAGGGTGTATAGTCAGGGTCTGTGGGGAAATGTCTTTTTCGTCGGATGACACGTCGGTCGTCTTTGTCGGGTTTTAGGTGACTGACATGAGAGAAGTGATTGATGAGAGTGTTTGCTTGTTGTTTACATGAAGGAGTAGAGTCTGTTGTTGTGATTGCAGCATGTGATTGTGTTGTGTTGCTGTTGGAAAGTGTGATGCTGTTTAGTGTTTTGTAGAGTTTTTTGGGGTTTGTTTTGTGATCGAGTGTTTGTAGGAAGTTATTCTAATTTAGTGTTTGTTGTTCTTATATTTTGTTGTTAATCTGGATGTTGGAGTGCTTGAATTTGTTGATTGATGTCTTGTGTGTGGGGTGCTGGGGAGTGTTTCAGTGTGTCGCGTTGTATGATGAGGTTTTGAATTTCTGGTGAGCAGTTGGGGTTGTGTTTTTTTATGTTGCCTCTTGGAATGTGTTTCGTGTCGGCGTTTTGGATAGTCGTGTTGAATGTGTGTACAGCATTGTTGATGTTAGTGATGGGTGTACTGTTTAAGGTTTCAAAGTGTTGTTCTGTCTCATTTGTGAAAGCTTCCCAGTTAGCTCTTTTATAGTTAGTGTAAGTGTGTCTGTGGCTAGCTGGGGTGAGCCTTGTTTTGAATGGTGATAATGATCGGGAGGTGGTCTGAGCCTAAGGTTCTGACCACCCTCCAGGATGTTGTGGGGGCGAGTTCAGGGGAGCAAAAGGTGATATCAGGAGATGATGGGGTGTAGAGGGCTTGGTGGGGAGTATGGGTATGCTGATGAATGTTATTGAGGATATATAGGTTGTCTGTTTGGTGTTGTAGGACCAGCCCTCTGTCTGTGTTGGGGTTGTTGTAGGTGTCTATCTTCCCGTTCTGTGGGTTATATCACTATAGTGATTTATATATGTTTCCACATAGTGATTTTGATTAGTTCTTTTACCTTTATATTGTCTTTGTCCCAGTTTTGGTTTGTATATTTTGCAAGTTTTACAATTTAATATGCAGTAGTGATTTTGATTAGTTTTTTGGTCTTTATATTGTGTCGTCCCTGTTTTGGTTTGTTTATTTTGCAAGTTTTACATTATAATTACTGTATGTATTATTGTAGGTGTGTATCTGCCCCTACTATGGGAGCCATCATTCTGTTGGAATTCACCCATCGCCCTGGGCTACACTCGTGGCCACTTCTCAGCGCTGGTCCCTGTGGAACCTGATACACCTGAAAACCTGGGAGCTGGTCAGTCCTACATTCTTGTATACTTGAAATATTTAGAGAGTAATATTGATTGAAAAAGAAAAGAAAAATAGGAAAAGTGGGGATTGGGCCAGAGTAAATAGATAGATAGAATATTGATTGTACAGGAAAGCCAGTATCATACAAGCACTTTTTATATCAACTTTATCAACAACTCTGATCTATACTCTGTTAAATTTCATCTGACGGTAAATTGAATCGCTTAGCAGCTAATTTCTCGATACTTAATGTAAAAATATGAAACCACTATGTCTCTGCAGCATATTAAGACCAAGTTTATATAAATAGCACCATATTTCACTACAAAATCTTCAAAATAACTGAGAGATCACGATGGGAACTTTGCAATTTACCGTTAGTTGAAAAGAAAACGAGTATAGTAGTTTTGCCTGACTATTTTATGATATATCTGTCATGGAATAAATCCATATTTATAACTGTGTTGGTGGTGTAATGGTTTAGGTGCTTATGTTCTGGGTGTGGTGTCCCGAGTTCGAATCCAGGGAGGACCATATGCTTTTATTAGTTTATTCAAGTACATTGGGGTTTGTAATTGATGATTAATGTTAAGAACGGGGTGTTACTTATCCATAATACTCTTACCTTCAAAAAAATTGGTGCAAGATATTCCTTTTGATAATGTGATAATGTCAATTTGCAGGTGCCATCCTTGATGCAGGAGAGTCTCAGGTGGTGTTCCTGCCTCTGATGACTCACGATGCCAAGCTGCTCCCGGTACACTTCCTAACCCAGACTGAGGTAACTTGCAAAAAAAAAAAAATGGGGGGGGGGGTTGATGTGGCAGAGTATATACATATACATTACACACCACTTCGGTGGTGCAGTCAGCCTCTGTAGCAGTTACGGTGATTTCTTGTTACTGCCTTATTGTAGCACGGTTAAGGCTGGTGTGGTGCGATTTTGCCAGGTGCAAGTGCTTCAGGGGGACTTTATTGAGTTTTGCTGAGACACTGTTAGCGCTATACCAACATCAGCCACAGTGATAACATGATGGGGCCTTGTTGTGGCAAGACTTTGTTGTACTGTGCTGCAGTAAAGACTGTAGCCACCGTGTTATGATCGCTGTGCACTGTGTGCAGTACTGTGATTGTACCATGGAAGCCACATTCACTGTGGACGGTTGCGATCTTTAAACCAGTATGTATGTCAAACAAAAGCAGAGTCCATTATTTTAGTCTTTTTTATTGTATATGTAAAGATTGAATTATGGTTTATGGTTCAAATTATGTCTTTGGAAGTGATAAAATGGCCAACACAATGCTATTTCATGTTAATTTTCTTGTATTCCTTCTCACATTCATTCAAATTTTCAAACAGAATTGCTCCGGTTTGGCACCCTGATACATTGTTTTGTTAGTTATTACCCATGTGTCCCACAAGAGCAAGGATTGACAATCATGCAGTTTGACACTAAATGTATTAATCCAACCTCCCTTTACATTTAGTGGAGAAGAAATAAATTGTAAGCTTGTGCATATTTCTTTAACTGTCTTGATAGCGTAATGCATAAGTGCGCGGAATTTCGATGTGAGTATCCTAGGTTCGAGTCCTTGGAGTGCCACATGTATTTGTTGATTTCATTAATTGAGTTTAGAGGTGAAGTTGGTTGGTGGAAAAAACATAATAATGTATAGTGGGCACAACAGGTGACCGGACCTCCCACCTTTATCTACCTTATATTGGCTCAGAACAGTGCTAGGTACTGTACACAAATATTTAGGAGTTTTAATTGAAATCTTCATTGATACAGCTATTGATATAAGTCTGACAATTTTTGTGAGCACACATAATTGGCTGAATGTAAGTGCTTCTTCCATTGGTAGAGTGTAAACATATCTTACATTTGGAATCCCATTATGCCATCAGACAGTACACTAGGACCATATGGCTGGGAAAGTGTAGATAGCAGAGAAGGGGTGTTGTAGAAAGAGGAAGCTGTTGGAATGGCTTTGTTGTGTGTGTTTATTAGTCTGTATACATTGTCGAGGTGCCCCCCGACTGGGTGCGAGCATGTGAGACACGCTAAGACCTACTACCACACCCACTAAATAGTCCGCCTTGGCTGGGACCGAACCCAGGTCAAGCAGATTCACACGTGAGCGTGATCTCCACTCGACCGCCGCGGCTCTGCCATCCATCTTGTCATAACATTTTGGTTGGCAAATATTATATTTTATTCTGGCTAATGCTAAACAATTTTATCATACCAAAGAAAAGCCTCCTAACTGTCTTGATAGCGTAAGGCATAAGTGCGCGGAATTTAGATGTGAGTATCCTAGGTTCGAGTCCTTGGAGTGCCACATGTATTTGTTGATTTCATTAATTAAGTTTAGAGGTGAAGTTGGTTGGTGGAAAAAACATAATAATTGTCAAATGAATTAAATACCAATAGTGAAATTGTTGTCCAGGTTGGTTGTGAGGAGTCCCTGCTGCGTCAGTGGTTGGAGGTTTGTGTTAGTGAGAGCGGTGTATTGGTGGCTCAGCAGCACCTTACCAAGAAACCCCTCGCTGTGGCCCAGATGACCGAGGAATGGCTCAACCACTACAGAAGACTGGCGTAAGTACGGTACATGTCAAACACGATCACTCTTTGTTATACTTTTTTTATATTTTCTCATTTCAGTTCCCATGTTGTACGGTCGCGCTAATAAGTCATGTCCCAGCTGTCATTACGTTTGGCTCGCTCTGTGCTGTATTAATGTCTGTCAGATGTTGGATAGGGTGGATAAGTTTAGGAACATGTTGGTATATCTCACTCGAAAAGAATAAATCATGTGTAAATATTGCCGATACCAATTATTGATCCAAATGTAATTGGTGCTGAGACATCACTTATTAGCGCGACTGTGCTTTTCAAACTTTTCTGCATTTTTCCATATGCAGGGGAAGGGGGTGGAGGTACTTGTTACTGGCAGCTTTGCCTTTTGTCCCCTTTTTACACACATAGATAAATCATTAGATATTATTCCTGTTCCCAGTCTGAGTTTTAAATTCATTGGGAGATTAAAGTATAGAGAAAGTATATATTTGTTTTTGTCTGTGATAGAGGAGACATAATGTAAGACTGCCTATAGGTAGCATGGAGAAAATTTATATGTGTTTTTCTATGTGAAAGGAGACAAAATACAAGACTGCCTATAGCTAGGGGTTGAAATATTTGTGTCGACAAGGCGGGTGGTATCTGCTTTCTGTAAAGGGGGATATATACTCTTAGATTGTTCTGAAGAACAGTTTATTATTGTAATAACAATGGATAAGAGAAAGATATGTAACATTGTGGTGAGAGATTGGAGTGAATTAGCAAAAGTAGGAGTTAAAGAGACAAAATGCTTTGACTCTATCCTTTCAAGAAAAGCTGTGTGTGTAGAATCTCCCCACACATGTAGAAGTAATGGTATGGTAGATATTACTCCTGGGGATAAGGGATTAGAATATGCCCCTCGTGTCGTATGCCCCCTTGGGTCGGTGGGCTTGCGACCCCCACCCGTGAAAAATACTTGAGCAACAAAAAACGAACGAACAGCCTCGGATGCGGACGGACCCTGTGTTGATGAACCCCGACCGACTATGGGAAGGCGGTGCTGGTTGGGAGGAGGGGCGTCGACTGACTGGCGACAGAGGTGCATGGGGGCGGTTCGTTCGTGGCCATCCCTTCGGGGATCACGGCGTCAGGCAATAGATAGATAGAGAGTAATGTACACCCTATGTGGTGGATTGTGTTCTTTTATTTCCTAAATTTTATTTTAGTAAGCGTTGTTTCCACATAGCGATTCTGATAAGTTATTTTGCCTTTATATTGTCTTTGTCCATGTTTTGGTTTGTTTGGTTTGCAAGTTTTACATTTTAATTTTAATAGTTAGTGATTATTTGCAGACAAATGGAGTGTGCACCATACCACCGCCCCCTCACCAACCAGGGCTACTCTAGCGATGGGGACTCAGAGGAGGAGTGAAGCGGGGAGTACTATAAGGAGGAGGAGGAGTACTGTGGCCTTCAGACTCCAGTGGTTTGGTCAGTTACACCTACCACCCTCAACCAAGTTAGTCCACTCACACACTCTAGAAACATACTCCCACTCTTTATATCTATCTACTCAACACACTTTTATACACACACACTCTACAAACATACCCACACTCTTTATATCTATCTACTCAACACACACTCCCATTCTTTCTAACACACTTTTGTACACTCACACACTCTACAAACATACTCACACTCTTTATATCTATCTACTCAACACACACTCCCACTCTTTGAAATTGGTACTACGAAAACAAAACTGATGGAATAACGTCGGAGCCAACTGCAACTTTTTTGTGTGTTGAGTTGCCTAGGTTTGGTTGAGTTGCTTGCCACTGACTTTACAGAACACAACAACAACAACAAAGCAAAACACCCCAGGTTCTAAAGTCTCTCCGAACTTAAGCCTCGGTCGCACAAGTACATTGGCAGTGAAGCTCCTCGGAATCTCGGTATCGGGATATATTCAGAGTAAAAGATACAGTGGAAAATAGTGTGTTCTAAGGCAAAGTTTCACACATGATTATCGCAACTCATAATCTTCAATACAGCACAGGTCTCCCTCGATATACGATTAGGTTACGCTCCTGGAAACCTAATCTTTATAGAAAAATCATATTGTAAGCCCTAAAATTACTGGGGTAAATGGGGATGCGTTCTGGAACCAGTCAAAACCCAAACCCAAACACCTAAAAAACTATAATAATATCGTAAATTGTGGCATCGGATAGTGAGGGAGACCTGTACTGTAGTCATATGAAATACAGTATGAATAGTAAAAAAACAATAAAATAATATGTTAAATTGTAGCGAATACCATTCTCGGATATGATTCACTGCTAAAACTACAGTACTCTTGTGACACCGGCTAAGCCCGTTCAAACAGCCGACGATCTGTATACTTCATTAA
This sequence comes from Paralithodes platypus, assembly GCA_032716605.1. Taxonomy (NCBI): domain Eukaryota; kingdom Metazoa; phylum Arthropoda; class Malacostraca; order Decapoda; family Lithodidae; genus Paralithodes; species Paralithodes platypus. Next base: position 45,066,514 of record CM064527.1, on the reverse strand, counting down.
TACCACAGCCAGGGGATTTTACTCAACTTAGGAAGGACCTATAGGAGTGAAAGTTTTGAAAAATTTGTAAATTAGCCCTCCAGCTCTAACAGATCCTTCCTGTGTTCAATTAAATCTGCTGAAGGTAGTCAGAATGAAACAAATTTGAGTGACCCGGTTGAAAGGTTAAAGACGCTACTGATGTTGAATGGTATAGGTAGCGCCAGCGAACTTGACAATTATCTCGATCCCTCACCTCTTCATAACTCAAAAGGACCTTTGAGCAAGCTGGCTGTACATTTCCACACCCTTTTCCCGGTGGACTCTTCCCAAATGATAGAAATGTCAACCCGATTGCTTTCATTCATATTGAGTTATGAGAAGTTATAGGGTCCAGATTATTGTCAAGTTTGTTGGCGCTACCTATAGTACAGTGATGAACATATTTGTGAAGTCTTATGTGTGTTTACCCTAATGGTTTGGGTACCCATTTTCCGTTTTCACGACATCAATATATAACCCTTTCTTGATGATGACATACAGTACTTTTGGTCTTACTCCGGTTACCACTAGACAATTTTCTTTAGCATATAATCAACCTCGAGGATTCTAAGGGGTAAATACTATCTCATTAAACCATCGTAAGGGGAGTTGGTTCACTTTTTGGGCGATTTTTGCATGTATTCGTTATTTTTCTAGTTTCCTCCCTAGACCTCCATCAAATTTAAAAACAACATCCATTAGATCCCTCTTCTAGATTAATTTGTACATTTTTCAGTAGAAAAATTTCCCGGCCTAAGGCTGGTTCTTCCAACATAACAGGCTCACTATCGTTCGCCAGGGAAAAAATCGACACCTAAGTAGCACGAAAGGTCTAAATATTGACGAAGAAATGGGGCTAAAGGTCTTAAAATCGACTAACTAATGGGGCAAACATCTTAAAATCTGAAAAATAATGGGGCTAAACATAAGGGAGAAAGTGGTCCAGAAAACCGGCCCATCCCCCCCTTAACCCTTGTCTAGCGGGGTGTTTTGGGCTTATTTGGGCATATTCAGGCCCTCCTGCATGATAAATCAAGCATCTGCATGAAAAAAACAAATATTTAGCAAAAAACTAGGCACTAAAAGCTTCAAAATGAGACCAGAACGAGCTACGTAGCACTCGTGGTTCTCTTGCAGTGGTGCCACGAACATGGAAGTTTAGCATATATCGGTATATTTTTCCCAGCTATGCTCACTACTGGCTACACTGCCGGCCTCTCGAGAACACAGGGAACATGAGTTAATGGGCGGCGGTAAGCCCTGGGAGTCTGCTGTCTGGCCCGCTGCGCTCCCGGCCATTTGCACTCGATTTTAACCCTTTAAAAGCCTTAATAATGCTCCTAACTTGCTGCAAATTGGTGCATGACTTAAGTCGAGCGCCGCCAATAAGGGGTTAAATATCATAAACGTGTAAACAATTTTAAAGAATACTACTGTAGGTAGAAAAGGTATCGCGCTGAAGGAGTTATGCCAGATTTTGATCTTAACGAGGCATTATATTGTGTTTGTAATCACTAAAGCTGGTATCACACGAGCGCTTTTTCACTCAACATTTATCCTCAACACTGGTCTGGCAGCTTAGGAGGTAACCAGATAATATTTTGCTGTTACCTAAATTCATCTACCATCAGTCTAGTTTCCAATACCAGTGCAAAATACTCCAGAAATGTTGCCAGAAAAATGTTGATCATCGAATGTTGACTATAAAAGCTCTCTTGTGATACCGGCTTAATACGAAAGAGATGACTGATAAAATAGCACTTGGGATGTAAGAGCAATGTGGGTACTCTGGACTATAGGAGGGATAGCAAACTGTATACCCATTTACTTTACACTGAAAACTAAAACTGTTAAGGGGGGTCACCGGCTTTTTTTGTTTTTCTCTCCTTTTCTCTTTCCCTGGCTTGTATCCATTCGGCCCCATTTAGCCAACTGTTTTAAGACGTTTATCCCCATCCAGGTGTAATCCATTACAAACCCCAATGTACTTGAATATACTAATGAAAGCACATGGTCCTCCCGGGATTCCAACTCGGGACACCACACCCAGAACATAAGCACCAAAACCATTATACCACCAACACAGTTAAAGGTTGAGTACATATATTGGGTAGAATTTAGAGTTCGGGCGTACCACTCGCCTTGTTTACAATATCGGAGATCGTCTTTACTCTTTTTTTTTTTTTTTTTTTTTTTTTTTTTTTTTTTTTTTTTTTGGGCGAGACGCCGTAATTCCCGAGAACGGGTGGCCATTTAGATTAGGCGTCCGTCACGAATTGCTAGGTCAAGTTGCCCTTTTAATTCTAATGTAAAACTTTCAAAATAATCTCCCATAAATCCTTCTTCAGCTGTATGAAATTGTCTAATGGTAACCAGAATAAACGGTCAAAATGCCTCATAATCTTCAAAAGGTTAAGGGAGCCCACCTTGCTTTTTCTCTCTTTCTCTCCCTCTCGCTTTGGCTTATATCCATTCGGCCCCATTCAGCCTGCTGTTTTAAGACGTTTACCCCCATCCAGGTGTCAATATTTTCCTGGTGAGCGGTAGCGAGCCAGCATATATATATTTTTGTTTTGAGAGCAAGCTAAATTTGTACATTATTCAATAGAATAATGTCTCCAGCGAAATCGGATTTCTCCATAATATGCTGGCTCGCTATCGCTCGCCAGGAAAAAATCGACACCTGGATGGGGATAAACTTCTTAAAACAGTTGGCTGAATGGGGTCGAATGGATACAAGCCAGGGAAAGAGAGAAAAGGAGAGAAAGATAAAAAAAAAACGGTGACCCCCTTAACCCCTTTTGTACCGTTGACACCCTTTTAATTTTATTCTGGCTCTTACTAATGGATTTTATTCAGTATAGGAAGGATCTCTAGCAATTATTAGGCTTCAAACTATACCCAATGAACCCTTTTAACGACCACAGATCCTTCCTAAGCTGCTTAAAGTCCCCGTTCTTAACATCAATCATCAATTACAAACCCTAATGTACTTGAATAAACTAATGAAAGCATATGGTCCTCCCGGGATTCAAACTCGGGACACCACACCCAGAACATAAGCACCTAAACCATTACACCGCCAACAGACGTCGCTGGTACAGAGAGGGTTAACTCAGCATATTGTAGTACTATTTTTATTATTATTATTATTATTTTGGTTGTGATTATTTAGTGGTTCTTACTAAATAGTACCGTTTTATGGCGTAGGATAATGTAGAGAATTTGATAACATTGCATTTACTTTATATTTTCTAGCACAAAAGATCTCGTTGGTTATTTTAAACTGGACATTGGAATACACTCTGGAGGCTTGTGTAAAAGTCAGCTACTTATACTACATTTAACCCTTAGAGTACCGGTGACGTCCTTTTCTTTATACTGTTACAACTATTAGACCATTATATTCAGATTAGGAAGGACCTCTAGTAATAATAAGGCTTCAAACAATCTCAACTAACCCGGGCATTTCCGCACCCTCCTCAGCTCCCTGCCATGGAGTGGCTTCGGTCACCCAGGCTTTATTGTGGTAGGAAGAGAGGGTTCTGTGGGGGCTCTCGGTTATGGCCTTGGCCTTGCTCGGGGCCTTGGGGCTGTTCGGCCAGGCAGCCTGGGGAACAGCAACAACAACAACAAACCCTTTCAACTACTGCAGATCCTTCCTAAGCTGCATAATATCGTCTAAATAAAGCTAGAATAAAAGATAACACATGTCGCTGGTACTCAAAGGGTTAATACCTGTCAAGAACCGTCAACTCTCTCAGCTCGGCATTCTATAATCTCCAAGGAAATTATTTCTCAAACTATACGACCAATTGAAAATCTCAGTCTGAAAATTGACATTGGGTTTCATATGGATGGCTAAATTTGTTGTCTCACTACCGATACATACTGTACATACATACATACAAGTTTAAAGACCGCTTCATTCGTTGTCTCACTACCGATACATACTGTACATACTGTACATATAAGTTAAAAGACTGCTTCATCCACATAGTTTGGTTTCAGTCCCTTTACATGCCCCATTATGCCATCACAGTGGCTGATGTTGGTATAGCGCTAACAGTGTCTCAGTAAGACTCAACAAAGTCTTCCTGAAGTACTTGCACCTGGCGAATCCGCACCACACCAGCCTTAACCGTGCTACAATAAGGCAGAAACAAAAAATCACCGTAACTGTTACAGAGGCTGACTGCACCACCGAAGTGGCGGACAGTGGTGTCGCTGCATCCCTTCCCTTCAGTATTCCAGGATGCTGTTTCACTTTACAGTATATTTATAAAATTAGACGATTTTACTCGGCTTAGTAAGGTCCTCTATGAATCAGAAGGGTAAACTCTATCCCATTAACCCACCGACTTCCGAAACTCTTGATGATGCTGTATTTACCACCATGCACTCCTTGCTCAAGAGCTGGGCTAGGGTGGGTGCCTTGATGATCAGGGACATCAGTAAACAGTTGCCACATATTGCTAGACCGCACCGACGCCCAGTTAATAGTTGCCACAGATTGTTAGACCGCACCGTTCACCAACAACACTGTTTTCTGCCAATAACACACACTGGCTGGACTCAGACTCCAACCATCAACCTCACAGTTTGCAAGCCAGTGCTCTACCAACCGCGCTACTGCCTGTGGCTTAAGCTGAATACAAATATCTTATGATAGCCAGAATAAGGTGAGAAATGCAGCCTCGTATATGGAGAGTGTAAAATATATCCTTTTAATGGGCAATTTTCTTGTCTACGTTGATAGTACAGTGCCCCGACAGATAACCACAATGTCCAAAGTTACCTGGAAGTGGTAAGGTGATGCTGGAGCCAAGGGATCCCTAATAATTGCTGTGTTAAGATAAAATATAATATAATTTAAAATGTAAAACTTGCAAACTAAACAAACCAAATCTGGGACAAATTACGTCATCATTATCATCATTGGTTGCTTAATGTTGGTTTATGTAATCACATTCTCTAAGAGCTGTTTTGTCACCATTGAAAAACAATAGTACACTATATGCAAGAAAAAAAAGTGTGGATTCGTAAAGGAGCATTATATTCTGGGACAGCACTGCAACTCTCTTGCCTCACATATCCAATGTTAAACCCTGCTTATGACTTTAATATTTAATTCAATCTAAAACATTCACTGTCTGGCCAACATTATCTACGCAATTATAATGTAAAACTTGCAAAATAAACAAACCAAAACTTATACGAACACAGTAAAAAGACAAAACAACTAATCAATATCGCTATGTGGAAACAACGCTTAAGTAAAATAATAATTTATAAATAAAAGAACACAATCCACCACATAGGGTGTACATTACTACATGAGCAAGTTAATCTGTTTCCCAAGCAAACTAATCGCACATATAACAACGCACCATCGTCACGTTCAAGGAATTAGTCAATTTGGGAAGTCGGGGACGTTCTGGTAAATTGCATATTGCATATTGCAGATTAACTTTGTTTTGGGTAGATCTTATAACATGTTGAGTTGACCAATCTACAGTTGATGATTCTTGACAAAATGTGGCTTAACCCATGGGATCCGGGGGGCCTCATATGAATTTTGGTAAAATCAACTTTATAATTCAGTAGCTACTGATTGAGACCACCTAGAGCAGTCAATGTTTTTGCAAATTGTAGAACTTTATGTTGTCTGTAGAATGCCGTAGAAATGACGTCGCTACAACGCGTGGTTGCCGAGTTCCGATGATTATAGCGGCGATTTTTATTTGACCATTTTGCCTCATATGAGGCCTCCCGGATCCCAAGGGTTAAGCATATGTTTTGTTCCTTCCGTCCAATTTGCTTGTGGGCCTCCAGATCATGTCAAACTCAGTATATTCAGTCATTTACTCATAATTTAAAAAGCTCATTTTGTACGACCAGGGTCCGGATACTTAAAATACAGGTACTTGTGATGTTGAGTCTCTTTAAGGGGAGATGGTTCACTTTTGGGGCATTTTTTGCATGTATTCATTATTTTTCTAGTTTCCTCCCTAGACCTCCATCAAATTAAAAAAAAACATCCATTAGATCCCCCTTCTAGATTAATTTGTACATTTTTCGGTAGAAAAATTTCCCGGCCAAAGGCCGGTTCTTCCAACATTACAGGCTCACTATCGTTCGCCAGGGAAAAAAATTGACACCTAAATAGCACGAAAGGTCTAAATATTGACGAAGAATAGGGCGAAAGGTCTTAAAATCGACTAACTAATGGGGCAAACATCTTAACATCTGAAAACTACTGGGGCTAAACATGAGGGAGAAAGTGGTCCAGAAAACCGGCCCATCTCCCCTTAAGACGATCATGTTGTGACATTCAATTATCGTGCCAGGAATACAAGGCCAATCTCACACCATTTTGTAACTTTAAAACCGGTGTCACACGAGCACTTTTCCCCTCAACATTTATGCTCAACACTGGTCTGGCAGCTTATGAGGTCAACATTTGAAATATTTTGGTTACTCAAATTCATCTATCATCAGTCTAGTTTCCAATACCAGTACAAAATATTCCAAAAATGTTGCCAGAAAAATTTTGATTATCGAATGTTGACTAAAAATGCTCTCGTGTGATACCGGCTTAAGTGTGCCGAGCTTTGAATATCCTGGCCCTGTATTCTCAACTCCTCAACTCCAACCAGCATGACACTTTAACCCTTTCAAGCTCCAAAACGCAAGTCTGTTTTGTGTTCTGGCTATTATTAGACGATTTTATTCAGAACAGGAAGGGTATACGGAATTATAATGTAAAACTTGCAAAATAAACAAACCAAAACGTATACAAACACAGTAAAAAGACAAAACAACTAATCAAAATCGCTATGTGCATTAACCCTTCCTACCCGGCCTGTCTTACCTAAGGACGGTCGCCCGTACCCGGGCGAAATGGCTGAAAAACGTCTAGGCCTAGGCTACCGTATTTATGTTTTTTTCACTGCTAGAACTTTCCCACTCATCTATAATCGTAGTGCGGTTTTCAATCTGTATTTTGGCGTTGAGTAGAGCTCTGAAAGTCAACTGGTTCAGTTGTGATGACGATTTCAGTGGAGCAAATATTGCAGAGATGTTGCCAATATGGGGGCTTTTCAGACACTAATTTCGTCTGACGTCAGAACAATAACATTGAAGAGTCTTCTCCTTCTTGTTTTCGGAGGTGCGGTGACGCAACGCTTGGGTTTGTTGACATACGTCGTACGCACGGCGTTCAGACCAAGCTTAATTAGGCTATTAAGCTGCCGTCTTAGGTAAGGACGGCCGGGTAGCGGCCCTTCTGCCGAGCTGTCATTAGGTAAGGCAGACCAGGTAGGAAGGGTTAAGTAAAATTAATCATTTATAAATAAAAGAACACAATCTACCACATAGGGTGTACATTACTACATGAGCAAGTTAATCTGTTTCCCAAGCAAACTAATCGCACACATAACAACGCACTATCGTCACGTTCAATTCAGAGGGTTATTTTAGATAGACCTTACACAAATAATTCCCACAGATTCTTCGTAAACTGTGCACAATAGTCTAATGATAGCCAGAATAAACGGTCAGAATGCATCATAATCTCGAAAGGGTTAAGTTTGGAAGACCGGCAGTGTAGGGACTTCTGTTAACCTTTCAGTAGACTGATGCAGCCTTTATTATTATTCTTATTACTGTACTAGACAATTTGTAATAAGTTCATATTATCACCAACCCACCAGTTGAGTACCAGCGACGTGTGTTATATTATATTCTAGCTATGTTTAGACGATATTATGCAGCTTAGGAAGGATCTGTGGTAGCTAAAAGGGTTGGTTGAGATAGTTTGAAGCCATATTATTGCCTAAGGTCCTCCCTAAGCTGCATAAAATTGTCCAATAGCTGCCAGAATATGATAAAAAGGACGTCCCTGGTACTCAATGGGTTAACTTACAAATAAACCTAATTAATGAAATCAATGAAACTAATGAATACATATGGTACTCCAAGGATTCGAACCTAGGATACTCGCACCGAAATTCCGCGCACTATAGGGATCATGGGAATCAAAGGGTTAATTGAGATATTTTTACTCCTATGATTGCTTGGTGTCTTTCCTGCACTTTATAAAATAGTCCAGTGTTAGCAAGAATAAAATTAATAAGACTCTTGTGTTACTCAAAGGTTTTAGAAATAACTAGTTGTTTTGACTTGATGAGAGTTGATTGTTGTAAGTCCGTACAAATTGAGTTATAAATTTCCATTACTGCCGTGGCATCGATGTGACAGCCAAGTGTCTGTATATATATATATATGTGTACTTCAAAATGTTAATTTAATTTGTTTCTTTAATATTCTCCATTTTCTGAATGTTTCTTTATTTATTTGTCATTCTCTAAGAAAGAAGTATAGAAGTATTGTCAAATCCAAAATAGATTACAATACAGAATGATAATGATATGTACGAAGTACAATAAATGTACAATATACAGTATGCCACTGAGTACTGTATAGGAGTATTTTGCATTTATGGTGCAAAATACAAAAATATTAGGGAACTGATAATTAGTTATGTAATGACCATTGACATTTTCCTTGAAGCAACTGATTTCCTATTGTGATGTATAACAAGTATGACTGGTACAACCTTTCAATATTTACATTACAATATACTGTACCTGGACTGCACATTTTAGATTGATAATATGTAAGTTTTCAAGGTAGGAAACATATTATTTATTGAGAGAACATTACAGCTGAAAATACCTGTGATCTGATATAGTTTTAACCCCTTCCGTACGGGCGTCGTCTTTCTAATATTAGTCTAGATATATTTAGACGATTTTGTGCAGCTTGAGAAGGATCTGCGGTAGTGGTAAGAGTTAAGTGAGATAGTTTGATGCCTGTTCATTGCTGGAGGCCCTTTTTAAACTGAATGGAATTGTCTAATAGCCAGAATAAAGTGAAAAGGACAGAAGGGGTTAAAGACAGTCACTACATCCATTATTTTGTTGAAAAACTTTTGTATATAATCTAATTAATCAATTTCACTCCCAACACCAAACACCTCCCAATGAAATTAATGAAAGCTTATGCTCCTCCCGGGATTCGAACCTGGGATACCACATACAGATCTTAAACACTCTAACCATTACACCACCAAGACAGTTAAAAGGTTAAGTACATGACTATGATTATATATCCATTTATCGAATACTGGATATCAATCTAATTATGTAATCGGACCCAACTGCACACTGACTAGCGTAATGTTTAAGTGAAAAAATACTGTGGGTTTCTTGCATTTCTATCATGCACATTTCCAAAAGTTTGTATGATAGTCTGTGAAGTTAATGTGAGGCTAATGATATAGGCATTAACATGTAATACAGGTAACGCTCATCAAGACAGGCATGGCTCGTACCCACCTACAGATATTATAATGTAAAACTTGCAAAATAGACAAACCAAAACTGGGACAACACAGTATAAAGACAAAAGAACTTATGAAAATCGCTATGTGGAAACAACACTTAAGCAAAATAAAAGAACACAATCCACCACATCACTAAATGAGCAAGTTTCCTATAATGGCTAATATTATAATGAAACCCCCGATCAGAATGTTTAATTTACTTTTTATATGGAACTTTTTAGGTAGTGAAGTACGTATTGATGTCAGTGGGTCTTAACCCTATTAGGTGCAGGGTGGGCCAATTTAGAGCCTCCCAGTTTTACTCCATTAGCTTGGAGATTTTAAGACGTTTCATCTCATTAGTTTGGCGATTATATGATAGTTCAACCCAATAAGGTGTCGATGTTTCCTGGGCGAGCGATAGCGAGCCTTCAATTTGGGAGAAACCGGCCTTTGGCCGGGACATTTTTCTACCGAAAAATTTACACATTTAGCTTGAAGGGGGTCTGGGGTACGATATTTTTTTAGTTTGAAGGGGGTCTGGAGAGGCGTTTTTTAAAGTCTAAGGGGTAAACTAAAAACACATTGTTCGAAAATGTCTAAAACAATTAAAACACTCCATTATTAAACAAAATACCAAAATAACCCCCGAGACATTGCACCAGATAGTGTTAAAGCTGAAAGAGCTACAAGTAGGATATTAATATTTTAAAAGAAACCGTATATCCTCAAAGCTATACAATTCAAAACTTTGAAATTAATGCAGTAACTAACAGTGCATCCACGAGGCAAAATGAGTCAAAAGTAGGATATGTATGCAGTATAAAACAGTTGCCTTTAAACCGGTATGAATCGAAAGTTGGGTATTAACCCCTTGAGGATTATGATGCATTCTAACAGTTTATTCTGGCTATCATGAGACAATTTTATACTGCTTAGGATGGATGTGTGGAAGTTATAAGGGTAAAGACGGTCTCAATCAACCCTCTGACTGCCATAATCCCTTCTTAATCTGAAAAAATTATCTAGGAATAGCCAAAAATAAGGAGAGTATTGCGTCATAACATCCTGAGAGGGTTAATAGTAAAAAAACTATCCTTGAAGCTAAAATTATTAAATAGTAGGAACCAGATATAGTACACGAGACCAATATTACGTAGCTTGGCTCAGTGATATTAGAAAAAATCTTTGTATGGGCCAAGATGTCCAGGAACAGCTTATCTCAAACTGATGGATTAAACATAAAAGATTAAAAAAAAAAAAAATGTACAGTACTGTATATCGCTCCTTAACCCTTCCTACCCGGGCTGCCTTACAAAAGGACAGTGTGGGGTACCCCGGTGATCTGGCCAAAAACGTCTAGGCCTAGGCTACTGTATCTTTGTTATTTTAACTGCTAGAAATTTCCCACGCATCCCTAAACGTAGTGCGGTTTCCAATCTGTAGACTGGCGTTGAGTAGAGCTCTCTAAGTCAACTGGTTCAGTTGTGATGACGATTTCCGAGGAGCGAATATTCTGCGATGTTGACATTATCAGAGCTTTTCAGACACTAATTTCGTCATATCATACAACAACAACATTGATCCGAAGTCTCCTTCTTGTTTTCGGAGGTGCGGTAACGCAATGACCGGCTTTGTTTACATGCGTCGGACGCACGGCGTTCAGACCAAGCTTAATAGGCTTTCAAGCTTACAGCCTGTTAAAAGGACACCCGGGTACCGGCCCATCTGCCGCGGTGTCCTTATAAAAGGACACCCGGGCTGGAAGGGTTAAGGGGGCCCACCTATTTTTTTTTCTCTCTCTCTCCCTCTCTCCTGGGTTGTATCCATTTGGCCAAATTCAGCCTACTGTTTTAAGACGTTTACTCCCATCAAGGTGTCGATTTTTTCATGACGAGCGGTAGCGAGACAGCTTAGTTCTTAATACTTTTGACAGCAGGCTAAATTTGTAAATTTTTCGACAGAAAAATTTCTCCGGCAAAGCCGGATTTCTCCATACAATGCTGGCTCGCTATAGCTTGCCAGGAAGAAATCAACACCTGAATGGGGATAAATGTTTCAAAACAGTAGGCTGAATGGGGCTGAATGGATACAAGCCAGAGAGAGAAAAGGAGAGAATACAAAATAAAGGTGACCCCCCTTAAATGCAATGCCGCATAACCTAGAACTGTAAGTGAAGGTAAACTGTCGTAGGTTCAGTTGTAGCTTCTTGGACGTGTGTAGGAGTTATTGGTCACTATACTTCATTCATTGTCACTTGGCAGCAAATCATCACCTCGTTAGGCTCACTATTTAGGATTGGTTGGCAGTGATATTTTGAGTGTCTCCTGAAACTATCTATTATTTATTTGCTCAGGACCAATCCCCATTTTTTCTATTTTATTCTATCGGCAGTGATATTTTGAGTGTCTCTTGAAACTATCTATCTATCTATTTGCTCGGCCCATTCCCCATTTTTTTTTTTTTTTTATTCTATCTCTTGAAACTGAATTATGAAAAACTCATATTAAATAACACTACTGTATTGTATTTAGGTAATATCTTTATCACAAGCACCATTTTTTTTTTTTTTTACAAAGAAATGCACTAGTGCTTGCAGATAGATTAATATCAGAGAACTAAATTATAAGTTATCAAAGGCGGGAAAAGCAGAAGGTTTGGATGGTATTGCTGTGGAGTGTATAAAGAAGGGTGGAGATGTGATAATAGATTGGTTGGTGAGACTTTAATGTGTGCTTTGCTGTGTCAATGGTACCAATAGACTGGAAGAGTGCATGTATTGTGCCGTTGTACAAGGGGAAGGGAGATCGGCAGGAGTGTTCAAGTTATAGAGGTATTAGTTTATTGTCAGTGGTTGGAAAGCTGTATGGCAGGGTGTTGATAGAGAGGATAATAAAGTGTACGGAAGTTGCAATAGGAGAAGAACAGTGCTGTTTTAGGAGGGGAAGAGGGTGCGTGGATCAGATGTTTGCAGTAAGACAGTTATGCGAGAAGTATTTAGAGAAGCATAAGGAGATATTTTGGGCTTTTATGGACTTGGAAAAAGCGTATGATCGTGTGGACCGTGAAGCAATGTGGAAGGTGTTAAGGATTTATGAAATAGGAGGAAATTTGTTAGAAGCAGTTAAGAGTTTTTATGAAGGGAGCAGAGCATGTGTGAGAGTAGGAAATGGTGAGTTGAGTGAATGGTTTGAGGTAAAGGTAGGTTTGCGACAGGGTTGTGTAATGTCACCATGGCTGTTTAATATGTTTATGGATGGTGTGGTGAGGGAGGTGAAAAGGAGAACTATGGGAAGAGGATTGGGTTTAGTAGGAAAGAATGGTAGAGATTGGGAGTTGAATCAGTTGCTGTTCGCTGATGACACAGCATTGGTGGCGGATTCTGATGAGAAACTGCAGCGGGTAGTCAAAGAGTTTGGTGTGGTTTGTGGAAGGAGGAAACTGAAGGTGAACGTCAATAAAAGTAAAGTAATGGTGTGTAATAGGGGAGAGCATAGGGTGAATCTAGATGTGAGGCTGGATGGGGAAATATTGGAACAAGTAGAGTGTTTTAAATATCTAGGAGGAACGATAAGCAGGAGTGGAGGTATGGAAGTGGAGGTAAAACAGAGAGTGTGTGAAGGAAGGAAGGTTTTCGGAGCAATGGGAAGTATGTGGAAGACGAGAAATCTCGGAGTGAAAGTAAAAAGTGCACTGTATCAAGGAATTGTTGTGCCAACAGTGATGTATGGGGCTGAGACATGGGCTCTGAAGAAAAAGGAGAAAAGAGGGCTGGATGTGATGGAGATGAGCTGCTTGAGGAGTATGTGTGGAGTTACTCGTAGAGACAGATTGAGGAATGAAGAGATACGTAGGAGAGTGGGGCAGCAGGAACATTTGTCAGCCAGAGTGGACAGAAGGGTGCTGAGCTGGTATGGTCATGTTGAACGAATGGGAGATGAAAGGCTTACAAAGAGAATATGTGAGTCAGGTACAAGGGGAGATAGAAGGGCAGGAAGACCCCCATTGAGATGGAGAGACTGTGTAAGAAAGGCTTTGGATGATAGAGGAATGACTATAGATCAGGCAGGGGAAGTGGTGGTGGACAGGAGTGAATGGAGAATGCTTGTGAATAGTTGAGTGAACACGTGGTCATTTGGAGTAAGGGGTCGGGCGCAAGTTGGACTAGATAATAGTCCATCAGGCGCCTGGCCCGGGGAGACGATTAATATGAAGGGTGTGCCTGGAAGTGTGGTGGGAGGGCTTGTGGCTTTGGCTCCGCTGCATGTCTGCCTGCCGAGATCGGAACCTCTCCGGGTGGACAGGGGCCGGGGGAGTGCTGGAGCGACCTTGGTAACCCTGGTCTCTGGGTCTTCTCCTGGGTGACCTGGATTTTTTTTTTTTTTTTTTTCTATGTGATTGAGGGAGGCAAAAGGCATAACTGCCTATAGCGAGTGCCTCCCCCATAGTTGAAAGAGTGACAGGGCCAAAATCAAGGGACGTTCGAGCCAAAATGCCTGGACACACGGAGTTTGAAGCAATTTAAGTCATAGGAAGAGGGAAAGACTGATTCTGGGAGAGAGTTCCAGAGCTCAGATGTTGAGTAGAAGAAAGTTTGAGAGTAACGTTTCACTCTTGGGTTGGAGAGTTGCACAGAGTAGGGGTGGGATTGAGTTGCAAGACGGGTACCACGTGCCCTACGTAAAGGAGGTGGTATGCACTGGGATAGCTCTGAGGAACACTGATTATTATAGTAGCGATAGAATAGCGAGAGAGATGCAACATTGCGGCGGAGAGAGAGAGATTGCAGAGAGTTGGTGAGTGGACGGGAGTTAATGATACGAAAGGCCTTCCTTTCAACTTTGTCTAGGAGAGCGGTGTGAGAGGAACCTCCCCACACATGTGAACAATACTCAATACAAGGGCGCACTATGCCCCTGTACAGAGCAAGAAGCTGTGCAGGGGAAAAGAACCCCCTAAGGCGGTTGAGCACACCCAGCTTCTGTGTGTGTGAGTTTGTGTTTTTTATCTGTGTTTATTTTTTGTTTTATGTTGTTTTTGTGTTTTCCCTGTTCTTGCTCTGTCTTGAGTCGGCTACCCCCAAAATGGGGATTGGGCCTGAGCATATAGATAGATAGATAGATAGATCAAAGACAGCAAGAGTACAAAAAGTAAAACAAAAATGCACAGAATATTTATACTTGTTCTTGTTGGGATTAAAGGGCACCTCAAGCGACCGACCATTACATATTATAATGTAAAACTTGTAAAATAAACAAACTAAAACTGGGACGATACAAGATAAATGCAAACGAACTGATCAAAATTGCTATATTGAACCAATCGGGAACAACTGATGAGCTGCCAAGTTGTTTTGAAGAGAGTGTAGTTTGTGCCCTTGGGTTGTACAGTATAGGTTGGGTAGCACACCTCATATTTCATCATCATTCTCAGCTTCTCCATGGTTACAGTACAAACCAACAACACAGTGTACGGAAATCACACCAACTGGCGGGGGGGGAGGGCTGTCAAACCAATAGCCAAACGTCGCCCCATCACTTTACCTTGCTAACGGGTATGGCTGGGGATTGTTTTAACTAATACCCACTGGTCTTAGTTCATAAACGTGAGGTTGATGAGTGGGGATGTCGCCCTCATACATATATACGCATTATAAATATACCTGTAATGGAACTTAAATTTGTGGACTAACAAAATCAGAAGTAGGAATAACCTCGTACCTGTTAGTAGGATAATATGATGGGGGATAAATCTAGTGGTTGTGCAAGCTTTGAAAGTCCCCCCCTTGGCCATTGTTATCACACTTTCCTTTGTTTTGAGAGACTGTGGCCCATTTTTTTTTTTTTTTTTATTCAAACATAATTTTAGGAGTACAAAAATAAATTTCATATTACTGTATGTATGTAGAGTATATCATTTGTGATGGAATTTGTGTTGTAGTAAGTCATCTGAAGATAACGGATTGAAAAAAAATTATCTATCTATCTATTGCCTGACGCCGTGATCCCCGAAGGGGTGGCCACGAACGAACCACCCCCATGCATCTCTGTCCCCAGTCAGTCGACGCCCCTCCTCCCAACCAGCACCGCCTTCATCCATATACTTTCTCACTCCATCCTTCCACCTCTCTTTCGGTTTACCTCTTCCTCTCTGTCCTTCCACCTCGTTCTCGTACACCTTAGCCATTCTCTCGCTTCCCATACGTTCCATATGGCCGAACCATCTCAAGGTGTTCCTTTTCACACTTTCCAGCACATCTACCTCCACACCACACCTCCTTCTTACTTCCTCATTTGTCTGTCTATCCCCCCATGTAACTCCGCACGCACTTCTCAAGTAACTCATTTCCACCCCTCTCACTCTTGGTGATAAGTAAGTGTATTAACCCCTTCCGTACTGGCGATGTTTTTTCACTTTTATTCTAGCTTTATTTAAACGATTTTGTGCAGTTGAAGAAGGATATGTGGTAGTAAAAAGGGTTAATTAAGATAGTTCGAAGCCTCGTATTTGTTGGAGGCTCTTTTGAAACTGAATAAAAATAGTCTAATAGTAGCCAGAATACTGTTACAAGACATCTCCGGCACAGAAGGGGTTAAGGTAAAAACTGTAGCAAGGTGGTGCTGGAGCCTGGGACTCCCACTTAACTGCTGTGTTGAGGTTTGCCTTCTGCCACCAAGGTTCACATGTACAATCGCGCTAATAAGTGATGTCTCGGCACCAAGTATGTTTTGATCAATAATTGGTATCAGCAATATGTAAGCTTCATTTCTGCATATCGAGTGAAATATAAAAACATGTTCCTACACTTACCCACCCTATTCAACATCTAACAAACATTAATACAGCACAGAGCAAGCCAAACGTAATGACAGCTGAGACATGACTTATTAGCGCGACCGTACATGCATATATGTTTTGCATGCAGATTTCTTAGCCTTTTAAAACAAACTTTTGTTGTGGATTTTGAACAGAACCTCTTCTAACATGTGTTCCTCATTTGGTTAACTTTGCAGGTAGCTTCTTGCCTTGGAAATTGATGTGAGGATTACCTTTAAGTCTGGGATTGTACGGAAATTGGCAAAGAGGTAATAAACAGTAAGCAAGTAATACAATGCCTTGGACTAAATTACTGTATTTTAATGTGATGATAGCAGCTAAGTTGGATGTGCTGTTGGAATATCATGTTCTCATATTGTGCATATAATTCTTAAGCCCAGTTTCTTTCTCACCCATACATCTCAAAGTTGTGATGATAATGAAAATCGAATGTTATAATATATACAGCTTTATTCATTGTATACATATAGGATCACAATTGTATAAATGTATTAATAATAATATATAAAAACTGATGTTTTCTACAGATTCTACTGTCATAGTGTCAGTTCCAGCAGATTCAACAGTGCTCACATTATGTTCAATATTGCTCTCAACAGTATTTTTTGTTTCCATCACTGTTTATAATGCTGGTATCACACGAGCGCTTTTTCCCTCAACATTTATCCTTAACACTGGTCTGGCAGCTTATGAAGTAAACAGTTAAAATATTTCTGCTACCTAAATTCATCTACCATCAGTCTAGTTTCCGATACCAGTACAAAATACTGTATTCCAGAAATGTTGATCATCGAATGTTGACTATAAAAGCTCTTGTGTGATACCGGCTTAATAGGTATGAGAAATGATATGTTGTCAGGCTGAACTTGTAGCCAATGATGGTAATAAAGGAAAATGTGGTAACCTCTCCAGGGGTGTTCAGTAAGGCTTTAAGGGGGGGGGGGGGGGGGGGGGTGTCACCGTTTTGTTTTCATCTTTCTCTACTTTTCTCTCTCTTGTATCCATTCAGCCAACTGTTTTAAGATGTTTATCCCCATCCAGGTGTCAAATTCTTCCTGGCGAGCGAAAGCGAGCCAGTTTTGTATGGAGAAATCCGGCTTTACCGGAGAAATTTATAAATTTAGCTTGCTGTCAAAACAAAAATATATATATATGCTGGCTCGCTACCGCTCGCCAGAAAAATATTGACACCTGGATGGGGGTTAACGTCTTAAAACAGTAGGCTGAATGGGGCCGAATGGATACAAGCCAAAGAGAGAGGGAGAGAAAGAGATAAAAAGCGAGGTGGGCTCCCTTAATGTTCTATACAAACACAATGTCTGTCTTCCTGAACACTCTCTCGGCTGGTGTTCTGTGATTTCAGTGCATGTCATAGCTGTCTCAACTATGGGATAGGCTGGACAATTGGTACGGGAGGGTCCAGTTACCATGTGTAATTGCCGACTTGCGAGTTTCGTTCTATAAGGAAGTTGGAGTTGCAGACATCAATATTTAGCAGAATAACCAGCTATAATACAGTTTTAGTAATGTTATAAATACATAAAACCAAATTGAACATACTATTTATCCATCAAAAACCTACATAATTACTGTATTTGTGTTTTATATCGATGTTTACAGGACGAACTTCCTTATAGCCTGAAACTCGCAAGTGGTCAATTGATGAATGTCATACCATGAAAAATCAGTCACGTTTTGGATTAATAAATTTAGTATCAAAATGTAGGATATGTTAGTCATGAGCGCCAATAAGCATACACCAATATCTATGTAGCCTACATGTACAGTTGGTCAAAGTTCCAGCTGACCCACCCTCGCTCTGGGGCTGGCAATACTGATGTAGTGGTGCAGGGATACCACTTGCCATTAATGTGTTACCTGTGTCTGTCCTGTATATTACTGTAAATTAGACTATGTAATGTTCACGTTGTGAAGACTAAATGCTCCTTCATTAAGCAGCCACCAATAAAACAGAACTATGTATTCTTATAATATCGAGTGAAGTATGTTGTGGCAGCCAGCAGGTTTTATATGTGTTGCCAATCAGTGGATATAAATAATATTTAAGCAAATCTACAAACTTTGGGTGAATGTTCGGGATCGTACATAGCGATGTATGCATTTGTATTTGAGATAGGCTTACTTTTCCTTGTTTTTAGGCCTAGTCTAAATCAGATCTACCAATCCCAATCTTTGTAAGACACACCTTCCTTCACCAGTATCTGCGAGCCCCAGAGCGAAGGTGGGTCAGCTGGAACTTTGACCAACTGTGCAGTGGACTCTCGCATCTAACGCATTTTGATCTAACGAATTTGCATCAAACGACCCTTTTGGAGCTCTACCCGATCTCAATCTAACGAACCAAAATCCATATCTAACGGCAATTATTCTGGGTGCCCGGTATCTAATTTCCAAATTTCCGGCCGATCCCTAAAATTTCCCGCCAAATAGGCCGACTAAGCTACGTGGCGTCCCTCCCTATCACTGTCGTCAGTCCAGTCCGCGCCGCGCCATAGGCCTACATTACTCAACCCACTCTAAAGTGCTTGTCTCGCCCCAACCTTTTGTTGTGTTACGCCTTTTATAATGTCGACCCAATCCTCAGGTACTGGAGAGGGGAGTGGTGAGAATGGAAACATGCATGAAAGAAAGACAAAAGTACCAGTGAAGAGGGTTACGCGTGTTGGGAAAAAAAAATGAATAAATAGCCTATACGGCAGAGAATAAAGCGAAAGTGATTGAACTAATTAAAAAAAGGCCTCAAGAACTGTGAGATAGTGAAAATAACTGGGTTTCCCGAGGGGACAGTGCGTAACTTCAAGAGACGGGCGGCGGAGGCAAGAGCAGAGAGGGAGGTGGTGGTGGAGGTGAGGAGGTGCGCGGCGCATCCCAGTAACCTAGCCTCCCTGCCTCGGATATCTTCGACATCGTCTAACCTACACACCTCATTATTCACTCACAGGTTGGTTTATTATTAATTCTTCTTATAATTACTATATTTAATAGTGGCCCCTCCATCATTGACGATGTTGCCTATTAGTATAATAGTCTCCATTCAACACCCACGTTGGCCGTTTGAATCAGCCGCCGCGGGGAAGAAACAAGAGTCATCTTCATAAGTGCAACGCTACTTCTCTTATGGTGTCGTCATAGATTGGGTACCCACTACGAAAAAACTTCCGTAAAAAATAAGAGAAGAAAAAAGGAAAACTTTAATACTTAAATATTGTTATAAACAAGCTTCCCACATTCGGTGTATTTCTTGCGTTGTGGCTTCTTGCCGCTTCTCGCCAAGCGCATCATTCTCCCTTCTCTTCCCCGCGGGCAACCTGTCAACACGTGTGCCCCGAGCTCTGCTTCATTCGACGTTCGCTCGCTCTAGTGAGTCTTTACTCATTTGTATATATCCGAGTTGTAGTGAACAAGGTTTAGATTAGCTAGCACGGGGTGTGTTATGGTTTGCCCGCAGGAAATGTTAAATTAGGGTACATTTCAGGCGCTAACATGTTGTGTTTAAGACCGACGCCACTTGGGTGTTTACTCGTGTCTCTTATTTTGTGCCTTAGTTTTTTGCTTTTCCTTAGTTAGGAGGCTTTTTATCTTCACGAGCTGTTCTACAGTCCAGTGTTTTTGGCCTAGGGGCCTTGTCTTTTTTCTTTGTGCAGACGCGCCAGTGCAAGGATTGTCACACGTGGTGTGGGATCTTCTGGCGTTCGAGCCTGCTTAGAGGCCCCGTGAGGGGGCTTCACCTGCTTTGTGCTGCTCGAGGTTGTCTTCAGAGTAAGTTTTATCCTGCGTGAAGATTCTTTGCCTCATGTTAAAGCCTCTAGGGACTCTTGTTTTGTTAGGGGTGTATGTTTTTTATCTGTATGTGATATATTCTGTGCCCCCTTTTCTTGTGCTCCCCGTGCGTTAGTGTTGCCCACTTTTAGGGAGCTCAAGGAGACGTCCTTGTTGCAGGGGTGTATTTTGTTTAGAGGAAGGTTTTCTCTCAGGCTGGTGCCCGTGGCCGAGTGTTGTCCTTGTTTTAGACCCGCCGGTCCTTTTGTCTGCTGCCTGAGGTCTGTGGCCGCCGTGCCGGCGTGTGGTTTGGTCCTCTTATCTTTTCCCCCCTGTTATTGTTGTGTATGTGGTAGTGTGCCACTACCTATCCTGACGCCGGTCCTGCATGTCCGGCGGAAGGATACGTATCTTTGATACAGTTTCGGCGAGCCTGTTAGCCTACGAGTTAACCCCGTCATGCGGCAGCTCAGTGAATAAACTTACCGGCGGCTGCTAGCGATTGTATGTAATTGCACGCAGTTAACCGCCGAGTGGTTTGTCTTTCGAATCTATGATCCATGTCACAGGTTGGCAACCCGATATGGAGCCCCTCCTTATGATTGAAAAGGGCGTGAGGAGGGAGACTTTAAAATCTCTTAGGGATCAGAACAGGGATTGAGGCTGTGGCTTACCCTTTTTCTGGCTCCGGGAGTATAGGATGTTAACACCTCTCAGGTTATCCTTATGAGCATTGATTCCTGGAAATTTTCTATTTCCAGATTACTTCTACAGTCCGGCCAGCGACGGACGAGTCGTTCCCGCCGGAGAGGGGAGATTCTGTTATCATGCCTCTGTTTTCCATTTGTTCGACACCGACGTGCCTCCTAGTACCTGTTGCAGCACACAGGCTATGTATACGGTGTGTAAGGTGTTTAGACAGATCCTCCTTCTTATGGTCATCTCGCAAATGCCCAGTTTGTTCGGACTTATTTGAGGAATGGCTAGCAAGCCAGGATGTGTCCTGTCTATTAACACTCATTGAGATAAAGAACAAATTTGCAGTTTACGCTTCTAGGGTAGCAGACGTAGCGTTATGCTGCGATAATGCTGAATTGTTAAGAATAGTTAAACTATATTCTTTTGAAAACGCCCCAGTTTCTCAGACACAGAACCCCCCAGTAACATGCATGAACCTGGCCTCTCCCCATTCGTCTACAACCTCCATACAGAGCTCCCCTCCCCACTACAAGAGGAGTCGCCGGAATGTCTATCTCCATCCCAACCATTACCACCTGCAGGACTTGGTCGGAGGACTTCCAGCATGGAGTTCCTGCCTGACAACATACGAAAACTATCTAGCCCTCGGCGCAGGGAGGGGGTAACTTTAGACAACCTTCACTCTAGCTCGCAAGTGTGTCAAACGGAGCAGCAGCCGGTAGCATCGACGTCCGCCGCGGCGACGCCGGTGGTTTTCCCCGGTCTCATCGCGGCGGACGCCGAGTGCTCGCAGTCTGCGATGAGGGTTAGAAAGTCAGTTACGGTTAGGCTCCAGGGTTCTAAACTTGTGTTGGAGAACAGTGACTTTCCGGGCCAGGAGTTGTCGTCAACGCCGGAGGCCCCGAGTTCTAATAGCAATGACAGTGTTCATCCTCAGGCTAAGGTGATACAGGCAGGTATACCTCCATTCTCTACCACACTAGAGGCGGTCACGGCAAAAAGTCTGACGCTGAATTAAACCAAGTTACAAAGAGGCAGCCCGTCGGGCCACCCAATAGGAACACAGTACCAAACGGCACAGTTCTTCAACCTCCTAAGGTACCTGATATCCCGTCGGGATTCTCCGACACATAGTTCAGACTTAACATCTCAACCTAGTGGTAGTAAGATTCTAGACACAAGTTCGAAGGTACAAGTAGAGGAAGAACAGACAAAGGGAAACCGGCCAAAGCCTCTTAAACGACCGAAACCTCTATGTGTTGGGTCCAAATAATTGGATGATTTACTGCATAGGGTCCTGCAACGTGCCATAAGACGCCAAGTAGCCCCTCCGCCGGCAACGGGACCTCCGCCGGGTCTACCTGTAACTACTCTCTCTAAAGATAAAGGGGGGGTGCCTAGTAACTCTGTTGCCACACCTGGGTCATGGCCAGAACAAGTGTCCATCCACCCTTTGTCTCCGGCCAAAATTAATGTTATAACAGAAACTGATGTTTCCTGGCTTCCGCCGTCCTCTAACGTAGCTTTCCCCGCCACTGATAGGCCGGGACAAGGCTTAACGATGGACGGTCAGTTGCATTCCCGACAAGGGAATGAATCATGGTTGGCAATGTTTAGGAGTTCTTTTCAATCAAATAAGCTCTTATCTGGCACTTCGGTGTCTTCCGGGAGTAGGAAGGACACTGGTTCTGGCTCACTGTCTCAGGACCAAGGAAAAGATGATGAATGAGTTCTGGTCAACAGCCTCCATCTCAGTTTTCGCTCAAAGCTCATTGACAGCCGGCGGCGTGTCCGCCGGTTCTAGACGAACAAACGGCCTCTCACTCGCAAGCTCGACCGCCGCTAGTTCGGGCAGAATTAACCCTCCGGATCCGGGGGCCTTCATATGAGGCGATCGTCGTGTCCGGGGGTATTCCTGAAAAATTGCTATCTTCATAATTCGATATCTACTGATTGAGACCACCTAGAGCAGTCAACTAAATTGCATAGTGTAGAACCAACCTTCGTCTGTAGACTGGCGTTGAGTTGACATCGCTACGACAAGTGGTTGCCGAGATATCATGATGGGAATGGAGGTAATTTCCTGCGTATTTTCGCATGTGTCCGAACGCTTCGCCGAGGCCCTGGCTAGCACGCACTAAGTCACTCGTTGCTTCGGTGGCTTTGGTACCGGTAGACGATATTATGTTTCTATGATGATAATGTCATAGCTATTGTGTCATTTATTTCTTTTACAACCATTATTGAGTTATGTGAAACTTTGTATAACATATTTTCGGCACTTTCACTGTTATTGGATATTATTGTGTCACTTTCACTCTTATTACTCTTCTTGTTATGAATTATTGTCACTCGGTTATTATTGAGTTGTTGTTGTTGTTGTTCCCCAAGCTGCCTGGCCGAACAGCCCCAAGGCCCCGAGCAAGGCCTAGGCCATAACCGTGCGCCCCCACAGAACCCTCCCTGCCGACCACAATAAAGCCTGGGTGACCGAAGCCACTCCATGGTGGGGAGCTGAGGAGGGTGCGGAAATGCCCGGGAAACCAAAGCCCCACCCAGGGCCCTGTGCCCCTCAGCAATTATGAAGAGAAAGTTGAGGGACAAAGGAAAAATGTAACCCTTTGGCTTCCAATCTTGGTAGATTGGGAGGTCAATCCACGGAAGAGACGCCGTCACTTGAGATCTAGAAAATATATAAGTAAAAGGAACAGTCAGAGTAAGCTATGGGTATGGCAGAGATCGCTCAGTTCTCACTCTGATAGAGTCACCACATGACTAGAACCCAATCCTCTCCGCATCAGCTAGGAAAGGCCCTAGAAAGCCGCCTTTGGCGGGGGGATAGCTCCCCTATTTCAACCCCTTTCGGGGTTGAGTTAGTATTACTTGTTATACTGGAAAGAAGTCAAGAAAGTTAGGGAAGGTAGCAAGGGAAACAGTAAGGGTGTGAAAGATAAGAATGGGAGAATGCTTGTCGAAAGATGGAGGGAGTACTTCAGTGAGTTGCTAAATGTAAGGAATGAAGAGCCAGCAAACATTGCTGGATATGGTATGGGAGGGAGAAGAAGAGAAGTAGTGGAGGAGGAGGTGGGGATCAGGAGGTCAGAAGTGTGGGAAGCCATGAAAAGAGTTAAGTTGGGGAAAGCACCAGGAATAGATGGAGTGTGTGGGGAAATGTTGAGGTATGGTGGTGAGATAGTGATAGAATGGGTATGGAAAATGTGCAAACTAGCATGGGAGAAGGGGAGTGCACCCGATGACTGGAAGACTGGCATAATAGTCCCCCTATATAAGGGCAAAGGGGAAAGAGGAGTGTGTGGTAACCACCGAGGAATATGTCTTCTAAGCATAGTAGGGAAGGTATACAGTAGGGTAGTGATTGAGAGAGTGAGAGTGAGAACGGAGAAATGGATAGGCGACGAGCAGGGAGGTTTTAGGAAGGGAAGAGGATGTGTAGATCAGATTTTTACCCTGAATTGTGTTGTGGAGAAGAAACAAAAGGTGTATGTTGCCTTTATGGACTTGGAGAAGGCCTATGACAGATTGGATAGAGAAGGTTTGTGGAAAGTAATTAGAATATACGGAGTAGAGGGCAAGTTGCTGAAAGCAGTGAAGAGCATGTATGAGGGTGCAAAGGCGGCAGTACGTGTGGAGGGTGAGCAGAGCGAGTTCTTTGACCTGAATGTTGGTTTGAAACAGGGGTGTATGATGTCCCCGTGGTTGTTTACTGTATATATGGATGGAGTCATTAAAGAAATATAGATATCAAGAGCAGTG
This sequence comes from Paralithodes platypus, assembly GCA_032716605.1. Taxonomy (NCBI): domain Eukaryota; kingdom Metazoa; phylum Arthropoda; class Malacostraca; order Decapoda; family Lithodidae; genus Paralithodes; species Paralithodes platypus. The sequence continues at coordinate 45,042,015 of CM064527.1, read as the reverse complement.
GATGTTGGTGTATCGCTGAAAAGGGAGGGAATTGAGTGGTAGCTCCCTATACTGCTGTTTGCGGATGATACAGTTCTGATGAGTGATAATGAATGGGAGTTGCAGGGTCTGGTAAATGAGTTTGGAACAGTGTGCGAGAAACGGAATTTGAAGGTAAATGCGGGGAAGAGCAAGGTTATGGTCTTCGAAAGGGGTGAAGTCACAGAGTGTGAGGTGAAGCTGAATGGTCAGGCTATGGAGATCGTCAACTCTTTAAAGTATCTGGGCAGTGTGTTGAGTAAAGATGGGACTATGGATGAAGAAGTGCGGGAGAGGGTACAACAGGGGAAGAGGGTTGTAGGAACGCTAAAAGCAGTAACAAGAAATAGGGTGGTCAGTATGGAAGTGAAGAAGTCCTTGCATGACAGTGTGGTAATCCCGACACTGACTTACGGAAGCGAAGCATGGACGTTGGTTGAGAGACTCAGACCAAGAGTGAGAGCAGTGGAAATGAATTACTTAAGGAGTGCGTGCGGAGTTACATGGAGGGATAGACAGACTAATGAGGAAGTAAGAAGGAGGTGTGGTGTGGAGGTAGATGTGCTGGAAAGTGTGAAAAGGAACAACTTGAGATGGTTCGGCCATATGGAACGTATGGAAAGCGAGAGAATGACTAAGAGGGTGTACGAGAGCGAGGTGGAGGGACAGAGAGGGAGATGTAGACCGAATGAGAGGTGGAAGGATGAAGTGAGGAAGTACATGAACGAAGGCGGTGCTGGTTGGGGGGAGGGGCGTCGACTGACTGGGGACAGAGGTGCATGGGGGCTGTTCGTTCGTGGCCACCCCTTCGGGGATCACGGCGTCAAGCAATAGATAGATAGATAGATCCATTTGTGTGTCACTTTCACTTGCTAGGCTAGGCGAGCGTACGGTACCGCATCTTCATCGTCAAAGTCACTCCCAAGTTCACTCAGTTCACTATATTCACGAGCACCGCATTCACCATCGTCATTATCGTCCTCATCGGTACTAATAAAGCCCAGAAACTCTAATCCATCCGCCACTTCACCCTCATCTTCACTAACCACTTGTTCTTCGTCAAAGTCACTCGCAAGTTCACTCTGTTCACTATATTCACTTGGTTCACTATATTTGCTTAGTTCTTCCAGAGTGTGTGCAACACCATCGGGACTAAGCACTGTTTTGTTGGTCGTTTTAGCCTTGCTTTTGTTAGGCGTACGGTACGCGGTGGCGGGCGGCGATTCGGACAGGGCGATTTTTTTTTTGGATTAGCTCCATCCATGTTGGATGCATGACGAGAACTGATGTTGCATGTTAGTTTGTGCTTGGTGGCGCTGCGGTAGCCCACGCATAAACAAAAATCCGCCCGCGCGATTTAAACCCTTTGATTTTGCCTCATATGAGACCTCCCGGACTCCTAACCAAAATACGTTTTGCCTCATATGAGGCCTCCTGGATTCCATGGGTTAAGTAACCAGTCTCAGGCTCAGAAGGCACCAGGGAGGCTTTGGCTCCCTGTTACCGCGGTGACTAGAGGCTATGGGTACAGGTCAATGCAGGAGTGGTCGATAGAAGTAAACTGGCGCAAAGTTTTTAGGGCAAAAGATGCACTAGGGAAAGTGTTAAGACGTACTAGTTCAGGCAATACCAGACCCTACTAATTTTTAGTACTTCGTGTATAACCCTGGCCAGATGACTCCTCTCCCTACGGACACCCATAGTCAGGCCCCTGATCCAGATGTGTCTATTTGCCCTGTTTGCTCTCAACGTTGTGACATCAATGGTTGCCATTCCATTCAGTATGGTCAAAAGTTTCATAGGTGCAATCCTCATCCGGACCAGAGAGAATTGAATCTGGGTGAGGTGGGACATGGCCCTTGGATGACGTGGGATCAGGAGCTCCAACAATTTTCTATTGATGTTACTTCTAATACCTCGTTGCCAGTTCCCCCGCCGCCAACTGCAGACATGCTTTGCCTTCTTACGCATCAAATCAACCAAGCTACAGACCAACATGGTGAAACACATACAATAGCACTGGATATATCAAAGGCATTTGATAGAGTCTGGCATCAATCCTTATTGTCGAAGATGTCACACTACGGCCTTGCATCATTAGTTCCACTAATTTCTTCTTATCTTCATAACAGAAAAATACGTGTAATGGTAGATGGCCTTTATTCTCAATTTCACTCAATAAATGCTGGTGTTCCCCAGGGATCAGTTTTGGCCCCAATTCTGTTCCTCATTCATATCAATGATCTCATATCTACCACTCATAATCCAATACATTCCTACGCAGATGACTCAACACTCCACAGTTCCTTCACATTTACCAATTCTTTCACCCAACCCGATCTTATAAATTCAAAAATAACACTGCAATTTCTCTGAACCAGGACCTTTCTAGAATTGATGGATGGGGACAAAAGAATCTAGTTTCCTTTAATGCACAGAAAACCAAGTACATTCAATGTTCTAACCGACAGAATCTCACTGACTCCCATATATTTTTTAATGATGTAAATATTCCCACTTCCCCTAGTATTGACATTCTCGGTGTAACATTAACTACTAACTTGAGCTGGACACATTATGTTAGAAGCATTGCTAAGAATGCCTCTAAAAACCTGGGACTCCTGTACAGAGTTCGAGAATTCTTCACTGACGAGCAGTTGGCCGTGATATATAAAAGTCATGTGCGTTCTCAGATGGATTACTGTTCACCTCTGTGGGGTGGAAGTGGAGTGGTTGCATTGAGGCAGTTGGACAAAATTCAAAATAAAGCTATTAGATTAATCAATAACCCTGCAATCACACAGGACCTTCCTACATTATCCATACGAAGAAACGTTGCATCCCTTGCATTATTCTACAGATATTTTCACAGCAATTGTTCCGAGGAACTTGCTTCAATTGTGCCGCCTCTCCACATCTTTCCCCGTAGAACTAGGGCAGCTGAGAGCGCCAATGAATTTACACTTTCTCCTCCACAATGCAGAACTTCTGCTTATCAGAATTCATTTATCCCCAGAGCTACTACTCTTTGGAATTCACTTCCCTCGAATTGCTTTCCACAAACTTACAATCTACAAATGTTTAAATCCAGTTGTTACAAACATTTTATGAATGGAGGATGCCTTTAGGCACATGGACCTTTTTGTTTTATCTGTGTTTTTCCTTCCTCCGTTCATTGTCTCTTTAAAAAACAAAAAAAACAAAAAAAAGTACTGAAATTGACTGGCTTAAGCAAGAACCCGGCGGAGTGCCCAGGGCTATTTTTGATTTTCTCATAGTCCCTCAATTAGTAGCGACGGATTTTCCGGCTCCTTTTCGAATTCCTGACGCCATTGACCTCCAGAGAGAGTTCCTGGTCAGAGACAATGCCCATAGAAAATTTATCGGCTTTCTCCTAACCAGGGCCATTGCCCAACCAGTACCGAATCTTCCTCGTCAGAGGACGGACATAGTCAAAGCTTTTCAACAATACCACCTCCCTTTTCCGGCTCAATCATTGACAGACATAAGAACCGCCCTATTTGAGGCAATCAGGGCGAGACAGCTACTCAGACTCAGTATGGCGCAGGGGTTGCCAAGTAATGCTTATTATAGAGTTCTCTACTCTCCTATATTAACAGCGACTCCAATTAATGAACAAACACCGAGAGATGTTAGGGTGATGATTCAGGCTAACAAAAGTACACCCTAATAATTATCCCTAGGGGTTGCCAAGTAATGCTTATTATAGAGTTCTCTACTCTCCTATATTAACAGCGACTCCAATTAATGAACAAACACCGAGAGATGTTAGGGTGATGATTCAGGCTAACAAAAGTACACCCTAATAATTATCCCTAAGTTCAGAAACCCTGGATGACCGGCGATCGGTGGACGGGTTACCGGGGCCTCACCTAAAGTTATCAGTTCAACCCAACATTTTTGTTCTCAGAAAGCTGCTTCACGTAATCTTGCCTCTCCCTCTAAACCAAGCTGGGCACAGGGGTTCGAGATAGGAGACTATTACCGCGCCTTGGCTGTGCCAAAGTATTTTTCCTTCTGCACATTAGGACTGCGTCTGAGAGTGCATACCGGTCGGGCTGCGGGAGGCTATGCGATGTCCTACCCGGCACCCAGGAATAAGGTGAGCACCCTCCCTGATAACCGGACAAAATAAAGGCGGAACACTAAGGGAAAGGTTTTTCAACTGTCCCCGGCGTATATACACGCCGTGGCTGTTCTAATTAAAAAAACTACTTCATTTAGAGGCAGATACCTCGTTACCATGGGCCAGGTAGGGGTCCGCCGGTGGCCGGCCATCCTCTATGTTTTACCGTTAGTCAGGTAGTAATCAGCAGAAGTCTTGGCTATCCTCGCCTTTTTTACCCCACTAGGGGAATTATTGATCGAGTTTTTTAGGCTAGTAGGTAACGCCTACCTCGCTCGGCGTGCCGGGAGGTAAGTTTCCTACCTAGGCAATTAAGTTTTATCCCATTAGGTAAGGGGCTTTAGTCCCCTTTGTTACTCAACATACAAATACAACCAGATGGTTTTCCTTTTGAAACGGGATTCTTATTGTCTTAGTTTTATATGTTCTCATATTTCACTTGGTTTTCCAATCCACGGTGGGATGTGGACCTCGTAATGTCGAGCTCCATTCATGGGTAAGGCTCCGGCGAGACAGGGAGTCGGCTGGGATGCGGATTTCAGCACCCATTCCCGCATGTGCTCCCGCTACCGGCCTGGTGGAGTTGTGTACATACATAATGTTTCTTCTTCCGACCTTCAGAAGTAGGCGTAGCTCACTCCCAGGATTGTGATTTCCCAGCTGTCTAAGTTTGTCTTAATTAATATCAAAATTTGACCAAGTCGTATTTTTCATGGAAGAGGTTTTAGGACTCCCCCCCCCCCCCCCCCCCCCCCCCTCTCCTTGGAACGGGGGCAAGTAAGATTGTTTATTCCTCTCTTCTCCTTTTGGGGGGTTTTTCAAAATTGTAAGGAGGAGGAGGGGGGACCCCTTAACGGCCGGCGGCTAGTTTTTCCGCCTCAGGGCCGATTCCCATTATTAAATAGCTTCAGTTACCTCCTCACTCAAAATGGCTAATAAGTTACTTCTGGACAGAGGGGAGTGTTGAGTCCACTCATCCATACTAGAGTAGGCATGCTTTGTCTCCCCTGTTGCCATGTAAAGTAAGGACCACTGTAGGCTCACCCTCGGTCTGCCAGGTTGAATAGACTTGACCTAAGCAGCCGTTCCTTCTTTACCACTAAATTCAAGTTCAGGCCTAGGCGGAAACAGATCTCGTCGGGACAGTACAGGCAGAGACTTGACAGCCAAATCACCATCGGCTTAACTCCTTCAGCATAGGGTGGAACCACCTAAGGTTTTCTCTCGATAAGACTTGTGGAGAGGCACCAACTAAAGTTTTCTCTACTATAAGACTTGCGACACCCAGGTCACACAATTCCTGAGCTACGCATGCCTATGCCGTGTCGGCTTACCTAGTTTTCTTTTTTGTTTCAAAGCACTAAGTACTTTTGGTAATTTACCGCAAACAGTTCTATTCAGAAATGTTTAAGTTCATATTATTACACCGAGGGAGCACACTCCACAATTTAGCCGGCGAGTTAGTCCTCAGAATCTGGCATGCTCGAGTTCAACTAGTAATATTCTAAGCTCCCCCGGCGTATTACCTAGCATAGCATTCTGGTCCTCCCATGCTATAGGTTGACTCAGGAGATAAGTTATATATGCCAGATATATGCCAGCTCTTGTTTTTCATCCAGGTCTACGAGCTGTTGTTTTGCCCGTGAAGAGAGAGTTGCCCTCGATCCCTGAAATATTATTGAGTGTTTTTTTTCATATTTCTTTTAGATCTTCGAGTAAGTTGTCATTTTTATACTTGCTCACCGGAACCGATCTCTCTCTCTTCACTAACAGTTGTTTTAATTATTCACGGCTTTAGAGTTTGTACTGAGATAAGTGACTCCCATTCTGGGCGAAGAAAAAGGGGGGAAGGATATGTGTATCCCAGTACACCGAAAGGTATAACCCCCTCCGCCGGAATACACGGGTATCCAAGTACAGTCAGTCCCCCCAATCCGCATCTATATGGGCGGCATTACACGACGTGTATTGTGAATTCGCGCATTAGGAATAACATAACTTATGGAGAAAAATACATATGGACGGCAGCCCGCATTTCCAAACACATTTGATGGTAATTTTTGATCAAAATCAATACTAATTGGACAACCAAGCATATACAATAATAGAAACATGAACAAAAGTCATTCCTTACATTAAAATTAAATGCTATAAGTAGGTGAGAAGAGTGCGGGCTCCGAGGCAGACCCCCCACGATGGGGCGAGTTCAGCTAGGCTGCCCCGGCCCTGTCACTGTCACTGGCCCCGTCCCTGTAAGTATCGCTCCATGACGATCATAGCGGGGTTATTCAGACGTGAGCGGCGATCCAGAGTTGAAGCACCATATAACTTGACAATCTTCTTAAGTTTGAGCCTATTAGCCCACACGGTTCTCACAGATGACTCAGATAAACCCATGGATTTTCCGATCGCAGTAGCGCCTTCACCCTTCTCCTTTCGCTCAATAATATTTAGCTTCATCTAGTGTGTGATCAGTTTATTCTTCCTAGGCATTTTGAAGTTGTTGAAGGGTGTAGGAAGGCGGATGTTACACAATAAATGGGTAAGTCTCAGCGCACGAACACTTAAGGATATCGGGACTGAGAAGGAAGCGTCTCCCACAATGCCCTCGTGACGTCACCGTCTTCCCGGCGCCGAGGGGTGTGCGCGTGGAGTAGGGAGGGGGGTGGCGCGGAATACAAATAACAGCATTTTTACACCACTCTTCGACCGTGATTCGTGTATTGTGGGGTCAATATGTGTTTTAGGAATTTTGAGTACTGTACCTTTTTTACCCCTCGGCGCGGAATAGGGTAAACGCGGACTGAGGATACGTGTATTAGGGGGACTGACTGTACGTCGGGATGTAGCTCCCTCCGCCGGAATACACGGTCAAGCAGGGCAGGCCAGGCGCAGCTTCCGCCGAGGCAGAGCCCAGACATGCTTTACGAGCTAGAAGCTCAAGTGTTTAATTTTTAGGTTAAGTGAATCTATCATTGTTTTAGAATACTTGGTCCTAGATCAATTAAATTAAGAACCAAGCTTTATAAAGCTAGTAAAATTTGTGTTTATGTATGTAAAAGTTTTCTATCTTAAGTTGCAACTAGATAGTTGGGTGAGTGTTCACCTAGAACAGTTTAAAATCTGAAGTTAGTGATAAAAAGTTTTGTATTAGCTGTTATTATCACATTGTACAACAGGTACCTCATGTAAAGGTCCTAAGTATTGAGCAGGACTTCTTCGAAGCAACGCACTGCTCACACTCTTTCAATTTTTGTCATTTTTCTATATTGTATGTAAACAATAAAATTACATATTCTGTTAGACGAATTCTGGACTTTACCTTGCGGTAACGGAGGTTCAGATATTGTTGCAATTGTCCCCCTCCAGTCTTGGGAATTCAGGCAACATCATCAATGATGGAGGGGCCACTATTAAATTATAGGTTTGATTGCCGGAGGGAAGTAAAGAAAACCTAATAGTTAGTAGGGGCCCCGGAATCATTGACGATGAGGGCCCTCCCAACCATCCCCTTCCCATTCGCTGGATATCTGGAGTTTTATCTTGATATATCAGTGAAGGGAG
>CM064527.1:44773224-45034186 GCA_032716605.1 Paralithodes platypus | reverse complement strand
ATCCAGGTCTACGAGCTGTTGTTTGCCCCGTGACGATAGAGAGGTGCACTCGTATCCCTGCACCAAATTATTGAGTGTTTCCTTTTCACTATATCTTTAGTATCTTCGATGTAAGTTGTCATTGTTATACTGACTCAACGGAACCGATCTCTCTCTCTTACACTAACAGTTTGTTTTAATTATTCACCGGCTTTAGAGTTGGTACTGAGATAAGTGACTACCCATTATGCGCCCTGGCGAATTGAAAACCGGGGGAAGGATATGGGCCTTCAAGTACACCGAACGGTATAACCACCCTCCGCCGGAAGACACCGGGTATCCACGTACAGTCACAGTCCCCCCAATAGCATCTAGATGGGCGGCATTACACGACGTGTATTGTGAATTCGCGCTATTAGGGAATAACATAACTTATGGAGAAAAAACCATAATGGACGGCAGCCCGCATTTCCAAAACACATTTGATGGTAATTTTGATCAAAATCAATACTACTGGACAACCAAGCATATACAATAATAGAAACATGAACAAAAGTCATTCCTTACATTTAAAATAAATGCTATAAGTAGGTGAGAAGAGTGCGGGCTCCGATCGGCAGACCCCCCACGACTGGGGCGAGGTTCAGCTAGGCTGCCCCGGCACCTGTCACTGTCACTTGGCCCCGCTCCCTGTAAGTAGCGCTCCAGGACGATCATAGCGTGGTTTATTAAGCACTCGTGAGCGGCGATACAGAGTTGAAGCACCATATAACTTGACAATCTTCTTAAGTTTGGAGCTTCTTAGCCCACACGGTTTTCACAGATGACTCAGATAAACCCCATGGATTTTCCGATCGCAGTAGCGCCTTCACCATCCTTTAGCCCAATTAATATGTAGCTTCATCTAGTGTGTGATCAGTTTATTCTTCCTAGGCATTTTGAAAGTTGTTGAAGGGTGTAGGGAAGGCGGGATGTTACACAATAAATGGGTAAGTCTCAGCCGCACGAACACTGAAGGATATCAGGGCCTGAGAAGGGAAGCGTCTCCCACAATGCCCTCGTTGAAGTCACCGTCTTCCCGGCGCCGAGGGGTGGTGCGCGTGGAGTAGGGAGGGGGGGGTGGCGCGGAATACAAATATCAGCATTTGTACACAACTCTTCGACCGTGATTTCGTGTCTTGTGGGGTCAATATGTGTTTTAGGAATTTTGAGTACTGTACCTTTTTTACCCCTCCGGCGCGGAATAGGTAAAACGCGGACTGAGCATATGTGTATTAGTGGGACTGACTGTACGTCGGGATGTAGCTCCCTACGCCGGAATTACACGGTCAAGCAGGGCAGGCCAGGCGCAGCTTCCGCCGAGGCAGCAGCCCAGACATGCTTTACGAGCTAGAAGCTCAAGTGTTTTTAATTGTTAGGTTTAGTGAATCTATCATTGTTTAGAATACGTGGTCCTAGATCAATGAAATTAAGAACCAAGCTTTTATAAAGCTAGTAAAAATTTGTGTTTATGTATGTAAAAGTTTTCTATCTTAAGTTGCAACTAGATAGTTGGGTGAGCTTGAGTGTTCACCTTAGAACAGTTTAAAAATTTGAAGTAGTTGTGATAAAAAGTTTTGTATTAGGCTGTTATTCTCACATTGTACAACAGGTACCTCATGTAAAGGGCCTAAGTATTGAGCAGGACTTCTTCGAAGTCAACCGCACTGCTCACCACTCTTTCAATTTTTGTCATTTTTCTATATTGTATGTAAACAATAAAATTACATATTCGGTTAGACGACTTCTGGACTTTACCTTGCGGTAACGGCGGTCCAGATATTGTTGCAATTGTCCCCCTCCAGTGGTGGTGTGGGAATTCAGGGCAAACATCATCAATGATGGAGGGGGGCCACTATTAAATTATAGGTGTGAGTGCCGGAGGGAAGTTAAAAGAAAAAACCTAATAGTTAGTAGGGGCCCCGGAATCATTGACGATGAGGGCCCTCCCAACCATCCCCTTCCCATTCGCTGGATATCTGGAGTTTTATCTTGATATATCAGTGAAGGGAGAATGATGCGCTTGGCGAGAAGTGGCAAGAAATCCACCGAATGTGGGAAGCTTGTTTATAACAGTATTTTCCTCTTCTCTTATTTTTTACGAAAGTTTTTTCGTAGTGGGTACCCAATCTATGACGACACCATAAGAGAAGTAGCGTTGCACTTATGAAGATGACTTGTTTCTTCCCCGCGGCAGCTGATTCAAACGGCCAACGTGGGTGTTGAATGGAGACTATTATACTAATAGGCAACATCGTCAATGATTCCGGGGCCCCTACTAAATATTAGGTTTTCTTTACTTCCCTCCTCGCAAGGGAGCGAGCTGTCGCTTCAAACAGTCTACTGCACCAAATCACCACCCATAACGAGGGGCGTCGCGCTCCTTGGTGCCGCTAGAAGAGCGGCGAACACATCTAAAGGTATCTCCGGGAATCAAACCTATAATTACATGATTTGAATATATTTGATGTCACAAAATAGCACTCGGAAGGGCAAAAATAAGTAAAAATGGGGACTCGGTCTAAATTTTGCCACCAATTACCATTTTTCCCATTAGTTCATATCTAACGAATCTGGATCTAACGCGATTTTTTTGGCACCTATTATTCGTTAGATATGAGATCTTACTGTACCTATAAAGCAGAGTTCTGAAGCATCGGAGATACATTATATTGTCTCGTTTAGATTCGGAACAGAATTAAATGGGTGCGTTAGTATTAGTGGTCATAACTGTGCTCATATTTCCTTCGGATATTATTTATGGATACCGCGTTCTAATTGGACCTCCGCGTACCAATTGGCTGGCCCCTCTTAACGTGGAATTTTTGTAGTGTTGTCTGACAGTCCCTTAGATTATGGTAATCATTGCGTGAAGTGCAGCTGCCTGTGCACATTTTTTAAGCGCAGTTTTATCCAGAGTAACGCATAATAGCTAGATGTTTGTAAGTTTTCCTCTGAATTTTTTCTTGGTGAAGTGCAAATGTGGGATGAAGATTTCCATTAATATTATTTTCTTGGCAAGATTCACCTCGAAGTACAGGCATTCCTCACTTAAAGTCTTCTCATTTCAAGTTGTTTCATTATTTAGGGAACCAAATTCACCGATGAGTTATGCTTCATTATTAAGTTGTATATAAATAAGACAAAAATGGTGCATAATCAGAAGACAAAATGACCATAAATAATTGGTTCACTTTGAGTTATTTAATTGAAAGTATTTATTTTGAGGAACTTTTACACTACAGCTTTACGTGAGGAATTACTGTAGTTGTGTCCCTTTGTCACCATTTTTACCCGACTACAAGAAAGTTACTATATGTTTCGTATATGTTATTACAATTCTAGAGAGCTAACCTACATTATAGTAAATCTCCCATGGATTGTTTATCAGAGATTATTGTTATGTATATATAAAGAATACAGAATGCTTCAAGTGGTTTTATTTTACCAACTTCTGTATAAATCATCCTCATGTACGGTCTCGCTAATAAGTCATGTCCCAGCTGCCATTACGTTTGGCTTGCTCTGTGCTGTATTTAATGTCGGTCAAATGTTGAGTAGGGTGGGTAAGTTTAGGAACATGGTTGTATATCTCAATCAAGAAGAAAGCATGTGTAAATATTGCTGATACCAATTATTGATCAAAACCTATAAGGTAGGAGGTGGAGTGAGGGAGCGGGGTTGGGGAAGTGGGTGCAGTGCTGCCAAATCACGACCCAACAGAATAGAATATGTGCGGCAAACTGTACAGTCGCGCTAATAAGTGATGTCCCGGCACCAATTATGTTTTTATCAATAATTGGTATCAGCAATATTTACACATGCTTTCTTCTTGATTGAGATATACAACCATGTTCCTAAACTTACCCACCCTACTCAACATCTGACTGACATTAATACAGCACAGAGCAAGCCAAACGTAATGGCAGCTGGGACATGACTTTTTGGACATTTTTTGTACCCTTGGCAGCTGTTCAAAGATTGGAAAAAAACTTGGAATTACCCTAGGCCTATGAAAGAATGTATATACATTTTGTGCTACTCATTGTCTCGAAAGGCAACTTTTGCCCATTCCATTATCCTATTATTATATTATGTGTTGTTTTTTCTTGTGTTGTCCCTGTTGGGGCTGTCTCGAGTCGGCCACCCCCAATGAAAAAAAAAATGGAGTATGTGCCAGAGTATATAGATGGAAGAGTTAATCTAAAATCATGCTTTCAAAAATGGGCCTATATAGAACAGTAATTCAATGTACTTACAAACTAATAAGATCTTGGGGGAAACTAATAATTCAATGCTAATAAAATTATAATTTACTCTGTAGATATATTCTTGAAATTCAAATAAAGAATCTAATAATGACAATCTCAACTCTTAACAATATAACAATGTTGTGGTGAGGGTCCTTCGTGCGGTTTGGCTCCTCTACCCAACCTTAGGTGTTCTTCTGTATCTTTTACTGTCCTACTTTTTCTGGGCAGCGGGGCTAGGAATCCTCTTCCCCTTGTATACTTCTCCTACTAGCCTGAGCGCGTAGAATACGGTGCCGGGAACCGAAAGGGGTCCGATACCTTGACGTTCGAGACCACTTTCCCTGTTGTTGTTCTTTTGGGCTCTGCTCGTGTTCACTTCGGCATGAGGTTGTGCTACGTCTCCTGTATATGTACCTGTGGTACAGTGGATGATTCTGCCACACTACTCGGTCGCAGTGACGCTGATTCGATTTATATTGATTACACGGTATCTTCTTTTCTTTCTGTCTCCCATCCTATGACACTTATTAACCATGACATAGTGCAGCTGTGCTACTAACATTTAGTCTACGGTAGTGCACTAACTGACGTAATTCCTCCCTGTGCTTTCGCCCGCTTCTGTACCCTCCCACATGTGTATTTTTTTTTCCTTTTGTTACTATACTGTTAGCCCAACGCTCATTCACTTTTATCCAGGTTTCTCAGTTCCTTTTCCCCATGTTTGTGTTTATCTTTCATCGTTGCTTGTGCTCCTGTTTCACTCATGACGTTTAGAATTGTTGTGTACCCTCCCGCACCTCCCAGGTGCGTCTGGGCTTCTACCGCCTCTATGGAGTGTTGCTCCCTTCCCCCCCTTACCCACATTCTAAGCTGTTCATGTAACTCGTTCCGTAATATCCACTATTGCCACTTTTTTACCCGTTTTCTTCCCCCTCCTCTGCTGGTTCACCTTCCATCTGCTGCTTCGCTTTTTTGTTACCCTATCGTCCTTATAACCTACAATAATGTTCTGCTTTCTTTTGCCAGTCTCTATATCCTTTTACGCCTTCTTCCCTAGGCGGGCCGGGTTCTGTCAAGAGTGACGTGACCTTTCCATTCCATTACCGGCGACACCATTTCCACTTTTGTGTCTGACTGCGTCCTGTGTTGTTTGTGCCCCTGGGCTTATTCTGTCGTTCGTCCCTGCTTCGTCTGCACATTCTACGATGTGTAGGCCACTACACTCTATCCTGTTCTCTCCCACTTCCATTCTGTGGCCACTCTGTGTTCGTTGTTGCGTACTATCCAAGGTTCCGGCTCTTTTGGGCCTCTTGTGCTTGGGCTCCCTCCGCTTTTTCCGCTTTCCATTCCCTCGTCCCTAGGATTTGGGATTCGCCTTCCTTCCTTGGCTTGTGCCTGACGGCTTCCACTGGTTCGGATCTGACCACGCCTTCAGAGTTGCGGTTACTTTCGCGTCCTCCCCTGCGGTCTCTCCACCACTGTCTGCTTTGGTCGTTTTGACGTGAACGACTGTCCACCTCTTGTTGTGGCAACCCCTAGTGTGGGTCCACTCGATCTGGGGATACACGACTGAATCCTCCGCGAACTGTCGCCTCTGCATCCACTGTGTCCTATCGTTTTTTCGGGCTGTCTGTATCTCCTACTTTGTGGTACCCAGTATATGTGATCACACTTTTGTGTGTCCTCCAATTAACCCACTGTCTGGCCCGTCTTTTCAAACCATTTTGTTCCAGTGGTGCTTTAAGATACCCGATTTCACGACTATACCGGGAGTGTGTTGTTGTTGTGTGGTGGGTTTCACGGCACCTTTCTTTAACTCCTTCCACATATCATACGTTTCAGATTTCCGGTTTTAGTCCGCTCCGTCCATTCCCCTATGTTGGCCCCAGTCTAGTCTCTGTCCTAATGTCTCCTCTTGTGTTCGTTCCGACAACCACCCCTGTTCCCCTTAGCTGTGGCCTGTCTGCGATAATTGTTACCCCTGACACATGGGCGGTTCCGCCGCCATGATAACCCCTCCTAACCACTCGCACTTGTATGGATAACCGTTCCCCGGTTCTTTTGTTGTCTGACTCGCTCTCATCACATTCTCCCGCGTTAGCTTTACCCCCCCGCTATAGTGTTTTCAGCCCCATGTGTGATTCTTGAGCAATCGCCGTCTGGTTTGTTGTCCCAGAGTCTTCTTTCGCTATATTTGCGTTCGCAGTTGTGCGTGACAATATGGTGGTATGCTTCGGACGAGACTTTGGGCTGACCTCCACCGCACCTCTCCTCCCCTATCCCCCCCTGTTTATCCCACTTATCCCATCTGACGATCGTTGGTCACTTCTTTGTATTATTGGTTATTTCCCCGCAGTCCGGAGCCCTGGTATACGACATCCTGCCACTCCTTTGCCGCCCCCGGTGGATCCACGCTAGTGTTGTAAGCCGTCGGTGTTTTTTTCACAGGGCCTGTTTACCTGTCGCCCCACCAATATTGTATCCAGTTTCATCTGTCTGCCGGATAGCCAGAGCCTTCCCACGCCGCGCTGTGCCGCGGGGCCCCTTGTGCCCCTGGGCTTTCGTGGGGTGCCCTTTTGGCCTGTCAGCCCCCTATTATATCCGTAGTCTTTCGTGCCTGTTTATGTCTGGGGACGAACGACGTCTTCCCTGCCACGCACTGCCTGTCGGGTTGAGTATTTACTGCCCCGTTTATGTTCATTTTTTTTTGTTGGTGTGATCATCCTTCTTTTTATTTCGTTACGCCTCTTTGTACCCATTTATTAGTTGTGTGTGTTACAAATTTAATCGCCACTTGCTCCCCATCGCTCAGCACAACGACTTATTTCGTGATGATTTGTTTGAGTTGTTAAATGTATTTCATTTGTATTTGTCGCCCCCCTGCATTCCCGACATAAATTATACCCTAGTGCGCCCATTTCAAACCAACACTAACTAGGACCGTACCCTTCCAAACGCGGGCTCAAAATTAAACGCGGTTGGGCCATCTGGACAACGCCGAGCTTTGTGGAGGGATACTAAACAGTCCAATAACAATTCCCCAAGACTGAGTTTTTTATGACAGAGCAAACAACTATTTTGATAGCTACTTTTAACTCTGGACCCCATAGCCTAACTTTATCGGTGGCAAAGGAGAGAATTTACATGAAGCGGACGAGTTCCGCAACCCAAAATATTGATGAGCGTTTGCTCTTAGCGTGAATTCCAACCTATTTCAACCCCTCAAAACACCATTTACAAATGTCAAAATCTTTGAATAGCTCTCAAGGCCACAAAAATGGGTGGAATTAAAAACAGTTTGCACTATTGGATTCAGCGCGTCGAGAGGATTCAGAATAGTATCGAAAAATTGTCATAGCTCACTTTTGATGTTTTGCCAAAAACCTAAGGCTAACTACCCCCCCCCCCCCCCCCCCCCCTTAGCTTCTTTTTGCAACTTGATGGGTCATCTTCGATTTTCATATTTTTAGCGGTATATTCGGATTCTTCTCGACGTTGCAATTCCAATGGTATATATATTTTAATTTTTGAACATTTTCTATGGCCTTGGGAGCAGTTTTAAGATTTTACAATATTTTACAAGGAATTTGGCAAAACTTAACATGATATTTTGAGGCATTAACCCGCTGAGACCCAGCGTCGCACGTGTTGCGTCGGCAATGTATGTAACGCTAAATCCCAGCGACGCAATGGTTGCGTCCAGGTTAATTACTTCGGTCCTATGGCACCTAGAGGGCTCAGATTTCTATGGGAACTGTGTAAGTATCCCACGCAACCATGCCGATAGTTGAAAACTCTCAAAGTCCAACCGCGTGCGCGTGAGCACACAAAAACCTTTTTTGGGGGGAAATTGCCTTAATTTTTTTACTCTTGTAAAATCCGTTTTCGGGGGCTCTGTAGGACCATTTTTTGAGCTTTTTGATCGGTTTTTCGTGGTTTTTCCTTCATTCCTAACCCATTCGCTATTGTTTCTGGAAAAAAAAAATCAACCCTCTGGGCCTGGGTGGGACTTTTATTACAAACTAGCTGGGGCTCAGCGGGTTAAAATAGGTCGGAATCACCTGAAATTAATTTTGGGGACTCTCCGCTTCATGAGGATTCCAACGATATGGTCACAAGTTGAAATCTCATTTTTGGGGGGAAAAATATATTTGGACATGTAGGAATGTTTGGATTCCTCGTGACGCGCTAAATCCAATGGTGCAAACCGTTTTTAATTATATTCATTTTTGTGGAAATGGGAGTAAATTATAATTTTAAAGTTACGTATTACCAATTAAATCAGTGTTATCATAAGTCTAGGGTAAAATATACCCAGATTTCAGACACAATTCTAATGGGGAGACTAATTACAAACGAATGGACTAATAATATGGACTACTACCGCAGAAATATGGGTTTACTTTACCCTAGACTTAAATAAGTTAAATTATTCTATAATTCAGAATCTATAGAATAATTTCTTAAAATTTATAAGTCTAGGGTAAAGTAAACCCAGATTTCAGTGGTAGTAATCCATTATTAACCTGACAAGCGCGAAATAGAACTAGGGGCTAGGTTAGTTATTTGTGCATTTCTAGCCTTGGATTCTGACAGAATTCGTTATATTTACAATATAGAGCATTATTTGTTTTCGGTATGCTTTTATTTTACATATATGATGTATATATGAACCTTCAAGAGTGCTAAAGTAAGTGGGAAAAGCATTTGGGTGGTGAAAAACGAAGATATTGGCCACCCGATCATAATCTCAGGCGAGAGAGAGCCACAGGCAACCCTCCTCTCTCGCTGTCTGTGAGGTAACTGAGACGAGCGGGGCGGTGTGGGCCGGTGTCTGGGTGTTACATAACGATCTTTTCTGCAACCCACTTGTGCTACATTATCGCGGGAGAGAAAAATAACCGATAAATGATGATAATAAGAGGAAAAATAGGTGATAATTGAGGAGGGGAGGGAGGGGGGAATAAGGTGGGGAAGGAGGGGAGGGGGGTGGGTGAGATTTACATGGATGAGTACTGGAGGGGAATTATCTCACCTAGAGACAAATTCCTTTGTTTTGATAGGCCCTTTTTTTTTTGAAGGCTTTTTTTATGGTCTTGCTTCCGTGAGGCCTATCGCGTTCCCTATAGGAAGCCTTCCGTGAGGCCTATCGCGCTTGCCGGGTTAAGAAATTATAGAGTATAATAATAGTCTCCTATTTAAAATTCTCCTTTTTTCTCTCAGTCAAACCTACTCACTTTATTTCTCTCAGTCAAACTTACTCCCCTTTTCTCTCTGTCAAACCTACTCACCTCATTTCTCTCTGTCAAACCAACTCACCTCATTTGTCCTACCCCGGATAAACCACCAAGTTGGTTTCACTGGTACGTTCTTTTTTCACTATGCAAGGTAGCCATTTAGTTGGTCAGCCAGACTCAAAGGTTGACCCATTCAACATACGGGCAGCCCGTAGTTTTGGAATGTCAATAATTCATAAACTTTACCTTGTCTCTCTAAGCCCTACTGATAATTTCTATGGTAATGCACACACCTTCTTACTCACCTTAGTCGCTGAACATGGTGGACAGTGGACACAGCGGTTAGCAGATTACTCTACCTCCGAGTCTGTTGTAAAATTATCAAATCATGAGAATAATTTAAACTACTATGCTGCTTTCTTTAGTACGATAATCCTCACCTCATTTCTTTCAAGTCAAACCTACTCACCTCATTTCTCTAAGTCGATGAACATGATGGACACAAAGGTCAGCAGTGTACTCCACCTCAGCGTCGGTTGTAAAGCGCCCGATGCCAAAACGTATGGATGAATGAGCCAGGTCCTCCTCAGCCCCGATGGCTCGTAGGACATAGGAAGGCTCTAGGGACGCGCTGGTGCAAGCCGACCCCGATGAGAGAGCCACATCCTTCAGTGCCATTAGTAAACTTTCTCCTGTTGGTGGGTGAGTTAGTTTTAAAAATGTATAGTTCACCAAAAACCTTGATCATAAACTGTAATTTTCAATTGCTATCACTTTCCCTTGACAGTCTATGTGTGTTTCTATAGATTCTCGAAAGGGTCGAGTCAAAGGCATTTTGTCTCATCAACTCACCTCCTCTTACTAATTCCCTACAAAATCTCTCTACACACTGCAATGTTGCATCTCTCTCACTCTTCTACCGCTGTTACAGTGTTCTTCAGAGCTTTCTCAGTGTATAACTTCTCCCTTACGGAGAGTGGGTGGCACCCGCCTCTCAACAAACTCCCACCCTATTCTGTCCAACTCTCTAACCCAAGAGTGAACTGATTTTCCCAGCCATTCTTCTACTCAACAAGTAATTTGGGAAATATCTCCTTCAATCTGTCTTTCCCTCATCCTATGACTTAAACTGCTTCAAGCTCCGAGTGTCCAGACATTTTGACTAAAGTACCGTGAATTTGGCTCTATCACTCTTATCAACTTAGGGGGAGACACTTGTTAGTAGTTGTTACAGGTAGCTTTGCCTTTTGTCTCCTTCATTCACATAGAACAAAAAAAAAGGCTAGAAATCCTGACCCCTATCCTCTGTAACTTAAAAAGTGATAGAGGAAATGGGATATAGATTTCCACACCTAATCCCTGGCTGACTCTTTCCAAATGGTAGATATTTATTATGTTCTCTCCACCAACCAACTTTACTCCTAAACTCGATTTATGAAATTAACAAACACATGTGGCAGTCCGGGGATTCGAACCCAGGACGCTCACACCGAAAATCAGCACACTTATGCATTGCGCCACGAAGACAGTTATTATTAGTTTGATTACCATACTCTAGTCCTCATAGACCTCTTGACTTCATCAATCCACTTCCCTCTCAGTCTGCCTGTCCTTCTTTGCCTTCAACCTCACTTTTATACACTCTTGTATTATTGTACAGTACTGCATAAATTATAATGTAAAACTTGGAAAATATACAAACCAGAATAGGAACGACACAAAATAAAGACAAAAGAACTAATAAAAATCACTATGTGGAAATAATTAACAGTATTACAATAAAATCCTTTTCTGTTGTGTTTTGTGTTGTCCCTATTCTAGCTCTGTCTTGAGTCGGCCCCCCCCCCCTAAAAAAAAGGAAGAACAAAAGGAAAGAAAACAAATAAATAAAATAAAATGGGAAAAGTGGGGATTGGGCCTGAGTATATAAATAGATATTATAATGTAAAACTTGCAAAATAAACAAACCAAAATGTATACGAACACAGTAAAAAGACAAAACAACTAATCAAAATCACTATGTGGAAACAACGCTTAAGATAAGACAATAAAATCCTTCCCACTGACCTTCAACATAAGCAAATGAGAGATTAAGACATCCCGGGTAAGATCGCTCCGGGTCCCCGTTCCTTATGATGTGCGTGGCCCGGGACACGATAGATTCCACCAGCTTGTTGGAGAGTCTGGTGATCCTCTCGTGGTCGTAAGACATCTCCCGCTGGGCAACCTCACATGCCGCACCCAATCCCACCACCAGGGGCGTAGGTACAGTCCCAGATCTACAGTACCAAAAAATAAATAAGTATATAAAAACAAAAAAATATATAATAATAAATGAGTTATTGAGAAAAACAGTGGGTTGATATTATTCTTGTTATCATTCACTATTACAAGTGTCATAATCACAATTTTATCCCTTTTATTTTAAGACACAATAACTATAGGTAGCGCCAACGAACTTGATAATTATCTCGATCCCTGACCTCTTGTAACTCAAAAGGGACTAGAGCAAACTGGCTGTAAATATCCACACCTATTGCCTGGTGGACTCTTCCCAAATGAGAGAAATTTCAGACACATTGCTTTCATTTATACTGAGTTATAAGGAGTTAAAGGGTCAATATTAGTGTCAAGTTCGTTGGTGCTAACTATAAGCTGAATCAAATTGTATCAGTATTAGGCATATTATAATAAAGTGATTAACTCAAATAATTAAATCAATGCCAACCCCGATTCCTTGAACTGCCTAATGTTATCTCTCTCTCTCTCTCTCTCTCTCTCTCTCTCTCTCTCTCTCTCTCTCTCTCTCTCTCTCTCTCTCTCTCTCTCTCTCTCTCTCTCCCTCCCCCCCCCCCCCCCCCCCCCCCTTCGAACCACTCAGACTCATCTCATGCCTCTCTCCTGAACAGTCCCATTCACCCCATCTATTTGTTTTCTTTATGACACACTTTGAATCACACTCACTCCTGACCACCACCACTCACTCACTCACTCACTCACTTACTCTCACTCTCTCTCTACCTTCAACCCCCCCCCCCCCCCCCAACTCACCTCATTCCTCTCTCCTGACCCCCTCCACTCATGAGCGCCTCCACCCTTACGCGTGGCCGGCGCCGAACATACAGGCAGCCAACACCTTTCGGACCGTAGAGCTTGTGACCACTGAAACACAATATGGGGAAACATTTCTTCTCTATTTTCTGGCTATTATTAGACGGTTTCATTCAGATCACGAAGGGTATATGGAAGTCAGAGCTTTAATGGAGATAGTCTTTACCATTTTCATTCCCACAGATCCTCCTTAAGCTGTATATAATCATCTAATGAGAGCCAGAATAAACTGTCAATTATGAACCATACTCTTCAAGGAGTTAAGAAAAGATGAATACATAAATACTAAGAGAATAATACTATAAAGAAAGTATTATGGTTGTTTTAACCGTAGTCTTTTTGTCGGCAACATTATTAACAATACAGAATGGTAGTTGCCCGGCGCGACCAAAGCCGCTCCAAGGACTCGTGCCCCCAGGGAGGGGGCAGACGACATAACACTCACATGTACACACCAAGACCTAGACACAGCAACAAGTCTCCTTCAACCCTATCTCAACACATTACATGACTGGTGCACTACAAACAGACTCAATTTAGCCCCAGCCAAATCCACTGCAATCCTCCTCACAAGCTGGACAGGAGCTCACGCATATTCCCCGCAACACACCCCTAACACACACACACTCACCCAAAATCCTAGAAGTAACATATGATACTCAAATAACATTCAAACAGCACACCACAAACATGAAAAAGAAACTGACACCCAGACTTATCGCCCTCAGGTCACTTGCCCACACAAAATTTGGACAACAAAGAAACCACCACCACAGTTTACAAACAATACATAAGATCAGTGATGGAATACGCAAGCCCGGCCTGGGCTTCTAACTTAGCTGAAACACATAAGCCCTTACAGACTATTCAAAATAAAGCCCTAAAAATCATCAAAGGCTGCACAGCTACTACACCTACAGATCACCTACATCAAGAAACCAAAGTCCTCAAAGTCAAAGACCATCTGGACATGAGAGGCACTCAATTCCTGGCAGCAGCCTCCACAAACCAACACCACCCACTAAACTACATGGCAACACACCCACAGACACCAAGAAATCTCAAAACAACACCCAACACACGCTATCACACACAAATACTATCTTTTCTCCATCCCTGCCTACCCCAAACCATCTTCCAGAAGCACATCCATACTCATATCTCTCGCCGTTCCATCCACTCACTCATAAACAACACACAGCTGCAGGCACGACCTCCCAAAATCCATCCTTCTGAATCCTCCCTTCCTCGCGAGGACGAGTCCACCTGGCCAGGCTGAGATGCAGGCACCATCCAGCTCTTCTGAGCGATCAGAAGAGACTGGATGACTCCGTCGTCGACACCTGCCCAGATTGTAACACAGCACCCCATACCATTAAACACATCATAGAAGACTGCATTTCACACAACCACTTACGCCAACAACACAATCTACACTCCTTGAGAGCTCTGTGGGAAAGCCCGACCATGGCCTTCCTTAGGGACTTGGGGCTGTTCGGCCAGGCAGCTTAGGGAACAATAGCAACAACAATACAGAATGCCAGTATTTCAAATAGTAATCAAGTCCATCAGTTTGGAATTGCATAACAATTTTAAGTATTATGAATGATATAAGAAGATTAGTGAAGATGTAGAACAAAATAAGAATAATGAGAACTTAAATTCATAATCAAAACAGTTTACAAATGAAATCAAAACCGGCTATTACCAATGATAGTGAACAGGAAAATGCTCAAGTAATAAAAATTGTAGGAGTTCCCAATCATGTATTTACCAACCAAACATTGGAATATGAACTAGATATTATTATGGACTAGTAGCTGTGTATGGGAACATGGCATTATATGTATGTTTAATCATGCTTAGTAAATTTTGGGAGAATTGATAATATACATACCGTATATATATCCACCCTACCCAAGGCGGGTGCCCAACCCTGAAAGGGGTTGAAATAGGGGAGCTATCCCCTCGCCAAAGGCGGCTTTCTAGGGCCTTTCCTAGCTGATGCTGAGAGGATTGGGTTCTAGTCATGTGGTGATGGGCTGGTCTATCAGAGTGAGAACTGAGCGATCTCTGCCATACCCATAGCTTACTCTGACTGTTCCTTTTACTTATATATTCTCTAGACCTCAAGTGACGGCGTCTCTTCCGTGGATTGACCTCCCAATCTATCAAGATTGGAAGCGAAAGCGTCACATTTTTCCTTTGCCCCTCAACTTTCTCTTCATAATTGCTGAGGGGCACAGGGCCCTGGGTGGGGCTTTGGTTTCCCTGGCGTTTCCGCACCCTCCTCAGCTCCCCGCCATGGAGTGGCTTCGGTCACCCAGGCTTTATTGTGGTAAGCAGGGAGGGTTCTGTGGGGGCGCTTGGTTGTGGCCTTGGCTTTGCTCTGGGCTTCGGGGCTGTTCGGCCAGGCAGCTTGGGGAACAGGAACAACAACAACAACAACAACAACAACAACAACAACAACAACAACAACAACAACAACAACAACAACAACAACAACAACAACAACAACAACAACAACAACAACAACAACAACAACAACAACAACAACAACAACAACAACAACAACAACAACAACAACAACAACAACCCACCCCACTAAATTTATTCTGCAGCTCATGTTCTAGGTGTGTGAATTTTGTGTTTTGTCTGTGTTTGTTCGTTGTTTTGTCTTGTGTTTTGTGTTTTCCCTGTTCTTGCTCTGTCTTGGGTCGGCCACCCCCAAAAAAATACAAACAAAAAAATAATAAAATAGAGGAAAATAAATATAAAAAATAGGAAAGTGGGGATTGGGCCTGAGCATATAGATAGATATATAAAATGTTCTAGGTATGGGTTATGGGTGATTGGGAGCCCTTGTACTGTACTTCCATACCCAGAACTAAAGACCTTATAGTTGGTGTTGTTGTTGCTGCTGTTCCCCAGGCTGCCTGGCCGAACAGCCCCAAGGCCCCAAGCAAGGCCAAGGCCATAACCGAGCGCCCCCACAGATCCCTCCCTGCCTACCACAATAAAGCCTGGGTGACCGAAGCCACTCCACCATGGCAGGGAGCTAAGGAGGGCACGGAAACGCCCGGGAAACCAAAGCCCCACCCAGGGCCCTGTTCCCCTCAGCAATTATGAAGAGAAAGTTGAGGGTCAAAGGAAAAATGTGACGCTTTGGCTTCCAATCTGCCAACCTCTAGGTTGGGAGATTGTAACAGATATTGGCAAACTTTTGCCATATTACTGCCACTGGTATTGTTAGTCTCTATAATAATAATAATAATGTGCTGGTACTGTATTTTATTTATTCGAGCGCCAATTTTCCAAGTGGATTCACGAGCGCTCACATTAACTTAAATTTTTCCATTTCATAAAAAAAACAAAAAAAAAAAACAAAAAAAAAAAAAAAAAAAAAAACTCAAATATGACCATAACCATAATACACATATAGCAATACTGTTACAAGATACAGTATATAGTTTGGCATTTTTCTAAATTCTATAAGACCAAAAAATAATCATCACCCCAATGTTTGATAATTATGGAACCAAAATGCCATCCAAAGAAAAATAAGACCACACTCTTTTACTACAGAATCTACACTTCTTGCGAGCCCTGTGGGAAAGCCCAATCTCGGCCATGGCCTTCCTTAGGGACTCGGGGATGTTCGGCCAGGTAGCCTAAGGAACGACAACAACTACAACTACAGGATCTGTACCCAGAACATACCTGATGGACATGAGATCAACCTTCAAGTCTTGAACATTAACTGGAATCTTCCCCACCGCCTGAGCAGCATCTGTGTGTAAGAACACCTTGCGAGACCGACAAATGGCTCCTATTTCTCTGAAAACAGTACATAAATTACAATCAATCATAATACAGTACATACTGTAAATACTGTAAAATACTGATCATTACTAATTCACTTAAAAAAATAAAAAATAAATAATAATATTAAATAAATAAAAGAATATCATCCTCAAGTTAGCACATGAACAATTTTGGTAGGCCCAATACATTTAATTGGAAAATCATCACAAGTCACATTTACGGCGCAGATAGCCCCTAGTAGGGCCTTGGAATCCCACCTCCAGAATTTTCTCCCACTACGGTATCAGCAAGTTTGTTGTTGCTGGATCCTCCTTACCCCTTTAAGGGGTGTGGGCTTGGCTACTGACTGACTGACACATATACTGTACATGTATAAATGTATATACTCAGGCACATACCCCATAGCTGGGGGTGGCCGACTCGAGACAACAGAAACGACATTTAAAGTTCCAATTCTTAGGGTTCGGGACCACTTCGCGTTCCCTTACCCCTTTCTCTGTCTCGTCTAGTTGGTGAATTTTACAAGGGGAGGAGGATTCCTAACCCCTGAAGTAGGAAAAGTAGTACAGGAAAAGAGACAAACATAAACAGCTAAGGTTGGGTAGAGGATGCCAAACCTCTCTCATAGGACATACATACATATATTTATTAAAGACCCCAGTGTTCCAAACAAGGTATGTGATCAGTCTCACATTCTGAAGGCAGCATTCCAGGCCGCCTTGTACAGAACTGCCTCACTTTCCAGGTTTTTAAAGTCGAGATCAGAGCATGCAGTCTTGATCCCACGTCTTTCTATGTACTGTATAACCTTTGGTGTAGCTCCGTCCAAGTTCATGGACTTGCATCTTTTCACCCAACTTAGTTCATCCATCCTCTAAACATACCCAAACCATCCAAGCCTGCTTGTAAACACTTCATCACTGATACGCTTGATACCTAACAGTCTCCTTAACTTTTCACTAGATATCTTATCTTGTAGTTTGGCCCCACACATCCAGCTCACCATTCTCATCTAGTTACGTTTCATTCTGTTTATATCATCCGCTTTGACAAGCCACGTTTCTGAAGCATAGGTCATTGTGCTTCTAATACAAGAAGTGTACATAATTCCCTTCAAGGGGAGTGGGAGTCTTCTCATGGTAAGAATTGGTAACGGTTCTCTGAACTCTCTCAGCCACATTCAATTATGGCAATAATAGCGGCCTTGGCCAAACCACCAGCGTAGATGGTACAGGTATCTCCCAAGTAGCAAAAATTGTCCACCAGCTCCAGCGACTCCTTGCCATAGTTCACACTCTCGAGCAGATCATTCCACAAGAGCTCCCCTTTGCATACTACAGTACAATACTGTACTGTATTCATACAAAATTTTCAATTTCGGACTTCTTCCTTGGCAAAGATCCTATTCTACTACAGCAATTCTTCCTACGGTGTACCCAGCAACGACAGATGCTACACTGAACTGCGTTCGCGCTCACCTCATTCCTGCATGCTGCACATGGTCATGCACCACATTTTCTACATTTCCACACCCTAATCCCCCGGAGTAAGGGGACCTTCATCTATAGATAGAGGAAACAAAAATATACGCCTCACGCATCCTACAGTACTGCGTGTCGTACAAGGCGACTAATAAGGGGGATGGTGATAGACTTGAGGACCAACAGCCATTACTATGCAATAAAATCTTTATCTTAGCACTGTCTTGGTATGGCACTGCCGAGGCTGGTGGGGTGCGGATAGGTGTCACAGGGGACTGAGTCTTACCTGGGCACTGTTTGGCACCACACCTGTGTCGGCAACAGTGTTTGCATGTTGGAGCAGGACTTTATTGTTCTATAGTCCAAATTGCCTAATACTGTATACAGTAGTCTTGTTATGGTGCTGTCTTTTGTAACACTGTTAAGGCTGGTGTGGTTGCAGATACTGCAGGTGCAAGTGCTGCAGGGGGACTCTGTTGAGTCTTGCTGAGGCACGGTTAGCACTATACCAACATCAGCCTCAGTGATGACTTGGTGGGGCAGTGCTGTGGCGGGACTTTGTTGTACTACAGTACACTCAAACTACTGAAAGGCAACCCCGTCTGAGCCGTTACAATGCATGTAATGGAAAAATTACGGTAAACCATTGTATGTATGTATATCCTTGGTTTTACTTATATTATAGTAGAGGTGCTATCCATGTAGCTTTGCACTAGCCAGGTGGCGTAATTTTTTTTTTTTTTAAATCTGTCTTGAGTTGGCCACCCCCAGCTATGGGGTAAGTGCCTGAGTAGATAGATAGATATATAGATAGAAACAAAATAATTTTTGTGTATTGAACAAATTGTAATTTTTCACATATTGTTATTCTGCTTTGCTATTTTTTGTGTTGAGACTTTAGTTAATGTTTTGTTTACTGTGGAGGGAGCTGCACCAAGGGGTGGACCGAGGAAGACCTGGGATCGGACTATACGTGCCGATCTCAAATCCAAGAACTTGACAAGTGAAGCAGCCCTTAACAGGGTTGCCTGGAACACTGCCATTAGGACAAGAGACTGAAACTGCACGTACGTGTGGAACACTCAGTCTTAAAATGTTATGTATGTATGTATGTATGTATGTATGTATGTATGTATGTATGTATGTATGTATTGTTACGGCTGGATCGGCAATACATATTCGGGATTCTTGATCGTAGGACAGAAATGGCTTAAGTGACAACGACACGCTCGATTCCAGTCCCAAATACTATATGCTCCAGACAACAAAAGCACCAACGCCCTACAGAGTTATCGTCTACGGTAACGAGGTACCTTAACTCGGCGAAAGTGTACAACAGGGGTAGGCTATGAGGCTAAACTCCCTCAGACATTTATAGGTTACGTTATTACTAAAGAAATGCAATACTCAAGAAACTACGTTAATATTAAGCCTCTAATAATGTAGAATAGAAGCAGGCTAAAGGTATGACAGTGAAATGCTAAATGACAAATGTACACGCCTACTTGAAAGCGCGTGCACTACACTAACTGTCCCCTACTAACATGCACTAGCATGTAGCATACAAGATGTTCATGATCCAGTAGATACCTAATAATACACATGGGAGGAACCATGGGAGGAGCTGGTTGGGGGGAGGGGCGTCGACTGACTGGGGACAGAGGTGCATGGGGGCGGTTCGTTCGTGGCCACCCCTTCGGGGATCACGGCGTCAGGCAATAGATAGATAGATAGATAGAGGAACATAAACAGTAGTCACTTATTATAATAATGAATCTATACTTGGAATAACTAAAAGGTTGCAGGCAACAGTACTGCGCCGGTAGCCTACTACCGCATAGGCTACTTCGCTTCTCTCACTCTGTCTCCCCTCCGAGTCCGTATGCGCCCTACGCAACAGAACTCCGGACACAGCAGCAACACGACAGTGCAGTTAATTGATACATGAAAGTATTAATAGTGTTGTCTTGTGTGTGAGTAATGTGTATTGTAAAGTGTTATAGATATATACTTAAAGAGAGCTGCAATGCATAGTAAAATAAAGATATATCCCACTCATCATCCCATGTGTTCTAGCTAGCAGGCCAAGTCACAGGAACAACGAGTCCCAGCACCGAAAGCGAGAACCCAGGAGAAGACTGTAGAGAACACAAGGACAGATAAATTACGTTACTCTACTATACCGGCACTACGAGCGAGCTGTAGTCTCGGGTGCTACACTCGCTCCTGGCTCGGTATGCAAATCAAGGCTAAGTCCTCGTCCCTCTACAGACAACTCCTGGGCATGGTCGGGCTCTTACACATGGCACCAGTCTAGTCACAAATGGGATGATGAGAAGGGCATATAACTCGTGAACATGTAGAACGTTCACCAACTATCCTCATCAAGAAGATCGCTGTTCACATTAACCCCTTAAATCTAATACATGTAAATATATGCTTGTCCTAAGAGTAATACGAGAGGTGAGTGCTGAAACTCCTTTAGGACCTCAAGGGAAGGTTATGCATTTAAATAGAGAGAAGAATGAAATGAGAGTAATGTCGTCAGAGAGAAAGAGTGCAACCGTGAGAAGTTGGGGGAGAGAGCAAGGGATGTTAGAATCTCAAAGGTTCTAGGCAACCTGGTCAAGGAACACACAGCCAACCTCCAGGCAGTGTGCTGTACGACAACATGGGCCCAGCCCAGGCAGGCAACAATGGACTACCAACCCTATCGCGCCTAGCTATAAGGGCAAGGCTGCCAACCAGTCCATACGTCTGGCAACCACCCGGCCGGCAGCGCGGCGCGTTGCTACCCTCTTGCTCTGAAGCCTAACTCACTCTCTCTCTCTGAATTCCCATTGTATTATCTATCAACTTCTCTATTGATACTACATATTAAATGGAAGGTCTCGACATGGCTTAAAACAAAACCCACCACTGGTTAGCACATGACGAGACCTTTGCAGAGATACAAAGAACATAGTTATAAGTTGTCACACTCAATATACATAGCGGCTGACGGTAGCCAGATCACGGGCGGTACAGTGGAGTACCAAGGAATACAATCAGGTTGCGTTGCCCAGCACTGGGTGCGTCACAGTATGTATGTATGTGTTTAGCATGCATTTCAGTTAAGTTGTTGAGTTTCATATATTTATCAATTTAAAATCCGAGAGACGTACTTGATGGGCTGCACAATCCCTATTTCATTATTAACCATCATGACAGAGACCAGGGCGGTATCAGGTCGTATGGCAGCCTCAAGATCCGTAAGAGACACCAGTCCTGACTGTTGCACTGGCAGATAAGTTACTTCCCAACCCTCGTTCTCTAGGGCGCGGCACGAGTCCAATACACACTTGTGCTCCTGAAATAAAGTAGCTGTATAAATGTATGCATATACTCGGGAACATACCTGTATCCCATAGATGGGGGTGGCCGACTCGAGACAGAGCCTGAACAGGGATAACACAATACAACATAAAAAAGCAAAATAAATAAATTCACACATATCTAGGTCGCCCAGGAGAAGACCCAGAGACCAAGGAACAGGGCTTCCAGCACTCCCCAGGTCCCAGACCTTCCGGAGAGGTTCCGGTCTCAGCAGGCAGATATGCAGCAGAACAATACCACAATGCCCGCCCACCTCACATCCAGGCATGACCCTTCATACACTGGTACACTGGCTCCCTGGGCCAGGCACCTGACGAACTATTATCTAGTCCAACTGGTGCCCCCCCTCCCAATGACCCCGTTATCACTCGTCTATTCACAAGCATTCTACATTCATTCCTATTCATTACCACTTCTCTTGCCTGTTATACAGTCATCCCGCTACCTTCCAACACTTGTACTACACCATCTCTCCATCTCAACTGAGGTGGAGATGGAGATGGTATAAATAGCCAACATAAATAACAGCATAGGAAAAATCCCTTGTGCTCCTGAAATCAAAGAGCAATATAAATAACACCACTGGTAAAACTCCCTTGTGTTCCTGCAATATGAACAAGTAACGTTGTTCTACATCATAAGCATACAGTATATATACTGTCCTGCACTGTATAGTTAGGGAACTAATAAACTGTGATTTAACACTGGAAACACTTTCTCCCGACATTATGAAACTGAAAATCATTATTACAATCATACTACTGTACTACTATAGTCTACTTTATCCAGTTGGCAGTAGATTGAAACCCTTAGCAACTGATTTCTCGGAACTAAATGGAAAAATATGATACTCTTGTTTCCACATAGCAATTTTGATATGATATGTTGTTTTGACTTTATATTGTCTTTGTCCCAGTTTTGGTTTGACTTTGTTTGCAAGTTTTACATTTTAAACTAACATGTTTTATATAATTTATACAGTACACCAAATGTTCATACTTTACATATATCGCTCAAAACTCATTGTAATAGTTGAGACATGATAAGAGACATGATTATATATAGATAAAGATAGAGACATGACGATTGACCACTTGCGAGTTTTGGTCTATAAGGAAGTTGGAGCTGTAGACATCGATAGTAAACAGAAATTCCATAATAATATAGGTTTATGATGGCTAAAGAGTATTGGATGTTGAATTAGATTTTACGTACTGTATATATAAATGAACTACAACCATATATTAGCTGGTAATTCTGCTAATTCTTGCTCTGTCTTGAGTCGGCCACCCCCAAGAAAATACAAAAAAAAAAAAAAATAATAATAATAATAATACTGTAATAATAATAATAATAATAATAATAATAATACTGTAATAATAATAATAATAATAATAAAATAGAGAAAAAAATAAATAAAAAAAATAGGAAAAGTGGGGATTGGGCCTGAGCATATAGATAGAATTCTGCTAAATATCGATGCCGTTCATAAAATTTGTCATATGTTATTTTCGTCCGCCACTTCAATACATGCGGATCCTCTACGCCTCCTATCGAAACAGAAAGATGTATATTTGTGTCAATATTTTGATCGAAAATTTAATATAAATGTTTTAAAGTAAATAATAACACATACTAATATGAATAGTCAATGTTTTTAAGTGATTGTATGTGCATATGGTCGAGAATAATTTGTCTGCTAGCGCTAAAGACGAATTCTAAAGATGTATTGTCTGTGCGCCTCACGGCGTCACTCCTCAAAAGGCTGTGCGCTGGATGAGCAACCGTAAGCGACCGTATGCGCGCCCAATGTCGTTCAGTAAGCCTGTAGCGCCAACCGGGCGCTGAAATTAGTGCTCTTGAACGCGCTCCTACTATAATGCCTCATAAATTACATAATGGAAAATGCCATACAGTATCATAAAAAAGCCAACACCATGAACATCCGCAGCAGTGCAAGTACTGTACTGGTACTGAGCTGGATACACAGGCCTAGTTTGCCTTTTTTCCAGAGGATCTACTGTAAGATCTACTATAAGATAAGACGATACTAACACAAGCATATCCCAAGATCTTTAACCCTTTCAGAACGATGACATAATTTTTTCTTATTCTGGTTACCATAACAAGATTTTGTTTAGCTAATAATCAACCTCTAGGACTCAAAGGGGTAAATAGCATGTCAATAATCCCTTTGAATCACATTGGATCTTCATAACTGCATTAAATCGTCTAACGTTACCCAAAATAAAAGGTGAAAAACGCCTCATCATACTGAAGGGGTTAAAACCGATTGATGATGACTTCTATTGCTTTGCATAATCTTCTCTTATCATGGAATGGGGTGAATTCAGACATTTTATTGGTAAACAAATATTTATGTTCTATATTTCATAAATAAGTAAGGAAAAATCTGTTTACATGTGTTTGTTTGTCATGTATTAATAATTTACAGAGCGCTGTTTCCCCAGGTACAGTACATATTGATGACAAAATCATGTCTAGCAGACGTTTCTACACAAGAGATATACTTAAATACCTGCAAAAGTCTGAATTCGCCCCAATTTATGGAACTGAAAAACTTTGGAACACTAATGAGACGGGCACACTTACTGTCTGAGTTGTGATCACGTGTCTCTTCTTGGACTTGTAAAACCTAGCTACTCCTTTTACACTGATGTTGTTGCTCTCAGTAGCTCCAGAGGTAAAAATAATCTCTTTCTTGTCAGCACCAATAAGATCTGCAACTTGCTGAAAAATAAAATGTACAGTATTGATTGTTCAATACCCCTTCATATTACTCACATGATACAACCACTCCACCACCCAAAACTTCCCAAAGTTTCCCCGTGGACCACTGCCATCTCTGGGTAGCGTACTAATTATTATGTTCTATCTAACAACCAACTCTACTTCTAAAATCGATTAATGAAATATTACAAACAAATAAGATTTCCATATTTTTTCCCAACTACTGTACAGTACCGTACAACAACAACAACAACAACCGTATTTTTGCTATTGTCCAACTATGAAAATAGCATCATTGGTACAGTCAAAATCAAGAGTTTTTGAACAACCTTGCTAATAAACTGTACAGTATATTTCAATATACTGTACTCTATGTATATCTGTTAGTTTCAATGACTAACTCATTACAGTACTTCAACTATAAATTATGTACATAATATTAACACTTAAAGTATCGTCAGAATTGTAAGCTATTACTTAGCAAAAAATTTTCACCTGTCTAGCATGCTCCATGGCCTTCTCACTATCCCAGCCATATGTATGTGTGCGAGAGTGAGGGTTGCCGTACTGGTGGGTGAGATACGGTAGCATGGCATCCAGGACTCGTGGGTCTAGCGGGGTGGTGGCTTGTGTATCCAGATACAGTGGCCAGGTCTTGGGGCTCTCCTTGTTATCCTGGGCCACACTTGATGTTGAGGGGCTGCCATGACTGATGCTCGACGAACCTGAAAGAATATTACGGTACAGTGAAACGAAGATGTATGAGGGGATTAACGAGTCGCTATACATACATACATACATAATATTTTAAGACTTTGTGTTCCACACATACGTGCAGTTTCAGTCTCTTGTCCTTGTCCTAATGGCGGCATTCCAGGCAACCCTGTTAAGGGCTGCTTCACTTGTCAAGTTCTTGGATTTGAGATCGGCACGTATAGTCCGATCCCAGGTCTTCCTCGGTCCACCCCCTGGTGCAGCTCCCTCCACAATCACAGACCTGCATTATTTCACCCAATTTTGTTCATCCATTCTCTCCACATGTCCATACCATCCCAGTCTATTTGTACGCATCACCTCGCTAATACTCTTTATACCTAAACGTCTCCTCAGCTCAACATTTGTTATTCTATCCTGTAGCCTGGCCCCACACATCCATCTCACCATTCTCATCTCATTACGTTCCATTCTGTTGACATCCTCTACTTTAACGGCCCATGTTTCTGAGGCATACGTGATTGCACTTCTAACACATGAGGCATACACCTTTCCCTTCAAGGGGAAAGGCATTCTTTTCATGGTCAGGATTGGCAGCAGTTCTTTGAACTTGCCCCAGCCATATCTAATTCTAGTAACAGTGGCAGCCTCGGCCCCACCACCGGCAGAGATGGTATCTCCTAGGTAACAAAACTTGTTCATCAGCTCCAGTACCAGTATATCTATTGCTAGACACTTGATCTCCGAATGAATCGTCTCCATGCAAATCTGTCATCTGTAAGCCGGCACTGCTGGTATTCCTCCTCCCACCCAACACCACTTTTACTCAACCTCTCAAATCATTAAAGGGGAGAATTACTATCAAGTAAGGCAATTCCCCAAAGTCTTCAGCAAATTTTGAGTAGTCTATCTATCTACAGTATCTATCTTGATTTTGGCTCTCTAACACTCTTTCAACCTTTGGGGGGTGATACTTGTTACAGGCAGCTTTGCCTTTCGTTACCTTCATTTCCCTGATCTTCATAGCCGTGGGGGCCGTGTTTTTAGATTGTTGGATAATGGTAAATACGGTAAATCTACACCAATAGCCTACTCCCCCTATTTATTCATTATTTTCCTTTCGAAACCGAGTCTTTTTTTAGTCTTACCATATTCAGGAAGCCCTACTGATCTGCGAATTGTGAGAGTCTGGGGAACACAGCCCCCAAGTTAAGCTAGGTTTTCATGTTAGTTTAATGGGCAAGAATGTAGTCATAGGACATACTTAAACTCTATCCTAGCTTTACCTGGCAACCAGTGCAGCTCTATCAAATATGAAGAAGTGGGGGTTCTTGGAGGTAGATCAAATATGAGCCTCGCTGTTCTACAACATTTTCAATTATTTTCCAGGTATACATTGCTATGTACCGCTCCCTCCTCCTCCTCTGCTGCGAGTACAAGCCAAGTTGTTTTAGGCGTTCCCAGTAAGTTAGGTCTTTTACTTCCCGGATGTTCCTTGTGAATTCTCGTTGTACCGACTCAAGGGTTTGGATTTCTCCTTTCCTGTGAGGGGACCACAGCTGGCTACAGTATATAATCCAGTATTGGCTGTACCAGGGTTTTCCAGAGGATTAGGAGACAGTCTGCTTCCCTTCAGTGGAATGTCCTTAGGATCCAACCTGCTACTCTCCTGGCTTTTTTGGTGGTTTCCTCAATGTGGTATTGGAATGTTGCATTTTTGCTCAAGTGGACACCCAGGCACTTCACATGTGTCTTTATTTCGATTGGGAGACCTCTACCAGTGTGCAAGTAGCCATTATCCGAACTACGATGTCTAGTGGTGATTTTTTTTAATTACCTTGGGGAAATAATGGCTATAAATCGCTCAAATTCTTTTAATTGTATACTATCTATCTATCTATTGCCTGACGCCGTGATCCCCGAAGGGGTGGCCACGAACGAACCGCCCCCATGCACCTCTGTCCCCAGTCAGTCGACGCCCCTCCCCCCAACCAGCACCGCCTTCGTTCATGTACTTCCTCACTCCATCCTTCCACCTCATATTCGGTCTACCTCTCCCCCTCTGTCCCTCCACCTCGCTCTCGTACACCCTCTTAGTCATTCTCTCGCTTTCCATACGTTCCATATGGCCGAACCATCTCAAGTTGTTCCTTTTCACACTTTCCAGCACATCTACCTCCACACCACACCTCCTTCTTACTTCCTCATTAGTCTGTCTATCCCTCCATGTAACTCCGCACGCACTCCTTAAGTAATTCATTTCCACTGCTCTCACTCTTGGTCTGAGTCTCTCAACCAACGTCCATGCTTCGCTTCCGTAAGTCAGTGTCGGGATTACCACACTGTCATGCAAGGACTTCTTCACTTCCATACTGACCACCCTATTTCTTGTTACTGCTTTTAGCGTTCCTACAACCCTCTTCCCCTGTTGTACCCTCTCCCGCACCTCTTCATCCATAGTCCCATCTTTACTCAACACACTGCCCAGATACTTAAAAGAGTTGACGATCTCCATAGCCTGACCGTTCAGCTTCACCTCACACTCTGTGACTTCACCCCTTTCGAAGACCATAACCTTGCTCTTCCCCGTATTTACCTTCAAATTCCGTTTTTCGCACACTGTTCCAAACTCATTTACCAGACCCTGCAACTCCCATTCATTATCACTCATCAGAACTGTATCATCCGCAAACAGCAGTATAGGTAGCTTCCACTCAATTCCCTCCCTTTTCAGCGATACACCAACATCCACTGCTCTTGATAGTATTTCTTTCATAACTCCATCCATTGTATACTAATTATGCAATAAATATGTGTTATATTTATTCATTGACATGCTTTTCTGTAGATTGACCATTTAAGCTATTAGTTTTCGTATTAAATCGAAGAATAGAGGCCTGTAAGTGGGTGTACAGTAACTGTTCATCCGGGATTCCGACCACCTCAGTCAGTGATTAAGAAATGGCGGTCTTTCGGTCTCATCATATTTCAGGCTAATATGGAGAATTTAGCATCAGTATCAGCATTTCCACACATGATTTACAATTGTGAATAACTGAACGTCTTATATGAGTCGGATATGACTACGAGGAACTGCTTAAAATGGCGAAAATAGGAATATATCGAGACGATTCTCATGGCTTTACAGCGACCTGTTGGTAAGTATTCGAATTACGTATTATTATGTGGCATTTATACAAAATATGCATATGTATGCAAAGCTGAAGGCTTTCTGAATCATATATAGGTGTTTATGGAAAGATGTGAGTTAAATTATTACCGACGTTATAAGGGTGGTACCAATTTGCGGAAAAACAGAACTTGTTTATGTCTACCGATAAATTTGCCGTTTCGGGCCAACTTCACGAAGGTTCACCATGTTATTACATGGCTGCCGTAAGCCGATTTTAGTGTTTTAAGTCACTAAGTGACTTATGAATAGTTTAGCGTGTGCTCTTTACAAATATACCAATGAAAGTTATATACAGAAAGTTTTTATATGTGTACTGTAATGTGCAAATGAAGGTAACGTTCAACAAGACTACATCGGCCATATTTACCATGTTTTTTGTTTTTTTCTTCAAGGAATATAGTGCTTCATAGCAGTTTTGCATGGTTTGAGTGGAGGATTTGCATAAACTTACCCATTATCTATCAATCTGAAGATACAGCGTCAAATTGCGCCATTTATTGGGTGAATCGCACTTTAACAGTAGGTAAGGGAAATTGTGGAGTACATTGGATACACGATGGGTTGAGCGCCCCCCCTCACCCCCCCCCTTGATTTATTGTCATCCTCATATATGTAGATCAGTAAGGGGGCAAAAACAGGTTGCCGGTATTTCGCTTTTGTGAGTAACGCTCACGCCATTTAGTTCAGTTGTTGGGCGGGAAGCTTGGCCTTTACAACGGCGCCTCCCTTTTGTCGTGCTCTTTTTACTTTTGTTTTATGTTCGGATTTTTTGTGCTTTTCGTTTCTTCTTTCATCTTGGTTGTTCTTCTTTCATCTTGGTTGTTCTTCTTTCATCTTGGTTGTTCTTCTTTCTTCTTGGTTCTTCTTCATTCTTCTTAGTCAGTCTTCCTTTGTTTGCTGGTTCTTTAATTGTTGTGTGATTTTCTCTTAACCTCCAAAGGACCAAAATGTATATATTTTCTTCTTTACCTTATCACTCAATTGTCCTATCACATGTGGACTATTGTAATGCCTTATTGGTTGGCCTTCCTAATTACTTGCTACAAAAAGTTCAGTCCATACTAAATAGAACAGCGAGGCTCATATTTGAATTACCTCCAAGAACCCCCACTTCTTCATATTTGATAGAGCTGCACTGGTTGCCAGTTAAAGCTAGGATAGAGTTTAAGTTATGTCTTATGACTTTTAAGGCACTTATGTTTGGCGAACCTAAGTATCTTGCCGACCTCTTGAGACGCCCTTTGGCACATTCTGGTGCGATCCTGAGAAGCAGTGATGATGTGTTGCACTGTTGCGTCTTGATGAACCGGTAGCTATCCAGCAGTCCTCTTTCTCTGATCGGTCCTTTTCTTTTGTGGCTCCTAGGTTATATAATGAGTTGCCGGTTTAATTCTAGTTTCGCTTTCACAGCATACTCATAAATTTCTATGGCTACTTTAGAGTTGTCATGTACCATACTTAATTCCTATATATGTCGAAAGCGGCGGAAATGCATTATAAGGAATTATACCTACTGTAAAAAAAATATATATATTTTCTCCCCATATGCGGCACCATAGCTATTACATAATACTAGGTTAGGTTAGGTAAGATTGTTAGGTTAGGCTAATGTCGTTAATGTAGTTTATTATCATTATATTACGTCTTTTACCCAGCAATTTCCCTGATCTTCATAGTTGGTCGGGAAGCTATGCCTTTACAACGGCGCCTCCCTTTTGTCGCTGTGTACGTGAAACTAGAATTTTACCGAGTTGCCTTTATCAATTAGACAGCTGAACTCAGGGTGTCAATCCACAAAATATGAATTGTGTTATCATTATGGTTTATTATTTTGTTATCATTATAGTGCGGCGAAGGCACGAGCTCTAGGGGGGTCCGGGGGCATGCCCCCCAGATTTTTTTTTTGAGAATTTAGGTGTCTAAAACAGTAGGCTATTTCCTGCAATAAAAAAACAATCAAGATGGAAAATATGGAGACCAAAATTGTGTCAATTTAGCCTAGCCTACCTTTTTTTTTGGGGGGGGGGGAGTTTCTGTTATCATTATACAAAAAGTTCATTGCGTTATCACTCAAAAAAACAGCGTCGTTTGACACCCTGGCTGAACTCCATAGACTCTTTCAAAAAACAGTTGAGAACCTTCAACCTTTCTCTTCTGAAGGAGTTATGATCTTGCAAGTGGCACAGTGACAGGTCATTACAGACTCAGGACTCTAACTGCTGCCATGTTAAATAGTTGTTGTTGCTTGAACCTATTGATCAATTGATTCAGATAGCGATATAGAGTGCCTCCAAAGGGATCTAGATACCTTACATGAATGGTCAGTAAATTGGCAGATGAAGTTTAACATTGACAAATGCAACGTATTAAAGATAGGGAAGATGCAAACAAATGTTAAATATAAACTAGCTAATTTAGAATTAGAAAATTCAGACTGCGAGAAAGATCTAGGTGTGTTTGTTAGCAATGATTTGAAGCCTAGAAAACAGTGTATAAGCGTTCGTAATAAGGCAAACAGGATTCTCGGGTTCATCTCTAGGAGTGTGAGTAACAGAACTGCTGATGTTATCTTAAAACTTTACTTGTCATTAGTGAGACCCCATATGGATTATGCTGTCCAATTTTGGTGTCCTTATTACAGAATGGACATAGATTCATTGGAGAGAGTACAGCGTAGAATGACAAAAATGATCCATAATATTAGAAATCTTTCGTATGAAGAAAGGTTGAAGAAATTAGGTTTACATTCGTTAGAGAGACGCAGAGTTAGAGGGGATATGATAGAGGTGTTCAAGTGGGTTAGTGGGATTAACAAAGGGGACATGACAAATGTACTAAAGCTCAGTGATAGCGAAAGAACTCGTACCAATGGTTTCAAATTAGATAAATTTTGTTTCAGAAAAGATATAGGCAAGTATTGGTTTGGTAACAGAGTTGTAGATGGGTGGAATGGACTACCAAGTGCTATAGTGGGATCTAAAACTGTAGGGAGCTTTAAGATAAAATTGGATAAGCATATGGACGAGAAGGGTTGGGTGTGAAGGGGGATCAGCCGGGTTGGGCCAATCAGCGCTCTGCAGACCCCCATAATCCTGCGTTAATCTCTAACCGTTTTGGTAAGATGATCCTCAGGGTATTAGAGTGTGAAGCCTATAATTGGGCTTTGTAATTGAATTGGGGTGGTGTGGACAGTGTGGGACAGGGATCTGCCTTGCTTGGGCCAATCGGCTTTCTGCAGACTCCCATTTTCTTATGTTCTTATGTTCTTATGTTCTATTGAAATCCAATAATCCAATTTGACCGCCTAGGCCTAGGCCTAAAAAGATTGATGGGCTAACTGTCGGTCCAAATTATCAGTAGGCTAGAACCTCAATGTTTACCCTAAATTGCAATAGCTGCAGGAGCTTACTAACACCAATAGGCTAATAGGCCTAAGCTTAGGCCTAGCCTATACTTACTTAAAGCTCTTGCATAAGATGGGAAGGAACCAGGGTTCTTGATGACATCAACATAAAAAGGGTTTTTGAAGAGGCGGCAGGCTGTTATAATACATCTACCCTTTGCAAACATCTTGTATGTCTTCTTTTATGCAAATCACTGAGGTAGGGACACGACACGGTGAATCTGCCGTGCGCACTTGGGGATGTGGAAGTAAACTTCATAAACCCTTCAGTTCAGTTCAGTTCAGTTGGAATTCGGGAAGTTTAGCCTTAACGTCGGCACTTCCCTAAGAGGTTTTGTTATTTTTCTTTTTGTGACTTTGTGACGTGCTCATTTGTTTAAAAATAAATATATCTCATTTTTCATCCCTTTTTCTGAAATCTTCTTTCTTCTCTCTTCAGTCTTGTTTCTTCTCTCGTCTTCCTTCATTCTTGTTTCTTCTCTCTTCAGTCTTCTTATTTCAGTTCTTTCAATTTTTTCTCTCGTACTCTCCACATTTGATAGATTGTCTGTTTCACTCTATCGCTTATTTCTTTGTTAAATAAAAGATGTCCGATGACTTGATTTTCATTTTCAATATAAGGCTGTTGGAACCCTGGATCTTTTATTCTGCATGCTTTATAAAATGAACAGAAAATGCTGGTGCTGGTTCTGGTTCTGGTGTTTGTTCGGGAAGATCACCTTTACAATGGCCCCCCCTATTGGCGTTTACTTTTTTAAAAAGTCTTAATTGTCTTCTTAGTATTTCTCTTTTCGGTATCATTCAAGGAGACTACTGCAGGACTCTTCTTCTTCTTCTTCTTACCTCTGACCGGGTATAGGCTATCCTAGTGTTTACTACCCTATACCCCTTTGAAAGGACATTAGCCTAACCTAACAACCTTACCTAACCTAACCTAGTATTATAGGTGGGGGCTGCCGCCCCCACACCCCCGCTTTGACTTATATTTTTGGTGTATTTGTCTGTGAAGTGAGTATTTTTCAATTTGTTGATAACGAAAATCCTCCATGCGGACTATATGGAGAAAAATATGGCGAATCTATTGGTGCCTATTTTCCCTAATAAATTGTTTCTCATAACGTCACACTAGTGTCCTTGAATATTATCCTCTTTTCGTCCACATACTAGGCTATGTATTTTTCTAAATATCGAGATTATTTTTTTCTACAGGATAGACACTAGGCTACCCAATAGGTTTTTTGGGGGAATGGGATGGCATTACAGCGGACTAGGTCCTTAATGTCTTTTTTAGCATTGTAAATAACTCTCTTGGCAGTTCCTTTAGCTGCCTGGTATTCCTCCTTGCTGCCTCCCTTCTTCCATTCTTTGAAGCATCTCCTTTTCTCTTTCACAGCATGTTCTACCTCATCGTTCCACCACCAGTCTTATTCCTGGTGTGACCCTTTGTTTTCCCACAGAGTCACAGACTTTGTCAGTGGCAGCGATAAGGCTATGCTTAAGAAAATTCCATTGACTATTTACATCGTTAGGCCTAGCTTCCTTATTTCTATTAATTTCCTCCAGTTCACTATGAAACCTAGCTATCCCTAACTTTCTTGTTCTTCAGCAGCCACACTTTCCTTTTGGGCATGTATACCTTCTTGCACTTAGGATCTCTGTATAATCTCATGCCGCACACATGTAAGTAGCTTATGCTGGGGGGATACATTCTTCGCTCGGGATGACCTTTACATCCCGAACCAGTTTCCAGTCTTTCCTGTTAACCAAGAAGTAATCTATCTGGCTACTGGAGACCCTGCAGAGTATTATATGTGATCAGATGGCTCGATCTGTCTTTTCTTGAACTTCGTGTTACACACAACCATGTTGAGCGCAACGCAGGACTCCAGTATATATTCGCCTTCCAGATTCCTCCTTCCGTAACCATTTCCTCCATGTACCCCCTCGTATCCATCTGCAGATGCTCCCACGTGACCATTCAGGTCCCCTCCCACATTGTTATTTCATTCTCCGAGAGGCCTGAAATGACACTGACGGTGTCTGGTGTCATTCCAGAAGTCCTCTTTTAATTATCTCTTTCTGTAGACCCGCCTGTGGGGACATATGCAGATATCACATTCAGAATTCTTTCACCAACTTTCAACTTCAAAACAATCAGCCTTTCACTAACTCTCGTAGTCTGAAGCACACTTTCCACCAGTTCTTCAGCCACCAGAACACCCACTCCTCCTTTCGCTTTAGCTGCAGTCTCCACCCCCAACCATTAGATCCTATATTCTTTCTTTCTTCCAACAATCCACTTTACCCTATGCCTATTCCAGAGTGTTTCCTGGGCACAGCAGACGTCCACTCGCCTCCTCTCACACATCTCAGCCACTTCATTTGCTCGCAGATTCAAACTACCAACATTCACACTAGCAAGTCTGAGATTGTGGGGGGCATTTGTCCTTATCCTGTGCAGTTTTGGATCATCGGACTTACGTTTTTTCACTTTAGTTTTAGCTTGTCATATTCGGTAAATTGTCTGGCAAATGGGCATCACCCATATACATACAATACATGCATAGGCCTACAATTAATGGTTTAACGTAATTTTTCCATTACATGCAATGTAATGGCTCAGACGGGGTTGCCTTTCAGTACCGTAGCTGGAGTGTACTGTAGTACAATAAAGTCCCGCCACAGCACTGCCCCACCAAGTTGTTGTTGTTCCCCAGGCTGTCTGGCCGAACAGCCCCAAGGTCTCGAGCAAGGCCAAGGCCATAAACAAGCGCCCCCACAAAACCCTCCCTGCTTACCACTAACAAAGCCCGGGTGACCGAAGCCACTCCAAGGCAGGAAGCTGAGGAGGGTGCGGAAACGCCCGGGAAACCAAAGCCCCACCCAAGGCCCTGTGCCACTCAGCAATTATGAAGGAAAAGTTGAGGGGCAACCAAGTTATCACTGCATGTGGCTGATGTTGGTATATAGTGTTAACCGTGCCTCAGCAAGACTCAATAGAGTCCCCCTGCAGCACTTGCACCTGCACAATATCTGCAACCACACCAGCCTTAACAGTGTTACAAAAAGACAGCACCATAACAAGAATCTACTGTATATTAGGCAATTGAACTATACTGTACAACAATAAAGTCCTGCCCCAGCATGCAAACACTGTTGCCGACATAGGTGTGGTGCCAAACAGCGCCCGGGTAAGACTCAGTCCCCTGTGGCACCTATCTGCACCCCACCAGCCTCGACAGTGCCATACCAAGACAGTGCTCAGATAAAGATTTTATTGCATAGTAATAGCTGTTGGTCCACAAGTCTATCGCCATCCCCCCTATTAGTCGCCTTGTACGACACACAGTAGGATGTGTGAGGCATATTTTTGTTTTCCACCACCATTAGATGAAGGCCCCCTTACCCCCTGGGAGTATATACAGTAAACAACCATGGGGACATCAGTCACATCACACACCCCTGTTTCAACCCAACATTCAGATATAAGAACTTGCTCTGCTCATTCTCCACACGTAATGCCGCCTTTACACCCTCATACATGCTCGACTTCAATGCTTTCAGCAACTTGCCATCTACTCCATATATTCTAGAAGTACTTTCCACATACCTTCTCTATCCACTCTGTCATAGGCCTTCTCCAAGTCCATAATTAAAGGCAACATACAGCTTTTGTTACTCCTCCAGATATTTCTCCACAACACATTTCAGGGTAAAAATCTGATATACAAATCCTCTTCCCTTCCTAAAACCGCCCTCCTCGTCACCTACCCATTTCTCCGTTCTTGCTCTCACTCTCTCAATCACTACCCTACTGTACACCTTCCCTATATTTTTGTTTCTATGTGAATGAGGGAGACAAAAGGCATAACTGCCTACAGTGAGTGCCTCCCCCAGATTTCAAAGTGACAGGGCCGAAATCAAGGGACGTTCGAGCTAAAATGCCTGGACACACGGAGTTTGAAGCAATTTAAGTCATAGGAAGAGGAAAGACTGATTCTGGGAGAGAGTTCCAGAGCTCAGCAGTTGAATAGAAGAAAGTCTGACAATAGCGTTTCACTCTTGGGTTGGACAGTTGCACAGAGTAGGGGTGGGATTGTGTTGCAAGGCAGGTACTACGTACCCTACGTAGAGGTGGTATACACTGGGAAAGCTCCGAGGAACACTGATTATTGTAGTAGCGATAGAATAGTGAGAGATGCAACATTGCGGCGAAGAGAGAGAGATTGCAGAGAGTTGGTGAGTGGACGGGAGTTAATGATACGAAAGGCTTTCCTTTCTACTTTATCTAGGAGTGCGGTGTGAGAGGATCCTCCCCACACATGTGAACAATACTCAATACAAGGACGCACTGTGCCCCTGTAGGCTACAGAGCAAGAAGCTGCGCAGGGGTAAAGAACCCCTTGAGGCGGTTGAGCACACCCAGCTTCTGGGAGGCTACCTTAGCGAGACTGGTAATATGGTCTTTCCAAGTGAGAGCAGAAGAAAAAGAGACACCGAGAACATTGAGGGAAGATGAAGGGTTGATTTTTGTATTGTTGAAGAATAAGGGATAGTCCTCTGGAGGTTCCTGATGGGTAGTAAGATGGATAAATTGAGTTTTGAAAGCCTTAAATGTAACAAGGTTTTCTCTACCCCAATTGGAAATAGTAGCTAGATCAAAAGATAAGCATTTTATGGCTTCATTAAGTTTACTTTTGAGAGACTGCTGGGTGGGGCGTTCTGGAAAACTAATTGAGTGGTGTAAAGTAGAGTCATCTGCATATGAATGGATGGGACTAGATGTACAGTTGAGATCATTTATGAAAATTAGAAAGAGAATAGGAGATAGGACAGAACCCTGAGGAACACCAGAGTTGATAGGATGAGGAATTGATAATATAACATAATTACATATGATTGAAAGCCACTGGGGCCTATCATGGTCATCCAGAATGGTAGGGTAGGAATGCAGCCCTGGGCCCTGGTGCTGGACAAAAGTGTGATGGTT
Organism: Paralithodes platypus; assembly: GCA_032716605.1. Lineage (NCBI taxonomy): Eukaryota > Metazoa > Arthropoda > Malacostraca > Decapoda > Lithodidae > Paralithodes > Paralithodes platypus. The sequence goes on along the minus strand of CM064527.1, from coordinate 44,997,835 downwards.
ATTTAATCATCTTCGACATCTTAATTCCTCATAGGAGAGCTGTGCTAAAGGATGGCTATGGAAGAAAACCCTCTAGGTTATTTTATTAAAACAAGCTATTTTTTTTCCTGCCACAATACTCCTTCAACTACATGGAAGATTGTCTTTAATTTACTATCTTACTTAAATTCCCATCCACTGATGGTTTTCCTTCATCAACTGGCTTTCAATTGACTTCCAGGTATATATTTGGCATTCAGTCCTCAGTCATTCTTTGTACATGGCCAAACACCACAAAACCTATCTATTGTCAGATCCCTTGATCATTTATGGTGTGGCCATGAATGAATCACCTCCATCAAGGCAGTTTGATTCTCTAGCTTGTTTTGGGAGAGGGTTACTAGCCCAACCATCCATTGTTGTGTATACCTGTAGTGTGTGAGGTGCAAGTCTTACATTATTATTTGGGAAGTCAACCTGTAAATAGGTGTGGACACTTACAGCCCTCCTGAGTTACAAGAAGCTAGAGGTCACAACTTCTAGACAAATCACAATGTATAGACTACACTAAACACACACAAATTAGTGGTATCCAAGCAGATTTGAACCCTTGTACTCCTGAGCTAACTAAAGCCGGTATCACACGAGAGCATTTATAGTCAACATTTTTCTGGCAACAATTCTGGAATATTTTGCACTGGTATCGGAAACTAGACTGGTGGTAGATGAATTTAGGTGACCAAAATATTATACATTTTGACCTAATAAGCTGCCAGACCAGTTAAGGATAAATGTTGAGTGAAAAAGCGCTTGTGTGATACCGGCTTAAAGCGTTGTTTCCACATAGCGATTTTGATTAGTTATTGTCCTTTTACTGTTTGTATACATTTTGGTTTGTTTATTTTACAAGTTTTACATTATAACTGTGCCACCTAGACGGTAAAAAAATAAATATCTATTGGAGGGATTACATTTTATTTTCCACTTTTAACTCGTATGTTTCTTATCTTCCGAGAATCCACTACAATATACTATAGCGTCAACTAGATTTCCTTATATGTACAGTCTCATTCATAAGTCAAGCCCTATCTCCATAACAACAACTTTTGTTATCTCTCGGATGAATTCCCCGCAAGGTTTATTTCCAAGGCAAGAGACCACCTTCCAAGTTATCCAGGAAATGGAATACATTTTACCACAGGATCCAGAAAAATTTATAATTAATTTTACCCTGTTCAGTACCAGTGATGTTTTTTTCATTATACTGTTTTCTAGCAACTACTGTATTAGACAATTTTATTCAGCTTTAGAAGGATCTCTAGTAATTATAAAACTTCAAACTATCTCAATAAAATCTTCCAGCTACCACAGATCCTTCTTTACACCTAACCGACGGTGAACATATGACGGGCGAGAGAATATTGGCCACCCCTGCGGTGCCTATCATATGACGGGTGCCATTTAGAGGACGTTTTGAGTTCAGAGAGAGTCCGCGCATTGGGAGGACGATAGCTGGGCTTGGACGGCTCGGCACCACCGCTGGGCCGTCTCTGACACGTAGTATGCCTCGACTCCACTACCGTACCTCGCGAGACAAGGAAAAAACTACGGAAATTACCTTATTTTAGGGTACAGTATTTTCACCTCTGGTTACGCGATCGCTACAAGATAACCCGTGGTCGTACAAGGATGATTCAGGTGTCATTGGAAAGCTCTATTATCGCCCTTTCACGGATATATAATTGTATTACGCTCTGGCTCTTGTTTATGCATGAAAAAGAGCATGGAATAAAGCTCGTTTTCGGTAAATATACCCGCCCAGCAGCATGGTCATGTCAACAAACATGCTTTAAAGGAGTTAAACTGCATAAAATTGTATAAAAATAGCTAGAATAAATTATAACAGACGTCACTGGTACTGTATGGGTTAAAAGTCTTGGACACATGCATACATGTAGTTGGAATATAAAAAAAAAAAAAAAAAAAACATATGAGCCTTGGTCACTCTTAGTTGTGGAAAGAGAGGGGAATTCCCATATATTAAGAAGGGGAAATAAAGTTGAAGCTGTGAAGATGGGACATGACTTTTGAGTGCAGCTGCACAGAGTTTAGCAAAAACAATAAATAAAATATATGTGATTTTGTGATTAGTGTGTGAGATGTTATGGAGACTGGTAACCCTGACATCTTCCCTGCACCTAGTATCAAGTCAACAATGCAATAGATAAAAAAATGGCTGTCAAATACTACCATTAACCCATGGGATCCAAGGGCCTCATATAAGAACATAAGAACATAAGATCCCGATCGCTGTGTCCGGGGACATTTAGGTAGTCAAACTTCATAATTTAGTAGCTACTGATTGAGACCACCTAGAGCAGTCCATTGTTTTGCAAATTGTATAACTTTTTGTTGTCTATAGAATGCCGTTGAGATGACATCGCTACGACGTGTTATTGCCGAGTCATGATGATTTTAGCAGCGATTTTTAGCCGCGCATTTTGCCTCATATGAGGCCTACTGGATTCCTGCCAATTTTGTTTTTTTGCCGCATATGAGGCCTCCCGGATTCCGAGGGTTAAAACAAATAAATAATTTAAACAAATTAAATACTATAGAGTGCTCTCCACCAGGAATGGAATTCATAATCATATACTGAACCTAACTCTATAAATTATCAAAGACAAAACAAAAATAAGGGCACTGTAGTCTTATAATTCATTTATTTATTTAAAGCTGATAAAGATCACTCAACCTAAAGTATGAGTGATTGCTGATCTAAGTAAAAAGTAAAGTGCAACAGGCCACTATCCATAATTAAGGGGAGACAGGCTGTTCTGGTCCCCCTTCTTCCTCGTGTTTAGCCCCAATTGTTGGCATATTTTATGACATTCGGCCCATTAGTTTGGCAATTTTAATACCTTTCACCCCATTTTAAGGCCTTTCGTGCCATTTAGGTGTCTATTTTTTCCTGGCGAACGAAAGCGAGCCTGAAATTTTAAGAGGAAGCGGCCTTCGGCAGAGACATTTTTCTACCGAAAAATGTACAAATTTATCTTGAAGGGGGAGTTTCTAAGCTTGATGGAGGTCTAGCAAGGAAACTAAGAAATATAGGAATAAATGAATTGCCAGGAATAGACCAAAAAAAAAAAGAAAAAAAAAGGCCAGTCTCCCCTTAACATAAAGGTCGAGAAACATGATGATCGTTTGGTGCGGCAGTTTCTCGGCAACTCGGGTCTGGAAGATACTGAATTGCCGACTTGCGAGTTTCGTTCTATAAGGAAGTTAGAGCTGTAGACATCGATATTTAACAGAATTACCAGCTAAAATACGGTTGTAGTACATTTATAAACACATAAAACCTAATTCAGCATACCATTTATCCATCAGAAACGTACATTATTATTGCATTTCTGTTTAATATCGATGTTCACGGCTCCAACTTCCTTATAGCCTGAAACTCGCAAGTGGTCAATTATGAGTTATATCTGATCTAGACAATAATAATCATGAAGTCAAGTTCTATCAGATATCGTACAACTATAACCATCTAACGCTATATTCGGTTTCATTTCATCTGACGCTAAACTAGAATGTTATAATTACTCAACTAATCCAAACAATTTAAATAGAAGTATGGAGATAATTATGAAAACTTGGTATTTATAAGAAGCAGGAGTATAATAGTTGCATATAGTTCTAATAATTATCCAGAAAACAGTTGGCAAGAGATTCAATTTGGCGTCAGATGAAATGAAACCGACTATACAGTAAAACCTCACCCATCCAGACTAATTGGGGGAGAACCCTGTCTGGATCTGCCAATAGTCCGGATCTGCCGAAAGTCCGGACATAAATTCAGCCATCCAGACCAATCCGGATGGCTGAAACATGAGTCCGGATATCTAACTTAAACAACCAGACTTCGATTTCCGCCATCGACAAATCCGTATGGCTGATATACAAGTCTGGATATCTAACACTGGATATAATTAATATGTGTGGAAACTTGTATTCTCGTTTGTTTCCGGATTGACTTATATTTATCCCAAGCCATCCAGACAAGTCTGGTTGGCTGAAACAAGAGTCTGGATCTCTTGGGTATCCGGATCCGAGAGCACCGGATGGGAGGGGTTTTATTGTAGTTAAGTTGTCGATACTCATACAAAAGCCCCAAAATGCTACCAGAGATGAATACGCCATATCAAGAGTCACAAGCAAAAGCGCTCCTGTGTCTTGACCTCATTATCAGGTTTCTGAATCTAAATCCATAGTCAGTCAGTCACATAAGTCAAGGTGAAATCTAACACGTAATGCATTTACCAACTACTTTCTTTAATCCATTTTCTATAGTCAACATTACTCCGGCAATATTTTTCATTTTTGTTTTCTATAGGTAGGCTACCTTCAAGAAAAGAACAATATAATAGGAAAAAGTAGGGATTGGGCCTGAGTAAATAGATAGATAGATAGGCCTTCATTCTGGCTACATTTGTTCAGGGAGCTTTTTTGTATTTGCATTGGCAACTAGATCAAAGTTAGAATATTCTTAGGTGGCTGAATTACAGAACTTTGAACATTCAGCGGCCAGACCAGAGTTGCCGAAAAAATTGCCGGAACCGGCTTACAATAAAATTCTTTGAAAATGCACTTGGATCAAGTTCCCACCGCTAGTATTTATTATCTTATTTTTGTAACAAAGAAGTGGATGGAAGGACACATTACCATTTTCTCTCCCGCGACACCAAGCAGTAGGGGGGACTAGCCAAGTCGTACACGGTGGTTGAATTAGTACAGTACAGTATAAGAAATCAAGAAAAATACTAGTTATCCCAACAAAAATTAAGTTAGATGTGTGTAAGATTTTGTTTTGTTTTTCTGATACGTTGCAATGTCCCTGTTCGGGCTCTGTCTCGAGTAGGCCACCCCCATAAAAAAAAAAAAAAAAAAAAAAAAAAAAAAAAAAAAAAAAAAAAAAAAAGGAAGGTGCCAGAGTATAATTATACATACATACATACATACATATTTTGACACCATATTTATTACTGTAATCTATTAATGTTTTGTGGGCATTTGTATTACTGATATCGTATACTAATTGAATCACTGTACAAATTGGCAAATCTATCCCAATGAATTCAAGGGGACATGCGCCTCAAATAATTAACAACTTGCGTATTTCGGGCTATAAGGACAAATGCTTTATGATATAATTGTGTTCTTTTATATATAAATTATTATTTTACTTAAGCGTTGTTTCCACGACTGTATTTAAATTCACATTCGACAGCACTTCCATCTTTCACAATTTTGTATTTCTGCTTAATATCAAGGTTTACAATGATAACTTCCTCGTAGCCAGAAACTCGCCAGCGGTCAATTATTATAATGCCACATCTTATACAGACTACTTGATATATACTCCAACCAATATGTCAACTCAGCCCAGAGTTCAATAGTTAAATCATAAAGAAAAAGGCAAATCGTGTCACACCATGATGTTTTGGACAAGTGCTCCAATTTTTGTCAAGTAAAAGAGGGAAAAAAAGAAAAAAAGTGGAAAACAAGAGGGAAAAGAAAAGAAAACAAAAAAATAGGAAAAGTGGGGATTGGGCCTGAGTGATGATGCAGTTTTTACCACCATACGCTCCCTGCTGAATAGCAAGGCTAGGGTGGGTGCCCTGATGAATCAGGGACTTAGTGAATAGTTGCCACAGATTGCTAGACTGCACCGTTCACCAACAGCACTGACGTCTGCCAATCACTCACTGGCTGGCCCGAGGCTCGAACCGTCAACCTCACGGTTAGCAGGCGAACGCTCTACCAATCGAGCTACGGCCTGTAAATAGAAATTGATAAAACAAATAAAATAGAAAAGAGGGAACTGAAAGTGAGATAAGGATGACCAAACGATGTACAGTATGCACAAAATGTGCTATGAGAGTAGAATGTAAAGAAAACTAATTTTCAGACCCAGAAACCCACTACTCTCAGACTAAATACAGTAAATGTCTGAACATATAGCATTAATTTTTCAGTTTGGACAATACTAAAGAAAATACTTGAACACTTAATGTTCAGTTTGGATTAGGATCCTAAATATTTCAGCAGAGGCAAAATTCCAAGGAATTAAGCTGTATCACATTTCAGTACAAGGTCTCCTCTCGATTAATACGAAAGACATAGGTTTTACTGTACAGAGAAAAGGCAAAAGAGAGGGTGCATAACTGCCATGTCTTGGTGATGGGCTGGCCTATCAGAGTGAGAGCTGAGCGATCTCTGCCATACCCATAGCTTACTCTGACTGTTCCTTTTACTTATATATTTTCTAGATCTCAAGTGATGGCGTCTCTTCCGTGGATTGACCTCCTTACTGCCAACCTAGAGGTTGACAGATTGGGAGCCATAGCGTCACATTTTTCCTTTGCCCTTCAACTTTCCCTTCATAATTGCTGAGGGGCACAGGGCCTTGGGTGGGGCTTAGGTTTCCCTGGCATTTCCGCACCCTCCTCAGCTCCCCGCCTTGGAGTGGCTTCGGTCACCCGGGCTCTATTAGTGGTAAGCAGGGAGGGTTTTGTGGGAGCGCCCGTTTATGGCCTTGGCCTTGCTCGAGACCTTGGGGCTGTTCGGCCAGGCAGCCTGGGGAACAGCAACAATAACAACAAACTGCCATGTCGTCATCATCTTCTTCTATTGGAGTTGTTGTCCTCTTGCAATTCAACTTGAGGCCAACTTGCCTATGTACCGGCATCTCCAGGAAAAGCTTGAGACTAGGTCTGATGGCATAGTTTAGAAAATGTATTTGTAATAGGAAGGATAGTAGATGTAAGTTACTGAAGAAAATATAACAAACCAGCTGGTCTTAAGCTTAAACGGTCGAGTTGACTATCGTAGTGGAGGAAATTACAAATAGCAAGCATAAAATACAACTTATTGGGTATATACCATCTTTGGAAAGATAGATGTAAGAACACCTTGTGAAGAATCGTCTGCCGTTAACTTATTTCATTTTGAGTTCCATGTCAACGCTATGTGAACCCGGACAGCATCACAGTGTCAGATCTGAGTTAGGGTACACTAGCCAATTGTACGAGCTGGTCTAATTACTGTGGCAACATTGATAAATACTACCCATAAAACTTTTGTAGAGCAAGATAAAATACCCCGGTGGGGGGAGACAGTCATTGTAAAAATGCAAAATAGTTAAGGGAAATTTTGACACTTAAATTAACCCCCTCAGTCTGATTAATTAAACTTATTAATCTGTGGACAAACGACACACTATTTGCCACTATTTGGGTCAACTGTTATTTGTGGTACTGCCTGGCTCGGTAGGAAGTTGCCAACTAGCTCTACATTTAGTGTTGCCCTTCACCGAAAACATGGACGCGATTATACACGTGATCGCGTGTATAATAACTTAACCCTCTCACGTTCTTGACGCAATTTTGAGCTTATTAGGGATACTTTAAAGCCTTTGTTACCATCAGGGGTATTTAGAAACCTTTAGTTTAGTTACTTCAACCTCTGCAGTCGTCTTTGAGTTAGTTGTGGGCAGAAAACTAATTTTGGAGAGGTAATTATAAGAGTGAGAGAACTCTATTTATTATTGCTAAACTGGCAACCTCTGCGTCATAAAAACGTGAAAGGGTTAAGTCAACACAAAGTTTCCCAAATTTATACAAGCGATTGTGTCATAATCGATGTTTGGGCCAAACCATTTATACACACGATCGTGTCATATCTGACTGAGGGGGTTAATATAACGACTCAATTATTTTAGGTTATATTATTTTTTACCAAAATTGTGTACTAATTAGGTCATAAAATTGGCTAGGCTACTCTGTCTACTTATCAGTCCGTAAGTGTTGGGAGTATTTAAACATTACTGGTATTATATTAACTGCACATATTTATATAGGCCTAGATATATTTCAAAGGGGGGGGGGTAATATATACTGATCACTGCATATAATTTGGCCCAGTACATTACAGCAATCATATTCATTTTCATGTTGGAGAAGCAGCTATTTCAAAACTAAGTTATTCAAGCTAAATCAATTTCACATTACAGTAATATGGTAGTTTTCCGCACATATTCTATTCCGTTGGGATTGTGAATTGACAGCACTGCACTCCCTCCCTCCACCTCATACCAACAGGTGGAATGAGGGAGGAGGTTGGGGAAGTGGGTGCAGCTTTGCCAAATCACGACCCCAACGGAATAGAATATGTGCGGAAAACTGTACATAACGGTACTTAATTACAAACTTAGAATTATATCCCAGGCATATTGAACCACATAAAATTATATTATAAGAACTACACAAACAAAATGACTATTAATAATACAAAATTCCATAATAATTTTCAAAGATAATATTGTAGTAGTGTGCTTGCTCTTAATTGTAAAAATAGCTGCTTCTTCAACATTATAATCTTGTATAAAGCAATCCATCAAAACAGTTTTTGTAACCTATCAGATATGAAACTTTACATGTATAGTACAGACAAAACTCACAAGTTAACCCGTTCAGTACCAGGGTCGTCCTTTTTATCATATTCTGGCAACTATGATACGATTTAGTTCAGCTTAGGAAGGACCTCTAGCAATCAATAGGCTTCAAACTATTTCAAACCCATTAAACTACCACAGATCCTTCCTAAGCTGCTTAATATCGTCAAAATATAGCTAGAATATTATATAGCACACGTCGCTGGTACTCAAAGGGTTAAGAACTGTCAAGACAGGAAAAGAAAGAGAAAAATACCTTTTATAAAAAGGACAGAAGTATGTGACTATATTGTAATTATTGTTTCTTGAATTTGATTGATTTTACCTATAGAAACATTATTTGTCCCTCATTGGTCCAAATATATTGCTTGATATGATTTAAGACCGCATCACACAGGCATTTTTCCAGTATTTGTTTGGTTTAATTAACCCTTTCCACCAATTCTGGCGATCATTCTGCCACATTATTGCTAAAATAATATTATTTAACCTTCAATTACCTGATACATGTACAGTTGACCCCATGAATTTGCATACATCGATCTATCTATCGCCTGCCGCCGTGATCGCCGAAGGGGTGGCCACGAACGAACCGCCCCAGTCAGTCGACGCCCCTCCTCCCAACCAGCACCGCCTTCATCCATATACTTCCTCACTCCATCCTTCCACCTCTTTCGGTCCACCTCTCCCTCTCTGTCCTTCCACCTCGCTCTCGTACACCTTTTTATTCATTCTCTCGCTTCCCATACGTTCCATATGGCTGAACCATCTCAAATTGTTCCTTTTCACACTTGCATACATACATACAATTTTAAGACTGAGTGCTCCACACATATGGGCAGTTTCAGTCTCTTGTCCTAATGGCGGCGTTCCAGGCAACCCTGTTAACCCATTGAGGACCAGCGACGCATCTTATGCGTCGGCAATGTATGTAACCCTAAACCCCAGTGCTGCATAGGGTGCGTCGCGGTTAATTACTCCGGTCCTATGGCACCTAGAGGGCTCAGATTTGTATGGGAACTGCGTAAGTATCCCACGCAACAATGACGATGGTTGAAACCCTCTAAGTCCAACAGCGTGCGCGTGGGCGCGCAAATTGTTTTTGCATGTTTTTTGCCTACCTATTTCCCCTCTTGTAATTCCGACTTTCGGGCGCCCTGTAGGACCCCTTAATGACCTAGGGGATCATTTTTTGTGGTTTTTCCTTAATTTCTAACCTATTCCTGGTGTTTTCTGTTTTGTTTTTTTAACAACCTGCTGTTCCTGGGATGTACTTTCATCATTAATTAGCTGGTGCTCAGTGGATTAAGGGCTGCTTCACTTGTCAAGTTTCTGGATTTGAGATCGGCACGTATAGTCCGATCCCAGGTCTTCCTCGGTCCACCCATTGGTGCAGCTCCCTCCACAATCACAGATCTGCATTTTTTCACCCAATTTTGTTCATCCATTCTCTCCACATATCCATACCTAAAGTGATTTTATGTATGACTATTATTAGTCATAATGATCAAGTGACAGTTATATAACAAATTATTCTTGTAGGTCAATCACACTTTTTTTTACATCCATACATAAAATCACGGAGTAGATACTAATTCACATCGCCAACTGTAAGTTCCTCATCAGCTCCAGGGGCTAACTTAATACCAGAGTGTATTAGTCAACCTGTGTGGCTGACTGACACTTTAATCCAAAAATTAATTCATGTCATAATCGGTTATTGGCTTGTATAAACGCCAGAAAAATACCAGTGTAACACTACCTTTATATTAAAATAGTGAAGGATCACGTGTAGGATATTGGATGGCCTATGAATTAATACCTTCAAACAGATAATTTTCTTTACTTTATCCACGCTACTGCCAATGATTTTACTCAGCTCAGTAAGGAAATCTAGCGAGAAAAGGGTTCAAAACATCTCCAATACCCTTCAACTTTGCCAGGTCCCTCCTAAGTTGAATAAAATCCTTTGGAGCTCGCTACAATAAAGCAAAATACTGGCGTCATCTGATTGAAAGCCTTAACAAAGCAATATCAAGCTCGACACAGGCGTCAATTAAAATATCTCGATAAAAGACCAGGGAGACCACTATAGATAATTCTGAACCATCTCTCTTTGTGCTCTTATAATAAATAGGGCTGCACAGAAGCTGCTTCATCCAGTGTTAAAAGCTCGGACAATACCTTCAGTGCGATCATGCTATTCTCACTAGATTCTGGCTATCATTACCCAATTTTCCTTAGCTATGGAAGGACGTCTGGGAATCCAAAGATTAGTAAATATCTCTCAATTAACACTTCCCAAACTTGACTAATTCCTTTAACGTGACGATAGTGCGATTAGTTTGCTTGGGAAACAGATTAACTTGCTCATGTAGTAATGTACACCCTATGTGGTGGATTGTGTTCTTTTATTTAATAATTTTCATATTAGTAAGCGTTGTTTCCACATAGCGATTTTGATAATTTAATTTGACTTTATATTGTCCTTGTCCCAATTTTGGTTTGTTTAGTTTGCAAGTTTTACATTTTAATTAAGAAAATGGTTTAATGGTATGTCAGGATAAAGTGGAAATGGCAGGATCGTAGAGAAAAAGGCTAACGTGAACATTTCTAGTGAGTGAACAAGGTGCTAAGAAATAACAGGCCTTGGTTTGTACTTCTCAAAGGCAAATTTTGGTTTAAAAGTACTTAGATTATTAAATATGAAGACAGTACTGTTCAAACCATTTATTTTTTAAATTAATCAATACTTTACCTATCAGTACTTTTGTGTACAGTACTTGAAAGAAAATTAATCAATACTTTAACTATCAGTAATTTGTTTTTACTTGAAAGAAAATTAATCAATACTTTAACTATTAGTACTTTTTTGTACTTGAGAGAAAACCAAAGTGCAACTGATATGGAGAAATATGGAATCCAATTGTCGAGAAGGAATAGTTGGAAAAGGAAATAATCTAAAAATGTCCAAGGCGTATATAGTATCTGTAAGAATCTGCTTCAACACAACCTCCTCCCAATCTATCGGCCCTGTTGAGTCAGCTTTATGTGATGCTGTAACAAGAACAACAATATAATTACCAGGTATTGCTTTTGTATTCCAGCTGTACTCTGTTACTGCTTAACCCGTCCACTCCCAGCGACGGCTACCAGCCGTCAGTAGATAAGTCACTCCCCAGTCCCAGCGACGGCTAGGAGCCGTCAGTAATGTACTTTCCTTGTAACTGCCAGTATCAGGCAGTGCCTGGTACCATGACCGTTTGAACACTTCTCAGCTTACATAAAACCCATTGAAGGGTGGGAGTGCCAGTCTTCCTTCATTTCTTGAGGTGGAAGGTTGTTCTATCTTGCCATTTTGGCCACATTGCTTGGGACTGGGGGGGACTTTTATTACTGTATCCTCCGGTACAGTAGGGGTTAAAGGGGTATCACACAAGAACTTACTCGCCAACTTTCGATGGTCGATATTTTTCTAGCAACATTTCTGTTATCTTTTCTACAAGTATACGAAACTAGAGAGAAGACAGATTAATTTAGGTGAGAGAATTACAGTACTGTATACATAAAGTTCACCTCATAAACTGCCTCATCAGTGTTCACGATAATGTTGAGGAAATAAGTGCTCGTGTGATACCAGCTTTAGGCTCTGTTACTGTTTACAGTACAATGTTTTCCTTCAATGTAGTAACAGGAGACGATACTGCAAAAAAAAAAAGTGACATGCAGTAAAACCTCTTGCTTTCAATCCCCAACATGTCGAACAGGGAAAACATGATTTTGAGACTGAAATGAATATGAGAAGGAATACAGTACAATTTTTTATATTACATTATTTGGGTCATTTTAGCACCCCAAAGATATAATAAGAACTGTAAATCATATTAACTTTTATTTATAATGACTAAAAAGAAGGACCTTGGTTTGAATAGCTTCTTAATTGACACCCTGTTCCAAAAACTCACAACTTTCAGTCTAAACCTCTAATCAAGTCCAAAGACCGCGGTAAAAGTCTCAAAGATCATTTGGGTAATATCTGGACATCTACTTCTCACTTTTGGGAGGAGTCCATAAGATCAAGGTAACATAATCTGGGCACTCGATATCCAGTTAGGTCCAAAACATACATAAAACATACATAACATTTTAAGACCGAGTGCTCCCCACATACGTGCAGTTTCAGTCTCTTGTCCTAATGGCGGCGTTCCAGGCAACCCTGTTAAGGGCTGCTTCACTTGTCAAGTTTTTAGATTTGAGATCGGCACGTATAGTCCGATCCCAGGTCTTCCTCGGTCCACCCATTGGTGCAGCTCGCTCCACAATCACAGACCAGCATTTTTTTCAGAGTAAAACTAAGGGGTTTTACGCTTCGGACAGGGTGTTCTCACGATTCATTTTTTGAAAGAAGGTTTTACTGCATTAATAGAAAAGAAAGAACTTCTGTTCTTTCTATTCTATTTTTTAGTCTAAAGCTTTTACCATTATAAGTACAGTACATAACTGAATAACAAACTCTATTGGTCCAAGGAAGATTTGAAACCCTGTCATCTCTACAGCCTATACTAGCCTAGACTGGAGCCAGGAGCTTTACCGTTGAACCATCAACATATAAACTCTGCATCACAAGGAAACTGACTCAACAAGGCTCTGGTAAGACGGGTTCACACCACCGCTCTCTCCCACATCTGATTGGCAACTTTATTCTGGCAACAATGTGAGATTATCTTCCACATTGGCAACAGAGATGGAAGGTACTGGTAACATGACGTAACTTCGGACACTCTAGAAAAAATATACAATGAACCAGTTATGGGATAAATACATGATATGTCTGCGGTCTTCTTTCATAATGCAGAGTCATTTTTCCATAACTGTAGCTTACATACTTTTATCAAGAAATTTCCGAAGTGTAGCCCCCGTCCGAAGCTAGGTCATTTCACGGTACTTTATTTAGTTACTGGTACAGCCAAGAGCATAAATGACAACAAACCCTTTTGAATCAGTATCGAACGCAAACGAAAATATACAATGCTTTATTATAGCCCAGATGCTTTAGAATTAGAATTTATTAAGCGTTATTTCCACATAGCAATTTTGATAAGTTTTTTTGCCTTTATCTTGTGTCGTCCCAGTTTTGGTTTACATCATACATACATAAAATTTTAAGACTGAGTGCTCCACACATACGTGCAGTTTCAGTCTCTTGTCCTAATGGGGGCGTTCCAGGCAACCCTGTTAAGGGCTGCTTCACTTGTCAAGTGTTTGGATTTGAGATCGGCACGTATAGTCCGATCCCAGGTCTTCCTCGGTCCACCAAGATTTGATAAGTTTTGATAAATTCCTTTGTCTTTATCTTGTGTCGTCCCAGTTTTGGTTTGATTATTTTGTTAAGTTTTACAATATAACTGGAATTGGCGTAACCTTATTATATGCTCATGACTGTACACTTGATCGCCAACTATATTTTGGCATCCGGAATATTTTGCACGAGTACCTGTAACTACTCTGAAGGTCGTTTATATGAGGTGCGAGAATTGTTACGCTGGTGACCCGGATTCGAGGCCCGGCCAGGTCATATCGCAAACATTTTAAATTATTTAATATTTTTGTGATATGACCCAGCCAGGGCTCGAACCCAGGCCAGTAGTGCAGCACTCCAACACCTTAACCATTAGGCCACCGAGGAGATTATAACAATATATTTCGAAAGCTGCCAGGCCACAGTTTGTGATGATAGCGCTGGTGTCAATCTGCCTCAACTCTCACCATCACCGCTTTAAATTTCTGAAAAAGTTAAGCAACTACATAATAGCCAACGAAACCCGGTACCTCCGAGGGTGCACACGCGTACTGAGGTGGCGGTAATATAAATTGGTAACAGAATTAATCTATCATAAACAGGGCAATAGCTTCATTCAAAACAAGGCTTGAGGTCAGTCCCAGGAACGTGGTGTGTGTGTGTGGTGCCTTAGGGTTTACCTTCGTACTACTGAAACAAACAAAAAGTCACTTGTTAATTGCTACCATGATCAACTATTTCTATACTACATAATTATATTCTTTACGCTGGCGAGAAATTTACTTATTCCCATCGTAATTACTGAGCTATTACGTTTTTAGTCACATATGTTGTTAAATATGAAATTTTTTAAATAATATGATGCAGATAATACAGTAGTAGATTCTAAATTTTCCATTAATTATCGATAAATCAACTGCAAACAGATTATAATTCCTGCATTGTTAAAAAATTATGGGAGTACAGCCTACAAAGCCAAAGCCCTCATAAGGCTGTTAGTTGTTATGTATTTAATTGAGAACCCGATTGGGTAGCACTGAAAGAGGGGCTGCGGATGGTGGGGGCATTGGCCCGGAGGTTCAAGCCCATGGGCTGATGATCCCCTCCCCCGCTGTCCTCTCAGAGACAGATCTTATCCCACCCTGGCCCCTTTGGGGGCCCGAGCATCTGACGCGGCTTCGGTCAACCTGACTCGGGAATGATCGGTCAGGCAGTCTGGGGAACAATAACAACTTAACATAAATAGTACCAATATATATATATATATATACAAATCAAAGGGGTAAATACTATCTCAATTAACTAGAATTAAATGTGAATGGCGCTACGGTAGTGAATAATGAATACTTACTCTACTGTGCCAGCCTACCCCCACTGCTGAGGGCCCTCTTCTGCATGGCTGGTGGTTGGTAGGCCTGCATGCCACCCCCACCCCGGATCGCTGGCACCAACGTGTGGTTGGCCAGGGGGGCGTGACCCGCGCGGATTGGCTTGGCTGAAAAATAGAAAAATAAAACATATCAGTATCTAGTATAGTAAACATACACTGTAACACTGTTATATGACAATCTTGCACTATTACAAACAAAACTGTGACACTGAGCCTGATCACTAATATAGTATACACACTGTACCTTCCCTGTATATTCAATAGTTTAATGTGCTTATCCATTGCATTGCAATTGTTCACACACGGTTGCTTTTAAGTTGTTTGACTGTAGTAAAGTTCTTACATATCACCGCTCTTACCCTGTCAGCACTGAGGTATAGTGCTAACATTGCTACAGCAAGGTTCAACAAAATCCTCCTGCAGCACGTAGTCTATCTGCGCTACACCAACCTCAACAGTGCTACAATAAGATATTGCCATGATCCAACTTAACTGTATAATACTGTTGGTCAAAAATTTTGCCATCCCTCCCCTAGTGGCCTTGTACATCACACAGTAGGATCTGTGAGACAAAATTTGTTTCCCTCCACTACATGTGAAGGCCCTGTTACTTTCCCCACCCCGGAGATCAAGACACTTTGATGCAGAAACAGCGATTGTGAGATGTTACCTATCTGAGCGGCAGTGCCCCTTCTCTGCAGGTTCTTCTGTCTGACAGCCTCCTTGATGCGGTCCACCTCCTGCTGGTATCTCTTACGGTCCTTCATGGCTCCCTCCTTAGCCTCCTTCAGGGCAGTCTCCAGGGCCTAGAGGTTCACAAATAGTTTTGTTTAGGCTTACGTACACTGTATAGTAAACTCGCTGTCTTCAACACTACTGTATTCATGGTTAGACTCTATTCAGTAGTGCAAAACACGCAAGTCTTTTAAACTTTTTACGTAAGTATAGGGTAATAGTCTGAAGTGGATATTGGGTGTCCAGACATTTACCCAAGTCAGAAACACTTGGGTAAATATCCAAACTGAATACCATTATTCAGACATCAAACAGTCTTTGACTTTTACCTCTCTTTTGAATTAAATCGAACAAGGTAATTTTTAAAACAATGGACTGGACATCAAAATTAAAGTTTGTGTAAGCCTGGGTTTGAAAGAGAATGGTTTCATATATTGTAAACACAAGTTGGCAAGATACTATCTATCTATCTATCTATTGCCTGACGCCGTGATACCCGAAGGGGTGGCCACGAACGAACCACGCCCATGCACCTCTGTCCCCAGTCAGTCGACGCCCCTCCCCCCAACCAGCACCGCCTTCGTTCATGTACTTCCTCACTCCATCCTTCCACCTCTCATTCGGTCTAGCTCTCCCTCTCTGTCCCTCCACCTCGCTCTCGTACACCCTCTTAGTCATTCTCTCGCTTTCCATACGTTCCATATGGCCGAACCATATCAAGTTGTTCCTTTTCACACTTTCCAGCACATCTACCTCCACACCACACCTCCTTCTTACTTCCTCATTGTCCCAGCCTTATGAGGGCTTTTGCCCAGTAGGCTGTCAACAAATAGTTTTTATTATTATTATTACTTCCTCATTGTAAACACAAGTTGGCAAGATACCAGTCATTATAATGTAAAACTTATACGAACACAATAAAAAGACAAAACAACTGCCAATCCTGACCATGAAAAGAATGCCTCTCCCCCTGAAGGGAAAGGTGTATGCCTCATGTGTTAAAAGTGCAATGACGTATGCCTCAGAAACATGGGCCGTTAAACTAGAGGATGTCAACAGAATGGAACGTACTGTAATGAGATGAGAATGGTGAGATAGATGTGTGGGGCCAGGCTACAGGATAGAATAACAAATGTTGAGCTGAGGAGACGTTTAGGTATAAAGAGTATTAGCGAGGTGATGCGTACAAGTAGACTGGGATGGTATGGACATGTAGAGAGAATGGATGAACAAAATTGGGTGAAAAAATGCAGGTCTGTGATCATGGAGGGAGCTGCACCAAGGGGTGGACCCGGGATCGGACTATACATGCCGATCTCAAATCCAAGAATTTGACAAGTGAAGCAGCCCTTAACAGGGTTGCCTGGAACGCCGCCATTAGGACAAGAGACTGAAACTGCACGTATGTGTGGAACACTCAGTCTTAAAATGTTATGCATGTAACTAATCAAAATCGCTATATGGAAATAACGCATATCATATCCAATGGGTCTAGACAAATTATAATTATTTTTAACTATTTTTTTTTTATTTATTTTTTGTATTATCACTATTATCATTATTATTATTATTATTATTATTATTATTATTATTATAGCCACGGGCCGCGGCATAGACAGTAGTGAATCTGACTGCTGATCGACAGGTTCTGCAGTTCAATTCCGCCCTGTGCCACTGGTAGACGTCAAGAGTTTGGACGCTCAGGTCTAGCAATTTGTGGCAAATGTCTTGATAGCGTAATGCATAAATGCGCGGAATTTTGATGTGAGAATCCTGGGTTCGAGTCCTTGGAGTGCCACATGTACAGTATTTGTTGATTTAATTAATTGAGTTTAGAAGTAAAGTTGGTTGGTGAAAAAATATAATAAATAAGGCATGTCCTAGTCCTGCCAATCAAGGGAGTTCATGGCATTAAAAAAATGCATCAATATTATCATGTGGTTATTCTTCCTTGCCTTCTTATTTACCTACTTTATCTAGATAATATTTTTGTTAACATCGTTCTTAAACGTGAATTCCAGGGATGAAACCTATTCAAACTACAATGTCCATTGGGATCTGCTTGGTTTTAGGTAGCCTACATGATACTGAAGAACTTTCATCAATTTGTTTTAACAATATAGAAATATAGCTTATCTAAGTTATTTTATGTGGCGCGAACTGGCGTGTTTACCATAACGTAACTGTAGCCAATGGCGGAAACTCTCGACATGGGAAATGGGTGGATCTGTGGGTTTTTTTTATTCGAGAAACTTATAATTTGTATGCATGTTTACAGCTCAACATTTGGCTTCACCACTGTCTGGTCAAGGGACCGCGATATATAAATTGAACAGAAAACTATATTATCATTACGAAATAGGCCTTAGAACCGAGTTCCCTCAACTCTGGACCAGGCTAAACATGCATAAACACTGCATGTATGTTAATTGCTGGCGAGCTGGGATTATTTCTTGATGTGCACCACATCATCAGGACGTTGGTCGATCTTTTGCAGAGCTTGAGTAATGAATTGAAAGGTATTAAATACGAAAAACAGACCTCACTATTCAGGACCGCATATATTGTTTACAAACGGCGTCTCTACACAATGGAGTCACTCCAGCTGGCTGAAAATGCCAATTCGTCACCAACGACTATATATATTAGTATTTTGTTGTTGTTGTTGTTATTCCCCAAGCTGCCTGGCCGAACAGCCCCAAGGCCCCGAGCAAGGACAAGGCCATAACCGAGCGCCCCCACAGAACCCTCCCTGCTTACCACAATAAAGCCTGGGTGACCGAAGCCACTCCATGGCGGGGAGCTGAGGAGGGCGCGGAAACGCCTGGGAAACCAAAGCCCCACCCAGGGCCCTGTGCCCCTCAGCAATTATGAAGAGAAAGTTGAGGGGCAAAGGAAAAATGTGACGCTTTGGCTTCCAATCTTGGTAGATTGGGAGGTCAATCCACGGAAAAGACGCCGTCACTTGAGATCTAGGAAATACATAAGTAAAAGGAACAGTCGGAGTATTTTGTTCTGGAGTTTAATGGAATTACACTCGAACCTCGATTTAACGGACTAAATGGGACCGTTACTAGTCCGTTGCATGAACAAATCCGTTGCTGGGTATTGTATTCATATAAGGGGGCCGGAAATCTATTAATAGGCCTAGGCCTAGGCTATAGATACTCACAAAACCTCAAATGAGCTGCTTGGATAGCGAGAATATCCCAGGTAGGCTATATATAATAAACTTATATTAACCAAGTAGGCCTAATCTTGACCAAATCGATTCATATCTCTTGTGTAATGCTTTGTTTACACATTACTGGTCTGACGAACGAGACACACACACACACACACAGTGACTACGGGTCCAAAACTACTATTAATATTAGCTAGCCAGACCAAGAAATGGTCTAACCTAGCTTAGATAATATATCAGGAGGCAAAAATCACTTTTACCTTGTGAATGGTGAAGACTAGAATGTTCTACCTGTAGGCTATATCAAGTGTTTTTCGATTGAGCAAAATAAATAAAAGTACCGGTAGTTCACAAGGTAAAAGTTATTTTTGCCTCCTGATATATTATCTAAGCGAGGTTAGACCATTTCTTGGTCTGGCTAGCTAATAATAAAAGTAGATTTGGACCCATAGTCACTGTGTGTGTGTGTGTGTGTATTTACCTAATTTACCTAATTGTATTTACCTAATTGTAGTTTACAGGAGTTGAGCTAAGCTCGTGTTGTCCCGTCTCTCAGTCTACTTTTTATCCAATTTTTTCTTGAAAATATGGATGTTCCTTGCCCCCACCACCTCCTCCTCCAACCCATTCCATTTGTCAATACATCTATAGGGGAAGCTAAACTTCCTGATATCGTTCTTGCAGGTAGGTCTTTTTACTTTGTAGCTGTGGCCTCTAGTTATTCCTGTATCCATAATTAATATATCCTCCCTATCCAGCCTCTCCAGCCCCCGGGTACATTTTGTACATCATTATCATGTCTCCCCTCTCTCTCTCTCTCCTCTCTTTTAGACTCGGTAGATTTAATTTGTCTAGCCTCCCGTCATATGGCAGTTCTCTGAGACTTGGAACCAATCTAGTGACTGCTCTCCTGGATTCTTTCTAACTTGTGAATATGCTTCTTTAGAGCGGGGACCACACCACTGCTGCATACTCCAATCTTGGTCTAATCATACTCTTCATAATTTTCGCTACCATGGTCTCATCCAAATAGTTCACAGCAACTTTCACATTCCCGGCCATTGCATACATTCCGCTAAAGAGCTT
Source organism: Paralithodes platypus (assembly GCA_032716605.1). Taxonomy (NCBI): domain Eukaryota; kingdom Metazoa; phylum Arthropoda; class Malacostraca; order Decapoda; family Lithodidae; genus Paralithodes; species Paralithodes platypus. The sequence goes on along the minus strand of CM064527.1, from coordinate 44,977,647 downwards.
GTTAATATGGTTCTCCGGCGACAAAGTATCTTGTATAATCAACCCTAAATCTTTTTCTTTTTCGGCCTTGCTAATTTTTATTATCTCCCATCCTGTACTCCCAATTTGGTCTATTCACACTTCTTCCCATGTTTAACACATGACATTTACTTATATTAAATTTCATTTTCCACTTGGTGCTCCATTCGTATATTTTATCTAAACCCCCTTGCAGCGCCTCGCAACTATTTTTATTTGTTATTTGTCTCTCATAATTTTTTACGTCATCTGCAAACATTGACAGTAGAGTTTATGCCTATCGGCAGGTCATTCACGTACATAAGGAACATGAGAGGTGCCAACACAGATTCCCTGCGGCACACCACTCTCAACTTTCCGCCACGATGAGTAAGTTCCTCTAATGTTGGTCCTCATTTCCCTATCTGTAAATATGCTCTCCATCCATTTCAGCAAACTCCCCCTGACACATCCTCCTAGCATCTCAAGCTTAGATAAACAATCTCTTATGTGGTACCTTATCGAATGCTTTGGAAAGGTCTAAGTAGACGCAGTCCACCCATCCGCCTCTTTCTTGGAGTACATCTATCACCCTACTGTAATAACATAAGCAAACTGGTAACACAAGATGTCCCTTCTCTGAATCCAAATTGCTTTGGGGTTATTATTTTCTTTCTCTCCAACATTTCATCCATCTCTTCCTAATTAGCTTTTTCACAAATCTTGCATACAATACTAGTAATGAAACTGGTCTATAGTTAGAGGGTCCTCAGGGTTTCCATTCTTGTATATCGGAATGATATTAGCTCTTTTCCATTCAACAGGAACCTGTCCTTTATCTAAGGAAGCTTGAATTATGTCCCTCACTGGCTCCACTAATTGCTCTCTGCACACTCCTTTAAAACCCAGGCAGACACTTCATCCGGTCCCATAGCTTTCCTTACTTCAAGTCCTCTCATCGCAGATAACAGCTCATCTCTAGTTATTTCAATCTTACTAAGACCACTCTCCAGTACTCCCGCCGTGGTTCGTCAAAACCTTCCTCTCTAGTAAAAACTGACCCCAATTTGTTATTCATTACTCACACATGTCCGATACATTTTCATACGTCTAGCATCAACTCTTAATTTAGTAATTTGTTTCTTTACCTCACTTACTGTTTATATATTTATAAAATAATCTAGGGTCACTTTCACATTTATTTACTATGTTCTTCTCATAGTTCATTTTAACTTGCCTAATTATGTTAACATATCTATTCCTCTCCTGTTTATATTTATTCCGATTACTCTCAGTGTTCCTTCTTCTTAATCTAGCCCAAGCTGCATCACGCCTACCCAAAGCTCTTTTGCATTTCAAATTAAACCAATCTTTCTGCTTAGTAAAATTTCCAGTTTTATATCTTGGGACAAACATATTGGTTCCTACTCTATAAATTTCGAGGAATCTACTATATTTACCTTGTACGTCCCGTTCCTTCAAAATGGCTAGTGTGGCTGTGTGTGTGTGTGTGTGTGTGTGTGTGTGTGTGTGTGTGTGTGTGTGTGTGTAATAATAATAATAATAATAATCGGTTTATTTCAAGCCGGCAGCCAATGGGGCTGAAAATACACAAACTTAACCTAGATCTTATCCTAAGGGATCAATAGACTGATCCTGGCTGCTAACGAGAGCGCCTACATACTCCCGAAGCAGTAGGACGTGGGCAGGAGACTTTGTGGGCCCCCCGAGGCGGTCCGTCCAGACCTTGCCTTCACGGCCAGGGAAAGTTTTTGAGAGAACTTCCCTGCCGGCGCGTGGGATTGAACCCCCGACACCAGAGCTAGCGCTCCCAATACAGAGTACTAAGCGCGCTCGGCCACCGTGACCGTGTGTGTGTGTGTACTCACCTAATTGTAGTATACAGGATTTGAGCCTAAGCTCGTGTTGTCCTGTCTCTCTCTCTACATTTATCCAATTTTGCTTTAAAAGTTTGGATATTTCTTGCTCCCACCACCTCCCCATCCAACTTATTCCAACACTCAATGCTTCTATACGGGAAGCTGAACTTTCTTACATCAGACTTACATATAACTTTCCTCAACTTACAATCATGACCCCTGGTTCTTCCCTCGTCCCTCACCACAAAATCTCCCTTGTCGATCTTCTCAAAACCTTTCACACACTTAAACATCATGATCATGTCACCTCTCTCTCTCCTCTCCCTCAGCGTTGGCAGCTTTAGCCTCTCCAATCTCTCCTCATAAGGCAGGTCTCTAAGGCTAGCTATCATCTTAGTGGCAACTCTCTGAACTCTTTCCATTTTTTTATTATGTTTTATAAGGTGTGGAGACCACACCACTGACTGCATACTCCAGTCTTGGTCGTATTATTGTCCCTATTATTTTTGCTAACATCTCTTCATCTAAATAATTCAGAGCTATTCTCATGTTAGTCAACACTGCATAGGTTTCACCAGTTATTTTATTTATATGCTGTTCAGGTGACAAGCTGTCTGCCACAACTACCCCTAGGTCTTTTGCTTTCACAGCTTTACTAATTATTTCATCTCCTATTTTATATCCCCAAGAAGGTCTATATTTACTTTTTCCCATCTCAAGAACCTGACACTTACTCGTGTTGAATTCCATTTTCCAAGTTTGACTCCACTCATATAACTTATCTAGGTCTCTCTGTAATTCTTCACAACTACTCCTACTTGTAATATGCTTCATTAATTTTGCATCATCAGCAAACATAGATATATATGAGCCTATTCCCATTTGAAGGTCGTTGATGAAAACCAAAAACATGATTGGGGCCAACACCGATCCTTGAGGCACTCCGCTTTTTACCCTTTTCCACGAGGAGAACTTTCCTTTTATTACTGTTCGCATGTCCCTCCCAATTAAATAGTTTTCCATCCACTTTAATAATACTCCCTCAACCCGCCCCACAGTCCTGAGCTTCCACAACAATCTCTTATGAGGCACCTTATCAAATGCCTTCTTGAAATCTAAGTAAATACAATCTACCCACCCCTCCCTCCCTTGTACAATGTCAATTACCCTATCATAGTAACTCAACAAATTTGTGGTACACGGATGACCTTTTCTGAACCCGAACTGCTTGCTTGAAATTATTTCCCTCTCCTCCAACATACCCACCCATCTTTTTCTAATAATCTTTTCACAAAGCTTGCATATAACACTCGTTAAGGATACCGGTCGATAATTTAGCGGGTCTTCTTTATTTCCACTCTTATATATTGGAGTTATATTTGCTTGTTTCCATTCTAAGGGAAGTTCCCCCTTGTTTAATGAGTGTTGAACAATATTAAAAATAGGTCTCACTAGTTGTTCAGAACATTCTCTTAATACCCATCCAGCAATGTTATCTGGGCCCATAGATTTTCTCACGTCCAATTCTTCCAACAATGATTTTAGTTCATCCTTGTTGACTTCTATCGACTCTAGTCCCTGTATCTCGTTCAATTCCACCACAGGTTCTACATAGTCATCCTCCTCCACAAACACGGATGTTAATGTATCATTCATAATTTCACACATACCCACTGTGTCTTCATATAATTGACCCTCTACCCTAAGCTTTGTTATTTTGTCCTTTATTTTTGTTTTGCCGTTGATATAACTATAGAACAGTTTGGGTTCTTTATTACATTTGTTTACTATATCTTTTTCAAAGTTCTTTTTCTCCTCTCTTATAGTCTTGACATAGTTGTTTCTAGCATTCTTATACTCATTCCATTTTTCCTCAGTGTGTCTCCTTTTCACTTTATTCCATGCAGAGTCCTTTTTGTTCTGGGCAATGTGACATCGCATTTTAAACCACTCTTTCTCCTTAGCCAGCTTTCTATCCTTAAATGTTGGTACATATTTATCTACCCCCTCCCTGTAAATGTCTAGTAACATGGTGTATTTTACCTGAATATTCTGTTCTTGCTCAATAAATGACCAATCTATATTTGCAAAGTATCCTCGTAATGATTCATAATCCGCCTTACTATAATTTAGTCTATATTCCCTATGTTCCTCCTCTCTGCCTTCCAGAAATTCCACTGTCAATTCAAATTCAATCACAGCATGATCGCTTTTTCCCATGGGACTCAAATATGTTAGGTTCTTTATTTCTTGGGGGTCTTTGGTGAATAATAAGTCGAGTCTTGATGGTTCATCACCTCCTCTAAATCTTGTATTTTCCATAACGTGTTGTGTTAATAGATACCCCATTGTTAGTTCAAGAAATTTGCTACCCCAAGTATTTTCATTTGAACCCGCATCCAAACATTCCCAATCCACCTCCCCGCAATTAAAGTCCCCTGCAAGAATAAGCCTATTTTTCCTTTTACAAATAATGTCTAACATACGCAAGGTTTCCAAAATTAATTCATTATATTCATCGTTGCTCCAAGATTTAGTCTTAGGAGGTAAATAAACTGATACAATGTCCAATTTTGACCTATCATTATCCTCAATTTCAACTGCTACCACTTCAGCAATGCTATCACCAAGTTTTAATTCTTTAGCAGTAATTTTATTATCTACCATGATCAACACTCCTCCTCCTAGCTTTCCTAACCTGTCTCTTCTCCATGTACTGTATCCTGCACAACTAATTATATTCGTGTCTACCTCCTGGTTAAGCTTAGTTTCAGTCAAACATACTACCCCGGGCCTCTCTCTCTTTACATATTCGTCAAACTCAATCTTTTTGGAAATTAACCCATCAATATTTGTATACATGAACTTAGCGTTTCCAGTATTTTCCCTATTTTTCTCGTCCCTGCCCGTTCCTTTCTTTTTTGTACGTACCCCTCCCAATTTATTTCCTAGCTTGTCTCCTCTTCTCTTGTCTCCACCTGGACTGTTTCTCGCTCCATTTCCACCTCCCCTCCCTCTGCCTCCACTTGGACTGTTTCTCTCTCTATCCCCACCTCCCCTCTCTCTGCCTTCTCCCCCGTCACCCGCACCATCTCCTTTTCCCTCCCTACTTCGTCCCTTCGCTTTATATACCATTTCTTGGGTTTTCCCTCCCACACTCTCCAGAAAAACTTCTTTTCGTCTTCTTTCGTCCTTTCTCTATTCTTTACATTTGCCTCGGTTTGCAATTCCTTTCTTATGTTTCGATCCTCAATACTCATGTCTTTTCTAATTGTAATTTTCTTAAACTTGCTGGTCAAGTTAAGTCTCCATGTTACGTTCATTATTGCATCCACTGTTACCCTAGACCTAAACTGCACTCTCACTGGCCTTGTGGTTCCCTTACTATATTTACCCATTCTCCTAACTTCTTCAATATCATCTCTCCAGTTGTTTCCTTCTTCATCGACATGCTTGATCAATGTTTTTACCTTATTAATTTCTTCCTTATCCCTAGCTTTCCTCTCAATAATGTGCTCCTCTATATCCCCAAATACAATAATACACTTATTTCTATCTATTGTTTCATGCAGGACCTGTTCATTTCTCCTCATAGCTTTTACTACCACTGATTCTAAATCTTTATTTTCCCTTTGATTGTTTCTTTTGTTCCTCCATGATTTCCTTCATTGCCACTTCCTTCACTTTTCCTCCTTCGTCATTAACCCATTTATTGTGTTTCTCCTTAATCTCCTCCACATGTGTTTTCATTTCCTTGGTTTGCCCTTTGTATTCTTCAAGTTGCAATCTTAAAGCTTCATTTTCGTCCCGGAGTTGCCCCATATGAGTTTGAATTTCTTTTAGGCTAGCCCGACTCAAATCTTGTCCAGGCTCGATGTCCCCAGCCTGAGCACCACATATTGAACATATAGCCTCAATCTGTGAACTAACACTCACCTTCCACTCCTGCATATCCTCCTTCCACCTTTTAATGTCATTCAGCTCACGTATAATTTTCCCTAGAATGCCCTCGGTCTCACCGACTTCAAATCCATCAAAGTCAGCCATATTTGTTTACATCCACTCGCATTCACAATCGCTTGAATTATTTTTATAACTCGAAATATCCTCACTTGATTTTAATCTCAAATTATATTAGTTCGTTAAATCCAAAATCCGTTGTATCGAGGTCCGTTAAACCGAGGGTCGAGTGTATATCGATATTGCCCATATACATATTACAGTATATTCATGCCAAGTTATGACCCTGCATTAATCTTAGTTTTTTCGTTCATCCCTGTAGTTCACCTTTAACACCAATAACCCCCAAATTAAATTAATGACAGAATGTGATTCTCCCAGGATTCGAACCTAAGATATCTCATACAGAACTTACACGCTCTAACCATTACACCATCAAGACATCAATAATTAAGGAACACCCCATTCTTAACATTAATCCTCCATTACAAACCCCAATGCACTTGAATAAATTAATAAAAGCATATGGTCCTCCCGGGATTCGAACTCGGGACACCACACCCAGAATATAAGCATCTAAACCATTACACCACTAATAGGTGATGACAAGCAGGTAGCTATAGTCTATACGGTGTAAGTAGGCGATAAATCATGACCTCTAACCTCTGTAACTCAACAACGACTAGAGTAATCGAGATAATATTTCTACCATTTGGGAAGAGTCAGCCAAGGAATAGATGTGAAAATTTACAGCCAATTTGCTCTAGCCCTTTTTGAGTTACAGAGGATAGAGGTCATGATTTTTCGCCTACTTACAATTTTGATTACTCAGCTATTATGTAGATTTTGTAGTGATTTTTGTTGTTAAATACGAAAACTTGACATTAATACGACACACATATAGAGTAGATACATCGTTTTTCCTTTAATTATCGAGAAATGAGCTGCTAAGGGATTCAATTTACCATCAGCTGGAAAAAAATAGACTATAGTAACCCAACTGACCTTGACTCGCTCCATGGTGGCTCTGAGTCGCTTCTCCAGCTTAGGTAGTTCACAGCGCAGGTCGGCATTGTCTCGCACTAACTGCTTGTGTACTTTGGTTAGCTGGTCCAGGTTGTTCTCCAGGAATTGAATTTTTTGCTTCTGAGCCAGTGAACCGCCGGACTCGTCGCTCTCCTCCCCGGATGCAGACTGTCACAGAAACACAAATACAATAGCTTATTATTATAACTTTTACATAAGTATGTGAAATGCCCCAGCTTCGGACGGGGGCTATACTTCGAACACTTCTGGATAACAGTATGTAAGCTATAGTTATGGAAAAATTACTCTGCATCATGGAAGAACACCGCAGACATACTTGTTTTTCCGTAACATCATGTATTTATCCCATAATTGTGGTTCATTGTATATGTTTTCTAGAGTGTTTGAAGTTACCTCCCCGTCCGAAGTTACGTCATGTTACCGGTACTATACTGTATTTCTCAAGTCTGAGCTGTTACAATGTACAGTATGTAATGGAAAATTATGTTAAACCATTGTATGTCTGTGTATGTATAGAATGCTATTAAGTGTAGGGACTTTTTTGATTAGCTTTGTGTATTTACTATCTCTGTCCTTTTGTTGGAGAAAAACTTAAGAAAAGAAAAAAAAAATCGCATTTTACGGAGCTACCTTTTTAAAAAAATATGAGCGAGCGAGAGACAGGGGGGGGGGGGGGTGAGAGAGACAGACAGACAGGGATGGGGGGACAGAACTGTAATAAAGTACTGTTGCTCGTACCTTCTTAACCCTAGTCTGGAGGTCCTGGACAAAGAGCTTCCTAAGGTTGTGTAGGGTCTGGAGTTCCTTGGCCACGGTCTCCTCCAAGCCCTTCAGGTCCTGCCGAGCCTGCTCCTTGCGCTCGTGGACGGCCATCAGCTCCGTCAGTTTAGTGCTCTGGGAAAAGATAGCATAATAGCAAATATTAAATGTTTACCAAGGAATTGTATGTAAGTCTGTATAAGGGGGGAAAAAAAAAAAAAGGAAAACTGGGGAAGGTGCCAGAGTATATACATACATACGTACATACATACATGTATAAGGAATACCTTAGATATTTCTCTCACTTTAAGGTGACAAACAAATATAAGGGACAGCAATATTTTCATCATCATAATAATCAAAATATCTCCCAACACCTTGATTCCTCCTGGGAAATCCTCGCTAAAGGATGGCCATGGCTGAAACGCCTCAAGGCTACTTTGTCAAGACATACAGTACTTCCTTTGCCTGTGCCACAAAGCATCTTCCACTTTGTTGAAGGTTTTCCTCAAAAATTGCTTCCACTTTCTTCTACCATACCATAGGTGGTCTTCCACTACCAGCTGCTCCACTCACCTGACTCCCATATATCTTTCTTGGCATTCTGTCGTCATCCATTCTCTGTACATGACCATACCACCTCAGAGTACTTCTAATATCACTCCACATTCAATGCCCAAACCTTGCTCTTTCATTCCAAAGAGACTCATACACTTCCCTATAACTTGGTTAAAATTAACACTGGTTAACACTGGTGCCCAACCCCGAAAGGGGTTGAAATAGGGGCGCTACCCCCCGCCAAAGGCGGCTTTCTAGGGCCTTTCCTAGCTGATGCTGAGAGGATTGGGTTCTAGTCTTGTGGTGATGGGCTGGTCTATCAGAGTGAGAGAGCTGAGCAATCTCTCCCATACCCATAGCATACTCTGACTGTTCCTTTTACTTGTATATTTTCTAGATCTCAAGTGACGGCGTCTCTTCCGTGGATTGACCTCCCAATCTACCAAGATTGGAAGCCAAAACGTCACATTTTTCCTTTGCCCCTCAACTTTCTCTTCATAATTGCTGAGGGGCACAGGGCCCTGGGTGGGGCTATGGTTTCCCGGGCGTTTCTGCACCCTCCTCAGCTCCCCGCCATGGAGTGGCTTCGGTCACCCAGGCTTTATTGTGGTAGGCAGGGAGGGTTCTGTGGGGGCGCTCGGTTATGGCCTTGGCCTTGTTCGGGGCTGTTCGGCCAGGCAGTCTGGGGAACAACAATGACAACCAAGAAAGAAGGTCAAATCTGCCACATTGTACTTTCTCAACAACCTCTGTCTGAAGATATTCCTATTTCTAAAAAATCTGTGAATCAATAAAGGGTAAAATCTGTCCTATATCATACCTTTTCAGTGAACTCTGTTTTAAGCTTCTCATATTTTAAATTTAGTTACCATTTATTAACATATTAGATCTAATGTATGAACCAATAAAAGGGTTAACTATCTCGTACCTTCTCAGCCACCTCAGTCTTAAGCTTCTCATATTCAGCCTTGAGTTGCTCCTCGGTAACGGAACGCTTCTGGTTCTCATCAGTCAGTTCCTCAATCTGCTGCTGCTTGGCAGTTATCTCGTCACGCAACGCTGACAACTGCAAGAACAAAAAATATATTATTGCTTTTAAATATTGTACTGTAATACTGTACTGTTCTTTTGTTTCAAAGTTTTATTTGATTAAAGTGTTGTTTCTACATAGCGATTTTGATAAGTTCTATTGTCTCTATATTGTGTCATCCCAGTTTTGGTTTGTTTATTTTGCAAGTTTTACAATATTATACATAGCCTACAGAAAAACTATTTTTCAGACTAATCAGGAAGTGTGAAAATCTCAGTCTTTCAGACATTCAGATTTTGTCTAAAACACCAGAGTACCAGTCCTAACTGGAGATCAGGTGTCCGGACATACACTTAGTTTTTTAGGTTTTCTCAGAAGGAAAGACTGAAGTATACATCAGATGCCTGGAGTTTCTGGAACCCTGGGCTCCCCCAAAAATGGGTTAATTATAATGTAAAACTTGCAAAATAAACAAACCAAAACGTAAACGAACACAGTAAAAAGACAAAATAACTAATCAAAATTGCTATGTGGAAACAACGCTTAAGTAAAATAATAATTTATAAATAAAAGAACACAATCACATGAGCAAGTTATAGGCTATATGCAAAAAGATAAAATTAAATAGTTCAACTCTGATTACATTTTGTGTTTGATATTATTATTTCTTTTCAAACTTTAGTAAGTAAATTTAATAAATGATTAGTGAAAATGTGGCCTAGTGTCATACTACCAATACAATGTTTCAGTGAGTGTACCTGTTTCTGGTGCTGCTCCCGGTGCTCATCAATCTGTTTCTCCAAAGCCTCCTTAATGTGACCGTCCTGCACCGACACCTGCGATACAGCCTTCAGTCGAGCAACCTCCTCATTCAGAAAATCAACCTGGAAGAAAAACAATTAGATATTTCATAATAATGATGGATTTTCATTATAAGCATACAGTGGAGCCCCCATCCTCGCTACACCGGTCTTCGTTGATTCAATTCTCGCACCACACACCAAATATTCCCCATTTCAATTCTCGCGCCAAAAGCCTCAATTCTCGCATCAAAATCCCAGCCGAAACCCGAAAAAATAGCAAAATAACGAAAAACTCGACATAAAACTAGAAAACAAACAAAAACAATAATTTTGTTTTAACATAACGAAAAAATCTGCCAGTAGCTTGCCGTTTAGAGACGAAATCCGAGTGAATCCGAGATCCGTTCGTCAAATGCGCAAGATGCCGCCATCTTTGTATGACGTCATCACTAAGCAGACGCTTGCAGTTTAGCTAGTATCTGTGTTGACAAAACAACCGTTTGCAAGCCTTTTTGTGCCTGAACCCCTTATCTCTCGCGTTTATTATAACCTCTAGTACATCTAGTGATAGGGATGGTTGGCCTGGTGGTAGCAATGAAGGAATTTCATGCTCAAAACACAGCAAATACCAGTCCATGTCGGACGAAAGCGATTGAATTGCCTAGCCTAGACGATGTTAGCCTAGGCTAGGCTAAATATGACAATGATTTATAATAAAATCTGTGTGGTAAGTAATCTTCTCATAATACATATTTATACGTCTTTTCCTCATATGTATTTATTGGATGTATTTGAGGGGTGGCTGGACGAATTTAGATTTTAGAACCTAGGCCTAGGCTAGGCCTAAAAAATTTTGCATGATAGAAACAATGCCCCAATCTACAGTATTTATGGTTAGGACTGTCATTTAGCCATGTCTACATTATTATTTACAATGCATAAGATTTAGGCCTAGGCTACTTGATGTAGCCTAGACAAAAAACATGTTTTCATAGCCTAACACTGGGAAAAAGTGCGGTAATTGTTTAGATATTGGGCCTTTTTTTCTAGTTATTAAAAACTTATTCTATGGTGTATTATATGATACAGTATACCGGTAATGCATAACATTTAATTTGTGTACAATAAAACATGTTTTCATAGGCAAAAAATATAAAAAGACGCAAATTTTGGCATGAGCACGGAACCGATTGAATTTTCCCCATAAGAACAGTGCCCCGCTCTTGGCTGTTTCAATCCTAGTTCTATTTCTGCGGAACCGATTAGCAGCTAGGATGGGGGCTCCACTGTACATACAAACAAGTTTAAATACCGCTTCATCCACAGAGAGTGTGGTTACAGTATCATCATCAATCTAATGCCCCATTTCCAGAGGAAGCGCCCCAATAGGGATGGCCATGGCAGAAACTGCCTCCAGGCTCCCAGGCATGCCTCCACTGACCCACTCCACAGTACCATTTCCACTAAGTGGAATATGGCTATTAACACTGAAGGAGCAGACCCAGAGCAGTCCCTCAGCCAGATGGCAGTTCCACCAATGTTTTGTTATTTTATTTACCCCAGTGGGGCCCTGGCTGAAAGCATACCAAGCACAGGAATTTTCTGAAGATAGGAACCAGTGGTCCACTGCTCTAGAAGCTGACTGCACCACCGGAGTAGCGGGCAGTGGGGTCGCCGCATCCCTACGCCACAGTCTCACACGTCCTAAATTGCGGCATTCCAGGCGACCCTGTCATGAGTTGCCTCTGGTGTCAAGTTCTTTATCTTGAGACCGGACCGGAGTACCCGATCCCACATCTTTCTAGGTCTACCCCTACGCGCGGCTCTCCCCAGATTCACAGTCCGGCATTTCTTCACCTAGTTCTGATCATCCATTATAGTGTCTACTATAATAATCCAGAATATAATCTCCACGCGAAAAATAAAAATAAAACAGGTACCAAATATTCACATAACTACCAGTACTAATTTATACATAAGTCAATTTATAAAAAATCCCTGAAGTCTTACTTCAGTCTAATACAGAACAGTTCCGGTACGGTCGCGCTAATAAGTCATGTCCCAGCTGGCATTACGTTTGGCTTGCTCTGTGCTGTATTAATGTCTGTCAGATGTTGAATAAGGTGGGTAAGTGTAGGAACATGTTTGCATATTTCACTCGGTATGAAGAAACAAAGCTTAAATATTGCTGATACCAATTATTGATCAAAACATACTTGGTGCCGAGACATCACTTATTAGCGCGACTGTACCAGTATCTTACCGTATAATAAATCTCCACAAAAAAATAAACTAGAAATCCATTTTTATTAATTTAACTCTAACACCAGACACCTCCCAATGAAATTAATGAAAGTAAGCATGTGATCCACCGGGATTCGAACCTGGGTTACCACATACAGATTTTAAACAGCATTACACCAGCAAGGCATATTTTACACATGGGAATGATATATTGTACAACCAAAATAACTAAATAATCTAAAAGTAATTAATCTATAAGTAATCTATAAGTAAATAATCTATAAATAATCTATAAGTAAATAATCTATAAGTAAATAATCTATAAATAAATAATCTATAAGTAAATAATCTATAAATAAATAATCTATAAGTAAATAATCTATAAGTAAATAATCTATGTCTATTTCTATCTATCTATTTACTCAGGCCGAATCCCCATTTTTCCTATTTTTTGTCTGTTTCCCACTTTTTTTTTCTTCTATATCTAAATCGATAAATGCCACAATAACATAACACCTCGGCCGACGCACCTGTTCCACGAGGGCTCTCTTCTTGTTATCCCCGTCCTTCATAGAGTGGGTCAGCGTCTTCATCTTGGCCTCGTGCTGTGTTATCAACAGCTTCGTCTCCACCAACTCCTTCTCTCGCTCGTCAATCTGGGGAGGGGGGAGAAAAAACACAAATACAGTTTAAGGGGATAGTGGCTGTATTTTCGGTCTATTTATTCAGTTATTCATATATTTTTAAGTTTGCTCACTAGACCTCCATCAAGCTTAAAAAAAAAAAACCTAGACCCTGCTTCAAGATAAATTTGCACATTTTTCAGTAGAAAAATGTCCCGGCCGAAGGCCACTTGCTCTTAAAATTACAGGCTCGCTTTTGCTCGTCAGGAAAATGTTTACACCTAAATGGCACGAAAGGTATTAAAATTGAGAACAAAATAGGGCGAAAGGTGTTAAATCGTCAAACTAATGGGCCAAACGTCATAAAATCTCAAAACTAGTGGGGCTAAACACGAGGGAGAAAGTGGTCCAGAAAACTGGCCCATCTCCCATTAATAAAATTTAGTTAATGTATTGCTTATGTTACGACCGGGGCTACGAATAAAACAAGGGCACTTAATGATTGGACTAGTAATAGGGCACTATGCAACAACGGTACGCTAGATCCAAACCCTCAAACTTATATGCCGGCGAACAAAAACACCTATACCCTCCAGAGTTAATCTGCGATAACGGGGTATCCTTAACCCGGGAGCTGCGGGAAGACTCTTAAGAGTTCCCCCGGCGCACTGCGGGAAGACTCTTAAGAGTAAGAGAAAAAAATAAATAAATTTTAAACATCGAAAAAAAAAATATATATATTTTTATTTGATTTTTTTGCCCCTGGGCCATGCAAAATATCACTCCTCTACCTCCCCTCCTTCAGTTATCACCTATTTTACCTATTTTCCCTGTTATTCCCTTATTCTGAGGTATATTTTTGTGCTAACATTAGCGAGTTGCAAGCAGGGCATTGTCATCACTGTTAGCAAGCGAGTGCAAGAGAGAGAGAGAGAGAGAGTATCGATCGACAGTGTCTCAGTGGCCTTGGGGGAAATTGGCAGGAAAGGAGGTTGCCTCACCCATACATTATGTAACTCGCGGCCTGTATCGCCGATTTTGACCATCCAAACGCTGTTTTCACTCGTTTTATTGTTGTAACAGGTTAATACCTTTATAATCAACCTATAATAGGCGCATATGGATAAGTATTAATGCTATTTATGGTAAAATTAATATTTTAGTGATGGAAACAGCTCAAATACATCAGCACAGGCAGACATTTCTAATTACCCCCATGCGCAGTTCAGAGGTTAACTGGGCATAAATGTACTCTACTTCAGGCTAACCCACACTGGTATAGCCTGATAACAAACAAGATGCAAGTTACGTTAAAATGCATAAAAGGGAAGCTATGGAAAGATCAATTAAATCACTGCAAGATTTAATACAATAAAAAGATGCTTCAATATAGTTACTCTAAACAACAATAAACTCTTCACTCCTATCTGAAAGAAAGTGAAGTATAGTCCTACAGCATAGACCTGGAAACTTCTGAAGAAAGTCTGATGCTCATAAGATGCTCGTATCTTAAATTATATAAAGGTAGGAGGCAGGACACCACACGTGTAGACTGAATACACTAAAAGATAGGACATATAATGTTAACTGACACGAGAATACTATAAATGAGCAACGGTAGTAATGCTCGACACTAAAAGAAGTACTTCCTCATCAACGAAACAGTCTGCTATGGTTGTGCAACTCAACAACAATCTAGACTAATAAATGCTGTGAATAATAATGCATACATAACAAAAGAGCTTATGCCCTAACTAGTGTCTGCTAGGCGAATAAAGTCTAGCTGGGATATCAAGGTTAGGAAACTGTGGCTGAGCAAGACAGGCTCATAGCCTAGCGTTGTCCTTAAGGCAGTATGATTAAAGTTACGTTAATGACGGGGATGCTCTCTTGGTAGATCCAGATCTCAAGTATCTGGTTCTACCCTGGCGATCCCTCTAAAGTCAAGCAAAGAGGCAGCACTGTGTTATAAGGTAGTAGGCTAATGCCCTCTTACAACACGATGCTGCACTCGCAAAAGACACAACCAAAAGGACGACCTAGGCTACCACAGAAACCGTCGAAGTCGTGTAGGTATAAGCAAACCGTACACACATCGGTGACAACGACAACAGAAACCTCATCCCAGTCTAGCATTAAATAACCGAGCAGAGCACTAATGATAATGAGGGAGATACACACAAAGAGTCATCAAACCTCCATAGACTAAGGACACTGAGGGAGACACACACAGAGTCATCAAACCTACATAGACTAAAAACCTTATAGCTTATTCTAATACATGTAAATATATATGAGAGCGACGCACACAATACGATGGGCCGATATGAAATCGTGTACAGAACCCAAAGGGAGTGCTGTGACGTTAAAAGATTAGAGGAATGAAAGAAAGGAAGTTGAGTGAGAGAGACAGTATCAGAATGGTGGAGATATGGGGGACAGTTGTAAAAAGGATGTTCGTCGTGTGCGCCCCTAGCCTGCTCAGAACAGCTCCTGTGGACCACAGGAGCCCACAAAGGCGCGATGGTCGGCCAATCACGGGCCGATACGTCACAAGGCAGCAGGCCCCTAGAACGCGCCAGGAACCACCACCCAATCAGAGGCGAGAGAATGTCCCGGAGGAGGGAGGCAACACTCACTACCCCCTCGCTGCCCGCTCTCTCTCTCTCTCTCTCAACTTCACACTACAATGCATCTTATATTCTACTCATGATATAAAATACTTCCCGTTGTCACAGACGAAAATAAAGACCACCACTGGACTGTCTGTAACAATGCGAGTACTATGAAAGAAAGAACACCACTGGACTGTCTGTAACAATGCGAGTACTATGAAAGAAAGAACAACATTCTCTGATAACTGTAGCCCATTTCACTGCCCTGGCGAGCGCTAGTGACTAACGAGAGGCGATTCTGCCAACGCTGGTAGACGTCACACTTATCAATTTTTCTATTAAATTATAAGTTTCTAACACTTAGATCACATCATAAAATATGATAACTAATGGGGCTAACCATCTCCCTCTAAATTTAGTGACACCAACCTGCGTGTTCATCTCTCCGTGTTTGGACTCGAGGGTGCCACAGCGCGTCACCAAGTTCTTCACCTCCGACCGCATCTTGGAGATATGAAGCCGTGCCACCGTAAACTCCTCCTCAACCTTACCTTCTACTTCACCAAGGTTCTGTAAATAACAAACACAATTCAAGTTTTGTAAAAAAACAAAAATAACAAAATAAAGTTCTTTTTATTTATTATTATTTATTTAATTGTAGTTTAACCAACCAGACCACTGAGTTACAAAACATAACTCTTTTAGGGCTGGCCAATTCAAGTTCTATAAATGCAAAATGATACTCAATCCAAAGTCGAAAGAATTAAAACTGACAAACTATCATCATCTAACTATAAGAATTTCCTCAAAATTAACTTTTACTTTATCAAGGTTCTGTAAACAAAACATACAATAACAATTGGTATAAGGGGTTCCTGAGATGGCAATTTCAGAATAGCATCTGGTGAGAACTAAGTAATAGGAAAGTGACAAGTTGTTTAGAATGGAAGAGCAAACTCACATCATTGAACGTAGAGTGGTTGAATGGAAGAAGTAATTAATGGGGCACTTAACCCTTGGGAAGGCCTCGCTATAAATTGCTCCTGAACCAGAATGAATTATTGTTTTTTCCACCAATTAATGAAATCAACAAATACATGTGGCACTCCAAGGACTCGAACCTAACATTATACAATACTGTATATCATATCAATTATCAAGATATTTATTTATATTTATGAAAATAATAATAATAATAATAATGTATAATCAAAGTAAATTTGGAATGTAATTTATTAAAAAATATATACCGGTATATACTGTATATATATACTGTATATGAATTTTACCCTCTTATCGTTTGAAAAAATAACTATATATGCAAACTACTGTTTACATATTCGTGGCTACCCCCTTGGGAATCAAGGAAATGTAAATGCAAATAAAAGTACAATAGAGAAAGCATCCAACCTACCTTCATGGCATCATTGGATGTGCCGATAATGGAGCCAACTTCATTGAGATCCTTGAGGAGGGACACCAACATCTCATTGATGCGCTTCTTTTGGTGGTTCTGAGAGTCCTTCACTGTCTGCAGCTCTGAGGTGGCTGAGCTCAGGGATGTCTGGGGAGAACGAGACATTTCACATTAGTTGGGGATAGACAAATTACACTATTATAATGTAAAACTTGGAAAATAAACAAACCAAAACTGGGACGACACAAGATGAACGCAAAGGAACTAATCAAAATCGCTATGTGGAAATAACGCTTAATAAATTAAATTTGAAATAAAAGAACACAATCCACCATATAGGGTGTACATCACTACATGCGCAAGTTAATCTGGTTCCCAAGCAAACTAACCGCACACAAAACAACGCACCATCGTCATGTTCAAGGAATTAGTCAGTTTGGGAAGTACAACATACAAATTAATGATATTGAGATCAGTAAAAGATTCAATCATATACAATGTCCTTCGGATAAAGTCTTGTATACTTCTGGAAACTTCACACTTCCAGATGGAATAAATCCACCAATAGGTACACTCACAGAAGCCGCATGTCAAAATTGTTGTGTCATATTAGTTTGATATATTGATAGATATTAGCCAAAGTGACCACCCAAACTCTTACAAAGGCCTATCAATATAACTGACTTTTCCTCTCTCTTTTCTTTTCTTTTGGGGGGGGGGGGACTCAAGACAGAGCCCGAATAGGGACATCACAACAGAAAACAATGAACACACAAAAACATAATACAAATTCACACACATCTAGGTCATCCAGAAGACCCAGAGACCAGGGTCACCAAGGTCTCTCCAGCACTTCCCCAGCCAGAAGACCCAGAGACCAGGGTTACCTAGGTCCCTCCAGCACTTCCCCGGCCCCCGACCCCCCGGAGAGGTTCCGATCTCGGCAGGCAGACATGCAGCAGAGCGAAACCACAAGAAAAATAATTGCAAAATATGAAGAAGCAACAACAGATTTAAACAACTTAGAGTACTCTTTTAACAAGAACAATTAACCCTTCCTATACCGGCGACGTCTATTCATTGTATTCTGGCTACTACTAATCGATTTCATTCAGTTTAGGAAGGATCTCTAGCCATTATAAGGCTTCAAACTATCTCAAGCAACACTTTTAAATACCACAGATCCTTCCTAAGCTACATACAATCATTCTAATATAGCTAGAATTAGATAATAATAATAAATAATAAGCATGTTACTTATTTCTCATAAGCGCCAATTTTTCCGAAGAATTCACTAGCGCTCGAAAAGAGAAAGAAAAAAGAACAAAAATCAATGCATCAAAAGAAGGCTTATATACAACACACATTTAACAATCACTAGCAGTGGCAAAATAGCCTAAACTCTATAGCCATCTGTCATGACACCTCTCTCAAGATCATAGCTTCTCTCAAAGAGAAAAGTCTTAAGTTGTCTCTTGAAGCATTCAACAGAACTCAGTTGTCTCATGGACAGCGGCAACCTGTTATACAACCTCGGAGCCATGTAGGAGAATGACCTCTCAAAGAAAGAAGACTGCTGGAAAGCCCTTGGTTCATCAAGACGAAAAGGGTCATTGTCATGACGCACAACTACACCATGGTGTGCCGGTGGGCGCCTGAGAAGCTCCGCAAGGTACCTAGGCTCACCAAATTTGAGAACCTTAAAAGTCACCAAACACAACTTAAATTCTATTCTTGCTCTTACTGGCAGCCAGTGCAGTTCCATGTGAAGAGATGTAGTAGGAGTTCTAGGTAGAACACCAAAAATTAGTCTTGCGGCCCTGTTAAGAACAGACTGAACTTTCTTCAAAATATAATTTGGAAGACCCACCAACAGGGCATTGCAATAATCAACACGAGAGAAGACCAATGAGTGAACCAACGTCAGGAGGCAACGTCTGGTTAAAAACGGCTTCACCAAATAGAGATTTCTGATGTGCAAGTAACAACTTTTAACTATCTGGTTTACATGCTCTTTGAAATCTAATCGGGAGTTCACATATACACCCAGATTTCGAACAGAGTTGGCCGGTCGCAGCTGAGATCCACCCACATTGATGGAGAGGGCACCCACTATATCATCAGCTCTTCTATTTCCTCGGATGATGAGAATATCAGTTTTACCATCATTTAGTTTAAGTTTTCTCGCTCTCATCCACTTCTTGATATCAGACATCAACAATTCCATCTTACTCCGTATATCAACTATATTTGTGATTCTCACATAAATCTGGGTGTCATCTGCATAAAAGTGAAAGGTGACATTATGTGCACGAAGCAGAAGAGACAAACTGCTAATATAAATTATAAATAGGATAGGACCTAAAACTGATCCCTGCGGAACACCATACTGCAGGGGTGTCGAGTCCGAGACCACTTGATTTACCATCACACTCTGGGATCTACCTGACAAGTACGACCCAAGAAGCAAGAGAGCGGAGTCACGCACACCACAATCATAAAGATCACTCAATAACAACTCGTGATCCACTGTGTCAAAGGCCGCAGAGAGATCAAGCAAGACCAATAGTGAGGCCACACCATTGCAAATGTTCTCAACTAGATCATTATGTACTCTAATCAATGCTGTTTCAGTTGAATGATGCTGTCGGTAAGCAGACTGAAAAATTGGGATAGTTTCATTCTGCTGAAGTAGTGGTTGTAATTGGTCAAGTATTGCACGCTCTAATATCTTTGATATGAAGGACAGGTTGGAGACAGGACGATAGTTCAACATGTTCTCAACATCAAGTCCAGGTTTCTTTAGAGTAGGTCGGAGTAGTGCATGCTTTTCAGAATGTGGGAAGCTACCTTCAGAGAAGCACTTATTAATTATTTTGGAAATAAACTCAACTGTGTGATCATAGACTCTTGGTAGCTTGGAAACATTTATGGGATCCAACGGGCAAAATGTTTTATTGAGGTTTCTTATGTAGGACGAGATCATGTCCACCTCTACTGAGTGAAAGGATGAGAGGACATTATTAGGAATGTGTCGGGTTGGAGTACAACTGAAAGTTCTTCACCAACAGAAGCATCATCCAGTTCCTGTCTTATGCGAGTTATCTTGCCAGCAAAAAATGCCACAAAGTTGGCAGCCAACTCGGCATCGGGTACAGAAGGTCTTAAGCTGACTCTTGTTTTTCCAAGTAAACTGTTTACAATTGAAGCCAACCTCCTCTGGTCATTACCACACGAGTCAACTTTTCCCTGATAATACACCTTCTTTTCATCTTTGATTGTGTGGACCACAGCTCTTCTGGCTGACAGATAGTGCAACCATGTAGAGTCTGTTTTATTTTTCCGCCATTCACGTTCAGCTCTTCTACGCGCTCTTCTAAGAAATTTAACTCGAGTGCTATACCAGGGTGAATCATCTCGTACTATGATTTTCTTCTCTACTTCTGGACAGTGATGATCGAACACTAATTTAAGTGCATTTCCATGTACCTCCACCAGCTCATCTGAAGTAAGGTTGGAAGTATCAATACTTCCCAAGTACTGTTTTACTTCACTGCTAGCCAAATTTTGGTCTGCATTTTTATAATTTCTAAATCTGATTACTTTTTCATGTGTGAGTGGCTTAGGGAAATCAAAGCTGAAAGTAATCAAAGCATGATCAGAGGTATTAGGGTCAGCATTCTCAACATCAACATCCAGAACACCACCACAACCCACAGGAGAGAAAACCAAGTCAAGGGTGTGTCCTAAGATATGAGTTGGGTGGGACACATGGTTTACAAAATTGTTCTGATCAGTCAACTCAAGGAACTCAGGAGAGAATGGCTTCAGATGAGGGCTGTCAACCCAGTAATTAAAATCTCCACATATCAAAAGTCTTCCGGTTTTAGCAGAAAATTCCTCGAGAAACTGCCCAAACTCTTCCATAAAACCCCTATCTGTGCCACGATGGCCAGGCCTATAGACAACTGCCATTCTTAGAATTTGTTGATGGAGTTTTATTTCCACTTCCAACAGTTCATAGTAAAGAGGGGCTGGGTTATGGCTTATTTGCAAGATATTCACCAAAGATGTGGAGTAGACAACTGCCACTCCACCACCCGGATGATCTCCCCTAGGCCTAGGAACATTTATTATGGAATGGGTTTTAGGCAATGCCGCCTGGATAATATTCAGATCTGACTCGAACAACCAGGTCTCAGTGAGACATAATACATCAAGGTTACGTTCATCCAAGATCTCGCAAATATGATCCATTTTGTTACGCAAGGAACGAACATTCAACAGACCCAGTTTCAACCGGCTCCCATGTGCATTTTTCAGTTTTTTGAACCTACAAAATTGGTGTTCTCAATAACTTTATTTCTCTGAGCTGTCATTAGAGGACAATTTCTACTTGAGGCGAAATTATTTGGCGGCTCCGTAACTGATGTGGAGCTCATACAATTTATACATTTGGGGGAAGTCTTGTTGGTGCAGTCTTTTGAGTTATGAGTACCGGCACAGAAGTTGCATTTTGGATCCTCATTTTTCCGATAACACCTGTCACTGGTATGACCAAAGCCCTGGCAATGGTAACATTGTGTTACCCAGAAGCGATCGTATGCACGACATCTCACAAGTCCAACATACACAGAATTGCCATCATCCACAATGGAAGAGCGTATTTCAGGTGACATTTTTACTACCGCAGTCTTTGTGTGTGCATCACTCTTTTGCTTGGTGAATAGCAAATTCATAGCTAAGCCATCGTCGACCAGGGACTTTATTCTTGGGTTCTTGTTGAGGATGCTGGGAATGATCTCATTATCCTCAGCGTCATTAGCAATGCCTACCAGAGTCATTTTTGGCATCATCTTCTTTGGTTCGGAGACACTGAAGGCACTGTCCACCCCCAAACACTGATTGATGGCCCTTCCTGCATCTTCTTTCGCTTTCTTGGATGGAAGTCGTACCACCAGTACACCTGAATCAGTTCTAGTTAACTTGTTAACCGGAACCAAAGCCAAAGCAGTCTCGATTGCCTTTGTATCTGGTGGGCTTACTGGCTCGGAGGATCGGTCTTTTGGCTTCACTACCAGGACCTGATGGTCCCAGACAGTTTTTTTCTTTCCACCATCTACCACCTCAGTGGTGCGTTTGGTCGGCTCCTTTTTGGTCTCTTCAAATGTTTGCTGAACTATCTTGGCAAACAAGGGAATGTCGGGGGCAGCAACTTTAGTCTCAAGGATATCCATTCTGTTACCAATACTCTCTATCTCCACAGCCACCGCAGCAAGGGCACCCTTCACTTCGTTTACAATGGCAGTCTTCACTTCACCAACTAGGGCAGCCGTCAGGTCATCCAAGGTCTGCTGACTAATTGCTGCATCCTTTGCAGCCAGGGGGGTGGTATCGCAAACAGTGCAATGCCATTTAAATCCAGGTTTCTTCTTTGCAAGTACTCTGAGGTCCTCATCATCAACATTTATACAGTTAACATGAAAATAGGTACCACACGAGTAGCAGCCCAGCGATTTGGCCTTGCCCACAACCTTCCCACAACTACAACTCTGCTTGCCCGCTGCCATTTCAGTGGAAGTAACCAATAATTAAAAACAAAAACACCTGTATTTTGTATCTGATTAAAAATAAGAAAAAAAACCCTAGTTTTAAAAAAACGTGAAAATAACTACCTGGGACAGACCCCAGGTAGCGCCGTCCCCGTCAGTGCCACCACAATGGAAAAGAAAAAAATGGAAAGTGGTGTCTGCAAGGTCACCGCGGGCAGGTGGGGATCGACTTGGCTACCCTTTGGGGGTAGCCCAACCGAGATGCGTGGAGAGACCACGCACAGGATGGCAGATGTGTGTGGTGCAAAAACTTTAACCAATTTTGCACACTGTTTTTAGCTTATAGCAGTGACAATGTAATATCCACGGTACTCAGCAAGACCCTATTGGTTACGATACTGCCACTGCGCAAAGCTACAACAGACTTCGCCGGTACAGAAAGGGTTAATATAAAAAAAAAAAAAAAAAAAAAAAAAAATTAGTAGAGAATAAATGGACAATATGGTTGAAGCCTACCTGGTTCTTACTGAGCTCCTCGGTGAGTGACTCGTTATCCTTGCTCTTGCGCTCCACCTCCTCAGTCTTCTGGTCGTAGTTAACAGCCAATTCTTCTAGCGCCTGCAGCACCTCCTTCACCTCCTCCTTGGCCTTCTCGTTCTCACTGGTCAGCCGCGTCATTTCAGATTGTAGGTGTTCGTAGTCTCGCCGCGTTGATATGATCAGCTGGGGAAGTAACAAGTATATATCATGTTAGTAATGCATATAGTGCGCGGAATTTCGATGTGAGTATCCGAGATTCGAGTCCTCGGAGTGCCACATATATTTGTCGATTTCATTAATTGAGTTTAGATGTGAAGTTCGTTGGTGTAAAAAACATTATAATTTTCTTCTTCTTCACAGTATTACCCGCATAAAGGAAAACAAGCAACAACATATCTGATCCTCACGGGGCCAATTGTAACTAATCTACCTAACATTAGATTAGTTATGGTATTGTTTCTGCCTCTTCATGTATATTTTAGTACACGCTGGATCATCTCTGATTGTAGCTGCTCATACTCTTGCCATGTTGTTGTTGTTGTTGTTCCCCAAGCTGCCTGGCCGAACAGCCCCAAGGCCCCGAGCAAGGCCAAGGCCATAACCGAGCGCCCCCACAGAACCCTCCCTGGCGACCACAATAAAGCCTGGGTGACCGAAGCCACTCCATGGCGGGGAGCTGAGGAGGGTGCGGAAACGCCCGGGAAACCAAAGCCCCACCCAGGGCCCCGTGCCCCTCGGCAATTATGAAAAGAAAGTTGAGGGGCAAAGGAAAAATATGACACTTTGGCTTCCAATCTTGGTAGATTGGGAGGTCAATCCACGGAAGAGACGCCGTCACTTGAGATCTAGAAAAATATATAAGTAAAAGGAACAGTCAGAGTAAGCTATGGGTATGGCAGAGATCGCTCAGTTCTCTCTGATAGACCAGCCCATCACCAACTCTTGCCATGTTGATACTATCAGCTGGGTACCGGTAATTAATAATTGTTATTACATCTATCCTCTATTTTTGAACCAACAAACATTCTGTTGAACTAAGTACACTCGAACAAAAAACAATCTTTACACTAATGCTCTAAACATTCTGGAAGTGGGTCGAAATCTTATGATAATACCTCACAGACGTATGTTTCACCCGATTCATTCCGTTCACACTAGATCATTTACAGCTCACCAGTGTAAAGATTGTTTTTTGGTTGAGTGTACAATCGCACTAAGAAGTGATGACTCGATTCCCAGTACCTTTTGTTCAGAAAGTGCTATCTGGCAACTATTGAGGCTCTACTATATTCATATATTACACACCGGGGAGAACTGTATTGAAGGACAAAATACCAAAAACACGATATATAAGTATTGTTACAATATATTTATCTCATTATGTGAGAGCAAACCAAATAATACGAAAGTTGAGACTAACCCGAACGAAAGAATGTGAAACTCGTAGTATTTCGCTCACTAGATTCAGGATTAAATTGTGGAGGAAATCTCTTAATGCTTTTATTACTTTTTAAGCCAACAATACTGGGAGAAAAGTATCTCATAAAATTAAAACCAACCGTTAAAAGTAATATTTAACCCACGAGTGTCAATAAATCACGAAAATAAACATATAACAGATTGTTTTTTCCACATTTAATTCTCTAAGTGGGACAAGTCTGCCTTAACCCGTGGAGCCCCGGCTAGTTTTGTAATGTTTGTTCACCAGAACCCGGCCGGTTTTCAAAAAATGGTTTTATTCCAGAAACAATAGCGAATGGGTTAGGAATGAAGGAAAAACCACGAAAAACCGCTCAAAAAGCTTAAAGAATGGTCCTACAGAGCCCCCGAAAACGTATTTTACAAGAGTAAAAATTGAAGGCAATTACCCCAAAAAACCAGGTTATTGCGCGCTCACGCGCACGCACGTGGACTTTGAGAGTTTTCAACCATCGGCACGGTTGCGTGGGATACGTACACAGTTCCCATACAAATCTGAGCCCTCTTGAGTGGCTACACCTGAGGTTACGGTCGGCGCAATTAGGGTGATGCGCCAGGCGCGTCTCTGGGGCTGTGCGTTACATACATCGCCGACGCGTCAGACGCGTCGCTGGGGCTGTACGGGTTAAAAAACAAAGCGGTCTCCAGTATATTTTGGGATAAAGCTTGGATACTCGAGAACAGCTTGTAATTTGTATAGACAGACGATGACATTTCTCTTATAACATATTTAATAGCCCATAGGGACACCCATATAGGAACGAAAGATGGAAAGGCATGTAGTAAAGGACAAAGGTGGATATACGAGCGGAAGAGATACACTCTCCCTCATATACCGGCAGTGACTGACTTGCATTTTTTTGCAGGCCTCCAGGCAGCAGGCCCAGGGAGTGTAACATGCTAGATAGCGCCAGGAAATTAAATACTTTCATTATTCTATACAGATATTGAAAACAAACCTTACTTATATATATTCAAACATAAATATAATTTAAAAGGCCTAAATAGGTTAATTTTGTCAGTAGGCCAATTATTGGGAATATCCGGAGACCTATAGTTATAAATTAGGAAATGACTGGGCTCTGATGGGCAGTGGAGAGATGCCAGCGGTAGCCAGATTTGGGGACTTTTGTCCGAGCCTTAGAAAAATCGAGTCATGACTTCTTAGCGCGATTGTACAAGTGGCTACAGTACTGGGCTTTAGGGGGATACAGGACCTCTTCTCTGGGGTACAGTGCAAAAAAGAATAGTCCTCCTGTATCCTAATTGGTGACTAAAAGAGGTTGGTCAGTTAAGACTTCTAGCTATTAAAACTGCCACACTTTTGCTTCATGAGAACTCCAGACCAACAGTGTATTACTTATCATTCAGTTAAAGTTACCCTACCCCCTGGAGAGCTATCATGGTGGGATTGTTGTAAGCTTTTAAGCCCAAAGAATGTTTTTAAGTACTCTTTATATTACTGTACTTTACTTGACAGTAATCCTGATACAATAAAAATACTATAGAAGGAAGCTGTGCTATATATAAGTAACACCCCGTTCTTAACATTAATCATCAATTACAAACCCCAATGTACTTGAATAAACTAATGAGAGCATATGGTCCTCTCGGGATTCAAACTCGGGACACCACACCCAGAACATAAGCACCTAAACCATTACACCACCAACACAGTTCTACACGTTACCTCATCCTGCTCCAACATCTGTTCCTTAAGTTTTTCTACAAGTTGTGACTGATGGTTGATCTCATCATCCTTCTCATCGAGAGAATGGTAGAGTCGTTCCCTCTCCCGACCCCACTCGGCTGCATCACCGTCCACTGGCAGTGGTGGGGGAGCCAACACCTGGACTGGAGAGGGGACAAGGGAAGGAAAAGTTAAGCCGGTATCACACAAGAGCTTATACAGTCAACATTCTGGCAGCTTATGAGGTCAACATATACAATATTTTGGTTACCTAAATTCATCTACCACCAGTCTATTTCCTGATACCAGTACAAGATATTCCAGAAACGTTGCCAGAAAAAGAAAAAAAAATTATAAAAGTGCTTGTGTGATACCGGCTTAAAGGTTGTATGCTAGGCTGTGCATTGCTGCAGCACTCATCTTCGAGACTTTGCCCTTTGAAATCTGTGGTATGTGTACCCAGCTTGGTAAACAGGGGCTACTACTGTACATAATTGTTGTGCTTGGTGCTTTCCTTGTTCTTGCTGTCTTGAGTCGGCCACCCCCCCAAAAAAAAAAAAAGAAAAAGAGGGAAAAAGGTAGGAAAAGTGGGGATTGGGCCTGAGTAGATAGATAGATTGACTACTGTTTACCTCCCCAGATAGGAACAGGTGTACAGATATGTGGATATTATAACTTTGTTGCTTTCAAAGTTTAATTTGCAATAAATTTAAATGCATTTTTCCACATAGATTTTCTTTAGTGTGTTGTCGTTTCGATCGTTTATAATTTTAATGAGTTCGTTGTATTAACCCTTTCACGCATTTATGACGCAGAGGTTGCCAGATTAGCAATACGATATAGAGTTCTCTCACTCTTATAATTACCTCTCCAAAATTAGTTTTCTGCCCACAGCTAACTGAAAGACAAAGTCTGCAGAGGTTGAAGTAACTAAACTAAAGGTTTCTAAATACCCCTGATGGTAACAAAGGCTTTAATTAAAGTACCCCCATTAGGCTCAAAATCGCGTCATATGTCGGAGAGGGTTAATTTGAACAGTAACTTTTGAGTTTGTTATCAAGTTTTATATTTCAATTAAAAGTCACTGGCCATTCGTCTTTATATGTCCAGGAATTGAACAAGGAAAGCTTCGATTGTGAGTAACACAGGCTACTGACCACACTCTTTATCTTTATCTTGTTTTATGTTTTCCCTGTTCTTGCTCTGTCTTGAGTCCCCCCCCCCAAAAAAAAAAAGTGGGGGGGGGGAAAGAGGGGGGAACAAATGGGAAAAGTGGGGATTGGGCCTGAGTAAATAGATAGATGGACAGACTTACTGAGTTGTTGTGACGTAGTAGAAGCATCCATATCAATAGCCACCTGCTCATCCGTGCTCACCGACTCTCCTCCTCTCCACCGGTTCAGCTCAATGTCCATCTTCTCCAACTGGGCTTTCAACTTGGTATTCTGCAAAATACATTCAAATATAAAAAAATAAAAAAAAATCTGCAAAATACATTCAAATATAAAAAAAAAAATCTGCAAAATACATTCAAATATAAAAAAAACAAAAAATCTGCAAAATACATTCAAATATAAAAAAAAAAAATCTGCAAAATACATTCAAATATAAAAAAAAAAAAATCTGCAAAATACATTCAAATATAAAAAAAAAAAAATCTGCAAAATACATTCAAATATAAAAAAAAAAATCTGCAAAATACATTCAAATATAAAAAAAAACAATAACACAATTATTGCTGGAAAATTAGAATAACTTGGCATTAACTCCTTCAGCTCGATGACATATTGTTTGTCTTATTCTGGTTACCATAGACGATTCTCTTTAGCTTATAAACTATCTCTATGACTAAAAGGGATAATTAATATCACAATAAAACAATCTGAACAACAGAGGCCTTTCTTAATATGCCTATAATAGTCTAATGTGAGCCAAAACAAAAGGTGAACTCGGTGCTATCGTGCATAAGGTGTTAAATAAGTCCTCCCTTGGGTAGCGCGGCTTTGGGCAGTGTGGTTTTGCTCTAACACGGGTACCCCAAATGTGCCGAGTCAGCATCTAACACGCTTTGTTTATGTAGTGCTCGTGGCGGGTGGCGGCTGGTCGGCATCTCTCGGCATCTGTCGGCCTGTGACGGCAGACTCGTCAGACCCGTATATACCGGCGTGTATAAGACACATTTATAAACCTCCAAAACCATGGATGGCCTTATACGACGAATATACTTTCAATGCAAGTTAATTTGAAACACCGAGATTCGTCAGCTGATTTTCCGTGTGTTATTGTTGAGTCAGTTTGTGTGTATGTGTGTTGTTCTTGTGTGGCTATGTCTAAACCCGAGTTATTTCTGTATGCAATAAAATGTTATTATAATTTACTCTATGGAATTGAATTTCATTTAACCAAATAATATTTATAATAGTAAAAGCCAAAGAAAAATACATTAAACTATAACTCTAATGAAGGCAACTTTAGCCAAGCTGCCGCCGCCTGCCTCTCACGCAGACGACATGTGGTTTGTTATTGTTGTACTACAGCTGAGCAGCATTGTTTTCGTGTCAAATAAATGGCATTTCATAGTACCAATGGTCTTAATTGGATATATTATTGACCCCTAGTATGAAGGTATGTTGCCAATATAATAATACTGACAAATAAATAGATAAATCGGGTGGTAAATGGGTCAAAAAGGGAACTTTGGGGAAGTGGCCAGAACCAATAGAATTAATCCCATAAGTTCTTTGCTTTGTGTAGCGCGTGTTTGCGTAGCGCGGCGCGGTCCCAGTACGATATACCCGCGCTACCCGAGGGAGGACTGTACAGTGTACATACATACATACATACATAAAAGTTTAAGACTGAGTGCTCCACACATACGTGCAGTTTCAGTCTCTTGTCCTAATGGCGGCGTTCCAGGCAACCCTGTTAAGGGCTGCTTCATTTGTCAAGTTCTTGGATTTGAGATCGGCACGTATAGTCCGATCCCAGGTCTTCCTCGGTCCACCCCTTGGTGCAGCTCCTTCCACAATCACAGACCTGCATCTTTTCACCCAATTTTGTTCATCCATTCTCTCCACATGCCCATACCATCCCAGTCTACTTGTACGCATCACCTCACTAATGCTCTTTATACCTAAACGTCTCCTCAGCTCATCATTTGTTATTCTATCCTGCAGCCTGGCCCCACACATCTATCTCACCATTCTCATCTCATTACGTTCCATTCTGTTGACATCCTCTACTTTAAAGGCCCATGTTTCTGAGGCATACGTCATTGAACTTCTAACACATGAGGCATACACCTTTCCCTTCAGGGGGAGAGGCATTCTTTTCATGGTCAGAATTGGCAGCAGTTCTCTGAACTTCCCCCAGCCACATCTAATTCTAGCGACAGTGACAGCCTCGGCCCCACCATCGGCAGAGATGGTATCTCCTAAGTAACAAAACTTGTCCACCAGCTCCAATGACTCATTTCCAAAATTCACAGCCACAGGATCATCACTTAACACAAGCTCGCCTTTGCACACTACGCACTCAAATTTCTCAATTTCTGACTCATCTTTCGGCAGAGGTCCTTTTTATTCTACTACAGCGCTTACTCCCATGGTGCACCCAACATCGACGACAGACGCTACACCAAATCGAGTTAATCCTACACATATAAATACTCTTCCATTAAGTATAAACAAATTAGAATCTAAGGAATAACATTTACCATATCAGCTGAATTAAAACCAACTAAACTATATAATCATTCTTAAGCTGGTCATTGCTTTAACAAATAGTGTAAGCTAAAGCAAAAAAAATTAGAATAGTCAAACCTTTTCTTTCTCTTTCTCATAGCGGCGTTTCCACTCCTCCGCAGTCAGCTCCTCATTAACGGTTACTAAATTCTTGACAGTCTTGGCTCTGTAAGACAAATAATACAGTCAGCTTCTTAGTCACAAATAATACAGTCGGCTCCATACAGTCAGTACAGTCTCTGAAAGATAATATAACAAAAGGGACAAAGCTACCAGAGTATTTCATCTCTTTCCTACGTCTTGTGTAGATTTATATGATTTATGTGTAGATTTATATTGTCTTTGTCCCAGTTTTGGTTTGTTTAGTTTGCAAGTTTTACATTTTAATTGGTTCATTGAAAGATAAAACAATAGGGAGAAAGCTCAGACAAAATTATTGCTATCTATTAACTCTCCAAGAACCAATAAAAATTCTTCTCTTTTCGAAGTCTACAATGGCATACATTTAGTATACGGTTCTTTGAAATATGTGAGGGGATAGCATACAGTATATACTGTATAACTAAACTATCAAACAAATCTACACACTGTACTGTATAAGTACCTCTTTCCGAAGTCTAGCGTGGATTTAGTTTCGGGTTCGTTGAAAGATGCGGGGGAGCAGCAGATGACGATAGTGGTGCGCGCGTTGCCTCCGAGTGACTCTTGCAGTATACGAGTGAGCTTGGAGTCTCGGTAGGGCACATGGGTCTTGCTTGCGTCGGCTAGGGCGGATATCACGTTGCCCAAAGCCGACAGAGACTTGTTGATGTTCTTGGCTTCATCTAGCACTATTCCCTCAGCTCCAGTTTTGCCCACCTGGGAACATTGATTAATTATTTATGAATATGTATAGTATATTATAATGTAAAACTTGCAAAATAAACAAACCAAAACTTATACGAACACAATAAAAAGACAATATACGGTATTTACTAACCGTCTTGAGTCGGTCATCCCCAGCTATGGGATATGTGCCTGGGTATATACATCCATACATACATTAAACTAATATACAGTATAGTGCATTTTAGAACAGAACAGTAGTAATGATATTTTCAATTCGTCTTGGTTCACTTTTCTGTCTGGCTCTGGCTCTGGCTCTGACTTGAGTTGGCCACCCCCAGCTATGGGGTCCGGGTATCAAACGAAAGTAGAGTCCATTTTTCAGACTATTATTGTAGGCTATATGTAAGGATAAAATTATGATTAGTAGTTTGAAAATAATAAAATGGCCAAAACAATGCTATTTCATGTAAATGTTCTTGCATTCCTTTCATATTCATTCAAGTCTTCAAACTAAATTGCTCCGGTTTGACACCCTGTATGGGGTATTGTACCAGAGTATATACATACAGTACTGCATATGTATGTCTATCTATATAATGTCTACCTATGTTGAGTTCGCCACTGCTAGTGACACTGAGGAGCCCACTGCCCTTCGTTATTGTTTGAAAAGTGTATGTATATAGCCAGGCACATACCCCATAGCTGGGAGTGGCCGACTCGAGACAGAGCCCGGACAGACACTACATTTAAAGTTTCAATTCTTAGGGTTTGGGACCACTTTCGCGTTCCCTTGCCCCTTTCTTTGTCTCGTCTGGTAGGTGAATTTTACAAGGGGAGGATGATTCCTAGCCTTACGCCCCCGAAATAGGAAAAGTACCGTAGTACAGGAAAAGAGACAGACAGAAACGGCTAAATAGGAAAAGTAGTAGTCAAATGGCTAAGGTTAGGTAGAGGATGCCAAACCTCACTCTGGATAGGACCAGCCCTTTACCTTAATAATGACA
Organism: Paralithodes platypus; assembly: GCA_032716605.1. Classification (NCBI taxonomy): domain Eukaryota; kingdom Metazoa; phylum Arthropoda; class Malacostraca; order Decapoda; family Lithodidae; genus Paralithodes; species Paralithodes platypus. The sequence goes on along the minus strand of CM064527.1, from coordinate 44,945,878 downwards.
GCCTGGGTGTACCCCATGTAATTCATTAATATATATACTGCATATAAAACACAATTCATACCAGTAGAGTATATAGACCATTTACCTACCTTTTCACTACCTGCCAAGTCTACCAAATAAAGCTTTCCAAGGAGTTTTTTCTGGGATTCAATATTTTCTTGTTTCACCTGAATTAAAAATACACTGTGGCTTCTGGAACTGTGTTCATTCATGTCTGGAAAAAAAAAATATATATATATTTTCAAAGTAATCAGCTTAACATAATGTGAACTTAGTGTATAGGATTGCTGACAAATCTAATAGCATAATGGAACAGTTAACCCTTTCACTACTGGGGATGTTGTTGTTTTATCAGCTATATTTAGACAGTTTTATGCAGCTCAAGAAGGATCTGGGGTAGTAAAAAGGGTGGTTGTTGTTATTCCCCAAGCTGCCTGGCTGAACAGCCCCAAGGCCCCAAGCAAGGCCAAGGCCATAACCGAGCTCCCCCACAGAACCCTCCCTGCCGACCACAATAAAGCGTGGGTGACTGAAGCCACTCCATGGCGGGGAGCTGAGGAGGGTGCGGAAACGCCTGGGAAACCAAAGCCCCACCCAGGCCCCTGTGCCCCTCAGCAATTATGAAGAGAAAGTTGAGGGGCAAAGGGAAAAATGTGACACTTTGGCTTCCAATCTTGGTAGATTGGGAGGTCAATCCACGGAAGAGACGCCGTCACTTGAGATCTAGAAAATATATAAGTAAAAGGAACAGTCAGAGTAAGCTATGGGTATGGCAGAGATCGCTCAGTTCTCACTCTGATAGACCAGCCCATCACCACATGACTAGAACCCAATCCTCTCAGCAACAGCTAGGAAAGGCCCTAGAAAGCCGCCTTTGGCGGGGGGATAGCTCCCCTATTTCAACCCCTTTCGGAGTTGGGCACCCGCCTAATAAAAAGGGTTAATTCAGATAGTCTGTAGCCTCGTAATTACTACACTACCGTCCTAAGCTGAATAAAATCGTCTAAAAACAGGTCAAATCAAATAAAGCAGACGTCACCGGCAATGACGGGGTTAACATTACAAAATATAAATTAGAATATTATATGAGAACTGTTGCTTGAGGACAGCTGGTAGTGGATGACCACCAATGGTATGGAACAAAATAGATGATAAAATGTGTGGAAGCTAATCTGTTGAGTCCTTCAAGAAGCATTTAAAGACCTTTATGTTTCAAAGGTGTTACGACCTGGAGAATGGTGTAATGACAGATGATTATAGATTTTAGCAGTCGAACCTCGCATGAGCGGACTAATAGGGGGGGACCCTGGTCCGCACATTGAAAAAGTCTGTACATTGAAAATCAAGTAAAAATACGATGAATTTTAACATGTACTAACCAAAACTGTATAAAATAAATGACTTAATAATATAAGACTGTCTAAAAACATGTTTTCCTTACCTTAACCCTCTCACATCCTGACGCGATTTTTGAGCCTATTAGGGATACTTTAAATCCTTTGTTACCGTCAGGGGTATCTATAAACCTTTAGTTTGTTTACTTCAACCTCTGCAGTTGTCTTTGAGTTAGCTGTGGGCAGAAAACTAATTTTGGAGGTAATTATAACAGTGAGAGTAATCTATTTTTTATTGCTAATCTGGCAACCTCTGCGTCCTATGGTCGTGAGAGGGTTAATATCTATTGAAGTATTTACACTATAAAATAAATTACTTAATGATATAATACTGTAAACAAACTGATGTTTTCGGCGGGAAAATGCTGCCGCGTCACCCGCCTGACCCGCCACCTACCGGACAACTTTCAAATTAGCGGTCTTTTGCCCGATTTGTCCGGACTTTAGGGCGCTTGTCCGATCTCGATTTTTGTCCGTACAAACCGAAGTCCGTTCACCAGGGGTCCGCTCATGCGAGGTTCGACTGTAGTTATAATTATTGAAAGATCGGAGACAGAGGGTGCTGGTGAATGGAATAGGCTCGGGGTGGAGGGAAATTACAAGTGGGGTTCCTCAGGGATCTGTGTTGGGACCACTACTGTTCGTTATATTTATCAACGACTTACCTGAAGTTATAACTAATGGAAGTGAGGTATACCTGTATGCGGATGACACTAAGCTGTATAGAAGAGTGAGGAGTAAGGAAGATGTGGGTTTGCTTCAAGGAGATGTGGAGGGCATGAAGGGATGGTCTGAGCCATTGGTTAATGCCTTTTCATCCAAAAAAATGCAAGTACATGCGGATTGGGACAAGCAAGATAGACAAGGTAGGATACAGTATGTATGAAGCGATGGAGGAAGTGAATGCAGAAAAGGATATAGGAGTAGTGATAGACAATAAGTTAAATTTCTCAGAACATTTAGCGGAAAAGATAAACAAAGCCAATAGAATTGTAGGGCTGATAAGGAGGACATTTGTGTCACTTGACGAAGAAATCTTCAGGAATCTCTATATAGCGCTGGTTAGGCCGCACCTGGAATATGCGAACCAGGTGTGGGCTCCATATATGGTAAAGGATATAGAAGCAGTGGAGAAAGTGCAGAGGAGAGCTAGCAAGCTAGTACCAACGTTGAAGAACGCGGGCTATGAGCAGAGGTTGAGGACACTGGGGCTTCCGACACTGGCATATAGGAGAAAGAGAGGGGATATGATAAGAGACTTTTAAGATAGTGTCAGGAAAGTATGATGAGGATGTGTGTGAAGGTACCTTCTTGATGCGGGAGGGAACAAGAACGAGAGGACACTCAAAGAAAATTTACAACGAAAGAAATAGTCTTGAGAAGGCAAAGAAATCATTTTGTGATAGAGTGGTAAATGAGTGGAACGCACTGCCCCAGTATGTAGTCGATTCCGAATCAATAAGGGAGTTTGAAAGTAATCTTGATAAAGCATGGGGAAGACAAGATTTGAAGTTTGATTATAAAGCAAAAATAAAGAATAGTAAAAATGTTGCGTCTGCTACCGCCGCCGCTAACACCGTGAACGACCGCAGCAGTGCAAGTACTGGTACTGAGCTGGATACACAGGCCTAGTTTGCCTTTTGCCAGAGGATCTACTCTAAGAAACTGTAATTAATAACTATGCAAATTGTGTTGTAAATATGTTAACCCTTACTGTACCAGCGACGTACAATGGCCGACAGTAAGAAAGTGACTCGCCAGTACCAGCGACGTACGATGTCCGTCAGTAATATTCGGTCCTTGTACCGAGCGGTACCAGGCACCATGACTTGTAAAACTGCTTTGAGACCTTGGCAACACTTCTCAGAGTGTATCTACGGTCCCACGGGCAGGCTGGCTCAGTACTCGTCCAGCTTTCGGGGTGAGAGGTTGTGCTCTCTCATCTTTGAAACTAATTTTGGCCACAATGCTTGATACTGGAGGTTACATTTATAGTAATACCCACTGGTACAGCAGGGGTTAATGTGGTTTGATTGATTGTTCTTGTGATCGAGTGTTTGTGAATTAATTTTGAATATTATTTATTTAATATTATTATTATAAATATTATTTAACTAAGATCGTTCTTAACACTAAACACTCAATGAAATTCAAGAAAGCATTATAATTCTTAGGGGATTCGAAACCATGGCACCACATACAGAACTTACACGCCTTAACTACTATACCACCAAGACAAAAAACAACAGGGCATCAAGGTAAGACTTACTGGTGACTGCCACGTGTCTGTTGCTCTTGCCCATCTCAATAACTTCCAAGACTTCCTCCGGTGACGACACAAAGCGCTCCGTGGCACCCTTCACAAATGGCACTCGGTTCTTGTCCTCGTGTACCGCCAGGTTCACCTTTGACACTGAGGGATACATTTAATAGATTTGAAGGTATATATACAATGATAATACAAACTATAGTCTCTTTCTTTTCAACTGGGATACATTTAATAAATTTGAAGGTATATATACAATAATAATACAAACTATAGTCTGTTTCTTTTCAACTGACAGTAAATTGCAAAGTTCCCATCAAGATTTGCCCGTTATTTTGATGATTTGATAGGGCAATATGGTGCTAATTATATAAACTTGGTCTTAATATGATGCAGACATACGGTACAGTAGTAGTTTAATATTTTTTCATTAAGTATCGAGAAATTAGCTGCTAAGGGATTCAATTTACCGTCAGCTGAAATGAAATCGAGTATACAGTAGAATGCATATTCACCTCAACAAAAATAATAATTAATTTTAGCATATATTGCAAGAGGCATGTTTTTAATATATATTGATAATAAATATTATGACAATATTAAGAATGCAACTTCAGGGCAAAATGAACGTGACGATAGTGCATTGTTATATGTGCGATTAGTTTGCTTGGGAAACATATTAACTTGCTCATGTAGTAATGTACACCCTATGTGGTGAATTGTTTTCTTTTATTTATAAAGAATTTTTATTTTGTTTAAGCGTTGTTTCCACATAGCGATTTTGATTAGTTGTTTTGTCCTTTTACTGTGTTCGTCAAAGTTTTGGTTTGTTTATTTTGCAAGTTTAACATTATATCTATCTATCTATTTATTGCCTGATGCCGTGATCCCCGAAGGGGTGGCCATTATACATTACATTATAATATATCATAAATACAGTAGAAGTATCTCCATAAAATTATAATAAAAATTTAAAACAATCTCTGAAAACTCAAATTTTGTCTATACAGATCTTGAAGTATGACACAACAATATCAACTTTTAGATCATGGTGTGAAATGCTAGGATAGACAATTGACCACTTGCGATTTTCATTCTATAAGGAGGTTGGAGTTGTAGACATTGATATTTAGCAGAATTACCAGCTAAAATACGATTGTAGTTCATTTATAAATACATAAAATCCAATTCAACATACTCTTTAGCCATCAAAAACCTACATTATTATTGCATTTCTGTTTACTATCGATGTCTACAGCTCCAACTTCCTTATAGCCTGAAACTCGCAAGTGGTCAATTCAAATGTTGTCTCCTAAAATCTTGTTCAGATAGATCCCAAGTATAAAACCTTGACATGGAAGTCAGGCCAAAATGCAGGAAAAGATATCTTGAAAATCTTTAACCCTCAGAATCCGGGAGGCCTCAAATGAGGCAAAATGCGTGGCTAAAAATCGCCGCTAAAATCATCATAACTCGGCAACCACACGTCGTAGCGATGTCATCTCAATTGCAGTCTACAGACAACAAGATGTTCTACAATTTGCAAAAAAATTGACTGCTCTAGGTGGTCTCAATCAGTAGCTACTGAATTATGAAGCTTGACTGTACGAAAATGGCCCCGGACACATCGATCCGCCTCATATGAGGGCCCCCGGATCCGGAGGGTTAAGGCCTTCAAAGAACTCAAGACAAATTATTGGAACATCGCTGAAAATGTTACCATCTAAAATGTCCCGAATATTATCTGAGTATATCTCAAAGTATGACACCTTAACACCCTACGAGCGGCCTAGGCGGTAATTTATATGTACCGCCCAGCGGGGGGTTTTGGCCATAAATGGGGTTGTTTCCGTGCTCTTTTTCATGCATAAACAAGACCCAGAGCGTAATACAAGTATGTATCCCTGAAAGGGCGTAAATTGAGCATTCCAATGACACCCGAACCATCCTTCTACGATCACTGGTTGTCTTGCAACGATCGTGCAACCGAAGGGCAAAATGGCTAATATACAGTCATTTTCTTACATTATTACGTGTGTAGCGAGTGAGTGAGGGTGGAGGAGGGTGCAATAAATCTCAGTTCCACGGCGGCCGTGGCGAGCGGTGAGGCAGTAACCTATGCTCCTCCCACAGCTCCGCTCTCTCTCAGACCATATTACGTGCTCAAAATTGCACTCGACAATAGCCGGGTGCCGCCACATAGGCCATATTTATTTCACTCGACTATAGCCGTGTGCCGCCAGTTATGGGTTAATATGGAATTCTAGTTTCTCTTCTGTGTTATAGACGTGGCTATTCAAAATGGAAACAGAATACTAAAATTTAAAAAAAAAAATAATATGTTATCATCGCTAAAAATCATGATCTAATAGGTCCCGAATATTATTCATGAGTGGAGCCCCCATCCTAGCTGCTAATTGGTTCCGCAGAAATAGAGCTAGGATTGAAACAGCCAAGATCGGGGCACTGTTCTTATGGGGAAAATTCAATCGATTCCGTGCTCATGCCAAAATTTGCGTCGTTTTCTATTTTTTGCCTACGAAAACATGTTTTATTGTACACAAATTAAATTTTATGCATTATACTGTATCATATAATACACCATAGAATAAGTTTTTAATAACTAGAAAATAAAAGGCCCAATATCTAAACAATTACCGCACTTTTTCCCAGTGTTAGGCTATGAAAACATGTTTTTTGTCTAGGCTACATCAAGTTACTGTATTTACAGGGTGTCAATCCAGAAAATATGAATTGCGTTATCATTATGGTTTATTATTTTGTTATCATTATAGCGCGGCGAAGGCACGAGCTCTAGGGGGGTCCGGGGGCATGCCCCCCAGATTTTTTTTTTGAGAATTTAGGTGTCTAAAACAGTATTTCCTGCAATCAAAAAACAATCAAGATGGAAAATATGGATACTAAAATTGTCAATTTAGCCTAGCCTACCTTTTTTTTTTGGGGGGGGGGGAGGAGTTTCTGTTATCATTATACAAAAAGTTCATTTGCGTTATCACTCAAAAAAACAGCGTCGTTAGGCTAGGCCTAAAAAAAATTGCATGATAGAAACAATGCCCCAATCTACAGTATTTATGGTTACGACTGTCATTTAGCCATGTCTATATTATTATTTACAATGCATAAGATTTAGGCCTAGGCTACTTGAATAATTATTATTCAAGTAGCCTAGGCCTAAATCTTACGCATTGTAAATAATAATGTAGACATGGCTAAATGACAGTCCTAACCATAAATACTGTAGATTGGGGCATTGTTTCTATCATGCGAATTTTTTTTAGGCCTAGCCTAGGCCTAGGTTCTAAATTCGTCCAGCCACCCCTCAAGTACCCATTTCGCCCCAAATACATCCAATAAATACATATTATGAGGAAAAGACGTATTATGAGAAGATTACTTACCACACATATTTTATTATAAATCATTGTCATATTTAGCCTAGCTTAAGCTAACATCGTCTAGGCTAGGCAATTCAATCGCTTTCGTCCGACATGGACTGGTCTTTGCTGTGTTTTGAGCATGAAATTCCTTCATTGCTACCACCAGGCCAACCATCCCTATCACTAGATGTACTAGAGGTTATAATAAACGCGAGAGATAAGGGGTTCAGGCACAAAAAGGCTTGCAAACGGTTGTTTTGTCAACACAGATACTAGCTAAACTGCAAGCGTCTGCTTAGTGATGACGTCATACAAAGATGGCGGCATCTTGCGCATTTGACGAACGGATCTCGGATTCACTCGGATTTCGTCTCTAAACGGCAAGCTACTGGCAGATTCTTTCGTTATGTTAAAACAAAATTATTGATTTTGTTTGTTTTCTAGTTTTATGTCGAGTTTTTCGTTATTTTTGCTATTTTTTCGGGTTTCGGCTGGGATTTTGATGCGAGGAATGAGGCTTTTGGCGCGAGAATTGAAATGGGGAATATTTGGTGTGTGGTGCGAGGATTGAATCAACGAAGACCGGTGTAGCGAGGATGGGGGCTCCACTGTAGGCTATACTATATCTCAAAATATGACACTTAGGGCTATATGTTATGCCTCGAGTTGCATCTAAAGGGGGCGAGACTCACTCACACAGCTTTAAAGTACCTTAACCCTCTCCGACATATGATGCGATTTTGAGCCTATTGGGGATACTTTAAAGCCTTTGTTACCATCAGGGGTATTTAGAAACCTTTAGTTTAGTTACTTCAACCTCTGCAGTTGTCTTTGAGTTAGCTGTGGGCAGAAAACTAATTTTGGAGAGGTAATTATAAGAGTGAGAGAACTCCATTTCTTATTGCTAATCTGGCAAACTCTGCGTCATAAATGCGTGAAAGGGTTAAGTCTGTTCAATGTCGACAGAGGTATTCCCTAACACTATCTCAGTGACTTTCGCCCCAACCAGGCATCCATTATGTTTAGTTCATCATAAAAATAATCACAAAATAACATAAAACTACACATTCAACCCATTGCCACAGCAATATGAAAAAAGCTACAGAAGAATGTTTGATATCTGTTTACAAAAACAATACCCTTCTCGATCATAAAGCTACAAGTAAAATTTTCCATATCCTTTCCTTAGGAGATAAAATGGGTTAAAAACTACAAAAACACACAAACTATGCCCGCCCTTAAAGGGTTAATATGGTACTCTAATTTTCCTCCATGTTACAGATGTGGTTATTCAAAATAAGAATAGAACATAGAAGAAAAAAAACTAACCATCTAACAAGTCTCGAATCTTGTCCATATAGATCTCGAAGTAGGAGACCTTAATATGGAACTCTAGATTCTCCTCCATGTTGTAGATGTGGTTGAAGATGTCCTGGATGATGCGAGGGATGATTCCCTGAAGTGCGGGGTCCCCGATAACCCCCTCCATGGTGTGGGTCTTGCCCGAGGACGTCTGTCCGTAGGCGAAGATGGTGCCGTTGTAACCGTTGAGTACATCTAAACCACAAGGAAGGAATCCATTATTAAAACACCAAGTACTGTATAGTCAAGCTCAAATAATTATTGTTAACCTCTTCTGTACCGGTGATGTACTTTTCATTATATTCTGGCAACTATTAGACGATTTTGTACAGCTTATGAAGGACGTCTACTCATTAAAAGGCTACAGACTATCGCAATTAATCCTTTTAGCAACCCTATATCCTCCTAAGCTTCATAAAATTGTCTAAATATAGCTGACAAACTAAAAAAAAATCACCGGTACAGAAGGGGTTAAGTATGCAAAGAGATGAACCTAGACAAATGCTGTGGAGAACTGGCTACATTGAACAATCATAAACATGTTCATGCAGTATTAATTTAAATAAATAGTCTAACATAATATTGTTAGACATATGTATGCCTCTCCACATCTTTCCCCGTAGAACTAGGGCAGCTGAGAGCGCCCATGAATTTACACTTTCTCCTCCACAATGCAGAACTTCTGCTTATCAGAATTCATTTATCCCCAGAGCTACTACTCTTTGGAATTCACTTCCCTCGAATTGCTTTCCACAAACTTACAATCTACAAATGTTTAAATCCAGTTGTTACAAACATTTTATGAATGGAGGATGCCTTTAGGCACATGGACCTTTTTGTTTTATCTGTGTTTTTCCTTCCTCCGTTCATTGTCTCTTAAAAAAAAAAAAAAAAAAAAAAAAAAAAAAAAAAAAGTAACATTATTACAAACAGCTTAACTTAAACACTTATCATTTAACTAGGCCTATACAAACACCTGTGAGAGAATTAAATCTTGTCACTCAATCACATGTATATGAACAGTAGTACAGTATAGTAATGCATATTATGCATATATTATTTATCAATTCTTTAAAAAATTGGCAGCTAGGGGATGAAATGTCTCGGCCAGTTAAGATGAACAGTGTATAATTTTCCACCCTTCACCTCCTCAAAATTGTTAAGTTGGTATTATCGGAATTTAGCGTACACCAGTACTAATTTCCACACTAACCGTAGGAACTGTTATATGACGTGTACACATTTTCCTTTTCTTTTCTTTTTTCTATTTGCCTTGAATGGCCTCTGAAAGGGGAGAGACTCCCCCACACACACTGATCATAGTCGAGGGGGGTTGTCTGTGATACTCTCTTCAGATTTTCACCCTCACTAGCATCCCCCATGGTTTCTTGATCACTTTCAATCCCGCAATAAAACACTCAACCATATATTATACTCATTGCCACATAAGATGAAGAAATCTACAAAGTTTTATTTGGTGTATATTTGAAGAATAGATACCAAACCATACCATACTTCCATATAAGTTACTTAGATTTTTCTTAAGGATAGAATGTAACGAACAACGGAAAAATTATTAAAAAATTCAAAGAAAATATATATTACCTTTAACAATATCTTTGGCAGCAGTATTGTAGACTTTTTCTTGAGTAACATTGGGCTTTAGAATGGTGTCAAACTGGTACACCTTTCCCTGTGGAGAAAAGGACAAAAATCAGATTATTGCACTAGACATATCTAAAGCCTTCAATACAGTCGGGCACAAATCTCAAATTTCAAAATTACCCTCCTTCTGTTTCTATCGAATCTATCCCTCTATCTGTGCCTTTGTCTCTAATTTCCGTTCAGACCACTCAATAGCTGCAGTTGTGGACAGCTATCACTAACTTCCTCAACCTATCAACTTCGGTGTTACTCTGGGGTCTGTCCTGTCTCCAACTCTCTTTCTAATATGCATTAATGATCTCAACTGTACCTTTAGTCCTATCCACTCATATGCTAATGACTCTACCTTACACTATTCAACTAGTTTTTCACAACCACCCAGCATGCAATCACTCCAAAACTCACGAAACATGGCCATCTATCTTCTAATCTATCAACTATCTTGTTACTTTCAACATTTACAAGATTAAATTTCTCCCTCTATCTTCCTGTTGCAACCTTACGCAAGACTATCAACTACTCTTCAACAATACTGTACACAAATCAACCCTTTATCATCTCTCAACATTCTAGGTGTATCTTTTTCATCCGACCTTTCTTGCAAAGATCATATTATCACTCTTGCAAAAACAGCTTCCCAAAAGTTAAGTGTGCTTAACCATCTCTGTGGGTGCTTCACCCTCGCTCTATATCGGAGCACAATGCGCTCATGTATTGAGTATTGTTCGCATGTGTGATGACTGAGGAGTTTCCACCCATACCGCAATTTCAATAAGTTCTGGGGGGGGGGAGGGATCACTGACCGGTGTATGTATGTATATGTATGTATGTATGTATGTATGTATGTATGTATGTATGTATGTATGTATGTATGTATGTATGTATATGCTCAGGCCCAATCCCCACTTTTCCTATTTTTATTTCTATTTTCTATTTCCTGTATTCCATGGGGCAAATGTTTTTTGTCATATAGCTTTTTTTTTTTGCTTTTTTAGCGTCTTTAACCTAACATTTACCTTGATCTTCATACTTTCATAGCCCTCTGCCCCCTCCCCAGAGTCCCCACTAAATGTATTTGGGGCTGTTAGGTTAGGTTAGGTTTTTTGGGAAAATATAACCGAAACTACCACTAATTTTCCCATGGTTTTTTCTTTTTTATTTTAGGTAGTTTTCATCATTATACAGTAGTTGAAATTAGTTACAATCCCCGGAAAACTTTATTTCTCCCATTATCCAACGATCTTAAAACACTCAGATGTAAGTAATTTTCAGAGTAAATATATAATTTGTTTTGCCTTTGGATACAGGATGGGTTGAGGGGGGGCTATGCTCCCCCCCCCCCCCCATGAATTATTGAAATCAGCATCTATTTTTAACAGTAAGGGGCTTAATAAGTTTCATTGCCATCAATAGGGAGAGTTTTTTGTTTTACAGTACTTTATATAGTGCACTTAAAATGTATCTCCGGAGATTGAAACAAATTTGAATATGATCTTAGCAATATCCTTTACAGTATGATCCTTATTATATAATAGCCTTCCTTCAAATATTGAGAAATATTTAGTGGTAGTTTCGGTAATAAGTACCGGAGTTGAAATAGGGGAGCTATTCCCCCGCCAAAGGCGGCTGGCAAGAATTTAGTTACCGGGTGTACCGCCCGTCTTGTTTACACTATGCGGATGCTCACCATCATGTTCCCGTCTATTTTGACTGCCTTTGGATACAAATATATATTACCCTAACCTAACCTAACCTAGTATTATTGACTTATAGGTATTTATTTTATTATAGGTATTTATAGATGATTTATGTTGTATGTCGGTAGTGGTACACCCGGTAACTACATCCTTCCCAGGCGGCTTTCTAGGGCCTTTCCTAGCTGATGCTCAGATGCTGAGAGGATTGAATTCTAGTCATTCTTACAGTTTCTTACAGTAGATCCTCTGGAAAAAGGCAAACTAGGCCTGTGTATCCAGCTCAGTACCAGTACTTGCACTGCTGCGGTCGTTCACGGTGTTGGCGGCGGCGGTAGCAGATGCAACATTTTTACTATTCTATGTTTTCTTCCCCATGCTTTATCAAGATTACTTTCAAACTCCCTTATTGATTCGGAATCGACTACATACTGGGGCAGTGCGTTCCACTCATTTACCACTCTGGGGCAGTGCGTTCCACTCATTTACCACTCTATCACAAAATGAGTTCATGTGGTGATGGGCTGGTCTATCACTATCAGAGTGAGGTCTGAGCGATCTCTGCAATACCCATAGCTTACTCTGACTGTTCCTTTTACTTATATATTTTCTAGATCTCAAGTCAGTTGCCCACTGACCTCTGACCAGTGCGGACGTCCACAGTGACCGCTAGTGAACCTGTTTACCCCTTTCGTTGTGGTGCTAGTGAAAAAAATTTAGTGAAACATGGCTTGTGTTGATGAGATTGCTACCTCCTCCCATGTTCTCCAGCTTTGTCTTGCTTTGCAGGAAAGGCTGGACAATGTGGAGCAGGAGATTCAATGTCTAAAAGATGAAAACTTGGCCTTGAAACTAGCCATGGTGGAGAAGAAGAGTGAGGCTAGTTTTCCTAGGGATCGTGAAACTCCCTGGAAAGTGGTTGTGACAAGTGCAATGACCTGCAAGCTGAAAAGGGACCCACTCAAGACCAGCAACAAGTTCATCACCTTACCTGATGAGTGTGATGGAGAACAAGTGAAGGATAGCGAGGCTGGGAGTGATAGCGAGGCTGGGAGTGTTTCCAGGGGCGAGGAAAACACGAGTAAGGGAGGTAAGGAAACTACAAATAAAGGTAAGTGTAAGCTTATCAATGTTGTTGGAGACTCTATGGTTAGGTATTTAGGTGACAATCTCTCCACCAAAGTTAGAAAGCTGGAGTGTCTCCCCAGGGCAGGTATAGGTAGAGTTTGTGAGAGATTGGAGGACGTCATTGACGACTTTGGAGATAAACCCATAGTCGTACTTAGTGCAGGTAGCAATGACATGGGAAAGCTTACCAGTGTTGAACTGCGTAAGTTGTATACTAGGGTAGCCTTAGATAAGATTAGGATGAAGGGTGGGATTCCCATTGCTTGCTCTATCTTGCCAAGAAGAGGTGTCAGACGTGAATGGTTGTCCAGAGCAATTGGTTTTAATTGCTGGCTGGCAAAGCTGTGCAAAGAGTTGTCATTACCATTCATAGACAACTGGAGCCTCTACTACGGTAACGATAGCTTGTACGCAAGGGACGGGGTGCATTTAAGTAGGAAAGGGATAGGGATGCTAGGAAAGTTAGTTGATAGAGCAGTTGAGGTGGGGTGTGACAGGGCTGAGGGATCTGCCTTGTATGGGCCGATCGGCTTTTTGCAGAGACTCCCATTTTCTTATGTTCTTTTAGGTGGATTGAACTCCTTACTGCCAACCTAGAAGTTGGCAGATTGGGAGCCAAAGCGTCACATTTTTCCCTTGCCCATCAACTTTCCCTTCATAATTGATGAGGGGCACAGGGCCTTGGGTGGGGCTTTGGTTTCCCGGGCGTTTATGCACCCTCCTCAGCTCTCTGCCTTGGGAGGGGCACAGCCTGCACAGGGCCTTGGGTGGGGCTTTGGTTTCCCAGGCATTTCTGCACCCTCCTCAGCTCCCTGCCTTGGAGTGGCTTTGGTCACCCGGGCTTGTTAGTGGTAAGCAGGGAGAGTTTTGTGGGGGCGCTTGTTTATGACCTTGGCCTTGCTCGGGACCATGGGGCTGTTCGGCCAGACAGCCTGGGGAACAACAACAAAAAATAAAATCCCAAGAATTTTGTTTTTTCCAGAGAATAAAAATTAGGCCTAGGCCTAGCCTATAGGTCCTAGGCCTATAGCCTAGCAATGAAGCATATGATGATAGCCTAGGAACCCAAAACTGATATTAGAAATTTGGGGAATTTTTTATTTTAATACCACAAATTTTCCGAGTGTTTTTTATAAAAGAAATTGTTTATTTGCATCAATATATAGTGGTTGTAATTAATTAGAAATCTCGGGAAAACCTATTTTCCCCATTAGGCCTATTGATCGATGTTGACACTTGAGACTTGAGACACGCCCCCGATAGTGATTTGAAAAGACATTAGCCTAACCTAACCTAGTATTATGGGTGGGGGCTGCTGCCCCCACACCCCCGCTGGTTGAGTACTAATCCCTTGGTAAAAAAAAAAAAAAAAAAAAATGGCTGTCGCAGATTATATGAAGGTGAAAGAAAGTCGATGAAGTCTACGGTGTTTACTCTGCAATCTTCAGCTTTGATTGTACATTGATAACGGGAAAGTACCGTATTGACAACCTTGTTACGAAACTTAAATTTTAGTACCATACTTTTATATAAGAACATAACATAAGAAAATGGGAGTCTGCAGAAAGCCGATTGGCCTAAGCAAGGCAGATCCCTGTCCCACACAACCCCAATTACAAAGCCCAATTATAGGCTCAACACTCTAATACCCTGAGGATCATCTTACCAAAATGGTTAGCGATTAACGCAGGATTACGGTGGTCTGCAGAGCGCTGATTGGCCCAACCCTGCTGATCCCCCTTCACACCCAACCCTTCTCGTCCATATGCTCATCCAATTTTATCTTAAAGCTCCCTATCGTTTTTAATCCCACTATAGCACTTGGTAGTCCATTCCACCCATCTACAACTCTGTTACCAAACCAATATTTGCCTATATCTTTTCTGAAACGAAATTTATCTAATTTGAAACCATTGGTACGAGTTCTTTCGCTATCACTGAGCTTTAGTACATTTGTCATGTCCCCTTTGTTAATCCCACTAACCCACTTGAACACCTCTATCATATCCCCTCTAACTCTGCGTCTCTCTAACGAATGTAAACCTAATTTCTTCAACCTTTCTTCATACGAAAGATTTCTAATATTATGGATAATTTTTGTCATTCTACGCTGTACTCTCTCCAATGAATCTATGTCCATTCTGTAATAAGGACACCAAAATTGGACAGCATAATCCATATGGGGTCTCACTAATGACAAGTAAAGTTTTAAGATAACATCAGCAGTTCTGTTACTCACACTCCTAGAGATGAACCCGAGAATCCTGTTTGCCTTATTACGAACGCTTATACACTGTTTTCTAGGCTTCAAATCATTGCTAACAAACACACCTAGATCTTTCTCACAGTCTGAATTTTCTAATTCTAAATTAGCTAGTTTATATTTAACATTTGTATGCATCTTCCCTATCTTTAATACCTTGCATTTGTCAATGTTAAACTTCATCTGCCAATTTACTGACCATTCATGTAAGGTATCTAGATCCCTTTGGAGGCACTCTATATTTCTATCTGAATCAATTGATCTCCCCATTTTAGTATCGTCTGCGAATTTACTTATCCTACTAGTTATACCTAAATCTAGGTCATTTATGTATATAAGAAACAACAGGGGACCTAATACCGATCCCTGGGGGACACCACTTTTGACTGCTCCCCACTCTGACTTGGTACCATTTATGCTGACTCTCTGTTTCCTACCAATTAGCCATGACCTAATCCATCCCAACAACGATCCTCCTATTCCATGTGCCTCTGAGAAAAAGCTAAGCAAATTAGTAAGGCAAGAACGTCCCTGAGTGAATCCATGCTGAGAAGAATTTATTAAGTTAAATTTGTCTAAGTGGCTTCTAATTTTCCTAGCAATAATAGACTCTAGCAACTTTCCTATGATTGATGTGAGACTAATGGGACGGTAATTGGATGCTATCGATTTATCACCTTTTTTGAAGATCGGAACTACATTTGCAAGCTTCCAAGCTTCTGGAACTAAACCTGTTTCTAAAGACTTGTTAAATAAAAATGCTAATGGCTACTTAACTCATCTCTGCATTCTTTTAATACTCTAGCATATACCTCGTCAGGACCAGGCGATTTTTGAGGTTTCAGTC
Source organism: Paralithodes platypus (assembly GCA_032716605.1). Taxonomy (NCBI): domain Eukaryota; kingdom Metazoa; phylum Arthropoda; class Malacostraca; order Decapoda; family Lithodidae; genus Paralithodes; species Paralithodes platypus. Next base: position 44,929,861 of record CM064527.1, on the reverse strand, counting down.
TGTCAATTTCCTTAAGCACATCATTTCTACTTATACTAATTGTACTTAACATATTTTTTATACTATCACTATATACCATATTGACTTCTGGAATCTGTGCCAAATTTTCATTAGTGAAAACGGAAAGAAACTGACTATTTAATGTACTGCACATTTCTAAATAATTTTCTGTTATTTCTCCTATTGAAGTTTTTAGGGGGCCTATTACATCTCTAACTTTAGATTTATATTGTTGGTAAAAAGCTTTAGGGTTATTTTTTGAGTCACTGGCTATCCTTATTTCATAATTTCTTTTTGCTTTCCTGATTTCCTTTTTGACCTGTCTTGATGAGAGTCTGATAGTATATATGTAGATGATTTTCGCCTTTCTTTATTTTTCTATATATTCCTTTCTTTTTTCCTATAAGATCTATTAGCTTATTAGTCATCCATTTTGGTTGGTTCTGCGGCGATCTAAATTTTCTTTTAGGGATATATTTATTTTGAGCATTGTGGAGTGAAGCAATAAACTGGTTATATGTAGGTGGCAAGTTTAACTCTAGGTTATTAACTCTGGGCTATTAGGGTTTTCCGAGTGTTTAACACATTTTCATATGATCTTTAGAGCTATCGATTTCAGTTGCTCTCTGACCCCTGACCTGTGCGGACGTCCCCAGTGACCGCTAGTGAACCTGTTTACCCTTAGTGAGGTCCTAGTGAACTTTCATAGTGATGGCTGTTGTTGATGAGTCTGCTGTCTCCTCCCATACTCTCCAGCTTTGTCTTGCTTTGCAAGAGAGACTGGAGAGTGTGGAGCAGGAGATTCAGTGTCTCAAAGATGAAAATTTGGCCTTGAGACTAGCTATGGCGGAGAAGAAGTGTGAGGCTACCGGAAGTGTTCCCAGGGATCGTGAAGCCCCTTGGAAAGTGGTGTCAACTAGTGCAACGGCCTGCAAGCTGAAAAGGCAGCCAGTCAAGACCCACAACAACTTCAGCACCTTGGCTGATGAGAGTGATGGCGATGAAGTGGCGATCATCAGGCAGTGAGAGGGGAGGGGGGGAAGTCTGCTGCTGTTGCTGCAACAACTGCTGCTACACGCCGACAAAAGGAAAAAGCTAAGTCTGTTTTCATTGTCGGTGATTCATTGGTTAGATACCTTGGCAGGGCAACAAACACTCAGGTTGGTAAAGTTGTCTGCGTGCCTGGTGCCGGAGTCGGGAGGGTGGCTGAGAAGATAGATGCTGTCATGGAAGTGAGTGGGGAGGACCCCATCATCTTCCTCAACGCAGGGAGCAACGACATATGGAGATGCAGGACTGAGGAGTTGCTCTCCAAGTATCAGGAAATGTTGGAGAGGATCAAGGAAAAAGGTGGAGTTCCTGTGGTAAACAGTATCCTGCCTAGAAGAGGGGTAAGGAAGGAATGGTCCTCCAGGGCTATTGGTGTAAATAGCCGGCTGGAGAAGTATTGTAAGGCAAATACTATTCCATTCCTGGATAACTGGTCCCTCTTTTATGGTAAGGATGAACTGTATGCCCAGGATGGAGTACATCTCTCTCGACTAGGAGTTTCGACCTTGGCCAGCTCACTCGACAAGATTGTTTTCGGGGTTTCGTTAAAAAAACCTGGGTGTGTAAGTAAAATACTGTCTCCATATGGAGCAGGTACTTCATGTGACAAACCAGTGAGTAAAATAGAAATAATCAGTCAAGATAGTGCGGATATAGTGATGTGTAATAGTAGTATCGATAACACTACACATGTAACTGATAGTAAAGATGAGAATACTGATAGAGTAGAATTTCCGTCTAGAGCTAGTAGTTCAACAGGAAATAATAAGTTAGCTAAACACAATAGAAAATTAGTTGCAAATAAAAGTAATAGGTTGAGGGTATATTATACAAATTGTAGGAGTTTATGTAACAAAATGAACGAACTTAGAGCACTCGTTAGCACAGAAAATATAGACATAATAGCGCTAACTGAAACGTGGATTAATACAGAATCTAGGCATTTTTTTAGCAGAATTTGATATTCCAGGATATAGTTTGTTTAAATATGACCGAACAAGTAGGAGGGGCGGGGGTATAGCAGTGTTTGTCAGGAGTACATTAAAAAGCTGTATTAAATCAGGTATTAGACTAAATAATGATAATGAAAGTGTTTGGGTAGAATTTAACGAAGGTAGTGAGACCATAGTTATTGGAGTTATATATAGACCGCCTAATATGAGTAGAAATGGCGGAAAATCGTTATGGGAGGAAATTAAAATAGCATCAAGGTTTAGCAATGTGTGCATTATGGGGGATTTTAATTTTCCGAACATTGATTGGCAGCACCAAATAGGCGACTCCGATTCAGTAGAGTTTATAGAGGTAGTACAAGATAGTTTTTTATATTTCAATTCATAGATACGCCGACTAGAGGTATTAATATTCTGATTTAGTTTTCAGTAACAATGAACATATGATAAATAATGTAGAGATTGGTGACCACCTAGGAAATAGCGATCATAAATCTATTTATTTTAATATACAATGGACAGGGAATGCTAAAGAGAATACGACACTTATCCCAGATTTCAGAAAAGCCGATTATGGTGGGCTAAGAAGAGACTTAAGGGTGGACCCTATTGTTAAGCGATTAAGTCAGGATATGCCAGAGTTAAACTTGCCACCTACATATAACCAGTTTATTGCTTCACTAAACAATGCTCAAAATAAATATATCCCTAAAAGAAGATTTAGATCGACGCAGAACCAACCAAAATGGATGACTAATAAGCTAATAGATCTTATAGGAAAAAAGAAAGGAATATATCGAAAAATAAAGAAAGGTGAAAATCATTTACATATATACTATCAGACTCTATCAAGACAGGTCAAAAAGGAAATCAGGAAAGCAAAAAGAAATTATGAAATAAGGATAGCCAGCGACTCAAAAAATAACCCTAAAGCTTTTTACCAACTATATAAATCTAAAGTTAGAGATGAAATAGGCCCCCTAAAAACTTCAATAGGAGAAATAACAGAAAATGATTTAGAAATGTGCAGTACATTAAATAGTCAGTTTCTTTCCGTTTTCACTAATGAAAATTTGGCACAGATTCCAGAAGTCAATATGGTATATAGTGATAGTATAGAAAATATGTTAAGTACAGTTAGTATAAGTAGAAATTATGTGCTTAAGGAAATTGACAGACTGAAACCTCAAAAATCGCCTGGTCCTGACGAGGTATATGCTAGAGTATTAAAAGAATGCAGAGATGAGTTAAGTAGTTCATTAGCATTTATATTTAACAAGTCATTAGAAACAGGTTTAGTTCCAGAAGCTTGGAAGCTTGCAAATGTAGTTCCGATCTTCAAAAAAGGTGATAAATCGATAGCATCCAATTACCGTCCCATTAGTCTCACATCAATCATAGGAAAGTTGCTAGAGTCTATTATTGCTAGGAAAATTAGAAGCCACTTAGTAAAATTTAACTTAATAAATTCTTCTCAGCATGGATTCACTCAGGGACGTTCTTGCCTTACTAATTTGCTTAGCTTTTTCTCAGAGGTATATGAAGCAGTAGATAGTGACAAGTCATATGATATTATATATTTAGATTTCAGTAAAGCTTTCGACAGAGTCCCTCATGAGAGATTGATGAGAAAGGTTGAGGCACATGGAATAGGAGGGTCGTTGTTGGGATGGATTAGGTCATGGTTAATTGGTAGAAAACAGAGAGTCAGCATAAATGGTACCAAGTCAGAGTGGGGAGCAGTCAAAAGTGGTGTCCCCCAGGGATCGGTATTAGGTCCCCTGTTGTTTCTTATATACATAAATGACCTAGATTTAGGTATAACTAGTAGGATAAGTAAATTCGCAGACGATACTAAAATGGGGAGATCAATTGATTCAGATAGCGATATAGAGTGCCTCCAAAGGGATCTAGATACCTTACATGAATGGTCAGTAAATTGGCAGATGAAGTTTAACATTGACAAATGCAAGGTATTAAAGATAGGGAAGATGCAAACAAATGTTAAATATAAACTAGCTAATTTAGAATTAGAAAATTCAGACTGCGAGAAAGATCTAGGTGTGTTTGTTAGCAATGATTTGAAGCCTAGAAAACAGTGTATAAGCGTTCGTAATAAGGCAAACAGGATTCTCGGGTTCATCTTTAGGAGTGTGAGTAACAGAACTGCTGATGTTATCTTAAAACTTTACTTGTCATTAGTGAGACCCCATATGGATTATGCTGTCCAATTTTGGTGTCCTTATTACAGAATGGACATAGATTCATTGGAGAGAATTCAGCGTAGAATGACAAAAATGATCCATAATATTAGAAATTTTCCGTATGAAGAAAGGTTGAAGAAATTAGGTTTACATTCGTTAGAGAGACGCAGAGTTAGAGGGGATATGATAGAGGTGTTCAAGTGGGTTAGTGGGATTAACAAAGGGGACATGACAAATGTACTAAAGCTCAGTGATAGCGAAAGAACTCGTACCAATGGTTTCAAATTAGATAAATTTCGTTTCAGAAAAGATATAGGCAAATATTGGTTTGGTAACAGAGTTGTAGATGGGTGGAATAGGCTACCAAGTGATATAGTGGGATCAAGAACGATAGGGAGCTTTAAGAAAAAATTGGATAAACATATGGACGAGAAGGGTTGGGTGTGAAGGGGGATCAGCCGGGTTGGGCCAATCAGCGCTCTGCAGACCCCCGTAATCCTGCGTTAATCTCTAACCGGTTTGGTAAGATGATCCTCAGGGTATTAGAGTGTTGAGCCTATAATTGGGCTTTGTAATTGGGGTTGTGTGGGACAGGGATCTGCCTTGCTTAGGCCAATCGGCTTTCTGCAGACTTCCATTTTCTTATGTTCTTATGTTTAACTGGAAGTACGGTATTGACAACCTTGTTACGAAAAAGACATTTTAGTACCATACTTTTTTATTAAGTTTTGCCGAGGGCTAAAACAAATTTGGATTTTTTTTATTTTAATACCACAAATTTTCCGAGTGTTTTTTTATAAACAAAATTGTTCATTTGCATCAATATATAGTGTTTGTAATTAATTAGAAATCTCAGGAAAACCTATTTTCTCCATTAGGCCTATCGATCGATGTTGAGACACGCCCCCGATAGTGATTTGAAAAGACATTAGCCTAACCTAACAACCTTACCTAACCTAACCTAGTATTATGGGTGAGGGCTGCCTGCCCTCCCCCCCCGCTGGTTGAGTACTAATCCCTTAGTAAATAAAACAAACAAAATTGGCTGTCGATTATACGAAGGTGAAAGAAAAGTCGATGAAGTCTACGGTGTTTACTCTGCAATGTTCAGCTTTGATTGTACAGTACATTGATAACGGGAAAGTACCGTATTGACAACCTTGTTACGAAAATTAAATTTTAGTAGCATACTTTTATATTAGGTTTTTCCGAGGGTTTAACACATTTTCAGGAAAAATGTTATTTTAATACCACAAATTTTCCGAGTGATTTTTATAAACAAAATTGGTCATTTGCATCAATATATAGTGTTTGTAATTAATTAAAAATCTCGGGAAAACCTATTTTCCCCATTAGGCCTATCGATCGATGTTGAGACACACTCGCTCCCCGATAGTGATTTGAAAAGACATTAGCCTAACCTAACCTAGTATTATGGGTGGGGGCTGCCGCCCCCACACCCCCGCTGGTCGAGTACTTAATAAAAAAGAAATCAAAATTGGCTGTCGATTATACGAAGGTGAAAGAAAAGTCGATGAAGTCTATGGTGTTTACTCTGCAATCTTCAGCTTGATTGTACATTGATAATGGGAAAGTACCGTATTGACAACCTAGTTACGAAAATTAAATTTGGTTATACTGATGTTTTGGACCGACAGTTAGCCCATCGATCTGTTTAGGCCTAATAGGTCCGGTAGAGCATATACATCATTGCTATATATGGCATTAAGAGCTGAAATGTATTATAAGGGAGAAAAAAAACAAAAACACTAAAATACATGTATAGGCCTAGGCTACTGTAAAACAATAATTTTTTCAGCCAGTACCCAACCAGCGGGGGTGTGGGGGCGGCAGCCCCCACCCATATACTAGGTTAGGTTAGGTTAGGTTAGGTTGTTAAGTTAGGCTAATAGCCTAGCACATAAAAAAAAAAAAAAAAAAAAAAATTAACCCAACAAGCGGGGGTGTGGGGGCAGCAGCCCCCACCCATATACTAGGTTAGGTTAGGTAAGGTTGTTAGGTTAGGCGAAAATCCTAGAACATTAAAACAAATAAAATAAATAAATCTAACCCAACCAGCGGGGGTGTGGGGACGGCAGCCCCCACCCATAATACTAGGATAGGTTAGGTAAGGTTGTTAGGTTAGGCTAATGTCTTCCCAAAGTTGACATAAGAACATAAGAACATAAGAAAATGGGAGTCTGCAGAAAGCCGATTGGCCTAAGCAAGGCAGATCCCTGTCCCACACAACCCCAATTCAATTACAAAGCCCAATTATAGGCTTCACACTCTAATACCCTGAGGATCATCTTACCAAACGGTTAGAGATTAACGCAGGATTATGGAGGTCTGCAGAGCGCTGATTGGCCCAACCCGGCTGATCCCCCTTCACACCCAACCCCTCTCGTCCATATGCTTATCCAATTTTATCTTAAAGCTCCCTACAGTTTTAGATCCCACTATAGCACTTGGTAGTCCATTCCACCCATCTACAACTCTGTTACCAAACCAATACTTGCTTATATCTTTTCTGAAACGAAATTTATCTAATTTGAAACCATTGGTACGAGTTCTTTCGCTATCACTGAGCTTTAGTACATTTGCCATGTCCCCTTTATTAATCCCACTAACCCACTTGAACACCTCTATCATATGCCCTCTAACTCTGCGTCTCTCTAACGAATGTAAACCTAATTTCTTCAACCTTTCTTCATACGAAAGATTTCTAATATTATGGATCATTTTTGTCATTCTACGCTGTACTCTCTCCAATGAATCTATGTCCATTCTGTAATAAGGACACCAAAATTGGACAGCATAATCCATGTGGGGTCTCACTAATGACAAGTAAAGTTTTAAGATAACATCAGCAGTTCTGTTACTCACACTCCTAGAGATGAACCCGAGAATCCTGTTTGCCTTATTACGAACGCTTATACACTGTTTTTCTAGGCTTCAAATCATTGCTAACAAACACACCTAGATCTTTCTCGCAGTCTGAATTTTCTAATTCTAAATTAGCTAGTTTATATTTAACATTTGTTTGCATCTTCCCTATCTTTAATACCTTGCATTTGTCAATGTTAAACTTCATCTGCCAATTTACTGACCATTCATGTAAGGTATCTAGATCCCTTTGGAGGCACTCTATATCGCTATCTGAATCAATTGATCTCCCTATTTTAGTATCGTCTGCGAATTTACTTATCCTACTAGTTTACCTAAATCTAGGTCATTTATGTATATAAGAAACAACAGGGGACCTAATACCGATCCCTGGGGGACACCACTTTTGACTGCTCCCCATTCTGACTTGGTACCATTTATGCTGACTCTCTGCTTCCTACCAATTAGCCATGACCTAATCCATCCTAACAACGCCCCACCTATTCCATGTGCCTCAACCTTTCTCATCAATCTCTCATGAGGGACTCTGTCGAAAGCTTTACTGAAATCTAAATATATAATATCATATGACTTGTCATTATCTACTGCTTCATATACCTCTGAGAAAAATAAGCAAATTAGTAAGGCAAGACCGTCCCTGAGTGAATCCATGCTGAGAAGAATTGATTAAGTTAAATGTTTCTAAGTGGTTTCTCATTTCCTAGCAATAATTGACTCTAGTAGTTTTCCTATGATTGAAGTGAGACTAATGGGACGGTAATTGGATGCTATTGATTCATCACCTTTTTTGAAGATCGGAACTACATTTGCAAGCTTCCAAGCTTCTGGAACTATACCTGTTTCTAATGACTTGTTAATTAGAAATGTTAATGGATAACTTAACTCATCTCTGCATTCTTTTAATACTCTAGCATATACCTTATCAGGACCAGGCGATTTATGAGGTTTCAGTCTGTCAATTTCCTTAACCACATCATTTCTACTTATAGTAACCGTACTTAACCTATTTTCTATACTATCGCTGTATACCTTACGGACTTCTGGAAACTGTGCCAAATTTTCATTAGTGAAAACGGAAAGAAATTGACTATTTAATGTACTGCACATTTCTAAATCACTTTCTGTCAATTTTCCTATCGAAGTTTTAAGGGGACCAATTACATCTCTAACCTTGGATTTATATAGTTGGTAAAAAGCTTTAGGATTATTTTATGAGTCATTGGCAACCTTAATTTCATAATTTCTTTTTGCTTTCCTAATATCCTTTTTTACCTGTCTTACACTTACACTTAGTTGTATTCCGTCCGTTAGTGACACAGTTGAGCTGGGGCTCCACTGCGACCAGGCAGCTCCCTTTCTTCCACTCTCCATTCCAGAAGTCGGTTGGAGTTGGTGCTGGGGTATCCTGGTGTTGGTGGCCGGTCCGGTATTTTGGCCAGCCACATGTCCAAGTGTTTCTTGAAGGTGTCTGGAGACACCCCGGTTATGTTCCTGAGAGGGGCTGGTATACAGTTGAACAGTCTGGTTCCATTGTATGTAAAGCTGTGATGGATCAGGGATTTGATTTTTTGTGTTGATCCCGGCGTAGTCCTCACATAGCACAGCCTCCCTCGCCTTTGGTGCTGAGTCTCTTGGATGTTTGGGTTTGGTACCTTTTTTTCCAAAATCTTCCAGACGTAGATGATGATGTATCTCTCCCTACGTCTTTGAAGTGAGTACAGCTGCAGCTCCTTAAGTCTCTCCCAGTAGTTAAAGTGTTGAAACCCATGGATTTTACTGGTGAATGTCCTCTGGGTGGCTTCAATTTCTGTTATTTCTCCTACTTTTTGGGGAGACCAGAGCTGGAGCAGTACTCCAGTCGTGGTAGGACCAGTGACTTCCACAATGTTAGCATACACCTCTCATTTCTTGTGTGGAAGGTTCTCAGGATCCAGCTTGCTATTTGTTTTGCTGTTGTTGTGGCTTTGGTAATATGCTGGGAAAAAGTGGCGTCACTGCTCATATTTACTCCCAAGTCCTTCACTGTGTCCTTGGCGGTAATTTCTTGCTGTCCGCTTTTGTAGTTGGTGTCGTTTTGTAGTGCTCTCTTGTTCCCGTACCTTAGAAGCTCGAACTTGTCTCCGTTTAGGGCCATGTTGTTTTCTTCTGCCCACTTCAGGATTTTGTCCAAGTCTTGTTGTAGTAGCTGAGCATCATGTTGTGAGGTGATTTTCTTCATGAGTCTGGTGTCGTCTGCAAACGATGTGGCTGTTGAGTGTTCCATGTCCCTGTCGATGTCTCCTATCATGATGAGGAATAGGAGAGGTCCCAGTACTGATCCTTGTGGTACTCCGCTGATGACCCCACCTGCTTCTGATAGGCTTCCTTGAACCGTGACTCTTTGTTTTCTGTTGGTGATGAAGCTATGGAGCCATCTTCCAAGGTCTCCCCCTATTCCCAGTGATTTGAGTTTATGTAGAAGGATCCCATGGTCCACCTTGTCAAAAGCTTTGGCGAAATCTAGATATATGACGTCTACATTTTCTCCGTCTTGAATATCCTGTAGGATTTTGTCGTAGTGTGATAGTAGTTGTGAGAGGCAGGAGCGGCCTTTTCTAAAAGCCATGTTGCCCCTCGTTGAACGCCTCATTATCTTCCAGGAAGCTGACCATCTTAGCTCTTATTGTTCTTTCTATGATTTTAATAAGGTGTGACGTCAGCACCACTGGTCTGTAATTTTTGGCTATGCCTTTACTACCCCTTTGTGTATTGGTGTGACATTGCCTTCTTTTAGGGATTGTGGTACATATCCAGTTTGGAGGGACTTGCTCCACAGCAGTTTTAGAGGCAGGGCTAGCTGATGTTTGCAGTTTTTTAGCAGTTGGGCATGAAAGCCGTCTGGTCCTGCTGCAGAGTTTGGTCCAATCTTGTCGATGGCTGCTATTATGTCCTCTGTTGATACTGTTACCGAGGAGAGTTGATGTGGTGTCTCTGGAGCGTTGCCAAAGAAAGTCGTTCCATTCTCGATTTTCTTGTCTTCATTTGGCGGGCTGAAGACACTTTCATACTGCTGTTTGAGTATCTTGGCCATTTCGGTTGGGTCACTCTCAAGTTCGCCCGTAGGTTTTGCAAGTGGTCCTATTGTTGTGGTGTTCCTGAGTCTCCTTTTTGCATATGCATAGAAGAATTTGCTATTTACTCGTATGTTTGCAACTGCTTGTAGTTCTTCGCGTGTTCTTTGCTCTTGGTGTGACTGGATGAGTTTACGTTCCACTTCATCAAGCTCTTCTTGTAGTTTGGTGATATTGTGCGCATAGCTGGTCTTCCTTTGCTTGGCTCTCAAGTACGTCCTTTTCTTCATTAGTATTTTTCTATCTCTGGGAATCTGCTTGATCTGCTTCCTGCTTGATTTGGGTGGTATGGTGTTTTTACAGGTCTCCAGGCATTGTTGCTGGAGGATACTGAGAGTTTCGTCGACGTTTTTATCTTCGAATAGTGCCCTCCAATCAGTTCCTGCCAGTTCTGCTCTCAGTCTGTCCCAGTCTATATCTTTGCTGTAGAAGTTGAGATCTTTCAGAGAGGTGCAGGGTATTTGGCTTGATTCCTGTTGACATCTTCTTGGTGGTGTGGCGGTTGGTGTGGGGGTTCTAACTTTGATGAGGCTGTGGTCTTGATAGATTCTGATAGTAAGCAAGTAGGTGAATTTTGCCTTTTCTAATTTTTCTATATATTCCTCTCTTTTGTCCTAGAAGATCTAATAGTCTATTATTCATCCATTTGGGTTGGTTCTGTGTTGATCTAAATTTTCTTTTGGGGATATATTTATTTTGCGCATTGAATACTGACTTGATAAAATTATCGTATGTATCTACCAAGTTTGACGTCTCCTCCTGACTTAAGATGACAGGTGCCTGAGAAAGGATACACTCATTTGGACACCTGGATCGACTTAATTTTTTGACCATAGGGTCCGCTAACAGGGCTTCTCTTAACCCACCATAATTGGCTTTTCTGAAGTCAGGTATTAATGTTGTATTCTCTCTGGTATTACCTTTCCATTGTATATTAAAATACACAGAATTGTGATCACTATTTCCTAGGTGGTCCCCGATTTCTACACTATTTATCATATGTTCATTGTTACTGAAAACTAAATCGAGAATATTATCACCTCTAGTGGGCGTATCTATGAATTGAGATAAAAAACTATCTTGTACTACCTCAATAAACTCCTTTGAATCAGAGTCGCCTATTTGTTGCTGCCAATCTATATTAGGGAAATTAAAATCCCCCATAATGCACACGTTGCTAAGCCTTGATGCTATTTTAATTTCCTCCCATAATGATGTTCCGTCATTTCTACTCATATTTGGCGGTCTATACATAACTCCAATAACTAAAGTCTCACTACCTTCGTTAACTTCTACCCAAACACTTTCATTTTCATTATTTACTCTAATACCTGATTTAGTACAGCTTTTTAATGAACTCCTGACAAACACTGCTATACCGCCACCCCTCTTACTTGTTCGGTCATATTTAAACAAACTACAGTATATCCCGGTATATCAAACTCTGCTAAAAAATGCCTGGTTTCTGACTATTTTTATAACATGAAATATTAGGCTACCCACTCCACCCCGTGAAATCCGAGCCAGCTTTCGTCAAAAGTTGACTCGGGTATTCACAAAATTGGGTTGTATGGGTTTGCAATTTGGAAAAACCCGAGCCAAGTTTTGATACAAAACGCTATATTATTGTATTTTTACGCTTTTAACCCCTCATTTTCCCTGAACTTCATAGCCCTCCCCACTAGTGGGGGGCGTGTTTTTAGATTGTTGGATAATGGGTAAATACTAATTTCCGCTCCTCTTCAGTATAAAACAACACTATATCTGAAGGAAAAATTACAAAAAACGAAATAAAACTTACTGAAATCGCTGTCGGTCCAAAAATTCAGGTTTACCTTAAATTTTAGTACCATACTTTTATATTAGGGTTTTCCGAGGATTTAACACATTTCCATATGATCTATAGAGCTATCGATGACTGAAAGTACCATATTGACAACCTTGTTAGCCTACGAAAAAAACATTTTAGTACCATACTTTTTATTAGGTTTTGCCGAGGGTTAAAACACATTTTCTTATGATCTTTAGAGCATATAGCCTAGATTCAATATTTATCTCCAAATATATCAACAAAATTTGTGGTATTAAAATAACATTGAACCCATTTTCATATGATCTTTAGAGCTGTCGATAACTGGAAGTACCGTATTGACAACCTTGTTACGAAAAATAAATGTTAGTACTGTACCATACTTTTTTTATTAGGTTTTACCGAGGGTTAAAACAAATTTTCGGTCAATATTTACGAGTCACACCACAGCTGGAATCTCATTTCTAATGGTAGTTTTGGGTTCCTATCATTCTATGTTTCATTACTATATACTTTTTATCCACCGGAAAATATTATTTTTTCTTGTTTTTTTATTTTTAGCCTATTTTCATTTTTTTAATTTTTTTTTAGCATTAACCTAACCTAACCTAAATGTATTTGGGGGCTATTAGGTTAGGTTAGGTTTTTTGGTTAGGTTAATGCTAGCCTAGGCTAAAAAAAAAAAAAAAAAAAAAAAAAAGCCAAGAAAAAAATATAGGCCTATTTTCCGGTGGATAAAAAGTACCGGTATATAGCAATGAAGCATAGAATGATAGGAACCCAAAACTACCGTTAAAAATTAGATCCCAGCTGTGGTGTGACTCGTAAATATTGACCAAATTTTCTTATGATCTTTAGAGCATATAGATTCAATATTTATCTTCAAATATATCAACAAAATTTGTGGTATTAAAATAACATTGAACCACAAATTTTAGTATAACTCCATTTATTGGTCACCAATTATTTTGACATATTTGAAGACAGATATGGAATCTATATGCTCTAAGCATCATATTAAAATTAGTTTCAACCCTCGGCAAAACCTATTAAAAAAAACGGTAACAACATGTCTACCTACCGTAAAACGGTTGTCAAAGCTCTCTTATAGACGGCGCGGCTTTCAGCGACGCCATTTTTTCGTGAACTGGAGAGCTCTACCCTTCAACTTTTGTAATACTATCACGCCATCTGCCAATCCTCATTGGAAATACTGAGTTTCATTTCCTAACTCCTGCGCAATACGTCACGAAACACTTCTGGATTCTTATTGGGGTTTTTTTCTGACCACGTCATTAAACTCATAGATTCCGTCACGCATACAACCAGCAACCTATCAGGTGAGTTTATTGACCTTGATTACGTCATTGCACTGAACCAATCACAGATACACACCTTCATTTAAGTCTCTCCTCACTTTAGTCATGGACGCCGCTTGTAATGGTTGTTCACCCCTCCCACATTCAGTGATTATTGACACTACAAGGAACAATAGTGCAGCCCTTAAGGTTTTTACTGACCATGGTTGTTTGCCTACCTCTGTTTCCTTCAAACTCTGCTCAAACGAATGTTACTATTATGAACCGGCAGACCAGTGGCGATGCGGTCATTATTGGTTTTTAAATAAAACCACTACTCGTCGAAAACGTGGACGCATCTCTTCCCCACCTACTCCCTCCACATCTCAATAAGGTATGCAATTAGGCTTTCATACTTTCGCGGGTTTAAAAACGGCGAAAACAAAATTATTTAAGCAAAACTTGGCTCGTGTTTTAAGGTATTTCCGTCATTGTTTAATCGAAGTCCTCTTTTTTCTAGTTATTAAAAACGTATTCTATGGTGTATTATATGATATATAGAAGCAATAGAACTGTTCAAATGACCTGGGAAGTGTATATTAAACCAAATACAAAACTTTGAATAATGAGGTAAGAGATACGAGTTTTTTATCACTTTTCATCCCAAGACCAACGGGGGTCTGGGGGCAGCAGCCCCCAGGATGCCCAGGTTAGGTTAGGTTAGGTTAGGTTAGGTTAGGTTAATGACCAGCTATGTAAATACAGTAGTGAACATTTGGTTTAGTCTGTGCTCAAAAATCCATTTTCTTTAGCAGGCCATACACTAAACAATTACCCCCTTTTCACAGACAAATACACAAACAATCTGTCAAAGATGCAAATAGCGGGGGTGTGGGGGCAGCAGCCCCCACCCATAATACTAGGATAGGTTAGGTAAGGTTGTTAGGTTAGGCTAATGTCCTTTCAAAGGGGTATAGGCTTGTAAACACTATGATAGCTTAACATGAGCCAAAAATCGAAATTAGGTTAGTGTAATTTGTTTACTCTTAAAACTCGCAAAATCAGAGCCAACTTTTCCCAAAACTTGGCTCGGGTTTTCCAAAATTCGGGTTTTATGGCTTTGCAATTTCGGGAAACCTGAGCCAAATTTCTAAATGAGGTTACTGTCATTTGTTTGTCTACAAACTCGCAAAATCCGAGCCAGCTTTGGCCAAAAGCTGGCTCGGGTTTTCCAAAATTCGGGTTTTATGGGTTTGCAATTTCGGGAAACCTGAGCCAAATTTCTAAATGAGGTTACTGTCATTTTGTTGTCTAAAAACTCGCAAAATCCGAGCCAGCTTTGGCCAAAACTTGGCTCGGGTTTTCGAAATATTGGGTTTTAGGCCTTTGTAATACCTTCAAACCCGAGCCAAGTTTTGCTTGAATACGTTTGTATCGCCGTTTTACGCATTTAACCCCTCATTTTCCCTGTACTTCATAGCCCTCCCCACTATCGGGCGGCGTGTCTTAAGATCGTTGTATAATGGGGAAAACGGTTTCGCCGAGGGTTCTAATTATTTCTAAACACTATATATTGATGAAAACTAACAGGGAAAAATAAAAAAATCCATGGGAAAATTGGTGACCAATAAATGGAGTTTTTCCCAAATTTTCTTATGATCTTTAGAGCATATAGATTCAATATTTATCTTCAAATATATCAACAACATTTGTGGTATTAAAATAACATTGAACCAAAATTTGTTGCCTAGCCTATATTGTTGCATCTCTTGCATTATTGCATAGCCTATTGACCAAAGTTACTTTCACTTGATTTCTTCTAGCCTAGGTTATACTAGGGCTAGCCTAATATAGAAAATTTGCTAAAAAAAAACACACAACTTGGTTAGCCTAGGCCTTAGCCTATGCAGAAATTTCAGAAAAAGCCAGAAATACCTAGGCCTTTCAAAGTCACGGTTCACGAGTAACTTGGTAAATGGTAAATGTGCACTGCCACTGTGCTGTTGGAGTGTTTGTGCATTCTAAAAGTTATGACAGAAAACTGGAAGTAGCCTAATAGGCTAAGCTAACATGCAAGTGCCCTGCCTACTGTAACCAAGATAGGGCCTACTAGACTATGGTTAATAGGCCTAGTGAAAATTGTATATTATTGAACAAGTTCACATGCATAGTAAAACAGTTGGGGTAACGGCAGCAAGCCAGCAATACCCACCCCTATGTTGACTAGATGGTCTTCTTTATTCTGTGGGAATGTGACGACGAACTTGGACCCAGCCCGTTCTTCATGGTCGTTAAGTGGCCTAAATCTGGCCACCACCTTGATACTGTCTTCATTTCCTTTTTCTGGGGCCTCACCCGACATGGCGGCGTCTTTTGGTGTGGCTTTTAACACTGTATCAGCAGCGCAAGATCCTTTTCTGGTTCATTATTGAAAAGGGGAGGTCTTGACGCTCAGGCAGTCAGCTGTGTTTTGGGTGGTTCCTTACTTGACCTCGCTGCAACCTCACACACACACTACTTTCACTTATCAAATTATTAAAAACTAAATTATACGCCCTGTGGACCGCTTATCTGGGCTTAAAACGCTACTGGCACAAATAGGGCGACTTTGGTAGGTCTAGAAACGCCCAGGCTCCTTATTAACAATCCTCATACGGCCATTTTCTCTCTCGGTGCATCATGGGAGGAAACACAGGAAGTTGAGTCACCGCACCGCGCTCTTCAATCACCTCGCAAACTCATGCCAACAGTCCAACGCCACGGTAATTCCACAGACAAGACTTATATATATATTCAAAGGGTTGAAATAGTGAAACAGCATTGTAGTAGAAGCAATGAAGTAATTTTATTGTCCCAATAGCCTTTCTAGTAACCTATTTTCAGGCAGCTCATTCACATGGTAGACTACTGCTTACCTATAGTGAACATTCTATATAGCCTTTATAACTATAACTAGACCAGAAATCATTACCCCTATCCTTTTATAGCTCAACAAGAATTAAAGCACACAGGTTACATATTCCCACGCCTACTTCCTACTTAACTCTTCCCAAATGGTAGAAATACATGTCGGCTTGATTGCCTTGCTCGTCGATCTTTTAGAGATTTATATGATCTAAGTTGGAGTTAATATTTTGGTCAATTAAGTTATAGTGGATAGTGCAGTAGCCAATCCAAGAATCCATGCAAGCAGAATCAACTATTCATATAAGGGATCGAAAGGATTATTATATTATTCAACTAGTTTTTTACAACAATAACCCAGTGCATATGCAATCACTCCAAAACTCACATAACAGCTATAGGGCCATAAAGACACGCTTATATCTTCTGATCTATCAACTAGTAGGCCTATTTCTAATAGGCGCAGAGAAAAATCTTGTCAGTACTTTCAACGATTCCAATTAGGCCCAAATTCTCCTTCTATCTACCCGTCGCTATCTTCCGCAAGACATATCCTTTCTTTTTTTCTATGTGAGTGAGGGAGACAAAAGGCAGAACTGCCTGTAGCATCTATATTGCCTCCCCCAAAGTTAAAAGAGTGACAGCTAGGGCCTAAATCAAGGGACGTTCGAGCCAAAATGCCTGGACACACGGAGTTTGAAGCAATTGAAGTCATATATAGGAAGAGGGAAAGACTGATTCTGGGAGAGATTTCCAGAGCTCAGCTGTTGAATAGAAGAAAGACTTAAAATAACGTTTTACTCTTAATTGGGTTGGAGAGTTGCACAGAGTAGGGGCGGGATTGTGTTGCAAGATGGGTGCTACATGCTCTACGAAGAGGGGGTGGTATACATGTACTGAGAGAGCTATGAGGAACACTGAAATATTGTAATAGCGGTAGAATAGTGAGGGAGATGCAAAATTGCGGAGGAGAGAGAAGGACTGCAGATAATTATTGGTGAGTGGACGTGAGCTAATGAAACGGAAGGCTTAATTTATTTTCCAATTTGTCTAGAAGTGCTGGGTGAGAGGATCGATCTTCCCCACACATGCGAACAATACTCAATACATGGACGCACTGTGCCCCTGTACAGAGCAAGAAGCTGCGCAGGGGTAAAGAACTCCTGGATCGAGGTGGTTGAGAACACCCAGCTGTTTTAGCTAGAGTGGTAATGATCTTTCCAAGAGAGATCAGAAGAAAAAGAGACACCGAGAAGAAGGGTTAAAATTTGTATGTTGTTGAAGAGTAGGTCATAGTTTTCTGGAGGGGGACGACGAGTAGACAGATGGAGGAATTGAATTTTGGAAGCATTGAAAGTAATTAACAAGGTTTTCTCTGCCCCAATTAGAGATAATATAGAGATATCAGAAGATATATGGTGTTTTACGGCCTCCTTACGTGAGTTTTGGAGTTCCTGCTGTGAATGATTTTGTTGAAGTCTAGTTGAATAGTGTAATGTAGAGTCGTTATCATATGAGTGGATGCATGGGGCTGGAGGTGCAGCTGAGAAGGTCGTTAATGAATAATAGGAAGAGAATTGGAGATAGGATAGAACCCTGAGGAACACCAGAGTTGATAGGTTAAGGTAGCGAACGGTGGCCATCCACAACCACAGCTATGGAACAGCCAGAAAGGAAATTAGAGACAAAGGCATAGATGGAGGGAACGAAACCATAGGAGGGTAGTTTTGAAATAAAGGATCGAAGGCCTTCAATATATCTAGCGCAACAGAAAAAGTCTCACCAAAGTCTTGAATGGAGGATGACCAAGAGTTAGTAAGTTAAGAAAGAAAATCACCAGTAGAGCAACCCTTTAGGAAGCCATATGGCGGTCTGACAGTAGGTGATAGTCTCGTGGTGATTCACGTGATGAGTTTATTGAATTTCCCATCAACGACTATTTTACACTATACCAGACGTCAACTCGGGTAGTACATTATTGGGGTTGCGCGATATTTTCAAGGGCATTACAATCATATTACCACTCTTGCTAAAACAGCTTCCCAATTAAGAAGTTACGTGTGCTCAACCGTCTCCGTGCAGTTGGTTCTTCACTCCCGCACAACTTCTTGCTCTATATATAGGGACTATATATTGGTTGGGGACAAGAGCAGATGGGGGAGGGAGTGTAGGAAGTAGCAGAGATGGATAGGCCTGAAACAGGATAGGATTGGACTCATAAGGAAAACTAGCAGGGAAAGATCGAGTTAGTGGTGGGGCAAATAAGCTTAGAAAAACTAGTGATAACATGGGTAGAGGAAAAGTGACGAGAGGAATGGAGGTATGGAATGTCGAAGAAAAAGACGTACCCTATAGAGAGATATGGGAAAAAAGGAAAGGCCAAAGCTAATCGAGTTTTTCTACAATGATGGGTGGGAGCAAAGTTATTGTACTGGCAGGACTAGAGTGGGAGCACTTGAAATAAATGGGAGAACTTGGAGATGGAACGGTGGGGTGAGAATATGGTAGGGGGCATGGGAGTAAAGGAGTCAATTAAACATGTTAATTTTTGTTGTCTTTTCTTTAATAAAAGACCTCCGTCTACGTATTGTGAAAAACCTGTTATCTTCCGGTAAATTGCGGGGGTGAGTGAGTGAAGTGAGAGACAGTGAATTGTATGATGGATACATCTTTTTCATAATACGTGTTGCTATAGCCCCAAACGCGCGAGCAACTGTGGCTTTCAACCATCCGACACATCCGCTTTTATTTATGTACATCAAACATGTTAAATACAAATAAAGTTTATTTTTATACCCTACCGTGGAAAGAATACAGATACACATACCACTCCTTTGCTTGAGCAAGAGAGTTTCCCGGGGTTCTCCTGAAACTTCTCTGATTTTACGGCCTATTTCATTCACCATATTAAGAGTGGTAGGGCCGAAGACTCCTGAAGTTTCGAATGCCAGAGGCTCGAACTGATGCACTTCTGGCGATGACTTGATATTTTTCTCGCTTTCTACTTTCTGCTATCCGGGCGGCTTCACCTGCTTCGTTGGCGCTTCTGGTGATGTTGGTTAGGGAGAAAGTGTCAACATATGTGGCATCCCACACGAGGCACCGGCCATTCTTGTAAGGGAAAGTGGTCATCGATCCCATTTGGCCGTTTGCCGTCTTCTCTGAGAAGTCCATGTGGTTCAAGGATTGATGCACGGTTAGCACTCTGCAGGGCCCGTTTTATGACATCATTTAGTGCAGAGTACACGAGTGTCTTGGCAGGCGGCCTGCGCTGTGGCTACATGACAAGGCATGATAACCTTGAGCATCCATCAACACACCACACTTGCAAATGTGTGGGTGACAAACTGCCGCACCCACACTGAGCGCGATGGCAACCCGGAGCACTTCAGCATCCAAGTGAGTTCCATGAGGTGGGATGGGGATGGCATGTAACTGTTGTACTACTCCAGCGGGACAGTGTAGCCTGGAAAACAAGTTTATAGAGAAAGTGAGAGATTGTTTTTTAACGCAACATATTACAGAGATTCCAAGATATAGAGATGGGACGCAGGGGAGTGTACTTGATTTGATTTTTAGCAATGAGGAGGATATAGTGGAACATATCAATGTGGATAGCCCTATAGGTCGGAGTGACCATGCCTGTATAAGCTTTAGTTGCAATATTAAAACAGAGGGATAATAGAAGCAATACAAAAATATACATGTATGATAGAGCAGATTATGAGCTGCTGAGACGGTGTTTGGACATCGACTGGGGGGAATACTTGAATGGTGAAGACGCTGAAGGAATGTGGAGGAAAATTAGAGTTAAACTGGAGAATGCTGTATCCAAAAGTATACCAGTAAGGGAATATAAGGATAAAACAAAATTGAGGAAAAGAACGAACCCAGAATTGCCAATGAAAAGAAAGCTTTGGACATTGATTAGAAGAAAGAAACGATTGTGGGAAATACTAAAATTGTTAAAAAAGAACATGGGGTCTAGTATAGAAGCTAAAGAAGTGGATCTGGAACGCACACAAATAAACAATAAAATAAGGTGGGAGACAAGGAGGGGGGTGAAGGAGAGGGAGAGAGAGATTGCTAGAAATGTGAAGGATAATCCAAAAATATTCTGGAAGTATATTCAGGAAAAGTTAACAAGAAGAGTAGGTATTCCAGAACTGATAGGAGACTTGGATGATGGGAATAGAGCAGAAAATGATAAGGAGAAAGCAAAGGTGCTGGGGAAATACTTTGGGGAGGTACAAACAGTGGAGTCGGTTGATGCATTGCCTACTATTCCCATCAAACAGGCACCAGCATTAGAACTAATAGTGAGATGCGGTCTCAGGATGATAAGACCGCATCTCTAGCTGCCACTAAAACCTGCAGCCAACCCTACTCCTGCCAGCCAGAGTCCAGGCGCGCCACCCCCAGAGCCACAAGGACATAACCACCACGCGCCAAACGCCCTTGATCCTCTCAAGCCGGGCGCCTTAAGTAGGGGCAAGAAGATTGCCTTATACTCACCCAGCCTGGACATCATTAACTAAGCTTGCCATTTGGTATTATTTAGTTCAGGGTAAGAACAGCCAGAGATAGCTGGTGTTCAACTTGTCAGTTGTGTGCTGTGATCGAAGATCTACCAGGTCGGGTTCCCCCCATCAGGAAGAGGACTAGCTTGGGCAACCCCCTTTGGGCTCCCCCTTTCTGGCCTTCGATGCGGTGCACAAACCAAGTACCAAAGGATTCCTACTTTTTTTTTTTTTAAAAGACCTCCGTCTACGTATTGTGAAAAACCTGTTATCCTCCGGCAAATTGTGGGGTTGTTTTTTATGAATGAAATGGGGTTATGTTTTTTGGATGAAAGCCACAGTTGCTCGCGCGTTTGGGGCTAGCAACACGTATTATGAAAAACATGCATCTTCCTACCTTGTTTTGTTCAAGGGATTATGAGGATAGTGTAGTAACTTGAGATCTACCAGATCGGGTTCCCTCCACCAGGAAGAGGACTAAATTTGGGCTCCCCTTTCTGGATTCTCTTTTTGCTACATGGTTCTGATAGTTCCACGAACTAGCAAGGAAGGAAGACACTTACCTTGACCCCCCTTAGACTACCTATAATGTCACTATCTAGACTGCTTGCCACTCTAGGTAGATCATTATGCTAGTCACCCTAACCCCCCAAACCTTGTAGCAGAACTCCAGCATATCCTTTGGGGATCACTGCACTGTGGGAGTGCAAGAGGAACCCGGTTGTCCCGTGGTAGGCGCAAAGGTCTAAGGAATCATCTTGTGACTCACCCTGGACCAGTAGCTGGAGTCATCACGCCCAGCCCCCCCCCTGGACCAACTTCCGGAGTCATCACGCCCAGCCGCCCTCCGGACTACTGGATCCTCCTCAATCTATGGGCCCTCCTCTTCACTACAGCTCTCCTTTAAGTGCTTTTGTACCGTTTATGGGTATAGAGTTGACTCAGGGTTGTGGTAGAAGTTGTCTTCAGGGGTCTCATTAACATTACGTCTTGCGAGAGGTCTTTCTTCTCCCTACTTAAATTGACGTTAATTAGCCCACTTGCCGGGACCCATTATACATACCTATCAGGGGATCCTTATATATGCACCTTCCCGGGTTATTGGTCTCCCATAGCCCGACAGAGGGGGCGTGCTTATATAAGACCCATAGCATCAAACACCAACACATATTTACACGTAATCTAGTCCCTTTGTATAACTTCTAGCCTAATTCATGTAACATTCTGTCAGGTTCATAACTCAAATAGATTTCACTCTATCTCAGCTCCCGAAGATTGTTGCCTCAGCCTTCAGCACCTTGCTAGTACACAATTAGAGTTAAGGATTAATCTTTGCCAGGTGAGATCTAGCACACCTATAGTATTAATATCATTTGTGAGCCTTTCCGAGCCCACTTCATTGTTGATGACCACTTGGCCATTATTGCTTTAGAGTCGGTTAACGTCACTATATGCCGGGGACATCATTGCATGATCCAGACGGCATTTGCCATTACTGCACTCTTGTCTTTTGTTGAGATACTCTCTGAGATCTATTTGGGTAGGAGGAGTACCTCCACCATTTTGGATACCTTATAATTGTATCCTAGGAGTATTATTATTACCTTGAGTCCGGACCCATTGTCCGACTCCTATTGCTTACTTGATAACCTGAGTATTGTATGTCTTAATTATTCTTATTGTTGTTGATGATCTCCAGGTTACAGGTATAAAATATATGTCTTGCTCCTCCATGAACCAGGTGTTAAACTGAATAAAACCCATGTTAACTTGTTACCTGTGTGCTTACTATCCTGCCGTGTTGTCTCTTTATTTAAAGTTTAAGGTATACCTATCCAGTTAGAGAGCTGCTCATTGTACAAAGAATATCTCGCGTTCCAATTTGGACCGGGCATAACAAATAGAGTTTTCCCATGCTAGAATAAGGAGGGCTATAGAAAAAATGAACAGAAGTAAGTCCCCGGGACCGGATGGGATACATCCAAGAATCATAAAGGAAGGAGGTGAGATGTTAGTAGAGCCATTACAAATGTTATTTGAGGTATCTTTTAATACAGGACAAATCCCGACGGACTGGAGAGAGGCGAACATAACAGCTATATTTAAGAAGGGAAAGAGAAATGAACCAGGAAATTATAGACCAGTCAGCTTGACAAGTGTTGTGTGTAAACTAATGGAAACGGTAATTAGAGAAGGAATAATGGAGCATATGAAATCAAACCAACCTTTCAGTGGGAGACAGTTCGGATTCTTGCCGGGGAGGTCGACAGTACTACAGCTATTTAAGGTGGTAGATGATTGGATTCAAACTCTGGAGGATGGTGATGTAATAGACGTGGTATATTGCGATTTTATGAAGGCCTTCGATAAGGTCCCACATAAAAGGTTAATAGAGAAAGTTAGAAGCTATAGTATAGGGGAGAAATGTGTGAAATGGATAGAAGCCTTCCTGAAAGATCGGAGACAGAGGGTACTGGTGAATGAAATAGGCTCGGGGTGGAGGGAAATTACAAGTGGGGTACCTCAGGGATCTGTGTTGGGACCACTACTGTTCGTTATATTTATCAACGACTTACCTGAAGTTATAACCAATGGAAGTTAGATATACCTGTATGCGGATGACACTAAGCTGTATAGAAGAGTGAGGAGTAAGGAAGATGTGGGTTTGCTTCAAGGAGATGTGGAGAGCGTGAAGGGATGGTCTGAACATTGGTTAATGCCTTTTCATCCAAAAAAATGCAAGTAGGCTACATGCGGATTGGGACTACCAAGATAGACAAGGTAGGATACAGCATGTATGAAGCGATGGAGGAAGTGAATGCAGAAAAGGATATAGGAGTAGTGATAGACAATAAGTTACATTTCTCAGAACATTTAGCAGAAAAGATAAACAAAGCCAATAGAATTGTAGGGCTGATAAGGACATTTGTGTCACTTGACGAAGAAATATTCAGGAATCTCTATACAGCGCTGGTTAGGCCGCACCTGGAATATGCAAACCAGGTGTGGGCTCCATATATGGTAAAGGATATAAAAGCAGTGGATAAAGTGCAGAGGAGAGCTAGCAAGCTAGTACCAACGTTGAAGAACGCGGGATATGAGCAGAGGTTGAGGACACTGGGACTTCCGACACTGGCATATAGGAGAAAGAGAGGGGATATGATAGAGACTTTTAAGATAGTGTCAGGAAAGTATGATGAGGATGTGTGTGAAGGTATCTTCTTGATGCGGGAGGGAACAAGAACGAGAGGACACCAAGAATATTTACAAAGAAAGAAATAGCTAGGCTTGAAAAGGCAAAGAACTCATTTTGTGATAGAGTGGTAAATGAGTGGAACGCGCTGCCCCAGTATGTAGTCGATTCCGAATCAATAAAGAAGTTTGAAAGTAATCTTGATAAAGCATGGGGAAGACAAGATTTGAAGTTTGATTATAAAGCAAAAATACAGAATATAGTAAAAATGTTGCGTCTGCTGCCGCCGCCGCCAACACAGTGAACGACCGCAGTAGTGCAAGTACTGTCACTGAGCTGGATACACAGGCCTAGTTTGCCTTTTTCCAGAGGATCTACCGTAAGAAACTGTACGAAAACTGTTAACTGTTGAATGTGAGAAGTAGCCTACAAGGCAGAAAGGGAGACTTTAGAGAGAAAAATAATTGAAGGTAGCCTATATATTGGGCATGAGAGGTGGAATGAAGTGAAAGACAGCGAGGATATGGGAGTAGTGTTTGTAATAGGACTAGAAGAAGCTGAGGATGGAAGGATGCCTGTGAGAATGGAAGCTGTAGTCCTAAAGGAGTACTTGAGGATAGTAAGAGGGAGGCATTTATGAGGGAGAGAGAGAATGAGGTGGACCGTGGGAGATAGTGGGAGGGGTTGGATGAGAGAGGGGAGTAATATACTTCAGCTTTCCTTCTTTTCTTTAATCTATAACCTAAGATATCCTTATACGACTTTCCTTTCCTATCTTTTTTACTACTGGCTCATATCTTTTCCTTGAGGGAAGAAGCCGATGTAAAGGCGAGGATCCTTACAAGTCGACCGTTCCCAGAAGAAGAAGAAGACTGAAGCGTCATAGCCGCCGCGCCAGCGTTGTTTTGTTTTGATGTCTGAAACCACAAATGTTATATTGATGAACCTTGCACACTGTAGGTATAAAATATATATATGATATCTGGATATAGGCTAAGTAAAGTAAATAGGTAATTTAGGTAATTTAGGCTAGAGATGGTGTTTGCGGTAGCCTAGTAGGCTACGGTCCCTAAACATAATAAGTCTCGGGCTCGGTTCGCGTTTAATTTGACTGGGTTGAAGGGGCCTTTGCCCCCCTCACCCCCGCCCCCCATGACATTGTCGGTACATTTGTCGATTTACACATGGGCGAGCTTTCCAGACAAACATAGGCCTAGGTCAATATTAGCCTACCGATCTGCAAGACTGTAACACTGACAGTAGCCTAGGCCTATGTAAAAAATGTGAATAGGCCTAGGCTATTCATATATTTTCCAAGCTAGGCTATTCTGATTAATCATATAGCCTAGTCCTAGGTTAGATCTGCTAAGATCAATTATGAAAAGAAGGTGGCTAGGCCTATAGCCTAGCTGCCTAGATAGCCTAGGCCTACCAAGAAAAATCCTAGTTAGTTTTGGGGATAGGCCTAGGCTATGTAAGGAGTAAAACCAGAAATAGGCCTAAGGACCTAGGCTAGTATTATTATTATTAGCCTAGGCCCTATTATTATTATGCAATTGCTACCTAAGAAATGAATGCCGATATGGAGTAGTTGGAATGGGATGCAAACAAGACCATCCACATGATCCACTTACACTTACACTTTGTTGTATTCCGTCTGTTAGTGACACAGTTGAGCTGGGGCTCCACTGCGACCAGGGAGCTCCCTTTCTTCCACTCTCCATTCCAGAAGTCGGTTGGAGTTGGCGCTGGGGTATCCTGGTGTTGGTGGCCGGTCCGGTATTTCGGCCAGCCACATGTCCAAGTGTTTCCAAAGTCCAAAAATATGTGCAAAATTCATGAAGCACGGGCGGGATGACAGGATCGGCTGCAAGCGTGGATGGAAGTGCGTCGAGCCGTCGACTACCACCCATTTGTATGCAGAATCTCGCTTAGCAAAAGGGCATGTACTATCAGAGACTGCAATCTTCCACACATCAAGGGAACTAAAATACTGATGCCCAGAAACAATGTCAACAAACCAAGGGAACATGCTACAGGACACATCCAACGGGAATTTGCCTACACACCAACACATGAGGAAAAACTAGAAAGCCAACGCAATGCCCTCAGAAGCTGGCCAACCATCCAGCAAACTCAAAAGGACAGACCAGCAGCGGTACACACGGCTATGCCCGACCAAAGTGCTTTTTAGAGGTACTAATGGGACGTCTTCTGGAAGTGGAAAAACGGTCTCAAGTGATAATGGAGAGATTCCTAGCCCAAACTCCAGTTGCTCTCTGACCCCTGACCTGTGCGGACGTCCCCAGTAACCGCTAGTGAACCTGTTTACTCTTAGTGAGGTCCTAGTGAACTTTCATAGTGATGGCTGTTGTTGATGAGTCTGCTGTCTCCTCCCATACTCTCCAGCTTTGTCTTGCTTTGCAAGAGAGACTGGAGAGTGTGGAGCAGGAGATTCAGTGTCTCAAAGATGAAAATTTGGCCTTGAGACTAGCTATGGCGGAGAAGAAGTGTGAGGCTACCGGAAGTGTTCCCAGGGATCGTGAAGCCCCTTGGAAAGTGGTGTCAACTAGTGCAACGGCCTGCAAGCTGAAAAGGCAGCCAGTCAAGACCCACAACAACTTCAGCACCTTGGCTGATGAGAGTGATGGCGATGAAGTGGCGATCACCGAGGCAGTGAGAGGGGAGGGGGGGAAGTCTGCTGCTGTTGCTGCAACAACTGCTGCTACACGCCGACAAAAGGAAAACGCTAAGTCTGTTTTCATTGTCGGTGATTCATTGGTTAGATACCTTTGGCAGGGCAACAAACACTCAGGTTGGTAAAGTTTGTCTGCGTGCCTGGTGCCGGAGTCGGAGGGTGGCTGAGAAGATAGATGCTGTCATGGAAGTGAGTGGGGAGGACCCCATCATCTTCCTCAACGCAGGGAGCAACGCATTATGGTGATGCAGGACTGAGGAGTTGCTCTCCAAGTATCAGGAAATGTTGGAGAGGATCAAGGAAAAAGGTGGAGTTCCTGTGGTAAACAGTATCCTGCCTAGAAGAGGGGTAAGGAAGGAATGGTCCTCCAGGGCTATTGTGTAAATAGCCGGCTGGAGAAGTATTGTAAGGCAAATACTATTCCATTCCTGGATAACTGGTCCCTATTTTATGGTAAGGATGAACTGTATGCCCAGGATGGAGTACATCTCTCTCGACTAGGAGTTGTTCGACCTTGGCCAGCTCACTCGACAAGATTGTTGCGGGGTTTCGTTAAAAAAACCTGGGTGTGTAAGTAAAATACTGTCTCCATATGGAGCAGGTAACTTCATGTGACAAACCAGTGAGTAAAATAGAAATAATCAGTCAAGATAGTGCGGATATAGTGATGTGTAATAGTAGTATCGATAACACTACACATGTACGATAGTAAAGATGAGAATACTGATAGAGTAGAATTCCGTCTAGAGCTAGTAGTTCAACAGGAAATAATAAGTTAGCTAAAAACAATAGAAAATTAGTTGCAAATAAAAGTAATAGGTTGAGGGTATATTATACAAATTGTAGGAGTTTATGTAACAAAATGAACGAACTTAGAGCACTCGTTAGCACAGAAAATATAGACATAATAGCGCTAACTGAAACGTGGATGATTACTACAGAATCTAGGCATTTTTTAGCAGAATTTGATATTCCAGGATATAGTTTGTTTAAATATGACCCGAACAAGTAGGAGGGGGGGGTATAGCAGTGTTTGTCAGGAGTACATTAAAAAGCTGTATTAAATCAGGTATTAGACTAAATAATGATAATGAAAGTGTTTGGGTAGAGGTTAACGAAGGTAGTGAGACCATAGTTTATTGGTGTTATATATAGACCGCCTAATATGAGTAGAAATGGCGGGGAAAATCGTTATGTGAGGAAATGAAAATAGCATCAAGGTTTAGCAATGTTCGCATTATGGGAGAGTTTAATTGTCCGTACATTGATTGGCAGCACCAAATAGGCGACTCCGATTCAGTAGAGTGTATAGAGGGAGTACAGGATAGTTTTTTATTTCAATTCATAGATACGCCGACTAGAGGTATTAATATTCTTGATATTAGTTTTCAGTAACAATGAACATATGATAAATAATGTAGAGATTGGTGACCACCTAGGAAATAGCGATCATAAATCTATTTATTTTAATATACAATGGACAGGAAATGCTAAAGAGAATACGACACTTATCCCAGATTTCAGAAAAGCCGATTATGGTGGGCTAAGAAGGGACTTAACCCGGGAGCTGCGGAGAGACTCTTAAGAGTTCCCCGGCGCACTGCGGGAAGACTCTTAGAGTCAGAGAAAATAAAAATCAACTTTTGACATCGAAAAAAAAAATTTTTTTTATTTTTTTTTTTTTTATTTTTTTTTTTTTTTTTTTGGCCCCTGGGCCATGCAAAATCTCAGTCCTCTACCTCCCCTCCTTCCCCACTTTCCTCCTCTCCTTCAGTTATCACCTATTTTCCCTGTTATTCCCTTATTCTGAGGTTTATTTTCGTGCTAACTTTAGAAATTCGTGTGGAGGGGGTGGTCATCACTGATAGCAAGCGAGTGCAAGAGAGAGAGAGAGAGTATCGATCGACTGTGTCTCAGTGGCCTTGGGGGAAATTGGCGGGAAAGCAGATTGCCTCACCCATACATTATACAACTCTCGCGGGCTATATCTCGATTTTGACCATCCAAACGCTGTTTTCACTCGTTTTATTGTTGTTTCAGTTTAATACCTTTATAATCAACCCATAATAGGCGCATATGGATAAATATTAATGCTATTAATGGCACAATGAATATTTTAGTAACGGAAACACCTCAAATACGTCAGCACAGGGGGACGTTTCCAATTACCCCATGCGCACTTCAGAGGTTAAGGGTGGACCCTATTGTTAAGCGATTAAGTCAGGATATGCCAGAGTTAAACTTGCCACCTACATATAACCAGTTTATTGCTTCACTCCACAATGCTCAAAATAAATATAGATCCCTAAAGAAGATTTAGATCGACGCAGAACCACCAAAATGGATGACTAATAAGCTAATAGATCTTATAGGAAAAAAGAAGGAATATATCGAAAAATAAAGAAAGGTGAAATCATTTACATATATACTATCAGACTCTATCAAGACAGGTCAAAAAGGAAATCAGGAAAGCAAAAAGAAATTATGATTTCAAGATAGCCAGCGACTCAAAAAATAACCCTAAAGCTTTTTACCAACTATATAAATCTAAAGTTAGAGATGTAATAGGCCCCCTAAAAACTTCAATAGGATAAATAACAGAAAATGATTTAGAAATGTGCAGTACATTAAATAGTCAGTTTCTTTCCGTTTTCACTAATGAAAATTTGGCACAGATTCCAGAAGTCAATATGGTATATAGTGATAGTATAGAAAATATGTTAAGTACAGTTAGTATAAGTAGAAATGATGTGCTTAAAGGAAATTGACAGACTGAAACCTCAAAAATCGCCTGGTCCTGACGAGGTATATGCTAGAGTATTAAAAGAATGCAGAGATGAGTTAAGTAGTCCTTAGCATTTATATTTAACAAGTCATTAGAAACAGGTTTAGTTCCAGAAGCTTGGAAGCTTGCAAATGTAGTTCCGATCTTCAAAAAAGGTGATAAATCGATAGCATCCAATTACCGTCCCATTAGTCTCACATCCAATCATAGGAAAGTTGCTAGAGTCTATTATTGCTAGGAAAATAGAAGCCACTTAGGAAAATTTAAACTTAATAAATTCTTCCCACCATGGATCCCCCGGGGGACGTTCTTGCCTTACTAATTTGCTTAGCTTTTTCTCAGAGGTATTAGGAAGCAGTAGATAGTGACAAGTCATATGATATTATATATTAGATTTCAGTAAAGCTTTCGACAGAGTCCCTCATGAGAGATTGATGAGAAAGGTTGAGGCACATGGAATAGGAGGGTCGTTGTGGGAGGATTAGGTCATGGCTAATTGGTAGGAAACAGAGAGTCAGCATAAATGGTACCAAGTCAGAGTGGGGAGCAGTCAAAAGTGGTGTCCCCCAGGGATCGGTATTAGGTCCCCTGTTGTTTTCTTATATACATAAATGACCTAGATTTAGGTATAACTAGTAGGATAAGTAAATTCGCAGACGATACTAAAATGGGGAGATCAATTGATTCAGATAGCGATATAGAGTGCCTCCAAAGGGATCTAGATACCTTACATGAATGGTCAGTAAATTGGCAGATGAAGTTTAACATTGACAAATGCAAGGTATTAAAGATAGGGAAGATGCAAACAAATGTCAAATATAAACTAGCTAATTTAGAATTAGAAAATTCAGACTGCGAGAAAGATCTAGGTGTGTTTGTTAGCAATGATTGAAGCCTAGAAAACAGTGTATAAGCGTTCGTAATAAGGCAAACAGGATTCTCGGGTCATCTCTAGGAGTGTGAGTAACAGAACTGCTGATGTTATCTTAAAACTTTACTTGTCATTAGTGAGACCCCATATGGATTATGCTGTCCAATTTTGGTGTCCTTATTACAGAATGGACATAGATTCATTGGAGAGAATTCAGCGTAGAATGACAAAAATGATCCATAATATTAGAAATTTTCCGTATGAAGAAAGGTTGAAGAAATTAGGTTTACATTCTTCGTTAGAGAGACGCAGAGTTAGAGGGGATATGATAGAGGTGTTCAAGTGGGTTAGTGGGATTAACAAAGGGGACATGCACAAATGTACTAAAGCTCAGTGATAGCGAAAGAACTCGTACCAATGGTTTCAAATTAGATAAATTTCGTTTCAGAAAAGATATAGGCAAATATTGGTTTGGTAACAGAGTTGTAGATGGTGGAATAGGCTACCAAGTGATATAGTGGGATCAAGAACGATAGGGAGCTTTAAGAAGAAATTGGATAAGCATATGGACGAGAAGGGTTGGGTGTGAAGGGGGATCAGCCGGGTTGGGCCAATCAGCGCTCTGCAGACCCCCGTAATCCTGCGTTAATCTCTAACCGGTTTGGTAAGATGATCCTCAGGGTATTAGAGTGTTGAGCCTATAATTGGGCTTTGTAATTGGGGTTGTGTGGGACAGGGATCTGCCTTGCTTAGGCCAATCGGCTTTCTGCAGACTCCCATTTTCTTATGTTCTTATGTAAACCGAGGGGCCAGACATGAATCACAGAGGAAGGTGCAACTACCACTAAATACCGTAAAATGGCGTAACTTCGGACATTTTTCGATGTTTTATAACAATTGCTCCTGAGTGTAAACACATTATAGAGATTTAACTAGGTCAAGTGATGTATGGTGATAGTGCGCCGTAATCCAGGAAGCCTCCTAAAATTATCCCCCATAATAAGAGAGCTATCCTTATCCTAAATGATGTCCGAAGTTTGCTTGAAAAGTTGATAACTTCGGACCTGTATGGCTAACTTCGGACATAGGTGATTTCTTATGGAAAATGGTTGCCAAGAAAGCTGAGATAACTTCGGACGAACGGAGGAGAACTTCGGACCTACGTTCGTGGCCTTATTTCATTCATTTTTCGGCTCCTACTATTTTATATGAATATTTTATTATTGCTGCTTATTCTTGTCCGATGTTATAGTGGAAAATGCACAGTCAATACTTTTAGGCCTGTATAATCAGTATAGGAGGGGGATATATACGATGTTTAACATATATTCTGTTTGGATCTGTTCTCGTTAGGCATCGAGCTCACTCCTAGAAAATATTGAGCAGGAAAAATAACCAATGCTGTCAAATCAATAACTCGAAAATTAACTAGGCCTAGTGAAAATATATAGGTATGTATAATATATCAATGCATATACACTTTTATGAATTTGAGCATTTTTATAGGTATAACGTATTTGTTGGTGTTTCTTTCGGCAGATAAATTTTTTTTGGACAAGATATATGCCTCTCCTAATTTATATATATTATATATCCAGAATTATCCGAAATACATAAATCGGTTAGCATAGTATCATATTTTTAAAGAGAATGATGATTTGATCTTTTACCACCATGTTAATGATGTACAAGTATTATGAATGATTTTCATAGGGCAAATAATAACAAACGATTGTTTTGTTCCATGTCCGAAGTTACCATGTTTTTTTTTTTAAAACACAATCGGTTAAATGATACTGTTCTAGCTAGAGCGTTATACAAGTGTAACAAATTTCCTTTGGTGGATGTTGTCTCTGGTAATGTTACTACAAAATTATATCAGTCACAACATCATTCATACAAACAAATTTCTTCAGGGTGATAGAAATTTGGCAGGGTAGCGAAAAATTTACATATTTTCGTCACATCTATAATATTTTTTTCGTGTACATATACTCATGTCAGTTCCCTAGGACTTTTACATGCTCTTCCATTGCCATTTCCCTAAAAAAATTAAAAGATTTTCCATTATATAATGACAATGTCTAATTACTGTACTTATTATCGCCGATGTCCGAAGTTATGACCCAAGTCCGAAGTTACCCCACTTTACGGTAGTTTTTTTGTGGGCAACATCAGAGGACTCTACCCACGAAACAATCAATGTAAAGTCCCCATGTTGGAAGAAATTGCAGAGGAAGATAACTCAATTTTTCTAGCCCTCACAGAAACACACCTGAACGAAAACATTTTGAATGCAGAGATCAATATCCATAATTTCACACTATTCAGAGCCGACAGAGCGGATAGAAGCCACGGAGGAGCAGCACTCTACCTAAGGGAGGATATGGCTGAAAACACCGAAACTTTAGTTGTATTCTCAAACGGCACAACAGAGCTACTAGCAGTACACATAAGACAAACCGACATGCTCATCATAATTTTGTACCGACCTCCAAACACCACAGGGGAAATTTTCAAGGAGGTCACAGAGAAGATACAATCACTCCTACAAAATCTGCCAACTCCCACTACCGATGTCATCATCACAGGAGATTTCAACCTGCCCATCATCAATTGGGCAACCATGAAAATAGACGGAGGATCCAGGGATGAAAGACAGCAAGCCAAGGAGCTAATGACTATCATGGACACTGCATACATGAAGCAATACATTGAGGAACCTACAAGAGGCAACAACACACTGGACTTACTATTTGGCAACAACTTCGACCTGATACACTCGTACGAAACTGTTAAAACTATAATGTCCGACCACAGCCTCATCAAAGTTAGAACCCCCACACCAGCCACACCACCGAGAAAATGTCAACAGGAATCAAGCCAAATCCCCTGCACCTCTCTGAAAGATCTCAACTTCTACAGCAAAGAAATAGACTGGGACAGACTGAGAGCAGAACTGGCAGTAACTGACTGGAGAGCACTATTCGAAGATATAAACGTCGACGAAACTCTCAGTATCCTCCAGAAACAATGTCTGGAGACCTGTAAAAACACCATACCACCCAAATCAAGCAGGAAGCAGATAAAACAGATTCCAAGAGATAGAAAAATACTAATGAAGAAAAGGACGAACTTGAAAGCCAAGCAAAGGAAGACCAGCCATGCGCACACTATCACTAAGCTACAAGAAGAGCTCGATGAAGTTGAACGAAAACTCATCCAGTCACACCAAGAGCAAAGAACACGTGAAGAACTCCGAGCAGTTGCAAACATACGAGTAAATAGCAAATTCTTCTATGCATACGCAAAAAGGAGACTCAGGAACACCTCAACAATAGGACCGCTTGCAAAACCTACGGGCGAACTTGAGAGTGACCCAACCGAAATGGCCAAGATACTCAAACAGCAATATGAAAGTGTCTTCAGCCCACCAAATGAAGACAAGAAAATCGATAATCCAACGACCTTCTTTGACAACGCTACTGGGACACCACATCAACTCTCCTCGGTAACAGTATCAACAGAGGACATAATAGCAGCCATCGACAAGATTGGACCAAACTCTGCAGCAGGACCAGACGGCTTTCATGCCCAACTGCTAAAAAACTGCAAACATCAGCTAGCCTTGCCTCTAAAACTGCTGTGGAGCAAGTCCCTCCAAACTGGATATGTACCACAATCCCTAAAAGAAGGTACCGTCACACCAATCCACAAAGGGGGTAGTAAAGGCATAGCCAAAAATTACAGACCAGTGGTGCTGACGTCACATCTTATTAAAATCATAGAAAGAACAATACGAGTTAAGATGGTCAGCTACCTGGAAGATAACGAGGCATTCAACGAGGGTCAACATGGCTTTAGACAAGGCCACTCCTGCCTTTCACACCTACTATCACACTACGACAAAATCCTACAGGATATTCAAGACGGAGAAAATGTAGACGTCATATACCTAGATTTCGCCAAAGCTTTTGACAAGGTGGACCATGGGATCCTTCTACATAAACTCAAATCACTGGGAATAGGGGGAGACCTTGGAAGATGAATCCACAGTTTCATCACCAACAGAAAACAAAGAGTCACGGTTCAAGGAAGCCTATCAGAAGCAGGTGGGGTCATCAGCGGTGTACCACAAGGATCAGTACTGGGACCTCTCCTATTCCTCATCATGATAGGAAACATCGACAGGGACCTGGAACACTCAACAGCCTCATCGTTTGCAGACGACACCAGAATCATGAAGAAAATCACCTCACAACACGATGCACAGCTACTACAACAAGACTTGGACAAAATCATGAAGTGGTCAGAAGAAAACAACATGGCCCTAAACGGAGACAAGTTCGAGCTTCTAAGGTACGGGAACAAGAGAGCACTACAAAACGCCACCAACTACAAAAGTGGACAGCAAGAAATTACCGCCAAGGACACAGTGAAGGACTTGGGAGTAAATATGAGCAGTGACGCCACTTTTTCCCAGCATATTACCAAAGCCACAACAACAGCAAAACAAATAGCAGGCTGGATCCTGAGAACCTTCCACACAAGAAATGAGAGGTGTATGTTAACACTGTGGAAGTCACTGGTCCTACCACGACTGGAGTACTGTTTTCAGCTATGGTCTCCCCAAAAAGTAGGAGAAATAACAGAAATTGAAGCCACCCAGAGGACATTCACCAGTAAAATCCATGGGTTTCAACACTTTAACTACTGGGAGAGACTCAAGGAGCTGCAGCTGTACTCACTTCAAAGACGTAGGGAGAGATACATCATCATCTACGTCTGGAAGATTTTGGAAAAAAAAGGTACCAAATCCAAACATCCAAGAGACTCAACACCAAAGGCGAGAGAGGCTGTGCTATGTGAGGACTACGCCGGGATCAACGCAAAAAATCAAATCCCTGATCCATCACAGCTTTGCATTGGAACCAGACTGTTCAACTGTATACCAGCCCCTCTCAGGAACATGATCGGGGTGTCTCCAGACACCTTCAAGAAACACTTGGACATGTGGCTGGCCAAAATACCGGACCGGCCACCAACACCAGGATACCCCAGCGCCAACTCCAACCGACTTCTGGAATGGAGAGTGGAAGAAAGGGAGCTGCCTGGTCGCAGTGGAGCCCCAGCTCAACTGTGTCACTAATGGACGGAATACAACAAAGTGTAACAAAGTGTAAGTGTATTATTAGCCTAACCCGGGTAACTCGGGAGGATGGAACTCTGTCTAAGGATGACAGGGAAACTGCTGAGTTAATGAATAAATCGGACAATATAAAGATGATGTAGGCCTAATTAAATTCATACATTGATTTTATCGTGGCCTACAGGTTTCTTATGCCATGTAGCCTATTTAATTCCTATATGTGTCTAAATGCACGTAAAAATTTATTACTGATCCTGGAAAAAACAAAATATCCTCTAGGCCTATATCGCCTACCTCGCAAGAGGCGGGTGGCTTTGTTTACATACGCCACGAAGAAGAAGAAGACGAAGCGTTGGGGAAAATTTGGTTTTTGCCCCCTACTGTTTAAATATATGACAATTTCAATAAATCCTGGGGGTAGGGGGCTTGCCATAGAGAGAAACGGAATAATAAGTGACGAACAAAATGGGTTCAGAAGAGACAGGAGGGGGACAGATAATATTTATATACAGTACTAAACGAAGTGGTAGGGAAATTGAAAAGAGGTAAGAAAACAGGTTACTGTGCATTTTTGGATATAGAAAATGCAAATGATAGAGTAAATAGGGAACTGCTGTGGAAAATAATGGCAAGGAGTGGAATATCAGAAAAGTATATCAACATCATAACATCGATGTACCAGGGAACAAAGGCGAAGTACGCGCTAGGAAATATAGAAACGGGATGGGTAGAAAGCAAGAGGGGAGCAAGACAGGGGTGTGTACTATCGCCGTTATTATTTGCGCTCTGTATGGAAGAAATGACACAGAGGATAAAAAGAGTGGGGGAGGGGATTCAAATAAACAAGGAAAGACTGAGGGTACTCCTATTTGCTGACGATGTAGTTCTGATGGCAGAAACAGGAAGAGGGTTGCAGAGACTGCTAGAGGAAGCAACGAGATTCGGAGAGGAATTGGAACTAAGATTCAGTAAAGAAAAGAGCCAAGTAATGAAAATGAATGGACAGCTCCAAGAGGACGAGGAATGGACACTGGAAGGAAGCAGAATGAAGAAGACAAGAGAATATATATACCTGGGGGTAACAATTACAGAGAAAGGGTTTGAAAAGGCAAAAAGCGAAAAGATTGGTCAAATGCAACAATGGCATGGGAGATTATGGAGCGCGACAAGATTAAGAGCGAATAGCTATGAAATAGTGCGCGGGCTGTGGAAAGGACTAGGAGTACCTGCAATTATGTACGGCATGGAGGCGGTGGAAACGACAGAGGCAGAAACGAGGAAATTAGAAACGGTACAGAATAAAATCGGAAGGACGGGATTGGGGGCAAATAAATACGTAGCACAAGAAGCAATCCGAGGAGAAATGGGGTGGAGTACGTTTGAAGAAAGGATAGGAAAAGCAAAAGGGAAGTACAAAGTGAGGCTAGAGTGAATGGAGGAAAATAGGGGGCCAAAGAAGGTATACAGATGGGCGAGCGAGGAAAGTAAATGGAACAGAGAGTGCAAAAGAAGGGTGGGAAGGATAAATATAATACAGGACCATGTGGGAGGGGATTTTAGAAAACTAAATGGGAGGGATGATTGGGTCATACTGGAAAATGGGAGAGGATGTATCAGAGAGATGGAGAAAGGGATAAAAGAGGAGGGAAGGGGTAGAAAACAAAGCCACGCTGTCGTATTACAGAGGGAAGGAAAAACCAGCTAGAGAACTTTTCTATGATGGAGGATGGGGATCTAAATTGCTGTTTAAAGCAAGGACAGCATCCCTAGAGACAAATGAAAGAACAAGGAGATGGAACGGAATAGGACCGCACTGTAATCAATGCGAACTAGGAGGGGACCCAATAGTCGAGGACATAGAACACATAATAAAGGAGTGTACAAAATATGATGAGGAGAGAAACGAGTTGGAGAGATACATGAGGAATAGAGTTGGGGAACTAGGGGGGCGATAGGAGGGAGGGGGAGGACGTGATAGGTAGGTCTAAAAAACTGTCCCGTATACTATCCTTCTACTCTAAACTTTCCCTCTTACTAACGTTTCTGAGCCAGTACCGATACAAAGGTCAGCCCTGTGGACCTGCGCGGTCTGCGGGTGGGTTCAAGAGAAGAAGAAGAAGCCCCCCCCTCAATATATTTTGTATCCCACGGCAAACGGTTATGGCCAAATATTTATTTTTCGCGAGTGAAGGGGCGTGTTTTTAGATTGTTGTTTAATGGGTAAATATGCATTTCCCCCTATTATCACACATCAAAACACCCTTACACAACTCTTAAGCTAAATAAAAAAACAATCGAAACTATTTTTTAGCAATTTAATTACATCATCTTTAAATTGACCAATAAATCTTTGGATTTTTTTTATTTTAATACCATGAATTTTCCGAGTGTTTTTTATAAACAAAATTGGTCATTTGCATCAATATATAGTGTTTGTAATTACAGTAATTAGAAATCTCGGGAAAACCTATTTTCCCCATTAGGCCTATCGATCGATGTTGAGACACGCTCGCTCCCCGATAGTGATTTGAAAAGACATTAGCATAACCTAACAACCTTATCTAACCTAACCTAGTATTATGGGTGGGGGCTGCCGCCCCCACACCCCCGCCGGTTGAGTACTAATCCCTTAATAAAAAAAAAAAAAAATTGGCTGTCAATTATACGAAGGTGAAAGAAAAGTCGATGAAGTCTATGGTGTTTACTCTGCAATCTTCAGCTTGATTGTACATTGATAACGGGAAAGTACCGTATTGACAACCTTGTTACGAATATTAAATTTTAGTACCATACCGGTACTTTTATATTAGGTTTTTCCGAGGGTTTAACACATTTTCATATGATCTTTAGAGCTATCGATGACTGAAAGTACCGTATTGACAACCTTATTACGAAAAAGACATTTTAGTACCATACTCTTTTTATTAGGTTTTGCCGAGGGTTAAAAAAAAATCTTATGATCTTTAGAGCATATAGATTCATTATTTATCTTCAAATATATCCAAAAAAATTGTGGTTTTAAAATAACATTAAACCAAATCTTTTAACAGTGTGTATATAAGAGAAGATCCTACTCAGTCAGTGCCTTTGTTAAACAGTAGGTTTACAGGGGAACCCTTAATGCAAGTTCATGTATCTCGTCAAGCAGTTCTAAATAGGTTCAAGAATCTTAAGGTCAATAGGATCACTACTCATTATCTCCCTAATCCTTGACCCGATCCTATCCCTTTCTCATAATTCCCCTGCACAACCCCCGTATATCATGCTGCCCGAGAGCAGTTCTCTAACTTCTTTGCGGGTCCCCCTAACAAGAACAATAAGGCTGGTGGTCCAGACAGTATTTCCCCTATTGTGCTTAGGAAGTTAGGAGGTGTGCAGAACATTTGGCAACTCCACTAACAGATATTCTTAAGAGCTCTCTTGCCACTGGCATTCTTCCTTCCGATTGGAAATTGGCGACAATATCTCCCATATATAAGAAAGGTAATAAGAACGACCCACTCAACTTCCGTCCAGTATCCCTGACTACTGATGTGGAACTTGTGGTAAAGATCTTGGAGGGCATTATTAGCCTAGAGATAACTTAATTGGCTACTTAGAGAGGAACAAATTAATCAATGATGCCCAACATGGGTTCAGGAAAGGTAGAAGTTGTGACTGTTGTGTTACAAACTTACTATGTAATTTGGAAGAGATTATAAAGGGCTGGCCACTGAAGAGAAACTCGATACTGACAATTTATTTGGACTGCAAACTGCAAAGGCTTTTGACCGGATCTCACACTAGAAGTTGCTATCCAAGGTACACTCTTATGGTATTAGAGGTGATATATTAAAATATTGTAGTTAGATGCATTTTTTGGGCGACAATTTCAAAGGGTCAAGGTCAGAGCTGGAACTTCAAATTGGCTACCAGTGGTCAGTGGAGTGCTTTAGGGCAGTGTATTAGGTCCTGTACTGTTTTTTATTTACATTAATGATTTAGTTGCAGAGTTGGAATATAAAGCTAGGCTAGTCTGTTTGCTGATGATGCAAAAACAAAATTGTATAATAATTATTATGTTCTATCCAACAACCAACTCTACTCCTAAAATCGATTAATGAAATATTACAAACGCGTGTGGCAGTCCGTGGATTCGAACCCAGGACGCTCACACCGAATATCAACACCTTATGCATTACACCACGAAGGCAGTTAAAGAATGGTGGACACTGCCTACGATTTATTATGCAACTTCGAATCCTGCATATCAATCTAAGCATGTACACACATCCCAACTGCAACTCACGTAGGCTATGCATATGTGAATGGAAAGAGCAATTAATGGGGCCTTAACCACTAGGGAAGGCCTCTCGATAAATTACTCCTGAACCAATATCAATTATTATGTTCTATCCAACAACCAACTCTACTCCTAAAATCGATTAATGAAATATTACAAACGCATGTGGCAGTCCGTGGATTCGAACCCAGGACGCTCACACCGAATATCAACACCTTATGCATTACACCACGAAGGCAGTTAAAGAATGGTGGACACTGCCTACGATTTATTATGCAACTTCGAATCCTGCATATCAATCTAAGCATGTACACACATCCCAACTGCAACTCACGTAGGCTATGCATATGTGAATGGAAAGAGCAATTAATGGGGCCTTAACCACTAGGGAAGGCCTCTCGATAAATTACTCCTGAACCAATATCAATTATTATGTTCTATCCAACAACCAACTCTACTCCTAAAATCGATTAATGAAATATTACAAACGCATGTGGCAGTCCGTGGATTCGAACCCAGGACGCTCACACCGAATATCAACACCTTATGCATTACACCACGAAGGCAGTTAAAGAATGGTGGACACTGCCTACGATTTATTATGCAACTTCGAATCCTGCATATCAATCTAAGCATGTACACACATCCCAACTGCAACTCACGTAGGCTATGCATATGTGAATGGAAAGAGCAATTAATGGGGCCTTAACCACTAGGGAAGGCCTCTCGATAAATTACTCCTGAACCAATATCAATTATTATGTTCTATCCAACAACCAACTCTACTCCTAAAATCGATTAATGAAATATTACAAACGCATGTGGCAGTCCGTGGATTCGAACCCAGGATGCTCACACCGAATATCAACACCTTATGCATTACACCACGAAGGCACCAGGGTGACAGTGATATTGAAGCTTTACGTAGGGACATGAAAAGGATGGATGATTGGACTGACAGATGGCTGTTATCCTTCAATATACAGAAGTGTAAGGTGATACATGTTGGTAAGAGTTGTGTTATCGGGCGTACCACTACCGACATACAGCATAACTCTTCTCTAAAACATTAATCTAACCAAACAATCTAACCTAACCTAACCTATTATTCATGTAGTAATGAGAGTACTAGGTTAGGTTAGGTTTTTTAGTTAGGTTAAGTATTTATAGATTATTTATGTTGCATGTTGGTAGTGGTACGCCCGATAACACAACTCTTACCGAGTAATGCTAGAGCTGATTATAGCCTCAGAGGTGAAGCATTGGCAAAGACTGACTTAGAAAAAGACTTGGGGGTGCACATATCGTCAGACCTAAAGCCAGCACAGTATATAAATGAAATAGTCACAAAAGCAAACAGCAGATTGGGTATTATCAAAAGAAATTTTGAGTTTTTGAATGCTGAAATTTTCTTGGCTCTGTACCTATCCTTGGTTAAACCATTGTTAGAATATGCAGTTCAGTGTTGGTCACCCTTTTTAATTAAAGATATAGAGCAGTTGGAAAAAGTTCAACATAGAGGAACTAGGATGATCCCAGAATTTGCAGGCCTACCATATGAGGAACAGTGTCAACAGTTAGGTATTCAGACTTTAAAGGATAGAAGAATTTGAGGTGATATGATTCAGACATTTACATTTTTGCATGGCTTTGAGAACATTGATCATACAAAGTTCTTCATACTTACAGTATTGGTAGTTCAAACTCCCTCAGAGGACACAGTCTCAAATTGGAACGCCCGAGCCACTGGAGAACTAACTTAAGAGGTAACACTTTCTTTATAAGAGTAATAAAGCGTTGGAATGCCCTGTCCGAGTGGGTAGTTATGTTGGACACTATTTCAAGCTTTAAGAAAAACTTTGATAAACATAATGGGGGTATTTAACTTGAAATTACTAAATACTGGAGGTGGGGCCCTCAACCCATGAAGTGGCGAATTAATTCACAGACTTTACTCTTACAGGCGCCTCTAACACAAAGTATTTTGCACATATTGGTAGGTAATGGACTCATGCCAAGGATGTATATATACTATATACATTGTGTTTCATGGGTAGGGGTACCAGAAACTGCATCCACGGTGAAAATATGGAGGTGATAAATCTGTACCAACCGTTCTAGACTAGTACATTGACAGGAATTGTTTAAATGAACTTTACTGTTTGAAAGGACTGTGACTGGCTTTGACTGTTTGCCTGATTGGACTTGACTGCTTGACTGAATGTGACTTTTTGAACCGCTTCACTGAACTTGACTGTTTGACCGGATTGGACTATTTCACTTGACTACTTAAGTTATTAACGGTAAGATCCTGTGTAGCGGGTAACCGTTTTTCAGATGCCTACTTTAACCTAGCCTAAACCTAACCTAACCTAGTATATTAGTGTACTATTTATTAATGTAAAATGTAAAAATATATTGTTACATTACCAAATTATTGAGATATATATACACGGTTGCCTGCTATACAGGATTATACCTTATTAACTTATATTGAATAAAAAAAATAAAAATAAAAAATAGGAAAAGTGGGGATTGGGCCTGAGCATATAGATAGATAGATAGATAGAATTAAAATTTAAAGGTGAATTACACAAAGATGATAAAAAGTGAGATAAGTTATCAAGCAGAACGTTAAATGCTCTAGTATTACACCATTATTGGGAATATCCTTAAATTTGCCCCTAACATATAAAATAAATAGGGTCAAGTTAAAGGTAAATTTCTGTTGCCCAACAACTATCGGGAATTTATGACGTCATCACAATACTGGAAGGCGGGAAATATGCAAGACACTCAACTATCAGACGCCGCCAGATATTAAACTGTTTAATATTTGTTTTCTTTTCTGACTTAAATTTACTTTATTATACACAAACCTGAGCATCCTTAATATGTTTAGATGCATACTAAATACTGTATACATCTTACGAGGTATGCAGCTTATGTAATTCACCTTTAATACTCTATTTTGTATTAACAATTCTCTATATTTTTCAGCGACTAAAAGACCATGGCTGAAATCATCGACTTATCCGATGATGATGTAAGTATTGTAGAACGTAGATACCGTACCAGTACAGTCATGAGCGTGTATTAACCCTATTAGGTGCAGGGCGGTCCAATTTGGAACCTCCCTGTTTAACTCCATTAGCTTGGAGATTTTAAGACGTTTCATCTCATTAGTTTGGTGATTATAAGATGCTCCAACCCAATAAAGTGTAAATTTTTCCTGGGCGAGCGATAGCGAGCCTGCAATTTGGGAGAAATCGGCCTTTGGCCGGGAAATTTTTCTACCGAAAAATTTACACATTTAGCTTGAAGGGGGTCTGGGGGACGTTTTTTTTAGTTTGAAGGGGATTTGGAGAGGCGTTTTTCCAAGTTTCGGGGTAAACTATAC
This sequence comes from Paralithodes platypus, assembly GCA_032716605.1. Taxonomy (NCBI): domain Eukaryota; kingdom Metazoa; phylum Arthropoda; class Malacostraca; order Decapoda; family Lithodidae; genus Paralithodes; species Paralithodes platypus. Next base: position 44,886,727 of record CM064527.1, on the reverse strand, counting down.
TGTAAGCACATTGTTCGAAAATGGCAAAAACAATTAAACCCTCAATAATAATTAAACAAAATAGCCTACCATAATGTAAGTACAGTACAGTACAGTACAGTATTGTAGAATGTAGATAGGCTACCATACCAGTACAGTCATGAGCGTGTATTAACACTATCTGGTGCAACGTCCCGGGGGTTATTATGATATTTCGTTTAATTATTATTGAGGGTTTTAATTGTTTTAGCCATTTTCGAATGATGTGTATTTAGTTAACCCCTATAATTGGAAAAACGCCTCTCCAAACACCCTTCAAACTAAAAAATGTTCCCCAGACCCCCTTCAAGCTAAATATGTACATTTTTCGGTCGGTAGAAAAAATTTCCGGCCAAAGGCCGGTTTCTCCCAAATTGCAGGCTCGCTCTCGCTCGCCCAGGAAAAATCGACACCTTATTGGGTTGAAGCATCATATAATCGCCAAACTAATGAGGTGAAACGTCTTAAAATAACCAAGATAATGGAGTAAATCAGGGAGGATCAAAATTGGCCCCCCCTGCACCTAATAGGGTTAAGGCGGTAGGGTATTTAATTTTTATCTATTTAATTAGTTATTATTTTTTAGTTTCCTTACTAGACCTCCATTAAGCTAATAAAAACACCGCCTAGACCTCCCTTTGAAATAGATTTTCAAATTTTTGGTAGAAAAATGTCCCAGCCGTAGGCCAGCTCCTCATGAAATCACAGGCTCGCTATCGTTTTCAGTCTCATTCTTTTGATCACTACCCTACTGTACATCTTCCCTACTATGCTTAGGAGACATATCCCTCTGTGATTGCCACACACTCCTCTCTCCCCTATACCTTTATACAGGGGGACTATTATGCATATCTTCCAGTCATCAGGTGCACTCCCTTTCTCCCATGCTAGTCTACACATTTTCTACACCCATTCAAGCACCATCTCACCACCATACCTCAGCATCTACCCACACACTCCATCTATTCCTGATGCTTTCCCCATCTTCACTCTTTTCAAGGCCTCACACAACTCTGACCTCCTGATCCCGGGAGATCCCACCTCCTCCTCCACTACTTCTCTTTCCCATACCCCATCCAACTATGAAAAAGCGAAAATTCATGAAAGTACCGGGGGGGGGGGGGGGGGCATTCAAAATTACAAGCCCCCTGCTTTGGAGAGGTTAATAACTTGAGAAGTGCATGTGGCGTTACATAGAGGGATAGACAGAGGAATGAGGAAGTAAGAAAACGGTGTGGAGTGGATGTTCTAGAAAGTGTGAAAAGGAACACCTTGAGATGGTTCGGCCATATGGAACGTAAGTGAAGCGAGAGAATGATTGCCGAGTGAAAGCGGTGTTGGTTTGGAGGAGGAGCGTCGGCTGACAGGGAACAGAGGGGCGATTCATTCGTGGCTTAGGATTGGGGATTATGTCGTCTGGCAATATATAGATAGAACAACTTTCAGAAGCATAATATTAACTTTGTACAGTATATACAGTACAGTACAGTACAGTATATACAGTACAGTACAGTACAGTATAATGATAATTACTGAAAAGAAAGGAATTAGCCTACACTTGTATTCTTAACCCCTTCAGCACCATGACGTCTTTTTACTTTTGATTCTGGCTTAAATTAAATTATTTTTACAGTTTAAGAAGGACCTATGATGCTAAGAGGGTTTGTTGAGATTGTATTACCCATTCTAGTCGTAGAGGTAGATTATAAACTAAAGAAAATTGTCTAATAAGAATCTGTGGGAATGAATGAGTGTTTTTTACAAAAAATTGAGGGATTAAGGGGAGGCTGGCCGTTTGTTTGGTCTATTAATTAATTTATTCATATATTATTTTAATTTCCTCCCTAGACCTCCATCAAGGTTAGAAAAACACCCCCTAGACAAATCTAGATAAATTTGTAAATTTTTCGGTAGAAATTTTTTCCGGCTGAAGGCCGGTTCCTTTTAAAATTGCAGGCTCGCTATCGCTCGCCAGGAAATAATTGACACCTAAATAGCAAGTAAGGTCTTAACCCTCTCACCACAGAAGGCCTCTTGAACGCCCATAAAAAAGCATATTAATTAAAATGTAAAACTTGCAAACTAAACAAACCAAAATTGGGACAAGGACAATATAAAGTCAAATTAAATTATCAAAATCGCTATGTGGAAACAACGCTTACTAAAATGAAAATTATTAAATAAAAGAACACAATCCACCACATAGGGTGTACATTACTACATGAGCAAGTTAATCTGTTTCCCAAGCAAACTAATCGCACATATAACAACGCACTATCGTCACGTTAAAGGAAGTAGTCAAGTTTGGGAAGTCCGGGACGTTCTGGCAAATTTTACTAAACTCTGCATGAATAAAGAAACTACATGTTAAATGTCAAAATATTATTTAAAATCAAATTTGCAACATGACAAGACATTAACAATAGTAAAAAATACAAATATTGATAAGATATCTATACTATTACAAAATAATATATAAAATACAGTACAGCACTCACTAACGATAGTGCTATCGGGTAGGTACCTGTAAGCATAGCATGCCTCAAGTGACCCCTATCAATAACTACCCTACAAATAACCTACATTTATAGCACAAATAAACTAAGGAAATCGCAAAAGTAAGCAATTGATACTATCGACAATGAATACATATAATATAAAGAGAAATAATTGCAAAATATGAAGTAACAACAGATTTAAACAAAGAGTACTCTTTTAACAAGAACAATAAATTTAAAAATCATCAATATTAATATAATAATAATAATAATAGAAAAAGAAAAAGATAAACAATAAATACAGACAAAAAGTAAGCAGAGGTTATACAAGAAACTTCAAGTTAAAAATGCTTGATTAAAATTATTGATGTCAAATTTTAGAATACAGTCACAATAATTGACCCTAAAAAGATTAAATTTATGGAACAATTTACTTGCCTCAAAACCTCTGTCCACTAAGAGTCTCTATAGTAACCTAGCTCTAGCCCAAAAGTCATCTACTTTAGTGCAGATTTTACAAAATCTTATTAATTGGGAATAAAAACAATTATAAGTGATTTTACTATCGATATTACTACTAGGGAAAGGAAAGTTTATTACGTTAAAATTAAAATCATCAACTTTGTGATATACTTTAAGTATGCACTGTTCATTAACAATCTCTATATTTATATCAAGAAAATGTTCAACTTTATAATTTACGTTACATTGTGTGAGGGGAATAGAATTAGGGTAAATAAGTTTAGCAACTTGATTAAAATTTAACAAATTGCAAACAAGAATATCATCAATATATCTACTATTATTACTTAACAGTTTAGCAAGTGCTAATTTTTCTGGAATTTTATTTTTCTTGCTACTGTCAACTAAGTCTTTTATATATTTAAATTCTAAAGCAAGCAAGAATAAGTCTGCAATTAAAGGGCTAGCATTTCCACCCATAGGAATTCCTAATATTTGTTTGAAAATGTACGGCCCGAATCTAACATAAGTATTGAAAAGGAGGAATTTAAGGGCATCTTTAAGTTTAGTTCTATCAAAATATACAGAACTAGTGGGAGTAGAGCTAAGTGATGCATTATTAAAATATGTATAAACATTTATGAAATAATTACCATTCCTAACGAACCTGTCAAAGTGCAAATCTATAATAAAGCAAAGCTCTGAATATACTAAATCTAAAGGCAAATTGGTATACAAAGTTGAAAAGTCGAAGCTATGTACCGAGGTAACTTTCGGCATGGTATTTATTTTATCAATAACTTCTAACGAATTGTCAACACTCCAATAATAGTTAATGCCAGTTCTTCTCATGATGGTATTACAATATCTTTTATGAGTACTTTTAATGTATTTTAAGCAATTTACTACTTGTTCTGATAGAGTTTTAGTGGTAGCAAATTTTGCTCCGGCAATAAAGCGATATTTATAAGGTCTTTTATGAAATTTAGGTAACATGTATAATTTTGCAATGCACTTGTTCTTATCAGAAAGTTTAATATCAAATATTATATTTTTCTTGGTATGTTCATCGATTAAGTTATCAATATTCAGATTATTTTGAATTTCATAAACAGAATTACCGCAAATATTTTTACGTAATATGTTACCCTTAATACCTAATTCTTTTTTCATATTTTCAAGATAACATTTCTTACATGTGAAGCTATAATTATTGCTGGCTTTATCTACTGTAGTGATTACAAAATGTTTATGTAAATTTATTAAATCAGCTTTAAGCTTATTATAATTATAGTCTATAAAATCTGAAAGATTAAATTCATTTTTAAGCGAGAAAATTTTATTTCTAATTAACTTAATTAATAATTTAGACCATGCTTCTAGTTCTCTCGCATTGCAGCACGCAATTTTTAACAATTTATCTTTTAATTTATTGACTGAAAAAAGAATATCTTTTAAAATTATGTCCCATGTTACTTTATTACTCCCTATTCTAAATTTAAACCCTTTACGACATAGCTCCGCTAATTTGTCGTTTGCAAAATGTTTAACTAGTTCTACATCACCTGTTAATATGTGACATATCGGACTATAAATGAACTTTGCTAGTGCATCACGTCTGCTAGCTGGCATATCCATGACTCTTTCACACACGCATTTATTATTATTGAAAATATCATTATCTGAAAGATTTCCTAAAACTTTATTATAATTACAAATAATAGACCCAACAGGTCGTTCATATGAATACACTATTAATGGTTTGAAATCTTTACAACCATCTGGTAACATGGACTTAACTTTCTTTGAATTAATAAGACTGTTAACATTAATTTTGTCTAAAATTTTAGAGGAATAATTTAAAGTGGACATGACTTTATCTTTAATACGGTTATCTTTGGATTTCTTAGAATTAGCTCTAATATATCCCATAAAAGCAAAGACTATATTCTTAAATTTATTTGTGAAATTATGTTTATTATATAGAATATTTTCTATAAAAGGAGCAAAACTTTTCTTTTGTAGGCCTTTCAATGAATCTTTTAATTTTTTAATTCCGAAATTTCGATATAATGAATATAAATTATTAACAATAATTATAATATCAGACCTGCTTTTCTTTTTATTAAATGTATTTAGTCTTCTATTACCGTGTCTACCAGGTCTTCTGTTTAAAACAGGGAAGTTAAAATATGGGTTATTAAAATCGTTTTTTAATAAATCTTTATACAAAATGTTGCCTACATTTTTTATTTGATTGTTAAGTCCAAATGGATAGATGGTCATTAATTTTCCAATCCAATAATTTTCTCTATCTAAAACATTTTGATTACTTTGAACAATTTCTATAATTTTGTATTTACAATCAAATTTAGTACAATCTGTGTTAAAATGCTTATATAGAAGAATCTTGGAGTCGATGCCGTTCTTAATTCCTGATCTATGCCCGTAGGCTCTTTCTCTTAAACATTGCTCCGTCTTTCCAACATATTGTATACCACATTTCTCACAGGTTATTAAATAGATAACATTCTTTACTTTACATGGAGATGTTACATTAACAGAAGAATTTAGAAACAAAAATTTTGTATTGGTAATGTAACTTTTAAAAAATGTTTGATGTTCAAAATCAAATTCATTCACACAGAGTTTACATTTACAGTTATCAACGAAAAGACGCCGGTTATTTTCATTATTATTTATCATTATTTAAGTTTTTATAATTTTGCCGGGTGCGTGGAACCCGGAAGGCCTCTTGAACGCCCAGTGGTTGAAAGCCTGTGAGCTTCGTGTGCGAGGCGTCGGTCCGACGCATGTAAACAACAGCCGGCTGGACCGACGCCCGCATCTCCGGCCACAAGAAGGAGAGCGTCGCTTGTTCGTGTGTGCCTGTATGTTGTTGTTAAGTATCGAAAAGTGGTGTAAAGTGGCTGTTTTGGCCATAAAGTTATCTCCAATGAAATCATCATCACAGCTCAACCAGTTGACTTAGAGAGCTCTACTTAATGCCATTCTACAGGTAAATAACACAGCTACGCTTGGGGATGCGCGGGAATGCGGGAAGCAGTCTGATTAACGAATATAACGGTAGCCTAGCCTAGACGTTTTTCGGCCAAAACACCCGGGTTTCGAGGAATATATATACTGTATAATACATAGCCGGGGCTGGAGGGTTAAAATTGACAACGAAATGGGGCGAAAGGTGTTAAAATCGCCAAACTAATGGACCGAACGTCTTATAATCTCCAAACTAGTGGGGCTAAACATTAGGGAGAAGGGGGTCCAGAAAAAATTGGTCTGCCTCCCCTTAACATTCCCATTTCTAAAGGTACTTACTGTAAGATCATTTTTCAACAGACTTGAGTTTGAGGTGCGTGAAGGAGATTAATTTGTGGGATTAGGTCATCTGGCAATACTGTAGATAGCTAGTCATTTTCAGGTTACTTGTCCATTAACACCTAACGAGCGGCCTAGGCGGTAATTTATATGTACCGCCCAGCGGGGTGTTTTTACCCTAAATAGGGTTGTTTACGTGATAATTTTCATGCCTAAATAAGACCCAGAGCGTAAAACAAGTATCTATCCCTGAAAGGGCATAAACAGAGCTTTCCAATGACACCCCAACCATCCTTGTACGACCGTTAGTTTTCTTGCAATGATCGCGCAACATGAGTGCAAAAACCATGTAATTAGGTACTTTCCCTACATAATTCCCTGTGTAGCGAGTGTGAGGGGGGAAGGGACGGTGGTTTTCACTTCAGTTGGCCCACCGCGGTGGTGTGCGACGGTCATAGCCTTACTACGCTCCTCACACCGCTCAGCTCTCTCTCTCTGCAACATTACGTGCTGAAAATGGCACACGACATAAGTTGTGAACCGCCACTTAGTCCAAATTTCTTTCACACGACATAAGTTGCGCGCCGCCAATAAAGGGTTAAGGGGGGATGGTTCACTTTTTGGTAGATTTTTTCATTTATTTAGTATTTTCTTTAGTTTCCTCTCTAGACCTCCATCAAACTTGAAAAAACATCCATCAGATCCCCCTTCTAGATTAATTTGTACATTTTTCGGTAGAAAAATGTTTCGGCCAAAGGCCGGTTACTCTTAAGATAACAGGCTCGCTATCGCTCGCCAGGAAAAAATCGACACCTAATTTTTTTATTTATTTTTTTCTATATTCAACTACAGTGGTCCCTCTCATTTGGCGATTTCATTAGTCTCGCCAAACCATCGCCAAAAGTGAATTTCGCCTAACGCGAATAGTACTTTAAATGGGAAAATTATCCATTAGTCTTTGACGAGGCCCGAATTCACCCTTTTGACCTCCATTTTTGTACTTTAACTGCTTAAAAGCAAAGACATTATACATGAAACATTAACAGCAATAAAAAAGACAATAGATAATAGATAACAGATTTTATTTACCATGAATTATTTTGAGTTAGGCCTGGTGAGACGAGTGGTTGTGGACTCTTGCGGGCGGTGCATTCTGGGCCGACTTCATTCCGTGACGTCAGCATTCTCGCCAAAAGTGCATTTGAAGCGTCAAATTCGGATTCTGGTACCATATCCAACTTATCGCCAACACTGTTTCGCCAAGCTGAAACTCGCCAAACGCGAGGTACCACTGTACTCCCTCTCGGGCATAGGCTGAGAGCCTTTACACTACATCGCTGAACACGGTGAGGCCCGTGAGGTCTTGTTCCAGTCTAGGGAGTGAGACATGCGAAGTAACCCGGCTCGAAGCAACTCCATCTCTGAAACTGCTTCACCTCCGCGCTTCACAGTCTCAATCCCCACACTCGGACCCTCATTCTCAGAACGCCACCTATTGAGCAATTAACTCACTATGCATTGCCCCCCTGTAACATATTTTGAATATGGTAATATTCATACATTGCTATTTAATCAGGGAACAATGAGGGTATTTTTTTGGCATTTCGGTGTGCTGTGGTAATGCACTAACACTAGGTACAGCACAAATTCCATCCCAATAATATCTTCCCATTGACATATTGGGATTCGAACCCGGGTCCATTGGATTACCAGTCCAGTGGCAAGACCACTCTGCCACGAAAGGTCTTAAAATTGACAACGAAATGGGGCAAAATGTATTAAAATCGCCAAACTAATGGGCCGAATGTCATAAAATCTGAAAACTATTGGGGGTAAGCATGAGGAAGAAGGGTGACCAGAAAGCAGCCCATGTCCCCTTAAAGGTGCTGAAAAGGGAATGAAATTGATAAGCCATTAACAGTGCTGAGAAGGGGAAAAATTGATAAGCTAGTAATTTTTCAGGTTACTTGTCCATTAACGGTGCTGAAAATGGGAAAAAATTGATAAGCTAGTAGTTTTTCAGGTTACTTGTCCATTAACGGTGCTGAAATGGGAAAAAATTGATAAGCTAGTAATTTTTCAGGTTACTTGTCATTTAACGGTGCTGAAAAGGGGAAAACATTTATGAGGCCTACAAGTGTTAATTTTGGGCTTAGATATTCCCAAATTGACTAATTCCTTGAACATGACGATGGTGCATTGTTATACTGTATGTGCGATCAGTTTGCTTGGGAACCAAATTGACTTGCTCATGTAGTTGTGTACACCCTATGTGGTGGATTGTGTTCTTTTATTTCAAAATTTTATTTGATTAAGCATTATTTCCACATAGCGATTTTGATTAGTTCCTTTGCATTTATCTTGTATCGTCCCAGTTTTGGTTTGTTTATTTTGTAAGTTTTACATTATAATATGAAAATTTCCACATAGCGATTTTAATTAGTTCTTTTGCATTTATCTTGTATCGTCCCAGTTTTGGTTTGTTTATTTTGCAAGTTTTACATTATACAGTGAAAGTCCTTTAATTCGAAGGCCGATGCCTCGGAATGCCCGATGGTTCGGAACTTTTTTGCCAGGGTATTTTTAGCTTTTTTCCACATAAAATTGCAAAAAAACAAAACATGAAAAAATAGAAAAAAAAACAAAAAAACAGAAAATTGCTGAAAGCAACGCGCCGTATTATCCAATTCGTCACCCACGCCAACTTTCCGTATGTCCCGGATGTTCCGAGCCGGCGGTGGGCTAGATTGATTACCTGTACTTTGTGTCTCGGTGAATTGCTCATTTACAGCCTTATCACTGCACCATTATGGCGCCAAAGAAATCACCAACGAAACCAACTTCCAAGGGCAAGAGGAGCCATGTAACACTCAATATAGCTCAGAAATTAGCTATATTGAAGCGACTTGAGCAGGGTGCACGGGTTGTTACGAACATTATAGGGTACATGCCTGATGGTTCGGAAAATCTGCTAATTCGGAAGGTCGGAACCCCCCTGCCTTCCGGATTAAAAGACTTTCACTGTAATATGAAAAGTCTCTTGTTTGCCATCCTGACTACTGTATTTTTGTAATTCCAGATTATCATAGAGGATGATCCAAAACGGAAGGTGGGCAGTGCTAGGTCCAAGAAACCATTCCGTTGTCTCAACTCTGACTGTCGCACAGAGAATGATTTAATATTCGCAGACGAATATGTGAGAAGATATTTTGGAGTTCTACCATATCCCAGGTAAGGGTGTTATAGTTCTATTGGTTTTGTAAGTTAATGCATTGATAAACCTCTTGTCTCATGTACCGAAGCAAAACTTAATACAATATTAAGAGTTTTCTTGTCATTTAGGTGTCAATATTTTCCTGGCGAACGAAAGTGAGCATATAAATTAAGAGGAACCGGCCTATGGCCGGGCCATTTTTCTATTTTAAGCATTATGGAGGACTACGGAGGAAACTATAGAAATTATATAAGGGAGGGAATATGTACGCCCATCCCCTTTAACCCGTTCAGTACCAGGGACGTCGCTTTTATCATATGCTGGCAACTACAGTATTAGACAATTTTATTCAGCTTAGGACGGACCTCTAGCAATAACAAGGCTTCAAACTATCTCAACCAACCTGTTTAACTACCACCGATCCTTCCTAAGCTGCATAATATCGTCTAAATACAGCTAGCAGACAAAATAACACACGTCGCTGGTACTCAAAGGGTTAATTGATAAAGATATGGTAATTTGAGGATTCTTTCAGGAAGCGTCGAGTATGTGTGAGGTGTCGAGATGAGGCCAAAATACAACAGGATGGACTGGTGGAGACCCTTATGTCCGGCCGACTCCTATTGGCGGAAAAACTTCCCCCGCCCAAAACTACCATTGTTCTTGAATCGGACTCGGACCCTTCTGATGGTAAGCTGGACTTCTTTTGTTTGCCTAATATTTAGACTGTGTGTGATTTTTTTATTTTTTTTCTCCAGGCTCTGTCTCAAGTTTCCCCCCCCCCCCCCCTCTCCCACCCCAAATAAAAATAAATATAATAACAAATAAAAATACCCGGTAAATGATTATAAGTTAAAAAAAATAATAGGGTATGTGCCAGAGTAGAAAGTGTGAAAAGGAACAACTTGAGATGGTTCGGCCATATGGAACGTATGGAAAGCGAGAGAATGACTAAGAGGGTGTACGAGAGCGAGGTGGAGGGACAGAGAGGGAGAGGCAGACCGAATATGAGGTGGAAGGATGGAGTGAGGAACTACATGAACGAAGGCGGTGCTGGTTGGGGGGAGGGGCGTCGACTGACTGGGGACAGAGGTGCATGGGGGCGGTTCATTCGTGGCCACCCCTTCGGGGATCACGGCATCAGGCAATAGATAGATAGATAGATAGCCAGAGTAGATAGATAGATAGATAGATAAATATATAGAATATTTAAACTATCTATCTATTGCCAGATGCCTTGATCCCGGAGGGGTTGGCCATGAATGAATCCCCTCCTATCAAGTCGGTTAATTTATTTCTCTAACTTGTTTTGGGGGAGGGTTGCTTGCTCAGATACTCTTTAATTTGTATACAGTGCCCCCAAAGTTAGAGATAAAAATTAAATACATTATCAAGAAATATTCCCTTTGTTTCCCTCCCACGTATACAACGTGTACAACGAACTTGACAATAATCTTGACCCCCTTAATTTCTCATAACTCAAAATTAATGGAAGCATTCAGGCTGACATTTCTATCATTTGGGAAGAGTCCACCAGGAAATAGGTGTGGATATTTACAACCAGTTTGCTCTAGGCCCTTTTGAGTTACGAAGAGGTCATGGGTCAAGATTATTGTCAAGTTCGTTGGCGCCACCTATAGTTTATCATTGTCATAATGGATCAACTCTTTTATTTATTTATTTTTCTATGTGAATGAGGGAGACAAAAGGCATAACTGCCTGCAGCGAGTGCCTCCCCCAGATTTCAAAGAGTGACAGGGCCGAAATCAAGGGACGTTCGAGCTAAAAATGCCTGGACACACAGAGTTTGAAGCAATTTAAGTCATAGGAAGAGGGAAAGACTGATTCTGGGAGAGAGTTCCAGAGCTCAGCAGTTGAATTAAAATGTAAAACTTGCAAACTAAACAAACCAAAATTGGGACAAGGACAATATAAAGTCAAATTAAATTATCAAAATCGCTATGTGGAAACAACGCTTACTAAAATGAAAATTATTAAATAAAAGAACACAATCCACCACATAGGGTGTACATTACTACATGAGCAAGTTAATCTGTTTCCCAAGCAAACTAATCGCACATATAACAACGCACTATCGTCACGTTAAAGGAAGTAGTCAAGTTTGGGAAGTCCGGAACGTTCTGGCAAATTTTACTAAACTCTGCATGAATAAAGAAACTAAATGTTAAATGTCAAAATATTATTTAAAATCAAATTTGCAACATGACAAGACATTAACAATAGTACAAAATACAAATATTGATAAGATATCTATACTATTACAAAATAATATAAAAATACAGTACAGCACTCACTAACGATAGTGCTATCGGGTAGGTACCTGTAAGCATAGCATGCCTCAAGTGACCCCTATCAATAACTACCCTACAAATAACCTACATTTATAGCACAAATAAACTAAGGAAATCGCAAAAGTAAGCAATTGATACTATCGACAATGAATACATATAATATAAAGACAAATAATTGCAAAATATGTAGTAACAACAGATTTAAACAAAGAGTACTCTTTTAACAAGAACAATAAATTTAAAAAATCATCAATATTAATATTAATAATAGAAAAAGAAAAAGATAAACAATAAATACAGACAAAAAACAATAAATACAGACAAAAAGTAAGCAGAGGTTATACAAGAAACTTCAAGTTAAAAATGCTTGATTAAAATTACCGATGTCAAATTTTAGAATACAGTCACAATAATTGACCCTAAAAAGATTAAATTTATGGAACAATTTACTTGCCTCAAACCTCTGTCCACTAAGAGTCTGTATAGTAACCTAGCTCTAGCCCAAAAGTCATCTACTTTAGTGCAGATTTTACAAAATCTTATTAATTGGGAATAAAAACAATTATAAGTTATTTTACTATCGATATTACTACTAGGGAAAGGAAAGTTTATTACGTTAAAATTAAAATCATCAACTTTGTGATATACTTTAAGTATGCACTGTTCATTAACAATCTCTATATTTATATCAAGAAAATTTTCAACTTTATCATTTACGTTACATTGTGTGAGGGGAATAGAATTAGGATAAATAAGTTTAGCAACTTGATTAAAATTTAACAAATTGCAAACAAGAATATATCTACTATTATTACTTAATAGTTTAGCAAGTGCTAATTTTTCTGGGATTTTATTTTTCTTGCTACTGTCAACTAAGTCTTTTATATATTTAAATTCTAAAGCAAGCAAGAATAAGTCTGCAATTAAAGGGGTAGCATTTCCACCCATAGGAATTCCTAATATTTGTTTGCAAATGTACGGCCCGAATCTAACATAAGTATTGAAAAGGAGGAATTTAAGGGCATCTTTAAGTTTAGTTCTATCAAAATATACAGAACTAGTGGGAGTAGAGCTAAGTGATGCATTATTAAAATATGTATAAACATTTATGAAATAAAGTCTGAGCATAACGTTTCACTGGTAACCCTTACTTGAAGAAGTGGCGGGTGCCCAACCCCGAAAGGGGTTGAAATAGGGGAGCTATCCCCCTGCCAAAGGTGGCTTTCTAGGGCCTTTCCTAGCTGATGCTGAGAGGATTGGGTTCTAGTCATGTGGTGATGGGCTGGTCTATCAGAGTGAGAACTGAGCGATCTCTGCCATACCCATAGCTTACTCTGACTGTTCCTTTTACTTATATATTTTCTAGATCTCAAGTGACGGCATCTCTTGCGTGGATTGACCTCCTAATCTACCAAGATTGGAAGCCAAAGCGTCACATCTTTCCTTTGCCCCTCAACTTTCTCTTCATAATTGCTGAGGGGCACAGGGCCCTGGGTGGGGCTTTTGTTTCCCGGGCGTTTCCGCGCCCTCCTCGGCTCCCCGCCATGGAGTGGCTTCGGTCACCCAGGCTTTATTGTGGTCGGCAGGGAGGGTTCTGTGGGGGCGCTCGGTTGTGGCCTTGGCCTTGCTCGGGCCTTGGGGCTGTTCGGAGCTTGGGGAAAACAACAACAACAACCACCGATAACCTCATCATCCTTAACGACAATTCAAGCACTCAACACCCAAACTAACAACAAAATACAAGAACAAACTATACAAAACACTAAACAGCATCACAGGCTGTTCGGCCAGGCAGCTTAGGGAACAACAACAACAACAACAACAACTTGAAGTCTCTTCATTTTCAGTAATTTCATCAATGCATTATTCATTAATTCTATCTATCTATATACTGTACTCTGACACATACCCTTTTTTTCAATTAAGGTGGTGGCCGTTTTTCTTTTTTTTTATATATATATATATATACCGGTATATATACAGTATATATATATTTTTTTTTATTGGGGGTGGCCGACTTGAGACAGAGCCATTAATTAGGAAACTTAAGCCATTAATTAGGAAATTTTATTCAGGTGTTTCTAACCCAAACTTCCCCCTAACAGTTAATTCCCTGGGGTCGAGCTCGGAGGTGGAGTACGAAGGAGAGGATACGTTGGAGGACTACATTGCCAGCCTCACACTTTCCTTGGGACTGGACCGACAGATCGACGAGGGAAGGAGACACATTGAGGATGGCTTTCTTAAAATACAAGGTGAGTGAGAGAGAGAGAGAGAGAGGGGAGAGAGAGGCTGTAGCCTCCACAAACCAACACCACCCACTGCATTACATGGCAACACACCCACAGATACCAAGGAATATCAAAACAACACCCAGTACATGGTATCACACACAAATAGTCATCTCTCCTCCCTGCCCACCCCAAACTAGCTTCCAGAAGCACATCCATACTCATATCTCTCGCCGTTCCATCCACTCTCTCATAGACAACACGCAGCTGCAGGCACAACCTCCTGAAATCCATCCTTCTGAATCCCCACTTCCTTGTGAGGAGAGAGTCCAACTGACCAGGCTGAGTTGCGGGCACCATCCAGCTCCTAGACTAGATATCTCCGTCGTCGACACCTCCCCAGGATGCAACACAGCACCCCATACTATGAAACACATCATAGAAGACTGCATTTCACACAACCACTTACGCCAACAACACAATCAGGGCGGGTGCCCAACCCCGAAAGGAGTTGAAATAGGGGAGCTATCCCCCCGCCAAAGGCGGCTTTCTAGGGCCTTTCCTAGCTGATGCTGAGAGGATTGGGTTCTAGTCATGTGGTGATGGGCTGGTCTATCAGAGTGAGAGCTGAGCGATCTCTGCCATACCCATAGCTTACTCTGACTGTTCCTTTTACTTATATATCTTCTAGATCTCAAGTGACGGCGTCTTTTCCGTGGATTGACCTCCCTACTGCCAAGATTGGGAGCCAAAGCGTCACATTTTTCCCTTGCCCCTCAACTTTTCCTTCATAATTGCTGAGTGGCACAAGGCCTTGGGTCGGGCTTTGGTTTCCCGGGCGTTTCCGCACCCTCCTCAGCTCCCTGCCTTGGAGTGGCTTCGGTCACCCGGACTTTGTACAGCCTGGGGAACAACAACAACAACACAATCTACACTCCTTGAGAGCTCTGTGGGAAAGCCCGACCGTGGCCGCCATTGGCCTTCCTTAGGGACTCGGGGCTGTTCGGCCAGGCAGCTTAGGGAACAACAACATAATCTACAATCCTTGAGAGCCCTATGGGAAAGGCCGATCGTGGCCATGGCCTTCCTTAGGGACACAGGGCTGTTCGACCAGGCAACCTAGGGAACAACAACAGAGAGAAAGGAGAGCTTGGAGGACACTATCGCCAGTCTGACCCTTACCTTGGGACTGGACTGACAGATAGCTGAAGGCCAGACACATATTGAGGAAGGGTTTCTTAAAATGTTATTTTGCTTAATCGTTATTTCCACATAGATTTTGACAAGTTCTTTTGTCTTTATATTGTGCATTCCTCTTTTGGTTGGTATGTTTTGCAAGTTTTGAATTTTAATTTACATTGAGTGTGAGAAAGAGACTGAGTGAGTAGATTTTTTTTTATATACAGTATGCTGTATACATGAATGGAAGAAAATTGGAGTGACTGAGAGACAGGGAGAAAGGGAAGGACAGAGACTGATTGATTGATTGAGATACAGTGTACAATGGGGAAAGCTTTTTAAAATACAATGTGAGGGAGAAAGAGAAAGACAGAGAGACTGATTGAGTGAGACATTGATTGATTAATTGACCACTTGCGAGTTTCTGGCTATAAGGAAGTTGGTGCCGTGAACATCGATATTAAACAGAAATACAATAATAAAGTTAATGTCTAATGGATAAAACGTATGTTGAATTTAGTTGTATGTATTTATAAATGTACTACAACCGCATTTTAGCTGGTAATTCTGCTAAATATCAATGTAAAAAGTCCAACTTCCTTATAGACCAAAACTCGCATGTGGTCAATTGAGACAAACTGGGGAAAGCTTTCTTAAAATACAATGTGAGTGGGAGAAAGAGAAAGAATGTGATTGAGTGATAAGAGCAACAGATTCAAAGTGACTAAGATGAGAGAGGCTAGATGATACCATCACCAGTCCCTTAACCCGTTGAGCCCCGGCTAGTTATAATATTTTGTTCACCCCAGTCCCAAGCCATTTTCACTTTTTTGTTTTGTTTGCTAAAATGGAAGACAAGGATGAGAAATGAAAAAAAAAAAAAAAAAAAATCACCTCGGATAATGTTTTTTGGGGGGGGGGGGCCTCAAAAAAATGTGTTGAGCCAAAATGGAAGAGAATGGTGAGAAATGAAGAAAAAAAAAAAAAAACTCACCTCGGTCATTTGGGGGGCGGGGGGGGGGGGGGGGGGTCGAAAGTTCGTCTCCCCCGCATGACCGCCCGCCCGGGAGCACTAGGGTGAAAACTGAGTATGGCATTGTACGGCATACATCCTAAGGAGTGTCTCACATAAATCTCAAGCCTCTAGCTCCCATACGACCGGAGTAATGAAGGTTCAAAGTGGCGGTGAACTAAGGGTGTAAAGTATCCCCACTAAGCCCACCACCACCAGCCGCGCGGCTGTCTTGGCCCGCTCACACCTACCGGCCCGGCTCCCACACACACTACGGTACCTCCCCCTCCTATTCTCCCGCCATTTCCTACCTTACGAGCCACGTAACTGATTTTAATATGTCGGACGCACGTGATGCGTCTCTGGGAGTTGGTGATCAAACACTGCCGACGCATCACGTGCGACGCTGGGTCTCACTGGGTTAATGTACTGGACCGACAGATAGCTGAGGGTCGGAGACACATTGGGGAACGCTTTCTTAACTTATAAGGTAAAAGAGAGAGGGAGAGAAACACAGAGATGATGGGTGCCTAAGAGAGACAGAGAAAATGGGAGAGACATAGGGATTGAGGAAGAGCAACAAATTATAAGCTTTAAAGGGAGGCAGACCGTTTGTTTGGTCTATTAATTCATTTATTCGTATATTTTTTTAGTTTCCTCCCTAGACCTCCATCAAGCTTAGAAAAACACCCCCTAGACCACCCTTCAAGATAAATTTGTACATTTTTCGGTAGAAAAAAATTCTGGCCAAAGGCCGGTTCCTCTTAAAATTACAGGCTCGCTATCGCTCGCCAGGAAAAAATTGACACCTAAATGGTATGAAAGGTCTTAAAATTGACAACGAAATGGGGCAAAAGGTGTTAAAATCGCCAAACTATTGGCCGAACGTCTTATAATATCAAAACTAGTTGGGCGAAACATTAGGGAGAAGGGGGCCCAGAAAAAGACTGGAAGTGGGTACGGGATGTAAAGGTCATCCCGAGCGAAGAATGTATCTCCTAACATAGTAGTCTGTGACGTGAGCGTAAGTATAGATCCTGTGCGCAAGAAAGTATGCATGTCAAAAAGTACTGTATGGTTGCTGAATAAAGCAGATTATAGGGATAGGTTTTGTAGTGAACTGGAGGAAATGGCTAGGAATAGGGGCGCTAGGTCAAAGGATGTAAATAGACACTGGAACTTACTTGAATGTAGCCTTCTTGTTGCCACTGATAAGTCTATGGCAAAACTAAGGGTCCCCCCAGGCATAAGCTTTCCTAGTGATGATGATGATGATGATGCAGTTTTTACCACCTTACACTCCCTGCTGAATAGCAAGGCTAGGGTGGGTGCCCTGATGAATCAGGGACTTAGTGAATAGTTGCCACAGATTATAGGAATGCAATGGCAAATGTGAAGGTAGGGGATAAGTTAAGTGAAAGTTTTGAGGTCAATGTAGGTGTAAGACAGGGATGTGTCATGTCAGCTTGGTTGTTCAATATATACATGGATGGAGTGATTAGGGAATGTAGGGCTGTATCAATGGGTGTGGGAGCTAGACTGGAATCAGAGGGAAGAACATGGAAGATTTTAACATGCCTATATGCGGACGATGCAGTCCTGTTGGCGGAAAATGCTGAAGAACTTCAGAGAGTGGTCACTGACTTTGACAGGGTATGTGAAAAGAGAAAGTTAAAGGTCAATGTAGGGAAATGTAAGGTAATGGTGTTTGAGAGAAGAATGCATGAAACCATAGATTTTAAGGAAAAATATAGAATCAAGAAAGAACACAAGAAAAGTTGTAAAATAAAATTGAAAAATGAAGTACTAGAAGAGGTTGAAAGTTTCAAGTATTTGGGAGCTGTACTATGCAAATATGGTAAAATGGAGAGCGAGATAAAAGAGAGAAAAATGCAAGGGAGAAAAGTGATTGGAGAACTTGATAGTATTCTCAAAGGAAGAATGGTTAGCCAGGAAGTCAAAAAGTCACTGAGAAACAGTGTGCTGCTCCCAACACTCTCATATGGAAGCGAGACATGGACGGCAAGTGACGAGGACCTCTTCAAACTGAGAGCTGTGGAGATGAGCTTTTTCAGAATGGCAGCTGGCATGAATAGGCTAGATGGGCCAAGTAATAGGGAAGTGTACGAGTCCTTTGGAATGGAAGAGCAGGCTTTGGGCATTGATTGTGGTGTGGTTGAGTGGATAAAGAGAAGTACTTTGAGGTGGTATGGTCATGTTCAGAGAATGGATGAAGACAGAATGCCAAGAAAGATATATGGGAGTCAGGTGAGTGGAACCGCTAGTAGTGGAAGACCAGTATGGGAAAAGAAAGTGGAAAAATATATTGAAGAAAAACTTCCACGTAGTGGAAGGGGCATTGTGGCACGGGCAAGGGAGGCATGTCTTGACAAAGTAGCTTGGAGACGTTTCTGTCATGGCCATCCTCTAGTGGGGGTTTCCCAGGGGGAAACAAGGCGTCGGAGATGATGATGATGATGATGATGATGATTGCCACAGATTGCTAGACCGCACCGTTCACCAACAGCACTGATGTCTGCCAATAACTCACTGGCTAGCCCGAGGCTTGAACCGTCAACCTCACGGTAGCAGGCGAACGCTCTACCAATCGAGCTACGGCCTGTGGTGGAATGACGAGGTTGAAAATGCAATAAACTAAAGGAAATCGTGTAGTGGTAACCAGAATTTGATAAATATTACATTACATAATGGTGGTGAAGGGTTTAAAGAAGGTCCCCTTACCACCAGTACCTATACCTGCAACGCGTTCCGTTGATAGCGAGCAAAAAATTGCTTCGTGCGACTGCTTTGCTAGGCTAGCAGCACTGTCAATAGGCTGAACGGGACACTAGCTAGCATTTTTTTGCTTCGCATATCAGCTGACCGCACATAACAACCATCAATGACAGTCTTCATATATATGTATTCGCTTAATAAAACACTGAAATTGCGAAATGTATCACACTTGATGAAAATATATGTTGTAACAACCGGAAATTAGTCTATAATATCGTATGAGCCCACGGTCTGCGTAAAAACGTATGCAAGAACAGTGGAAACTTTAATAAAACCCTCAATTATATACTGATGTGAGTCTAATATCCAATATATATATATATACTGTACTTGTAAACAACTGTAGCCTAATGGCTCTTATAGTGTATTATACCTAAAGGAATAGTGTACACACTACAACTATGGATATTAGGCCTATCGCTTGCACCTCGCATTATTTATTTGTTTAGTACTTATGAGTTTTCATTGAACATGTAGGTTACCATAAATATTTTTAAATGCATATACGATGTATTGTGTTCTTACTAAGTGACTTTACAATATTATTTGAGGACTTAACATAGACCTATACATGAAAATATCGGGAAAGTTGGTGACCATGTCAAGACACAGTACTAGGCTATGCACGTTTGTTTTTCATTATACATTTACAGTTGCATATCTTTCAAAGTGTGGTGGTGACCATTATGAGTAACTGACGATTTTCCGTGCTTGAATTATTAATAGTATTATACAGATTACATTAAATGTCGACGATATCGCTCATAGTAAGTTATTTTGCAAAAACTCAGGCGTGATGGTAGGCTACTTTTGTACTGTAGGCTACCAGTCTTTATTAATTTTATTTCTGCATTGCATACGTAATGTTTGTTAAAAGTTTGTTCCTTACACATTTCAATATACACAATTCCACAGCCACCACTTCGATAATGTTGCTATCTGTCATACAAATCAATCACTAGAATATCTTTAAAAGTGACACAACTTGCAGGTTACAGTATATTTGTTTATGTTTCACGTATATCGTAAAGGTTGTCCTACGCCAGTTCGTTATGTCAAGACTCAGTACCTCACAGACAAGTTTGAGTGGCTTCACTCTCCGACATATGCCTATTCAAACCGTCCAACCATTGACACACAGGCTCAGAATAATTTAACATTGTTTTTATACATAATATTCAGTCTGGCGGCCTGTTAACTGAGAGTGTACCGTGATGGCCTGGGGCGGTATTGTCCGATATAGCCTATGTAATATGATTCTGTTGATAGGTAATGACTTTAATGTTGCTTTCATATAGTAGTAGCCTATATATAAATGAAGCAATTATAATGGCGATGCCAACTGTAATATTATATACACATGAAAGATGGACGTCTTAATTGAGAATGTTGCAGTGTAGGCATAACATATTTGTGGCAGCATTCTATAGGTCGGGTGGGCATGATGTAAAATATTTATTTTTAATCAAGAATTAGTAACTGCTGTTCATCTCTATACTCATTCAATACTATTAATCATGAAGTAGGCCAGTTAGTGTGGAAATAGGGCAAACGCAATCATTTACACCTTCATTGCTCGCTCTGCTAGGTCGACCTAGCAACCTCTTTTGGATGCTCGCTTTGCTAGCCTAGCAGAGTGAGGAAGCAATGTCGTTCCGCTAGCCTAGCAAAGCGCTCGCACGAAGCAATGTTTTGCTCGCTGTCAACGGAACGCGTTGCTGGACTATTGTTATCCATTAAGCCGGTATCACATGAGCTCTTTTTCACTCAACGTTTATCCTCAACACTGGTCTGGCACCTTATGTGGTCAACATATAAAATATTTTGGTTGCCTAAATTCATCCATCATCAGCGTTTCCGATACCAGTGCAAAATATTCCAGAAATGTTGCCAGAAAAATGTTGATCATCGAATGTTGACTATAAAAGCTCTTGTGTGATACCGGCTTTATCCTTTACAACATTAATATATATACTGTACTTATTTTTGCAGAAGAGTTTGATGCCCAGAACAAAGAATACAGCAAGATCGAGACTGATCTGGACAATGTGCGCAAAGATTTCTACAACTGCTTTCGTCCAGAGATCATGGTTTGTTGTTGTTGTTGTTGTTGTTGTTGTTGTTGTTTGTAGTCTACATTTGTTAGGATTTAGCTTAATTGTCTTGTTTTATAGTTGATTGTGTTCTTTTATTTATAAATTACTATTTTGCTTAAGCGTTATTTCCACATAGCGATTTTGATAAGTTTTTTGTCTTACTGTGTTCGTCCAAGTTTTGGTTTGTTTATTTTGCAAGTTTTACATTATAATTATCAAGTAGCCTACAGTAGTTATATGTGACATGATATTGTCTTCTTATAAGAACTCATGGAAAACTTTACCTACATTTTCATCAATCTCTTCAACTGTTCAGTCTATCCTCCTATAACACGAATTCCTACAACGCGATCCTCCTTTAACACGAAGGGGGGTCCCAATAAATAGTACATTTATTCAGTTAACCCTCTCACCACGGAAGGGCTCTTGAACGCCCATAAAAAAGCATATAACAGGTACCCGGAAGGGCTCTTGAACGCCCAGTGGTTGAAAGCCTGTGAGCTTCGTGTGCGAGGCGTCGGTCTGACGCATGTAAACAACAGCCGGCTGGACCGACGCCCCGCATCTCCGGCCACAAGAAGGAGAGCGTCGCTTGTTCATGTGTGCCTGTATGTTGTTGTTAAGTATCGAAAAGTAGTGTAAAGTGGCTGTTTTGGCCATATAGTTATCTCCAATGAAATCATCATCACAGCTCAACCAGTTGACTTAGAGAGCTCTACTTAATGCCATTTTACAGGTAAATAACACAGCTACGCTTGGGGATGCGCGGGAATGCGGGAAGCAGTCTGATTAACAAATATACGGTAGCCTAGCCTAGACTTTTTCGGCCAAAACACCCGGGTTTCGAGGAAAATATATATAATACATAGCCGGGGCTGGAGGGTTAATTGTAGCCATGATAATGTAGATTCAAAACATTTCTAACTAATTTCTCTATTATATATTCATGTATGTATATGTATGTATGTATATGCTCATGCCCAATCCCCACTTTTCCTATTTTAATTTTTATTTTCTATTTTACTCTATTTTATTATTATTTTTTGTTTTTATTTTCTTGGGGGTGGCCGACTCAAGACAGAGCAAGAACAGGGAAAACACAAAACAAGACAGAACAACGAACAAACACAGACAAAACACAAAATTCACACACATCTAGGTCACCCAGGAGAACACCCAGAGACCAGGGTCATACATTTTGATATACAGTACTGTATTCTAGGTCTTTCCTATGACCGATCGGTCACTTTTATTTACCGCCGTATACTCGATCGCATAGCGCGAATTTCATGTAGTGCGAGGGTCGGATCCACCCATTTTTCTTCATTAGTTTTAAGGGGTAAATGATGTCTTTTTATACTTGTTAATGGTTTGATGATATCTGGTAGGTAATATAGGTGTTTGTTTAGCAAGAAATTCGGAAAAAAGGGGCAAAATTGTGAGGCGCAGACCCATATAGAATTATCTCCATATACTGTACTGTGTTATTCCTACAACACGAATTCCTACAGCGCGACGGGCTCTGCCGCTCATATAGCCGTGTTATAGGAGGATGGACTGTACTGCCGTATGAGATTATTCACTGGTGTATTTTTGTGAGAAAAAGTGCTAAGTTGTTGTAATACATAATATTAAGGAACACCCCGTTCTTAACATTAATCATCCATCACAAACCCCCAATGTACTTGAATAAAGTAATCAAAGCATATGGTCCTCCCGGGATTCCAACTCGGGACACCACACCCAGAACATAAGCATCTAAACCATTACACCACCTATATGTCATAATTTAGTCTGATAAATCTTCAATAGTTTTAGTATGATTATCTTTAATAATTTTAGTTGGATGATAAGTAATAATTTTAGTCACTCTTCAATCATTTAAGACTGATTATAATTATAAGTCTTTCATAATTTTAGTCCACTGGTTATTTTGTACTAGTTTTAGGTTCATAATAAGTATTTAATAATAGGTGGTTAATAATATTAGTCCAATAATAAGTCTTTTAGTAATTTTCGTCTGATAATAAGTCTTTAGTAAATACAACTTTAGTCTAATGATAAATTTTAAATTGTGACTTCATAAAAAAATAAAAATAAATAAATAAATAAATATATAAAATAGGAAAAGGGGGGATTGAGCCTGAGTATATAGATAGATAGATAGATAGATAGAATAGAACAGAACTTTCCTCTTGTATAGTAATTATGTATTTAATGATACTCTAACATTATATTTGTTCTCTATTGTCAACAGTGGCAGCCGGCTTTGGACATTGGGCCCTCGAGTATCACCTTACAGCAAGATGCGGTAGGTACGGGGTTACACTTTTTATCCCTTTTATAACTGTTTTGATAGTGTAATGCATAAAGCCGGTATCACACAGGCGCTTTTTCACTCAACATTTATCCTCAACACTGGTCTGGCAGCTTAGGAGGTAAACTTTAAATATTTTTCTGTTACCTAAATTCATCTATCATCAGTCTAGTTTCCGTTACCAGTGCAAAATACTCCTGAAATGTTGCCAGGAAAATGTTGACTATAAAAGCTCTCGTGTGATACCGGCTTAAGTGCGCGGAATTTGGATGTGAGTATCCTAGGTTCGAGTCCTTGGAGTGCCGCATGTAATTGTTGATTTCATTAATTGAGTTTAGAGGTGAAGTTGGTTGGTGGAAAAAACATAATAAAGCCGGTATCACACGAGAGCTTTTATACTCAACATTCGAGCCAGCAGCCTCCACGATTATAAAGGTGTTAACCTGAAACAACAATAAAACGAGTGAAAACAGCGTTTGGATGGTCAAAATCGGAGATATAACCCGCGAGTTGTATAATGTATGGGTGAGGCAAGCTGCTTTCCCGCCAATTTCCCCCAAGGCCACTGAGACACAGTCGATCGATACTCTCTCTCTCTCTCTTGCATTCGCTTGCTATCAGTGATGACCACACCCTGCAACCGGATTTCTAATGTTAGCACGAAAATATACCTCAGAATAAGGGAATAACAGGGAAAATAGGTGATGAAGGAGAGGAGGAAAGTGGGGAAGGAGGGGAGGTAGGATGAGATATTGCATGGCCCAGGGGCCAAAAAAAAATAAAAAAATACAAAAATAAAAATATATATTTTTTTTTTTCGATGTCAAAAGTTGATTTTTTTTTTCTCTGACTCTTAACCCTTTGAGACCCAGCGTCGCACGTGTTGCGTCGGCAGTCTTTGATCACCAACTCCCAGCGACGCATCACGTGCGTCCGACATATAAAAAACACTTACGTGGCTCGTAAGGTAGGAAATGGCGGGAGAATAGGAGGGGGCGGTACCGTAGTGTGTGGGGGAGCCGGGCCAGTAGGTGTGAGCGGGCCGAGACAGCCGCGCGGCTGGTGGTGGTGGGCTTAGTGGGGATAGTTTACACCCCTAGTTTACCGCCACTTTGAACCTTCATTACTCCGGTCGTATGGGAGCTAGAGGCTTGAGATTTATGTGAGATACTCCTTAGGATGTATGCCGTACAATGCCATACTCAGTTTTTACCCTAGTCCTCCGGGGGGGGTGGCCATGCGGGGGAGACGAACTATTGAAACCCCCCCCCCCCCCGCCCCCCAAATGACCGAAATGAATTTTTTTTTTTTTATTTGTGTGTTCATTTCTCACCATTCTCTTCCATTTTGGCTCAACAAATTTTTTGAAGCTCCCCCCCCCCAACCCCCCACCATCCCCCGCCCCCGCCCAAAAAAAAATGTCAGAGGTGATTTTTTTTTGTTTTTTTTTCATTTCTCATCCTTGTCTTCCATTTTAGCAAACAAAAAAAATAAGTGAAAATGGCTTGGGACTGGGGTGAACAAAATATTATAACTAGCCGGGGCTCAACGGGTTAAGAGTCTCCCCGCAGTCCGCCGGGGGAACTCTTAAGAGTCTCCCCGCAGTTCCCGGGTTAAGGGTGTACATACTCGCTTTTTCTGGACCCCCTTCTCCCTCATGTTTAGCATATTAGTTTTGTGATTTTAAAACGTTCCTTCCGTTAGTTTGGCGATTTTGAGACCTCTCGCCCCAATCTTTTTGTAAAATAATGCTAGAACCTTTTGTGTCATTTAGGTATAAACAAAATTCTGGCGAGCGATAGCGAGCCTTTATTTTTAGAAGGAACTGGCCTTCGGCCAGTGCATTTTTCTACTGAAAAATGTACAAATTTATCTTGAAAGGGGGTCTAGGGGGTGTTTTTTAAGCTTGATTGAGGTCTAGCGAGAAAACTAAAAAATAAAGTTAATAAATAAATATATAGGCTACTCCAAAACCCAAGCCCTACCCCCTTAAGATCGGGTTTTCAGGAACGTAACACAATGGTAAATCGAGGGAGGATATATTTTGTCTACATAACCTCTATCCTCTGTAACACAAAAAGGGCTAGAGCAAATTGGCTGTAAATTTCCAGATCTATTTCTTGACTGACTCTTCCCAAATGGTAGCAATATTAGCTCGATTACTCTAGTCGCTTTTGAGTTACAGAGGTTAGAGGTCATGATTGCTCGCCTACTTACAGCGAATAGGCTATAGCTGGTTACTTTTTTTATTTTTTATGAATATATGTACCGGGTATTCCTTCTCAATTTTTCAATCAAAACCTTAAAGAATGTGTTTTTTTTTTGTATAGGCTACATATATTTAACAACCTAGATGTGTATGATTTTATCTTTTGGTTTGTTTTTCTGTTGTGTTGTGATGTCCCTATTCAGGCTCTGTCTCGAGTCGGCCACCCCCATAAAAAAAAAAAATAGGGTAAATGCTAGAGTATAATTATACAAACATACATACATACATACATACATACATATATAACTTTCCATGCAGGGGTTTTGGCCCTAATTGACCTTCAATCACTGCACAACTTCATGCATAAATAAGAGCCAAAATGTAATACAATAATATAAAAAAAAAAATCTAAAGGCGGTGTCACACGAGCGATTTTTCCGTAAATTTTTACGGGCAATTGTTGTCTGGTGGCTTCAAAATACAAGTTCCATAAAAATTAAGCTAGTTAACATAATCTACCTTCGATCTAGTTTCCAATTCCAATGCAAAAATATCCCTAAATATCACCAGAAAAACTTGCTCATGGAAAATTGACAGAAAAAGCGCTCGTGTGACTGTGGCTAAATATCATATAGGTTACGAATGTGAATGCGCTTATTAATATCTCTGGATTTGTACAGCATGGTGACGTGATAGCCGAGGCACAGCTGTTCGCACCCGCCGAGAACCTTGCTCCAGTGGGTCCCTTACAGCGCTGGGAACTACAACCTAACGAACTAGTCTACTCCATGAAGTATTCCCTCTTCGCTCGCTGGGTTCAGGCACAGGTCATAGAGGTGGAGAAGCGGGAGCCTAAGGTAAGACATTTTTTTTTTTTTTTTTTAAGTTTGCAAGTTTTACATTTTAATTTATTTAAGGTGAGGTTTTTAGGTTGTTTCCCAGACCTCCATCAAGCTTAAAATCACACACCCCAGACCCCCTTTCAAGATTAATGTGTACATTTTTCGGTAGAAAAATGTTCCGGCCAAAGGCTGGTTCCTCTTAAATTACAGGCTCGCTATCGCTCGCCTTGAAAAAATCAACACCTACATGGCACGAAAGGTCTTCAAATTGAAAGAAATGGGGCGAAAGTTCTTAAAATCACTTAACTACAGTAATTGGTCGACCGTCTTAAAATCTCAAAAGCAATGGGGCTAAACATGAGAATGAATCATAGAGAAACTTGGTTAATGTGTAATAATTCCATCTGCAATATCTCCATGAACTTTTTGACTCTCCAGGCCCTTCCTAAGCTGAATAAAATCATCTTGATGTATTAATCCTCCTCCCCACAGAACACAAATTACAAGATCCGCTACAACCGCAACACAAAGAGCGCCGGCCTCCCCAAGGTGATGTCCGGGCGTCACCTGGCCTACATCAATGCCTGTTCCACCCGTATTCCTGTCGGCACCCGCGTCATTGCTAAGTACCGCGACGACGACCCCAAGAACACCACCATATCCGGGTCATTCTATGTGGGGATTGTTGCCGAGATACCTACAGCCGCCAATAAATACAGGTTAGATTGAATTATATATGAATTTGTACAGCACGGTACAATTGCCTACAGTGGGGCCTTACGAGTACCGGACTTGAGATTAGCGGTTCCAAGTTTAGTGGTAGCATACAAACTTTTCCATTAGCGACAAGAAATTGCGGTTAGCTGTCAAATTCCGCCGAACGGTTTGTTTTGGGTCGGTGCGCAAGCCATCCGGCACTTGTCAGTGGCTATGTTACAATCATAGTTGTTGTTGCTGTTCCCCAACTGCCTGGCCGAACAGCCCCAAAGCCCCGAGCAAGGCCAAGACCATAACTGAGAGCCCCCACAGAACCCTCCCTGCCTACCACAATAAAGCCTGGAGGACTGAAGCCACTCCATGGCGGGGAGCTGAGGAGGTTGCGGAAACGCCCGGGAAACCAAAGCCCCACCCAGGGCCCTGTGCCCCTCAGCAATTATGAAGAGAAAGTTGAGGGGCAAAGGAAACATGTGGTGCTTTGGCTTCCAATCTGCCAACCTCTAGGTTGGCAGTAGGGAGGTCAATCTACGGAAGAGACGCCGTCACTTGAGATCTAGAAAATATATGAGTAAAAGGAACAGTCAGAGTAAGCTATGGGTATGGCAGAGATCGCTCAGTTCTAACTCTGATAGACCAGCCCATCGCCACATGACTAGAACCCAATCCTCTCAATCATAGTTCTCTAGTGTTCCATGTGTGTTCCACTGTATGCCCCCCCCCCCCCCCCACCAAACCCCGAAAGGAGTCGAAATAGGGGAGCTATCCCCCCGCCTTTCTAGGGCCTTTCCTAGCTGATGCTGAGAGGATTGGGTTCTAGTTATGTGGTGATGGGCTGGTCTATCAGAGTGAGAGCTGAGCGATCTCTGCCATACCCATAGCTTACTCTGACTGTTCCTTTTACTTATATATTTTCTAGATCTCAAGTGACAGCGTCTCTTCCGTGGATTGACCTCCCTACTGCCAACCTAGAGGATGGCAGATTGGAAGCCAAAGCGTCAGATTTTTCCTTTGCCCCTCAACTTTCCCTTCATAATTGCTGAGGGGCACAGGGCCTTGGGTGGGGCTTTGGTTTCCCGGGCGTTTCCGCACCCTCCTCAGCTCCCCGCCTTGGAGTAGCTTCGGTCACCTTGGCTGTATTAGTGGTGAGCAGGGAGGGTTTTGTGAGGTCGCTCGGTTATGGCCTTGGCCTTGCTCGGGACCTTGGGGCTGTTCGGCCAGACAGCCTGGGGAACAGCAACAACAACAACAATTAGTTAAAGGGGGGAAAAAAAGAGTCCAGACTAATATGGCCTTTTTCTCATAGACATTTGGTCTTGTGGTTAGCGATTTTGGGTTTAGCGGTAGTTTTGCCATTAGTCTACTCGCAAGGGCTCAACTGTGTACATGTAGCAAGTACACTACTATGATAATCTTGAGAGGGTGAACAACTGAACATTGATGTAGGGATACCATCGATTCGGACAGGTGTTTAAAGGTTAGCTTTCAAATGATTACATCACTGTGTCATTGTTTGATAAAGTTATTACCAACTTCACTGCAAGATATTGTACCTTTTGTTATGTTGTATTGAGCCTTACAGCAGCTAATAAATACAGCTTGTTAAATGTCATGGTAAATTTTCTTGTATGTTGGTACTGTAGCACCGAGATACACACCTAACGAATAAGTACAGTATAGGTGAGATAAGATTATATATTACTTTATGCTACATTGGTTAATATTTGGAATATTGCTTGTCCGATTGATTCCGCATCATTGCCAAGTACTGCGACTTAAGTTATTTGTGATCAATCATATTATCTGTCATTATCTTCTCCCCATATATTGTTTCTCCTCAGATACCTCATTTTCTTTAATGATGTTTACTGTAACACCTACAGTTTATTCACTATAATATGGCCAGAAATCTTGACACCCAACTTATTGTAGCTCAAAATGGTCTAGAGCAAACTGGATGTAAATTATCGCACCTGATAAATGTTCCATTCTTCTCATATGGTAACAATGTCAGCTGAATTGTTCTAGTCCACTTGGATTTATAAGAGGTTCTTGTTGTTATTGTCGTTCCCTAAGCTGCCTGGCCGAACAGCCCCGAGTTCCTTAGGAAGGCCATGGCCACGGTCGGGCTTTCCCACAGAGCTCTCAAGGAGTGTACATTGTGTTGTTGGCGTAAGTGGTTGTGTGAAATGCAGTCTTCTATGATGTGTTTAATGGTATGGGGTGCTGTGTTACAACCTGGGCAGTTGTCGACGACGGAGTCATCCAGTCTCTTTTGATAGCTCAGAAGAGCTGGATGGTGTCCGCATCTCAGCCTGGCCAGGTGGACTCTGTCCTCGCGAGGAAGGGAGGATTCAGAAGGATGGATTTCGGGAGTGACTGCAGCTGCGTATTGTCTGAGTGAGTGGATGGAATGGCGAGAGATATGAGTATGGATGTGCTTCTGAAAGCTGGTTTGGGGTGCGCAGGGAGGGTGAGTGAGTGGATGGAGTGGCGAGAGATATGAGTATGGATGTGTTTCTGGAAGCTGGTTTGGGGTGGGCAGGGAGGGAGAGAAGATAGTATTTGTGTGTGATAGCATGTGCTGGGTGTTGGTTTGATATTTCTTGGTGTCTGTGGGTGTGTTGCCATTTAGTGTAGTGGGTGGTGTTGGTTCGTGGAGGCTGCTGCCAGGAATTGAGTGCCTCTCATGTCCAGATGGTCTTTGACTTTGAGGACTTTGGTTTCTTGATGTAGGTGATCTGTAGGTGAAGTAGCTGTGCAGCCTGTGATGATTTTTAGGGCTTTATTTTGAATAGTCTGTAAGGTCTTATGATGTGTTTCAGCTAGGTTAGAAGCCCAGGCCGGGCTTGCATGTTCCATCACTGATCTTATGTATTGTTTGTAAACTGTGGTGGTGGTTTCTTTGTTGTGTCCAAATTTTGTGTGGGCAAGTGACCTGAGGGCGTTAAGTCTGGGTGTCAGTTTAGTTTTCATGTTTATGGTGTGCTGTTTCAATGTCATTAGAGTATCATATGTTACTCCTAGGATTTTGGGTGAGTGTGTGTGTGTTAGGGGTGTGTTGTTTATGGTGAGTTGCGGGGTGTATTTGTGTTCTGCTGTCCATCTTGTGAGGAGGGTTGCTGTGGATTTGGCTGGGGTTAAATTGAGTCTGTTTGTAGTGCACCAGTCATGTAATGTGTTGAGATAGGGTTGAAGGAGACTTGTTGCTGTGTCTGGGTTTTGGTGTGTGCATGTGAATGTTATGTTGTCTGCATAGGAGGCTATGTTTATTTGGGGTGTATGGGATGTATTTATATCATGCATGTACAGATTGAAGAGTGCGGGCGACAGGACGGATCCTTGCGGGACTCCGTTTGGGAAATTTCTGATGCTAGATGACTGACTGGCAAAAGATACATGTGCACATCTGCCTGCTAAGAGGTTATAAGAGGTTAGAGGTCATGGTTTCTGGCCTATATGTAATTATTTAACTATAATGGGTACAGCTAGAGTACCATATTAAATTTAAAAGCATTGGTGGTTATTAATATTAACTAATTTTGTTCTCCCAATGTGTTGTTCTCCCTCAGATACCTCATTTTCTTTGATGATGGTTATGCCCAGTATGTGTTACACCATGATATCCGTGTGGTGACAGAGGCCTCCAATTGCCCCTGGGAAGATGTCAGCTCAGACTCGCGGGAGTTTATCCGTGACTACCTCAAAATGTACCCCGAGAGGCCCATGGTACGCCTGCAGAAGTGGAACTATGTTAAGACGGAGTGGAATGGTAAGGTTAGATTATAAATTTCTATCTATCTATCTATATGCTCAGGCCCAATCTCCACTTTTCCTATTTTTTAATTTTTTATTTTCTATTTTACTTTATTTTATTATTTTGTGTTTTTATTTTCTTGGGGGTGGCCGACTCAAGACAGAGCAAGAACAGGGAAAACACAAAACACAACACAAAACAACAATCAAACACAGACAAAACAAAAAATTATAAATTTAATAATGTATATATTTGCAGATTTCACACATTTTTATTTATTTTGCTAAACCCCACGATAGTAGAAGGCCTACTGTATGGGAAAATATATTTGAAATTGCTGGCACATTGTTTAGGCCATACAGTATTACCGCTGCCAAAGACACAGTAAAGGACTGTAAAACATAACATTAACTTTGTACTTTATATGAAATACAAACTATCAGAATTAGCTTTTTGACTGTAGAAGATCATTCCTAAATATCATCTAATTATGCATGTTAAATTAAGATGTAAAACTTGCAAACTAAACAAACCAAAACTGGGACAAAGACAATATAAAGTCAAAATAACTAATCAAGTAGCAAGAAAAAATATAAAGCACGTCACCTGTACTAAAACAATTAAAATATCAACAATGGGTGAGCTCACACATAGCACATATCTGCAATTTTTTCATTGGTTGATGGCTAGGTATGGGCCATAGCAGGCACTCCAAAAATCTTGACAAGTCCCTTCAACGTCTGGTAAAATCCTAACTGTTGTTGTTGTTGTTGTTGTTGTTCCCTAAGCTGCCTGGCCGAACAGCCCCGAGTCCCTGAGAAAGGCCATGGCCACGATCGGGCTTTCCCACAGAGCTCTCATTGAGTGTAGATTGTGTTGTTGGCGTAAGTGGTTGTGTGAAATGCAGTCTTCTATGATGTGTTTAATGGTATGGGGTGCTGTGTTACATCCCGGGCAGGCGTCGACAACGGAGTCATCCAGTCTCTTCTGATAGCTCAGGAGAGCTGGATGGTGTCCGCATCTCAGCCTGGCCAGGTGGACTCTGTCCTCGCGAGGAAGGGAGGATTCGGAAGGATGGATTTCGGGAGGTCGTGCATGCAGCTGTGTTGTCTGTGAGTGAGTGGATGGATCGGTGAGAGATATGAGTATGGATGTGCTTCTGGAAGTTGGTTCGGGGTGGGCAGGGAGGGAGAGAGGACAATAATTGTGTGTGATACCGTGTGCTGGGTGTTGTTTTGATATTTCTTGGTGTCTGTGGGTGTGTTGCCATGTAGTTTAGTGGGTGGTCTTGGTTCGTGGAGGCTGCTGCCAGGAATTGAGTGCCTCTCATGTCCAGATGGTCTTTGACTTTGAGGATTTTGGTTTCTTGATGTAGGTGATCTGTGGGTGCAGTAGCTGTGCAGCCTGTAATGATCTTCAGGGCTTTGTTTTGAATAGTCTGTAAGGTCTTATGATGTGTTTCAGCTAGGTTAGAAGCCCAGGCTGGGCTTGCGTATTCCATCACTGATCTTATGTATTGTTTATATACTGTGGTGGTAGTTTCTTTGTTATGTCCAAATTTTGTGTGAGCAAGTGACCTGAGGGCGTTAAGTCTGGGTGTCAGTTTCTTTTTAATGTTTGTGGTGTGCTGTTTGAATGTCATATGAGTATCATATGTTACTCCTAGGATTTTGGGTGTGTGTGTATGTGTTAGGGGTGTGTTGTTTATGGTGAGTTGAGGGATGTATTCGTGTTCTCCTGTCCAACTTGTGAGCAGGGTTGCGGTGGATTTGGCTGGGGCTAGATTAAGTCTGTTTGTAGTGCACCAGCCATGTAGTGTGTTGAGATAGGGTTGAAGGAGATCTGTTGCTCTTTTTGGGTCATGGTGTGTGCATGTGAGTGTTATGTCATCTGCATAGGAGGCTAAGTTTATTTGGGGCGTATTGGGTGTAGTTATATCGTGCATGTACAGATTGAAGAGTGCGGGCGATAGGACGGATCCTTGTGGGACTCCGTTTGGAAAGTTTCTGATTTTAGATGACTGACCGGCAAAAGATACGTGTGCACATCTGCCTGCTAGGAAGTTGGCCAGCCATCGTTTTGTGTTGTTGTGCATGTTTGTGTTGTAGATTTTGTTTGTTAGGTTGTGGCGGGGGATGGCATCGAAGGCTTTACTAATGTCGAGTGTGGCTAATAGTGATCTGTGTGGTGGTCTAGCTGAATTGATGCCGTCGAAAGCTCTTTGTGTAAGGTCTGTGAGAAGAGTGTTTGTGGAGTGCAGTGGCCTAAAGCCATGTTGTGTTGGAGCTAGGGGTAACTGTTTATACAGTACTTGTTGATTTTGGATGACATTGTTGAGAAATGTTAAGCTTTTGAATGAGGTCAAAAAGTATGTGTGCCACATCATAACCCTCTGCGTTCGGGATATTTGAACCTTCCCGCAATTTCTGATCTGGCTGAAAAATAAAATTCTCGTGATTTTGGCACACTTTTAAATATGCAAAAAAATTACCTAATCTAGGTTATATACTGTATATATATATATCCAGAGGCAGTAATCGTTGTTATCTTGCGATGGGTGAAGACTAGAAATCTCTAGACCAAGTGGTTCAGTTTTTATTGTGAAAATAAGTAGTCCAGTTACGGCCGCCGCGAGTATGGAATCGTGTGAATGCTCATCTTTCGTAATTTTTGGATATACATATCTCTGCAAATAAATGGCCTAACCTGGGTTATATACATACCAGAGGCAGTACTTGTTGGTATCTTGCGATGGATGAAGACTAGAATAATTGTGTGAGGTGGAAAATACAAGTGAGCAGTTTGTCATATGACAGAATAGTCCGAATGCGGCGATGCAGTATTGATGGTCACGGCTACGGTCTGTTTACATTCGTCCAACAATTTTTATTGATTATGTATTATTATTGATTATATCTATTATTAATTTCTGATTTATTTCTCCATTTTAACCATTCCTGTCACTCAAATGCTTTCATGCATCGTTTTGGACTACAGAAAATCAATACAAGCTTGCAAGAAGTCCACAAGCAAGCAAAAGTTAGTTGACTGATGGGCTATGTGTTTTTGTTTTTGTTGGTTATACGGACCATCCGCTAAGATAACAAAACTTTCTCTAGTGCGCTTTTAAGCCATGAAATAATGTAATGGAGCAATGGAGGCCAGCCGACTCGATACGGACTCTATAAAATGCAGCCGGGCGAAGAGGGTTAAGCCACTTAACACATGACTCAAAGACAAGATCCGCGTGTGTGAGCTTATGCATTCTGAGGATGTTGGTAGAAGGTCCAGATCAAGGAAGTGAATGGTTTCATTGTCAAGATTATCTTCCCCTTGGAGTGGATTTATCAAGAAGATAAATTAATTTTTACTATATTTTGGCTATTATTAGATAATTTAATTTTGTTTTGTATTGACCTCTTTGAATCAATGAAGGAAAAACTATCTCAATTAACCCTCTGATTTTCAAAGTCTAAAATGACATAATTTTGAAGGTGTGAGATGTACAGTACTCTCCTGTACCAATATTAGCTCCATCGTTCCTAAACTGTAAGCAATTCTAAAGATTATTATGTTTATAATTAGGCATATTCTACTTTATATTAACCTCTTTAAGAATCAATGGAGTAAAAACTCAATTAACTTTCTGATTTTCACAGGTTGACATGATGCCATAATTACGTATACTGTACCATCATTCCTAAAGTGTAAACAATTCTCAGGGCGGTGGTGGAAGGCCCAGGTGAAGGAGGTGGACGGCTCGTTGGTCAAGATGTTCTTCCCCCTGGACGGTCGCTCAGAGTGGATTTACCGAGGGTCTTCCCGTCTAAGTCCGCTCTTTAACAAGAAGCTGAACATCCAGGCCCAGTCCGAACAGCCACTCAGAACCATCAGACGACGCACGGCCGCTCCTGGCAGATCGGTAAGTTAGGTTGGAGAGTGAAAATGAGTTATAATGTAAAACTTGCTAAATAAATAAACCAAAACAGGGACGGCACAATATAGAGACAAAGGAACTTATCAAAATCACTAGCAAAATAAAATTTTGAAATAAAAGAACACAAAATCACCACATAGAATGTACATCACTATTTGAGTAAGTGAATTTGTTTCCCAAGCGAATTAGTCGCACATACATTAATTTACTCTTCATATTCCAGGTATTAGTAAATTTGGGAAGTTCATGACGTTCTGGTAAATTTTGTATGAATTTAGAAACTACAATTTAATTTAAAATGTTCTATTCAAAGAAATTTGCAATTTGACAAGATATTAAGAATATTACAAAATGCATGGCCGAGTGCCAAGAGGTAGTAATGCAGAGGGCTATGAGAAAACTAGGAGTAGAGGAGTGGTTGGTGCGTGTGATAATGAGAATGTTTGAGGAATCACGGGTAGCAGTTCGAGTGAAGAGGGGTCTGAGCGAAGAGTTTCCAGTGAAAGTTGGAGTTCACCAAGGTTTAGTGCTGAGCCCATTACTGTTTGTTTTGATCCTGGAGGCTCTGTCAAGGGACTTTGTAACAGGATTCCCATGGGAGATGTTATATGTAGATGACCTAGTTCTTATCGCAGATAGTGCGCAGGAAGCAGAGGTAAAGTTTAATAGATGAGGGAGGGTATGACAAACAAGGGATTAAGAGTTAATATAGATAAAACGAAGGTCATGATCAGTAGTGTAGAGCTCGGAACTATAGAAAGAAGTGGCGACTATCCATGTGCAGTGGGTGGGAAGTAACTTAATTCTTCTGTAGTGACTGGGTACACAAGAGATGTAGTGGGGCTAGAGGACCTTTGACGAGAATCATAGACTTTGAATGTGCAGTGTGCAAGGGAGAACTTGTGCTGAATGACCCGCTTGTTAGTGTTGATTTCGGCAGTGTAGCGCTGGAGTGTGTGAATATATTCTGCTACTTGGGCAATACGGTTTCCGCCGGAGGTGGCGCTGAAGCTGGCTCCATTGCTCGAGTCAGAAATGCCTGGTGGAAGTTTAGAGAGCTGTTGCCGTTCTTGACCATGAGAGGACTCCCACCCCACTTTAAAGGAAAAGATTATACCTTGTGTGTTAGGAGTTCTATAATGAGGAAGAGATGTGGCCGTTTAAATCGGAGGATATCAGTAGAATTGAACAGAATAAGAAGTGAACGGTGAGATGGATATGTCGGGTTAACCTCAGGAACCAGTTATCGAGTGAGGAATTAAGAAGGCGTCTGGGTATTAGGAATATCAGTGAAGTGATATGATCAGGGAGACTTGATTGGTTTGGACACATGGAGAGAATGGATGATCAGAACTGGGTGAAGAAATGCCGGACTGTGAATGTGGAGGGAGCTGCACGTAGGGGTAGACCTAGAAAGACGTGGGATTAGGTATTCCGGTTTGATCTCAAAACAAAGAACTTGACAACAGAGGCAGCCCATGACAGGATCGACTGGAATGCCGCTATTTAGGACATGAGACTGTAACCACCCTCTCTGTGGACGTAAATATATCTCATAACAACCAATTAAGGGGATATGGGCTGTTTTTCTGGTCCCTTTTCTCCCTCGTGTTTAGCCCCATTAATTTTGAGATTATTCATACAGAATTTAGTCAAATTTACCAGAACGTCCCGGACTTCCCAAATTGACTAATTCCTTGAACATGACGAGGTGCATTGTTATATGTGCGATCAGTTTACGTGGGAAACAAATTGACTTGCTCATGTAGTTGTGTACACCCTATGTTAATTAAAATGTAAAACTTGCAAACTAAACAAACCAAAATTGGGACAAGGACAATATAAAGTCAAATTAAATTATCAAAATCACTATGTGGAAACAACGCTTACTAAAATGAAAATTATTAAATAAAAGAACACAATCCACCACATAGGGTGTACATCACTACATGAGCAAGTTAATCTGTTTCCCAAGCAAACTAATCGCACATATAACAACGCACTATCGTCACGTTAAAGGAAGTAGTCAAGTTTGGGAAGTCCGGGACGTTCTGGCAAATTTTTACTAAACTCTGCATGAATAAAGAAACTACATGTTAAATGTCAAAATATTATTTAAAATCAAATTTGCAACATGACAAGACATTAACAATAGTAAAAAATACAAATATTGATAAGATATCTATACTATTACAAAATAATATATAAAATACAGTACAGCACTCACTAACGATAGTGCTATCGGGTAGGTACCTGTAAGCATAGCATGCCTCAAGTGACCCCTATCAATAACTACCCTACAAATAACCTACATTTATAGCACAAATAAACTAAGGAAATCGCAAAAGTAAGCAATTGATACTATCGACAATGAATACATATAATATAAAGAGAAATAATTGCAAAATATGAAGTAACAACAGATTTAAACAAAGAGTACTCTTTTAACAAGAACAATAAATTTAAAAAATCATCAATATTAATAATAATAATAATAATAATAATAGAAAAAGAAAAAGATAAACAATAAATACAGACAAAAAGTAAGCAGAGGTTATACAAGAAACTTCAAGTTAAAAATGCTTGATTAAAATTATTGATGTCAAATTTTAGAATACAGTCACAATAATTGACCCTAAAAAGATTAAATTTATGGAACAATTTACTTGCCTCAAAACCTCTGTCCACTAAGAGTCTGTATAGTAACCTAGCTCTAGCCCAAAAGTCATCTACTTTAGTGCAGATTTTACAAAATCTTATTAATTGGGAATAAAAACAATTATAAGTGATTTTACTATCGATATTACTACTAGGGAAAGGAAAGTTTATTACGTTAAAATTAAAATCATCAACTTTGTGATATACTTTAAGTATGCACTGTTCATTAACAATCTCTATATTTATATAAAGAAAATTTTCAACTTTATAATTTACGTTACATTGTGTGAGGGGAATAGAATTAGGGTAAATAAGTTTAGCAACTTGATTAAAATTTAACAAATTGCAAACAAGAATATCATCAATATATCTACTATTATTACTTAACAGTTTAGCAAGTGCTAATTTTTCTGGAATTTTATTTTTCTTGCTACTGTCAACTAAGTCTTTTATATATTTAAATTCTAAAGCAAGCAAGAATAAGTCTGCAATTAAAGGGCTAGCATTTCCACCCATAGGAATTCCTAATATTAGTTTGAAAATGTACGGCCCGAATCTAACATAAGTATTGAAAAGGAGGAATTTAAGGGCATCTTTAAGTTTAGTTCTATCAAAATATACAGAACTAGTGGGAGTAGAGCTAAGTGATGCATTATTAAAATATGTATAAACATTTATGAAATAATTACCATTCCTAACGAACCTGTCAAAGTGCAAATCTATAATAAAGCAAAGCTCTGAATATACTAAATCTAAAGGCAAATTGGTATACAAAGTTGAAAAGTCGAAGCTATGTACCGAGGTAACTTTCGGCATGGTATTTATTTTATCAATAACTTCTAACGAATTGTCAACACTCCAATAATAGTTAATGCCAGTTCTTCTCATGATGGTATTACAATATCTTTTATGAGTACT
Organism: Paralithodes platypus; assembly: GCA_032716605.1. Lineage (NCBI taxonomy): Eukaryota > Metazoa > Arthropoda > Malacostraca > Decapoda > Lithodidae > Paralithodes > Paralithodes platypus. Next base: position 44,848,221 of record CM064527.1, on the reverse strand, counting down.
TTTAATGTATTTTAAGCAATTTACTACTTGTTCTGATAGAGTTTTAGTGGTAGCAAATTTTGCTCCGGCAATAAAGCGATATTTATAAGGTCTTTTATGAAATTTAGGTAACATGTATAATTTTGCAATGCACTTGTTCTTATCAGAAAGTTTAATATCAAATATTATATTTTTCTTGGTATGTTCATCGATTAAGTTATCAATATTCAGATTATTTTGAATTTCATAAACAGAATTACCGCAAATATTTTTACGTAATATGTTACCCTTAATACCTAATTCTTTTTTCATATTTTCAAGATAAAATTTCTTACATGTGAAGCTATAATTATTGCTGGCTTTATCTACTGTAGTGATTACAAAATGTTTATGTAAATTTATTAAATCAGCTTTAAGCTTATTATAATTATAGTCTATAAAATCTGAAAGATTAAATTCATTTTTAAGCGAGAAAATTTTATTTCTAATTAACTTAATTAATAATTTAGACCATGCTTCTAGTTCTCTCGCATTGCAGCACGCAATTTTTAACAATTTATCTTTTAATTTATTGACTGAAAAAACAATATCTTTTAAAATTATGTCCCATGTTACTTTATTACTCCCTATTCTAAATTTAAACCCTTTACGACATAGCTCCGCTAATTTGTCGTTTGCAAAATGTTTAACTAGTTCTACATCACCTGTTAATATGTGACATATCGGACTATAAATGAACTTTGCTAGTGCATCACGTCTGCTAGCTGGCATATCCATGACTCTTTCACACACGCATTTATTATTATTGAAAATATCATTATCTGAAAGATTTCCTAAAACTTTATTATAATTACAAATAATAGACCCAACAGGTCGTTCATATGAATACACTATTAATGGTTTGAAATCTTTACAACCATCTGGTAACATGGACTTAACTTTCTTTGAATTAATAAGACTAACATTAATTTTGTCTAAAATTTTAGAGGAATAATTTAAAGTGGACATGACTTTATCTTTAATACGGTTATCTTTGGATTTCTTAGAATTAGCTCTAATATATCCCATAAAAGCAAAGACTATATTCTTAAATTTATTTGTGAAATTATGTTTATTATTTAGAATATTTTCTATAAAAGGAGCAAAACTTTTCTTTTGTAGGCCTTTCAATGAATCTTTTAATTTTTTAATTCCGAAATTTCGATATAATGAATATAAATTATTAACAATAATTATAATATCAGACCTGCTTTTCTTTTTATTAAATGTATTTAGTCTTCTATTACCGTGTCTACCAGGTCTTCTGTTTAAAACAGGGAAGTTAAAATATGGGTTATTAAAATCGTTTTTTAATAAACCTTTATACAAAATGTTGCCTACATTTTTTATTTGATTGTTAAGTCCAAATGGATAGATGGTCATTAATTTTCCAATCCAATAATTTTCTCTATCTAAAACATTTTGATTACTTTGAACAATTTCTATAATTTTGTATTTACAATCAAATTTAGTACAATCTGTGTTAAAATGCTTATATAGAAGAATCTTGGAGTCGATGCCGTTCTTAATTCCTGATCTATGCCCGTAGGCTCTTTCTCTTAAACATTGCTCCGTCTTTCCAACATATTGTATACCACATTTCTCACAGGTTATTAAATAGATAACATTCTTTACTTTACATGGAGATGTTACATTAACAGAAGAATTTAGAAACAAAAATTTTGTATTGGTAATGTAACTTTTAATTTTTTTTTGATGTTCAAAATCAAATTCATTCACACAGAGTTTACATTTACAGTTATCAACGAAAAGACGCCGGTTATTTTCATTATTATTTTTCATTATTTAAGTTTTTATAATTTTGCCGGGTGCGTGGGTACATAGAATTTTCTGACACGTAGTCCGTGGCCGGTCCTGGTTCGTCAACGAGTACAAGTAAAGGAAGGGACAGTACATGGGGAACACGTCGTATACTAATGTTGCCACTAGTACAGACCGTCCTCACATCTATACTGTCCCTGAACCTATATAAATTAAAATGTAAAACTTGCAAACTAAACAAACCAAAATTGGGACAAGGACAATATAAAGTCAAATTAAATTATCAAAATCGCTATGTGGAAACAACGCTTACTAAAATGAAAATTATTAAATAAAAGAACACAATCCACCACATAGGGTGTACATCACTACATGAGCAAGTTAATCTGTTTCCCAAGCAAACCAATCGCACATATAACAACGCACTATCGTCACGTTAAAGGAAGTAGTCAAGTTTGGGAAGTCCGGGACGTTCTGGCAAATTTGACTAAACTCTGCATGAATAAAGAAACTACATGTTAAATGTCAAAATATTATTTAAAATCAAATTTGCAACATGACAAGACATTAACAATAGTAAAAAATACAAATATTGATAAGATATCTATACTATTACAAAATAATATATAAAATACAGTACAGCACTCACTAACGATAGTGCTATCGGGTAGGTACCTGTAAGCATAGCATGCCTCAAGTGACCCCTATCAATAACTACCCTACAAATAACCTACATTTATAACACAAATAAACTAAGGAAATCGCAATAGTAAGCAATTGATACTATCGACAATGAATACATATAATATAAAGAGAAATAATTGCAAAATATGAAGTAACAACAGATTTAAACAAAGAGTACTCTTTTAACAAGAACAATAAATTTAAAAAATCATCAATATTAATAATAATAATAATAATAATAGAAAAAGAAAAAGAAAAAGATAAACAATAAATACAGACAAAAAGTAAGCAGAGGTTATACAAGAAACTTCAAGTTAAAAATGCTTGATTAAAATTATTGATGTCAAATTTTAGAATACAGTCACAATAATTGACCCTAAAAAGATTAAATTTATGGAACAATTTACTTGCCTCAAACCCCCCCCCCCTCCCCCCATAAAACACGTATAGCCTTTTTTAGCCCCTCGTCTTATTTTAAAGTTTAAAAATTCCATAGACGAGTTATTTATGAACCGATTTTGTTTAAATTTATACCATAAGTACATTTTGGCAAGCTGAATCGAATGGCGCAAACAGAATTAAAATCGGACCATTAGTTTAGGATTTAGATTTTGATGGGGCTTCCTGGAGGGCCCAGGGGACCGTTTTTTGGACTTTAAAAGTCCTCTGTAGCCCAAACTATGGATGGTGGATTGTGTTCTTTTATTTAACATTTTTATTTTATTAAGCGTTGTTTCCACATAGCGATTTTGATTAGTTGTTGTTGTTGTTGTTGTTCCCCAGGCTGCCTGGCCGAACAGCCCCAAGGTCCCGAGCAAGGCCAAGGCCATAGAGCGCCCCCACAAAACCCTCCCTGCTTACCACTAACAAAGCCCGGGTGACCGAAGCCACTCTAAGGCAGGGAGCTGAGGAGGGCGCGGAAACGCCCGGGAAACCAAAGCCCCACCCAAGGCCCTGTGCCCCTCAGCAATTATGAAGGGAAAGTTGAGGGGCAAGGGAAAAATGTGACGCTTTGGCTCCCAATCTGCCAACTTTTAGGTTGGCAGTAGGGAGGTCGATCCACGGAAAAGACGCCGTCACTTGAGATCTAGAAGATATATAAGTAAGAGGAACAGTCAGAGTAAGCTATGGGTATGGCAGAGATCGCTCAGCTCTCACTCTGATAGACCAGCCCATCACCACATGACTAGAACCCAATCCTCTCGGCATCAGCTAGGAAAGGCCCTAGAAAGCCGCCTTTGGCGGAGGGATAGCTCCCCTATTTCAACTCCTTTCGGAGTTGGGCACCCGCCCTTTTTTTTTATTAGTTCTTTTGCATTTATCGTGTATCGTCCCAGTTTTGGTTTGTTTATTTTGCAAGTTTTACATTATAATTATAAGACGTTCAGCCCATTAGTTTGGCGATTTGAATACCTTTCGCCCCATTTCTTTGTCAATATTAAGACCTTTTGTACTATTTAGGTGTCGATTTTTTCCTGGCGAACGATAGTGAGCCTGTAATTTTGGAAGAACCTTGCTACCGAAAAATTTACACCTTAATCTAGAAGAGATCTAATGGATGTTTTTTTCAAGCTTGATGGAGGTCTAGGGAGGAAACAAATAAATTTTTAAAAATGTACATAAACGATGAAATAAATAAGCCAATCTCCCCTTACGTTATTTCAGGCGGTGGTTGAGTATGGAACGTTTGGCCAAGGTCAGGATCCTGATGCACCAAGTAAGTACCAATCCAATATTGTATTAGGCTTTATATATATATAATTCAGTAATGGCATGCAGTACTATCATGTACAGTCAATTCGTATATAAACATAGGCCTACATACTCATGCACATATCCCATAGCTGGGGGTGGCTGGCTTGAGACAGAGCCCGAACAGAACAAAAAAAATTAAAAATTCAATAACATCTAGGTCACCCAGGAGAAGACTCAGAGACCAAGGATATGAATAACATAATTAAAGTTAGCAGTTAGAGAGGGAGAGGTAAACCGAGAGAGAGGTGGAAAAAGTTAGCAGTTGGAGAGGGAGAGGTAAACCGAGATGGAAAGGATAGAGTGAAGAAGTATATGGATGAAGGCGGTGCTGGTTGGAAGGAGGGGCGTCGACCTACTGGGGACAGAGGTGCATGGGGGCATTTCGTTCGTGGCCACCCCTTCGGGGATCACGGCGTCAGGCAATGAATAGATAGATAGATAGATCAATTATTGAACGGTATTTGTTGTTGAAATTAAGATTTAAAATAGATAGATAGATAAATTATTGAACGGTATTTGTTGTTGAAATTAAGATATTGTGTATGTTAACAGCTGAAGGTGTGGAGAAACGAGCGGTGGCGAGAAAGAGCACGTCATCCCGGCCCGGTACACCACCCAGAGAGATCCAGATTAAGGTGGAGATGGAGTCTAGAGGAACATTAAGGGTTAGTACTTGTATTGATTTGTTTTTTCTGTTGTGTTGTAATGTCCCTATTCGGGCTCTGTCTCAAGTCGGCCACCCCCATAAAAAGAGAAAACTAGGGTAAGTGCCAGAGTATATACATGCATACATACGTACATACATACATACATACATACATACATACATACATAGATATATACTGTACATACATAAATATATACATACATACATATATACAGTCGACCCTCGATTTAACGGACTAATAGGGGGGAGAAGGTGTCCGTAGCTGGAAAAAGTCCGTAGCCTTTGAACTTCGCCGATTTTAAAACAAAAAACGGATATCCCCGCCGCTGTAGGCCTACTCCCTCCCCTCCCCGTCCTGGCCTCAACCCCGACCCCGTTACTGTGATAATGTTGATAAGCCTTGTGCTACACCCTATTGATAATGCAAAACTATTGAACACACTTAAAAGTGTATGTTATTTGGTCTCTATATAATCTGTGAATCATTTCCGATATGATGGAATTAAAGATTTTTTTTCCACCAACTTATAATCAGCAAAAACGACACAAATGTCAATTAAAAACATGTTACAATATTTCCCCATCATTTTGTGTATACCGTGGGGGAAAACAAAAAAATAAAAAAATCTATCAAACGTAAATCTTCGGTCCCTGAAGCTCGGCGCCTCGCACAGCAAGAGAGGTTGAACTATCTTATGTAGGCCTATTGTTTATCTATGTGCTGGAAGGATATTATATTTTTCAATTCCATTGCATTAGAAATTATTCAAAGATTACAAAAAGTCCAAATACGACATAGTTATGTTAATGTATAAGGGAGTTAGGTAGATGCATTAGAGAGATAGATAGATAGAAAGAGAGAGTTGCAGAGGGGGAGTGAGCGATAAACACAAACTATTATGAGACGGACTTAATTGGTTTTGAAAAGACAAAGGAGACTCTTTTATTGACTCTTTTTCATGTTATTATTTGTGTGCTAGAAGGATAATATTGTTTTCAATTCCATCGCATTAGAAATGATTTATAGATTACAAAAAGTCCAAATAAGACATAGTTATGTTAATGTATAAGGGAGTTAGGTAGATGCATTAGAGAGATAAATAGATAGAGAGAGAGTGGCTAGGGGCGAGCGAGTGATAAAATACTAACATATATGAGACAGACTTATGTTTCTGAAAGACAAAAGAGACATTTTTATTTACTCTCGTTTTAATTTTATTATTTATGTGTTAGAAGGGTAATATTGTTTTCAATTCCATTGTATTAGAAATGATTCATAGATTAAAAAAAGACCAAATAAGACATAGTTATGTTAATGTATAAGGGAGTTAGGTAGATGCATTAGAGAGATAGATAGATAGATAGATAGAAAGAGAGAAAGAGAGCTGTACAGGGGTTTTCCGGGAAAATGGTGCGCCGCGCCAGCCAATTACCGGACTTTTTTTTCGAGCAACGGTCCGTTGCTGGGTCCATTGTCCGGCTACGGACAGAGTCCGTTAAATCCAAAATCCGTTGTATCGGGGTCCGTTAAATCGAGGGTCGACTGTATATACATACGTACAAATAGGTAAATACATACTTACAACATTACTGATTGATATTAACTTACAACACTTGTACTTCAAAATTACTGGTCAGTACGGTATTTCAAATGTACAGTATACTTACTGTTATGCCCTGTTTTTCTACAGGATTAACTTGGGTAATGTGAGTTCTAAATGACTGGGTATATTAGGCTGCATGCACAATACATGGTATGAGGAATAGAGAACACAAAGAAACACATGGTAACAAGATACACGATCACGTTTATTGATATACCACTTCTGAAAGACTCGTGCAAGACAAAATATAGATTTGAACAACACTAGCATAAGTGGATCTGGATGGAGCCTAGTCTCCCACTTCCAACGTTCAGGTATTAATCTTCTGATCACTGGCTTTAATTCAACAGGTTTATATACCGAAGACCATCAATGTTACTTATAGAATCATATTCACTGTTAGATTTATTACTGGTAGCTGGTGCACAAGTAGTAGTTCACAGACTAGATTAGACACGCGTATTTTAGAGCACGGGAATTCTAGTAACCTCAGGGGGTACTGATCTAAGTTTTATATTCTTGTCTCAGAAATACATAGAACGCAAATCAGTGGGCGAACATTCAGATATCACTAGGGTTTCACTTCTATGTAATAATATCTGGGTATATGGTTGATTACGAGAGTTAGTATTGCCTGTTAATTAATGAACACTGATACGCTTAGCACTTCCTAATTGAATGGTTATATGAATTATACTGGGGCAAAGAGATAACCACTTCGTAGCAATATGAATAAGTGAAATCTCTAAATAGCACTGTAGTAATTTAGTACTGATAGAGTGAATCTTGGGTAGTATTTGATGGGTCTGGTCCTGGTTATCTTGCGTCCATGATGTTGGGGGCTAGCGACTGGTTCCGCGGCCGTCCAGGGTGTCCATATGTATGAAGTTCTCCAATACGTGGACAGGTCCTTCTATTCAAGTCTGCCACGGAGTCTGCCGGATCTGGAATCTCTCAACTCCGGAACAACACAAGGGCAGAGCTAGAGGTTAACTTCAGGGTAGTGACCACTGGTTGGTGTCTAGCTTTCAACTGATTTGACTGGGGGCGGGAGCTAGGTTTATAGGCTCGGTTCTGGACCCTGTAGACAATAGGGATCTCGAGTCTTATGGACTTATTTGAGCTCTCAATAGATATGGGGACTGGGTAAGATGGTGATTACTGTTGTGGCACATGGCTATAGGGAGCCTTCAATTTGTGATATAACTGAGCCTTAGTAAGAGGTACTATTTTGGCTACACTGGAAGTATTTAGGGGAGAGAGACTGGATCTACTTTGCGAGGAGGATGGGGACAGCTGTGATAGGAGTGTCTCTCTTAGATTGTTCAATCTTCATTCTATGGTATAGCTGAGGTGCTAATTTAGTGATCAGAGTATGCAAGAAAGGTAAATGGTTTATTGTGAGTTAATAGAGGTTAGTAAAGGTGTTAGTCATGCATGGTTAGTTCCTTGATAGGAAGAATTCCTGTGCTACCTGGCAATGACTCAGAAGTCAAAACAGGGGTCAGGTATACCTCCGCGGGGGTGGGGGTCTCCCTCCTCGGGTGGGTAAAAAGTGGTAGCTGGGCGCCCTCTCTCTGGGATGGTCGTCCGGCGGCTGTGGCTAGGGGCTTGCCATATCACCAGTGTTTGTAATAACCCTCTGTTTATGAGACAGATGTGGGTGTCCTTAATACCAAAACCGAAGGTGCCTTGGCTAGCTGGTTTTAATCGGTTGGTTGTTAATTGTAGGGTTTGCTGGATGTGGTGGAGACTGGGTTGCTAACTCTGCCACATTTATCTGGAAGTATGGCAATAGAAGTTAGTTACTGGTGAGGCGGCTAGCCTCGCACCGACGACCATGGGGTGCAGGGTTGTGAATGGGTTGTAAGAGAATAGATGGCATGCAAGGGGTTAGTAAAGTTCTAATGTTGTTCTGGCCTACTAAGTGAAAGTAGGCTGGATAGGAGTATATATATAAAAGGTTGGAGAGCGTTAGCAACGGAAAAATCAAGGATCTTCAAGAGGTATGAGAGAGAGGCTAGGTCGGACAAGAGTCGAGAAGCGCGGGTGTCTTAATGAGAGGGGGGGAAGCTCAGGGGCTACAGGGAAATTTGACCCTAAGGTCCCTGGGCGTGGGGGTGGCATTAGGCTACAATTGATATTGGAGTTTGAAAGGACAGTGAAAGTACGTTAGTCAAATGCTACCGGGGGATGCAAATACGGGATGGTATATGAGTCTGGAAAAGATAGAATCATGTGGACTGTGGGGCGGTGGGGGAGAAGGAGGTTAACTGTAGGTGTGTGCTTGACTGTGGATAAAGTAAAGAAAAACATGGTGTATTATTTCTCGTACATACGAGGGGTTATGGACCTATTATTTGACACGCTTTTTTGTACGTCTAGGTGTCCCTGGGAACTGCGTTTTCTATGAAATATAGACCAAAGGAAAGCGGCAGTTCGTAGGGGTACTGCGTTATTGTTTCGAGGTACTATGATAGATACTGGTAACAAAGGTTATCTATACAATCTCTGGTTGGGGTAAGGATTACGTTACAGCATGGTGGCTAACATCTGTAGTCATGGCTGTCTAAGTCTTATGGGGGCAATGGTTCTATATCTTGGTGTACCCGTGGGTATCTTTAATTTCTTATGAGTTTGGACATGTGGTTTCTTTTTCACATCTACTTATCGGATGTAAGTACATACATAGATATAGGGCTGTCGGATTGGTTGGCGTTGGCTCAATTCAGGGACAGGGCATGGATGTTTTTAATATGAATGTATATTCTTGTTCATCATCGTGTAGGTAGAATCGGGCGGGTAAGAGGTGTAGGACACGAAGTAATATAGCGTAGTGTGGACTGTGGATCCGAAGGAGGTAAGTGGAAGACGTATGACAATTGTGGAAAAGTAAGTGGAAAACGGTGAACACAATGCCGGATAAAGATACTTAACCTAAGGATTGAATACATAGATTTTATGGGCGATGAGTCTTCAGAAACTTAGTCTGGCAAGACAAGATATGTTAGGGAATGTTAACATTAATACTTAAACTAAGGATTAAATACATAGATTTTATGGGGCGATGGGTCTTCAGAAACTTAGTCTGGCAAGACAAGATATGTTAGGGAATGTTCATATTAATACTTAACCTAAGGATTGAATACATAGATTTTATGGGGGCGATGGGTCTTCAGAAACTTAGTCTGGCAAGACAAGGTATGTTAGGGTATGTTAATATGAATATCTTAAACCTAGGGACAGCATGGGTGTATTAACTTCTAAGGTATATAACATCTACTTCTCGGATGTAAGAACATACATAGATATAATTATGGCTGTCTGATGTGTTGGCATTGGCTCAACGTAGGGACAGGGCATGGGTGTTTTTAATATGAATGTATATTCCTGTTCATCATCTTTGTAGTTAGAAGTGTAGGACACGAGGGGGTAGTGTACGTGAGGTGTGGAAAATGGTCAGTTTAGAAGGGGTATGTAGGTGCGGCCTGGAGCTGCTTAGCCCTGCGGGCTTGGGCCTGTCTGAATTGGCTGGCTCAGTCAGCTGGTCCTTTCGTTCTGTGGACCTTTCTTTCGGGTGTTTCTGTGTGGTGTTCGCTCGTGGCTTCTGTGGTGGGCTTCTCGTTCTGGGGCATTTTAGGGTGTATAGAGTCATGGTTAAAGGTTGGGAATCTATAGTTAGTGGATAAAACCACAGGAGGTTAGAGACTTAGAATTGGGGGGCTATGATTGTTATATAACTAAATACAGGGCTGACGTAATCACGATCTGATTTGGTGTGAAATGGAAGTTAAGGTGTCTTAGATCGCCTCGAACCTACACAATGAAAGTATTATAGTCTGTATGGTGGTTACCTAATTAAATACATACTTAGGTGGTACATCAAGAATATCAGTGAGTAAAGTATTGTGGTTTGTATATTAGAAGACTGTGATTGAGAGACGTATAATATGTGGAATGAATTGAGAGAGAGAGAGACCAAATCGGGAAAGGAAAAAGGGGCCTGGGATCTCGTTGGGGATGGTAGTTTCGCTCTCAGGATTTTTGTTCCTGTGGCTCGTTAGGGTTGGAGGTTTCGCTCTCAGGATTTTCGTACCACAGCGTTCCTGTGGCATTTTACTTACAACACTTCTATGGTACTTCAAAATTAAGGGTCAGTACTTCTTTGCCTGTACTCCTAGTTTTGTTGTTGTTGCTGTTCCCCAGGCTGCCTGGCCGAACAGCCCCAAGGCCCCGAGCAAGGCCAAGGCCATAACCGAGAGCCCCCACAGAACCCTCCCTGCCTACCACAATTAAGCCTGGGTGACTGAAGCCACTCCAAGGCGGTGAGCTGAGGAGGGTACGGAAATGCTAGTTAAACCACATGACTGTCGGAAAATACTATAGTTTGCCATATTCCTAGCCAACCAATATGATATGCAAGTTGTTATAATTGCAATGAGAATACTGCAATAATGTTCCAATGTTTCTTATTGTAATTATAACAAATAGCATAGCGTATTGACTGGCTAGTAACACAGCTAAATTAGAGTGATGACCACCGACAGTGATGGTGTTTGTTTAGGAATACGAGTCATAACACCATTAATACTTACTGTATACTATTCATAGTAACATTAACAGTCAGTACTTACAACTTATTGAGCTAGCGTGGATCAGGTACTGCACTCAACTCGTGCTTGGAAGGTCGCAGGTTCGCCCCCAGGTCGGAGCACTTTGGGTTTGTTGACCTGCGGGCATGGCCTTCCATAATCATAGCTGCATGGTGGACATTAGAAGTGAGGTAGACCAGTGTCGCAAGTACAGTATATCTAGCACCTGATCGGCATAGGCGAACTGGTTAAACTGATTACAGTCGACATCACATCCACAGGCAAGTTCATCCATTACAAGGCATGCTCTTCTTACTGTGTTAGATCATCTCTGCACTTCTTTAGTGTACCATTTTCACACTTTTTTGTATATATTGAAAAGAATATTACATTTACTGAGAGGGTTAACATCTTCTTTCATTATCAATTAGAATATTTGAAAATTATATTTACTACTTGTATCGTCTACCACATTACCTATATTATATTTTTTGTCAACAGAATCATACGTACAATGAGAAGATTACCAAGTTCAGCCCTCACAAAAACTGTTCCTCTTACTGTATACCCAAGGGAGACAGTATGGAAGAATACAAGGTCCTCTCTCCTCTTCTGTATCCATCTATCTTCGGATGGCAGAGGTAAGGAGTCAATCAATTACTATATATTATAATGTTAAACTTGAAAAATAACTGCATGAATAAAAAATAACTTTTTATATCGAATATAGGCCTATCTGGTATCTAGTATATCTGGGGGCCACCCCTTCGGGCATCACGGCATCAGGCAGTAGATAGATAGATAGATAGATAGATAGTACAGTAAAAGTCCTTTAATCCGACGACCGATGATTCGAATCTCCCAATACAGTAGTCCGAATTTTTCAATTTGAGGCCAAATCCGAATTCACCCGATGGTCCGAATTTCAAGAAGTCCCAAAGTCCCCTTTTTGAGGCATTAGTCCACTCAAATGACACATAATGGAGCACACACATATCATATGTTCATGAATTCACTTTAAAAGTTTACCATTGTCATTGTAGCCTATTACCTACTTCAAAACATTCAGATTAATGGTCAAAGGAAGCTACTGATATAAACGTAAACACCACATCGTCTGCTAGAGAGTTTGTTTTGCTCTTGAACGCATCCTTGGGACGCTCCGATGCGCTACTGGCTTCTATCTATCTATCTATTGCCTGACGCCGTGATCCCCGAAGGGGTGGCCACGAACGAACCGCCCCCATGCACCTCTGTCCCCAGTCAGTCGACGCCCCTCCCCCCAACCAGCACCGCCCTCGTTCATGTACTTCCTCACTCCATCCTTCCACCTCATATTCGGTCTACCTCTCCCCCTCTGTCCCTCCACCTCGCTCTCGTACACCCTCTTAGTCGTGCCTTCTGCGTGTCGTAAGAGGCGACTAAAGAGGTTGGGTCGGTGGGCTTGCGACCCCCACCCGGAAAAAATATCGAAGCAAGGAAAAACGAACGAACAGCTACTGGCTTGCACCGCATTTTCTGCAAGCGCATTCAGTCTTGAGCTTGAAAACGCACCTTTGGACGTGCCGATACGCTACTATTTATAGTTCAGTGATCGGAGCGTCCCAAGGGTGCTTTCAAGACAACAAGACAAGGGTGCTTTCAATACAATATAATATAACAGAGCACGTCACAAAAGGAAAATTACAAGAACCTCTCAGGGAAGTGCCGTTGTTAAGGCATTACTTCCCGAACCACATCTGATCTGATCTTCAAGAGCAAGACAAACTCGCTAGTAGACGGAAGAAGAAGAAGAAGACGATGCGGACATATGGTGTTTACGTTTATATCAGCAGATTCCTTTGACCATTGAATGTTTTGAAGTAGGTAATAGGCTACAATGACAATGGTAAACTTTTGAAGTGATTTCATGAACATATGAGCCGATATGTGTGCACCATTGTGTCATTTGGGTGGCCTAATGCCTCAATGTTTTCGTCAGGCCACAGGTTCATAGGGGTAAAGTCCGATAATCCGAAAAATCCACTAATCCGAACGAGGGCCGGTCCGCTGTCCTTCGGATTAACGGAAGTTTACTGTATATCTGGGTCTTCTCCTGGGCGACCTAAGTGTGTGTGAATTTTTTGTATTCTGGTAGGCAGTGTCCACATCCTTTAAAACCCGGTGAGCTCCAGCTAGTTATTAACCCCTTATTGGCGGCGCTCGACTTAAGTCGTGCACCAATTTGCAGCAAGTTAGGAGCATTATTAAGGCTTTTAAAGGGTTAAAATCGAGTGCAAATGGCCGGCAGCGCAGCGGGCCAGACAGCCGACTCCCAGGGCTTACCGCCGCCTATTTTTTTTTTTTTTTTTTTTTTTTTTTTTTCTATGTGATTGAGGGAGGCAAAAGGCATAACTGCCTATAGCGAGTGCCTCCCCCATAGTTGAAAGAGTGACAGGGCCAAAATCAAGGGACGTTCGAGCCAAAATGCCTGGACACACGGAGTTTGAAGCAATTTAAGTCATAAGAAGAGGGAAAGACTGATTCTGGGAGAGAGTTCCAGAGCTCAGATGTTGAGTAGAAGAAAGTTTGAGAGTAACGTTTCACTCTTGGGTTGGAGAGTTGCACAGAGTAGGGGTGGGATTGAGTTGCAAGACGGGTACCACGTGCCCTACGTAAAGGAGGTGGTATGCACTGGGATAGCTCTGAGGAACACTGATTATTATAGTAGCGATAGAATAGCGAGAGAGATGCAACATTGCGGCGGAGAGAGAGAGATTGCAGAGAGTTGGTGAGTGGACGGGAGTTAATGATACGAAAGGCCTTCCTTTCAACTTTGTCTAGGAGAGCGGTGTGAGAGGAACCTCCCCACACATGTGAACAATACTCAATACAAGGGCGCACTATGCCCCTGTACAGAGCAAGAAGCTGTGCAGGGGAAAAGAACCCCCTAAGGCGGTTGAGCACACCAGCTTCTGGGAGGCTGCCTTAGCAAGACTGGTAATATGGTCCTTCCAAATGAGAGCAGAAGAAAAAGAGACACCAAGAATATTGAGAGAAGATGAAGGGTTGATTTTTGTATTGTTGAAGAATAAGGGATAGTCCGCTGGGAGATCCTGACGGGTAGATAGATGGAGAAATTGGGTTTTGGAAGCATTAAAGTTAACAAGATTTTCTCTGCCCCAATTGGAAATAGTATTTAGATCAGAATTTAAGAGTTCTATGGCTTCATTACGATTGTCGTTGAGGGATTGCTGGCTGGGGCGTTCTGAAAAACTAATGGAGTAGTGTAAGGTTGAGTCGTCTGCGTATGAATGGGTGGGAATTAAGGTACAGTTAAGGAGATCATTTATAAAAATTAGAAAGAGAATAGGAGATAGGACAGAGCCCTGAGGAACACCGGAGTTTATAGGGTGAGGAAGTGAACAATGGCCGTCCACAACCGCAGCTATGGAACGGCCGGAAAGGAAATTAGAGACAAAGGCACAGATGGAGGGATAGAAACCGAAGGAGGGTAGTTTAGAAATTAAAGATTTATGCCAGACTCTATCGAAGGCTTTCGATATGTCTAGTGCAATAGAAAAAGTCTCACCGAAGTCCCGAAAGGAGGATGACCAAGAGTTAGTAAGATATGAAAGAAGATCACCAGTAGAGCGACCCTTAACCCTCTCACCACGGAAGGGCTCTTGAACGCCCATAAAAAAAAGCATATAACAGGTACCCGGATGGTCTCTTGAACGCCCAATGGTTGAAAGCCTGTGAGCTTCGTGTGCGAGGCGTCGGTCCGACGCATGTAAACAACACGCGGCTGGACCGTCGCCCCGCATCTCCGGCCACAAGAAGGAGAGCGTCGCTTGTTCGTGTGTGCCTGTATGTTGTTGTTAAGTATCGAAAAGTGGTGTAAAGTGGCTGTTTTGGCCATAAAGTTATCTCCAATGAAATCATCATCACAGCTCAACCAGTTGACTTAGAGAGCTCTACTTAATGCCATTCTACAGGTAAATAACACAGCTACGCTTGGGGATGCGCGGGAATGCGGGAAGCAGTCTGATTAACGAATATACGGTAGCCTAGCCTAGACGTTTTTCGGCCAAAACACCCGGGTTTCGAGGAATATATATAATACATAGCGGGGCTGGAGGGTTAAGGAAGCCATACTGGCGATCTGAGAGCAGATTATGAGAAGAGAAATGCTTAAGAAATTTGGAAGCAAGAATAGTTTCAAAAACTTTAGAAAGACAAGAGATAAGAGCAATTGGACGATAGTTGGAGGGTTGAGAGCGGTCACCCTTCTTTGGGACAGGTTGAATGTGAGCAAACTTCCAGCATGAAGGGAAGACGTTAGAGGATAGACAGAGACGAAAGAGTTTGCCTAGGCAGGGAGTCAGCACGGAAGCACAGTTTTTGAGAACAACAGGAGGAACACCGTCCGGACCGTACGCCTTATTAGTGTTAAGCCCAGAGAGGGTAGAAAGTACATCTTTAGAAGAGATTAGGATATTAGGCATAAGTAAGAGAGAGGAGGGCGGAGAGGGAGGAATAGCACCGGAATCATCCAAGGTGGAGTTTCTAGCAAAAGTTTGAGCGAAGAGTTTAGCTTTGTCAGAGGAAGAAGTGATGGTTGTGCCATCAGAGTGGGAAAGGGGAGGGAAAGACGAGGAAGAGAAATTGTTGGAGAGGTTTTTGGCTAGATGCCAGAAAGCTTGGGAAGAGGTAGAGTTGGATAGTTCAGTGCATTTATTATTGATGAAAGAGTGTTTGGCAAGTCGAAGAACAGATTTGGCTTGATTCCGGGCAGAAACATATGAAGAATGAGAGTCTTGAGTTTTAAGGCGTCGGTACCGTTTGAATGCTTCCTCCTTATTGCGGACAGCAGTAGAACAGGCGTGAGTAAACCAAGATTTTTTAGCATTAGTCTGAGAGAAAGAGAATGGAATGTATGCTTCCATGCCCGATAGGATTACCTCGGTAATGCGTTCAGCACTCTCCGAGGGTCCTCGGCCATGGAAGCAGAAATCATTCCATGGGAAATCAAAGAAGTACTGCCGAAGAGCCTCCCAGTCGGCAGCGCCAAAGTGCCACAAGCGCCGCCGGCTAGGAGGATCGGGTGGCTGTACTGGAGAGATAGGACAGGTGACAGAGATAAGTTTATGGTCGGAGGAGCCCAAAGGAGAGAAAAGATCGACAGTATAAGAAGAAGGGTTAGAAGTTAGAAACAGGTCAAGAATGTTGGGCCGATCTCCGATGCGATCCGGGATACGGGTGGGTTGCTGAACTAACTGCTCTAGGTCATTTAGGATAGAAAAGACGTAGGCTTGTTCACCAGGTGGATCAGTAGTGTGAGAGGAGAGCCATTGGCGGTGGTGAACGTTGAAATCTCCTAAGATGGAGATTTCTGAGAAAGGAGAAATGGATAGAATGTGTTCCACTGTAGAGTTTAGATAGTCAAAGAATTTAGGAAAGTTGGTAGAGTTAGGGGAAAGATAGACAGCACAGAAATATTTAGTAAGAGAATGACAGGAAAGTTTGAGCCATAAAGTTGAGAATTCAGAGGAGTCGAAATCGGGAACACGAGAGCAAGTGAGTTTGTTGTGCACATATGCACAACATCCGCCTTTGGCTTTGAAACTAGGATAGAGAAAGTAGGAGGATACAGAGAAGGGGTTGCTGGATGTTGCTACAGACACCTGGGTTTCGGTGAGGAAGAGAAGATCAGGTTTGTAGGAGGAGAGATGGTGCTCAACAGAGTGAAAGTTAGAGGAAAGTCCGCGAATGTTGCAGAAATTAATAGAAAGAGTAACAGGCCGAGGTCCAGGTAATTGTGTGGGGTCGTCAGGGGATGGTCGGTCGGGTGAGGGGGCATTTATGGTCCCCCCCCCTGGGGACTCCGAGGCTGGGCTAAAATTCATCATTTTGTGTTTTTTTAATTTTGGTGTGGAGGAATGAAGTGTGGTGTGCATGTTTAGTGTAGTGAAGTGGATAGGAGGAGGAGGTGTTTGTGAGAGCTAGCTGGATTGCTCTCAGTGTAAATGAGGCACAAAGAAAATCAGTAAGAGAGGCCAAGCAAATGAAACAGGAGTTCCAGCGACTCTTTATCACATGCCTATAACCTCACCTGGGTCTAGCCCTGATCGATTGGTGCCTACAATCTCCCCACCACATGTTCCCTGTGTTCTCGAGAGGCCGGCAGTGTAGCCAGTAGTGAGCATAGCTGGGAAAAATATACCGATATATGCTAAACTCCCATGTTCGTGGCATCACTGCAAGAGAACCACGAGTGCTACGTAGCTCGTTCTGGTCTCATTTTGAAGCTTTTAGCGCCTAGTGTTTTGCTAAAAAAAAAATTTCATGCAGATGCTTGATTTATCATGCAGGAGGGCCTGAATATGCCCAAATGAGCCCAAAACACCCCGCTAAACAAGGGTTAATAAATGTACCACCAGGGACCAGCCGGTTTTGAATTTTTTTTTTTTCCAGAAACAATAGCGAATGGGTTAGGAATGAAGGAAAAACAACGAAAAAAAACGATCAAAAAGCTCAAAAAATGGTCCTACAGAGCCCCCGAAAACGGATTTTAAAACAGTAAAAAATTGAAGGCAATTTCCCCAAAAAAACATGTTTTTGCGCGTTCACGCGCACGCGGTTGGACTTTGAGAGTTTTCAACCATCGACATGGGTGCGTGGGATACTTACACAGTTCCCATACAAATCTGAGCCCTCTAGGTAGAGCCACTCTGAGCCTTACGACTGAGCAATAAGGGTGACTCGTCAGGCGAGTCGCTGGGGTTTGGCGTTACATACAAAGGAGTACAAAGGAAATCAAGCAACAACAGATCTAGTGACCCTTCTAGGTTGCTTGTCCTCCAAAACACTGAGGATCAAGTGTCCAAACAGTGGTTTAGAGTGGGTAAGGAAACATTGGAAAGGGAATTACTGCCCTGGAACTAATGTCCGTGGCAGGATTAGGAAGTTAGTAGGGGACAGATGGGTTAGTAACTGAGGGGGGGATAAAATAAAGTTATTCATTTACAAACGCAGTCAGTCGCGGGTTTGATGCGAGATATTTGTCTAGGCGGAGTTTAAATGAATCAACGGTGATGCAGTCTATAATGTTTCGGGGAAGCCCATTCCACAAGTTGACAACTCGATTGAAGAAGAAATTCTTAGATTCGTGTGAGTTAAAAGATTTACCAATAATTTTGCAACCGTTTCCCCGCGTGTAATTAGATTGGTCGATAGTGAAGTACTTACTACAGTTCATATTGTCGATGCCTTTGATGATTTTGAACACTTGAATTAAGTCACCTCTTAATCTGCGCTGGGTTAAAGGAAATAGATTTAATTCTCTAAGACGCTCTTCGTATGGTTTGTTCTTTAGGCTAGGTATCATTTTGGTAACTCTACGTTGAACTCGTTCTAGCTTGTTTATATCTTTTTGGTAATAAGGGCACCAGGATTGAACGCAGTATTCCAGAAGAGGGCGGACTAAGGAGGTTAGGATAACGTCTTTGGATTTATGCTCAAATGACCTGCCTATAAAGCCAATTATTTTGTTTGCCTTCTTAACAACTGAACATTGTTGACTCGGTTTTAGGTTACTCGATATTGTTACTCCCAGATCGGTTTCTCTGTTTACATTCTTAAGCTGAGTGCCATTCATCGAATAGTTTGCTTTCTCATTTAGGTATCCGATATGTAGTACTTTACATTTATCCGCATTGAAACTCATTTGCCAAATTTGGGCCAACATGACAATTTATCTAGATTGTGTTGCATATCGTCAACTTGTTCTTTTGAGAGTACGCTATTTGCAATTTTTGTATCGTCAGCAAATTTTGAGATTGTGCAGGTGAGACCCTCATCTATGTCGTTGATGTAAATTAGAAAGAGAATTGGTCCTAGTACCGATCCTGGGGTACCCCGCTACTTACATTGGTCCATTTAGATGCCTTACCGTTTATGACTACTCTTTGCTTTCTGTCGCTGAGCCAATTTTCTATCCATTTCAACACACGGTCTTGTATTCCATGCGCTTTTAGTTTTAGCAGTAAACGTTTGTGGGGAACTTTGTCAAAGGCCTTTTGAAAATCAAGGTATATAATATCTACAGCTTTACTCTCATCGTAGAGGTTGAGGATATCGTGGAAGAAGTCTAAGAGGTTTGTTAAACGGAACGTTTTTTACGAAAGCCGTGTTGAGTATCTTTAAGTATGTTATTTTCCTCTAAGTGATTTACGAGTCTGTCTCGTATGACCGTTTCTAGCATTTTACGTACAACTGAGGTTAAGCTAATTGGACGATAGTTACTGGGTAGGGATTTGCTGCCTTTTTTGAATATCGGTGTTACGTTGGCTGGCTTCCACTGATCAGGCATAGTTCCAGACTGCAAGGATTTATTGAATAGTAATGTCAGTGGTTTGGAGAGCTCATCCTTAGCTTCCTTTAGAACTCTAGGCGAGATTGTATCAGGTCCAGGCGTTTTATTTACCTTGAGTTTATCTAAACAATTCAATACTTCTCTCTTCAATACTTCACCCCATACATAGGTGACTCGTCAGACGCGTCGCTGGGGCTGGCCGGGTTAATTGTCTTCGTGGTGCGATGCATAAGGTGTTGATTTTCGGTGTGAGCATCCTGGGTCCGAATCCACGGACTGCCACATGTGTTTGTAAATTTCATAAATTGATTTTAGGAGTATAGTTGGTTGTTGGAAGGAACATAATAATTGATATTGGTTCAGGAGTGATTTATCGAGAGGACTTCCCTAGTGGTTAAGGCCCCATTAATTGCTCTTTCCATTCACATATGCATAGCCTACGTGAGTTGCAGTTGGGATGTGTGTACATGCTTAGATTGATATGCAGGATTCGAAGTTGCATAATAAATCGTAGGCAGTGTCCACCATCCTTTAACTGTCTTCGTGGTGCGATGCATAAGGTGTTGATTTTCGGTGTGAGCATCCTGGGTTCGAATCCACGGACTGCCACATGTGTTTGTAAATTTCATAAATCGATTTTAGGAGTATAGTTGGTTGTTGGAAGGAACATAATAATTTATGTTGTGTTGTCCCTGTTTGGGCTCTGTCTTGAGTCGGCCACCCCCAGCTATGGGGTGTGTGCCCGAGCATATACATACAGTACATATTTATTTATTTCACCTTTCTAAGTTCTAGCCATTATTATGTCACTGTACTCTGCTTGTGATGCGGTGTTTACCACCATGCACCCCCTCCTCCTTGGAAGGAATCTGAGTGTAAAATGAAAATGGAGGGAGAGTAAGAAACTGTTCTGGAAAGAAGTCAAGAAAGTTAGGGAAGGTAGCAAGGGAAACAGTAAGGGTGTGAAAGATAAGAATGGGAAAATGCTAGCCGAGAAGCAAGAGAGAGTCGAAAGATGGAGGGAGTACAGTACTTCAAAAAGTTGCTAAATGTAAGGAATGAAGAGCCAGCAAACATAGTTGGATATGGTATGGGAGGGAGAAGAAGAGAAGTAGTGGAGGAGGAGGTGGGGATCAGGAGGTCAGAAGTGTGGAAGCCATGAAATGAGTGAAGTTGGGGAAAGCACCAGGAACAGATGGAGTGTGTGGGGAAATGTTGAGGTATGGTGGTGAGATAGTGATCGAATGGGTATGGAAAATGTGCAAACTACCATGGGAGAAGGGGAGTGCACCCGATGACTGGAAGACTGGCATAATAGTCCCCCTATATAAGGGCAAAGGGGAAAGAGGTGTGTGTGGTAACCACCGAGGAATATGTCTTCTAAGCTTGTGTTAAGTGATGATCCTGTGGCTGTGAATTTTGGAAATGAGTCTTTGGAGCTGGTGAACAAGTTTTGTTACCTAGGAGATACCATCTCTGCCGGTGGTGGGGCCGAGGCTGCCACTGTTGCTAGAATTAGGTGTGGCTGGGGGAAGTTCAGAGAATTGATGCCAATCCTGACCATGAAGAGAATGCCTCTCCCCCTGAAGGGAAAGGTGTATGCCTCATGTGTTAGAAGTGCAATGACGTATGCCTCAGAAACATGGGCTGTTAAAGTAGAGGATGTCAACACAATGGAGCGTAATGAGATGAGAATGGTGAGATGGATGTGTGGGGCCAGGCTACAGGATAGAATAACAAATGTTGAGCTGAGGAGACGTTTAGGTATAAAGAGTATTAGCGAGGTGATACGTACAAGTAGACTGGGATGGTATGGACATGTGGGGAGAATGGATGAACAAAATTGGGTGAAAAAATGCAGGTCAGTGATTGTGGAGGGAGCTGCACCAAGGGGTGGACCGAGGAAGACCTGGGATCGGACTAACGCGCCGATCTCAAATCCAAGAACTTGACAAGTGAAGCAGCCCTTAACAGGGTTGCCTGGAACGCCGCCATTAGGACAAAAGACTGAAACTGCACTTATGTGTGGAACACTCAGTCTTAAAATTTTATGTATGTTATGTATGTAGTAGGGAAGGTGTACAGTAGGGTAGTGATTGAGAGAGTGAGAGTGAGAACGGAGAAATGGATAGGCGACGAGCAGGGAGGTTTTAGGAAGGGAAGAGGATGTGTAGATCAGATTTTTACCCTGAATTGTGTTATGGAGAAATATCTGGAGAAGCAACAAAAGGTGTATGTTGCCTTTATGGACTTGGAGAAGGCCTATGACAGAGTGGATAGAGAAGGTTTGTGGAAAGTACTTAGAATATACGGAGTAGATGGCAAGTTGCTGAAAGCAGTGAAGAGCATGTATGAGGGTGCAAAGGCGGCAGTACGTGTGGAGAGTGAGCAGAGCGAGTTCTTTGACCTGAATGTTGGTTTGAAACAGGGGTGTGTGATGTCCCCATGGTTGTTTACTGTATATATGGATGGAGTCATGAAAGAAATACTATCAAGAGCAGTGGATGTCGGTGTATCACTGAAAAAGGAGGGAATTGAGTGGAAGCTACCTATACTGCTGTTTGCGGATGATACAGTTCTGATGAGTGATAATGAATGGGAGTTGCAGGGTCTGGTAAATGAGTTTGGAACAGTGTGCGAAAAACGGAATTTGAAGGTCAATATAGGGAAGAGCAAGGTTATGGTCTTCGAAAGGGGTGAAGTCACAGAGTGTGAGGTGAAGCTGAACGGTCAGGCTATGGAGATTGTCTACTCTTTTAAGTATCTGGGCAGTGTGTTGAGTAAAGATGGGACTATGGATGAAGAAGTGCGGGAGAGGGTACAACAGGGGAAGAGGGTTGTAGGAACGCTGAAAGCAGTAACAAGAAATAGGGTGGTCAGTATGGAAGTGAAGAAGTCCTTGCATGACAGTGTGGTAATCCCGACACTAATTTACGGAAGCGAAGCATGGACGTTCGGGAAGAGACTCAGACCAAGAGTGAGAGCAGTGGAAATGAATTACTTAAGAAGTGCATGCAGAGTTACATGGAGGGATAGACAGACTAATGAGGAAGTAAGAAGGTGTGGTGTGGAGGTAGATGTGCTGGAAAGTGTAAAAAGGAATAACTTGAGATGGTTCGGCCATATGGAACGTATGGAAAGCGAGAGAATGACTAAGAGGGTGTACGAGAGCGAGGTGGAGGGACAGAGAGGGAGAGGTAGACCGAAAGAGAGGTGGAAGGATGGAGTGAGGAAGTATCTGTTATCTGTTATAAAAATCGCCACCTGTAAGTGGCACCGATTAGCGTGTCGCCCATCGGTAATTTGTGTAGGGTTTTTTCCCCTAGATAGGTTGCCCGCCAAGGCTATCGAGTCCCATCTACCCGGAAACACCCCTTTCACATACCAGAGGGACAGCTATCACCAGAGACACCCCTATTACAGGGGGACACACCCCTTTCAGATACCAGGGGGACAGCTATCACCAGAGACACCCCTATCACAGGGGGACCACACCCCTTTCAGATACCAGATACAGTATATTATATGAACGTAGGCGGTGCTGGTTGGGGGGAGGGGCGTCGACTGACTGGGGACAGAGGTGCATGGGGGCGGTTCATTCGTGGCCACCCCTTCGGGGATCACGGCGTCAGGCAATAGATAGATAGATAGATAGACCCCCTCCTCAAGAGCTGGGCTAGGGTGGGTGCCCTGATGATCAGGGACATCAGAGAATAGTTGCCACAGATTTCTAGACCACACCGTTCATCAACAACACTGGTGTCTGCCAATAACACACACTGGCTGGCCCCAGACTGCTTGTGGATGCTTGGATTCAGACGCACAGAATTTATTGATTTGTTATGCTTTTTTTACCGAGTCAGGGCACAGATTGAGGTGAGCGTGTGTTGATGTGTGATGTGGTACAGCCTTTCTGACACACAAAGCCTTATGCTGTTTGGTGCGACCTCCGCATATCTTCACATGGGGACGCCCAGTTTCAAGGGGTTAATAATAATGACTAAAAGCGATGAACTTAGTTCTGAGACTGGTTATAAAAAATCTTGTTTGCCAGCCTGTAGGGTAGAGTAGCCAATTTGTACATGGTTTTCCATTTAGTACGCACAATCTATAAAAAATGCCCCAAAAATTAATTGAGTTCGATGAATAAAGTTTAAGGTAAACCTTAAACCTGGGGTGATCCAGACCCTTGAATAGATAGGGTTAAGACTGTATGAGGTTCGCATTTAAGGGTTCCCTGAGGCTACCAAGTATGGTGTTACTAATGACTCCGTCGTCGACTCCTGCCCAGGTTGTAACACAGCACCCCATACTATTAAACACATCATAGAAGACTGCATTTCACACAACCACTTACGCCAACAACACAGTCTACACTCCTTGAGAGCTCTGTGGGAAAGCCCGACCGTGGCCATGGCCTTCCTTAGTGATTCGGGGCTGTTCGGCCAAGCAGCTTAGGGAACAGCAATAACAACTATTGAAGTACAGACATTATTTTTTGTGGTAAATGGGTTTTGTACTATACAACAGTTCAAGAGTGATTTGCATAGGTGCGCTCACAGAAGCCTTATGTCCAACAATATTAGTTTGACTCCTTTGATTAATGGACAGATATGGACCATAGTGATTTTGTAACCCCTGCTGTACCGGCGACATCTTTTTACTATATTCTGGCTACTGTTAGACAAGTTTATTCAGTTTAAAAGGGGTCTCCAGCAATGAACAGGCTTCAAACTATCTCACTTGACCTTTTTTATTACTGCAGATCCTTCTTAAACTGCACAAAATTGTCTAAATATAGCTAGAATAATAGGAAATATACGTCTCCGGTAAATTAAATCTAGCCAGGTTCCTTCAGTGTCATTTAGAATTCTTAGTGTTTTTATCTGATGATCTTGGAGGGCCACATTAAGTAGATGTAAGCTTTTGAATGACCTCGATAAGCACCTTTGCCTCATTTTGAGCCATTTCTCAGTTAACTCAAACACAGACTGTCTTGATAGAGGAATTTTGGTGTGAGTATCCTAGGTTCGATTCCTTGGAGTGCCACATGTATTTGTTGATTTCATTAATTGAGTTTAGAAGTAAAGTTGGTTGGTGAAAAAATATGAATACTGTAGAGAATATAGTCCTTTTTTTATGGTGGACAGAAGAGGTAAAAATAGCTGTGGAAGACAAGAAGAAAGCGTATAGAGAATGGTTGGGTAGTAGAGGGAATGAAGATTTGGAGAGGCAGAAACGAGCGAGGTATGTGGAGAGAAAGAGAGTGGTGAAGAGAGTAGTGAACGAAAGTAAGAGAAGAGTGGATGAGGAATTTGGAAGGAATCTGAGTGTAAAATGGAGGGAGTGTAAGAAACTGTTCTGGAAAGAAGTCAAGAAAGTTAGGGAAGGTAGCAAGGGAAACAGTAAGGGTGTGAAAGATAAGAATGGGAGAATGCTAGCCGAGAAGCAAGAGAGAGTCGAAAGATGGAGGGAGTACTTCAACGAGTTGCTAAATGTAAGGAATGAAGAGCCAGCAAACATAGTTGGATGGAGTATGGGAGGGAGAAGAGGAGAAGTACCGGGTAGTAGAGGAGGAGGTGGGGATCAGGAGGTCAGAAGTGTGGGAAGCCATGAAAAGAGTGAAGTTGGGGAAAGCACCAGGAACAGATGGAGTGTGTGGGGAAATGTTGAGGTATGGTTGTGAAATAGTGATCGAATGGGTATGGAAAATGTGCAAACTAGCATGGGAGAAGGGGAGTGCACCCGATGACTGGAAGACTGGCATAATAGTCCCCTTATATAAGGGCAAAGGGGAAAGAGGAGTGTGTGGTAACCACCGAGGAATATGTCTTTAAAGCGTAGTAGGGAAGGTGTACAGTAGGGTAGTGATTGAGAGAGTGAGAGTGAGAACGGAGAAATGGATAGGCGACGAGCAGGGAGGTTTTAGGAAGGGAAGAGGATGTGTAGATCAGATTTTTACCCTGAATTGTGTTGTGGAGAAATATCTGGAGAAGAAACAAAAGGTGTATGTTGCCTTTATGGACTTGGAGAAGGCCTATGACAGAGTGGATAGAAAAGGCATGTGGAAAGTACTTAGAATATACGGAGTAGATGGCAAGTTGCTGAAAGCAGTGAAGAGCATGTATGAGGGTGCAAAGGCGGCAGTACGTGTGGAGAATGAGCAGGGCGAGTTCTTTGGCCTGAGTGTTGGGTTGAAACAGGGTTGTGTGATGTCCCTGTGGTTGTTTACTGTATATATGGATGGAGTCATGAAAGAAATACTAGGAAGAGCAGTGGATGTTGGTGTATCGCTGATAAGGGAGGGAAATGAGTGGAAGCTACCTATACTGCTGTTTGCGGATGATACAGTTCTGATGAGCGATAATGAATGGGAGTTGCAGGGTCTGGTAAATGAGTTTGGAACAGTGTGCAAAAAACGGAATTTGAATGTCAATGCGGGGAAGAGCAAGGTTATGGTCTTCGAAAGGGGTGAAGTCACAGAGTGTGAGGTGAAGCTGAACGGTCAGGCTATGGAGATCGTCAGCTCTTTTAAGTATCTGGGCAGTGTGTTGAGTAAAGATGGGACTATGGATGAAGAAGTGCGGGAGAGGGTACAACAGGGGAAGAGGGTTGTAGGAACGCTGAAAGCAGTAACAAGAAATAGGGTGGTCAGTATGGAAGTGAAGAAGTCCTTGCATGACAGTGTGGTAATCCCGACACTAACTTACGGAAGCGAAGCATGGACGTTCGGGAAGAGACTCAGACCAAGAGTGACAGCGGTGGAAATGCGTTACTTGAGAAGTGCGTGCCGAGTTACATGGAGGGATAGACAGACGAATGAGGAAGTAAGAAGGAGGTGTGGTGTGGAGGTAGATGTGCTGGAAAGTGTTGAAAAGGAACAACTTGAGATGGTTCGGCCATATGGAACGTATGAAAAGCGAGAGATTGACTAAGAGGGTGTACGAGAGCGAGGTGGAAGGACAGAGGGAGAGGTGCACCGAAGGAGAGGTGGAAGGATGGAGTGAAGAAGTACTGTATATGAATGAAGGCGGTGCTGGTTGGGAGGAGGGGCGTCGACTGACTGGGGACAGAAGTGCATGGGGGCGGTTCGTTCGTGGCAACCCCTTCGGGGATCATGGTGTCAGGCAATAGATAGATAGATAGATAGACATTTCAATAGAAAAAGTTAAGGGGAGGCAGACCGTTTTTCTGGAACCCCTTCTCCCTAATGTTTAGCCCCACTTGTTTTGAGATCATAAGACGTTCAGCCCATTAGTTTGGCGATTTAAACACCTTTCGCCCCATTTCGTTGTCAATTTTAAGACCTTTCGTGCCATTTAGGTGTCGATTTTTTCCTGGCGAGCGATAGCTAGCCTGCAATTTTGAGAGGAATTGGCCTTCGGCCGGGACATTTTTCTACCAAAAAATTTACAAATTTATCTTGAAGGGGGGTCTAGGGGGTGTTTTTCTAAGCTTGATGGAGGTCTAGGGAGGAAACTAAAAAAATATATGAATAATTGAATTAATAGAGCAAACAAACGGCCAGTCTCCCCTTAACCGTTCCTCTCAGTAACTTTCCTCTCCATAGACACATTTGTTAACAGTACAGGATTGATTTGAATTTCTACTGTAGTGAATGTAACACTTCTTAATATGTTCCTGCTCTGTCTTGAGTCGGCCACCCCCAAGAAGAAGAAAAAAATAAAAATAAAAAATAAAATAAAGTAAAATAGAAAATAAAAATAAAAATGGGAAAAGTGGGGATTGGGCCTGAGCATATAGATAGAATAGATTATGTATTTCAATATGAAGGTAACAGTTCCTTAGAGAGCCTGCAGTAAGTGAGATTGTGGTCAGTTTTTTTTTTGTAGACCCCATTTTGATGCCATATTTATCAAACAATGGGGAGATATTATATTTATGTGGTGGATTGTGTTCTTTTATTTCAACATTTTATTTTATTAAGCGTTATTTCCACATAGTGACTTTGATTAGTTCTTTTGCATTTATCTTGTATCGTCCCAGTTTTGGTTTGTTTATTTTACAAGTTTTACATTATAATTTGTTATGTGGTGGGCGGGCTTGTGGTTTCGCTCTGCTGCATGTCTGCCTGTTGAGATCGGAATCTCTCCGGGTGGTCGGGGAGTGCTGGAGGGACCTTGGTGACCCTGGTCTCTGGGTCTTCTCCTGGACCTAGATGTGCATGAATTTGTGTTTTGTTTTTGTGTGTTCATTGTTTTCTGTTGTGTTGTGTTGTCCCTATTCGGGCTCTGTCTCAAGTCGGCTACCCCCAGGCCCCAGGAAAAAAAAAAAAAAATGGGGATTGGGCCTGAGTTCATGCATAGAACTTGGAGTCAAGGATCAATCTAAGTACTGTATTAGAGAATATTTATTATGAGTATGGGTGGATGGGACTCGTCAGCCTTGGTCGGCAACCTGTCTAAGGGAGTAAACCTTATACAAATCCGTACTGCTTACCTAAGGGTGAAGCAGGTTAGTGGATGGACTAGCTGCGCACCACTGTAGAAAAATAGTGCTAAAAATATACATATAGGGCCTCGGAGTCAGACGGACCCTAAGTTGAGTGGTCAATCCTGTAAGTCCTTCAGTAAACTGGCACGGATTGTCCTCCTCACAGGGGTTAGGTCTGCTTGGGGGCGTTTTGTGTATGGCCACCCTCGTAAAGAGGAGTAAGGCGTCCGGCAATAGATAGATAGGTAGATGGCATAATTTGAGTGTAAATATATATATAAAATTATATATACAGTATATATATATATATATATATATATATATATATATATATATATATATATATATATATATATATATATATATACCGGTATATATATATATATATTTTTTTTTTTTTTTTTTTTTTTTTTTTTAACCTTATAAGACCACTGGCACCAATACATTATTATGTTACCTCCACCAACCGACTTTACTCCTAAACTCAATTAATGAAATCAACAAATACATGTGGCAGTCCAGGAATTCGAACCTAGGTTGCTCACACCGAAATTCAGTGCATTTATCCATTGCGCTACGAAGACAGTTAAAGAATGGTGGACAAGCCTACAATTTATTATGCAGTTTCGAATCCTGCATACCAATCTAAGCATGTACACACTTTCCAACTGTGCTATCATAGGCTATGGATAGATGAATGGAAGGAGTAATTAATGGGGCCTTAACCCTAATGAAGGCCTCTCTATAAACTACCCCTGAACCTCAATGAATTACAGTGAAAGTCCGCTAATCCGGAGGCTGATACCTCGGAATGCCTGACACCTCGGAAGGTTTTTGGAAGGTTTTTTTCATTCAATATATATTATTCCCCCCCCCCCCCCCCCCCCCAAAAAAAAGGCTCACTCCATTTTTAAACGCCCGAAAACGGCGTAACGCTCAGTCTAGCATCGCCGTCGGCCGAGTGCGTACGTGCGTATGTGCGTATTTTTATGTATAAATCTGATACCTCGGAAAATCTGCTAATTCGGAAGTCCCACTGTCCCCTGCCTTCCGGATTAGAGGAATTTCACTGTATTATGTGACCTCCACCAACTCCGAGGTTCCTTTATGATTTTCCTCTCCACAGACAAATTTGCCGGTTGCGCAAGAAGTCAAATTTGAAGCACGAGGTATATTACGTGGCGCCTTGTGGTCGTCGCCTGCGCTCTATCCTTGACATCTTTACCTACCTCCGCATCACCGAGTCCGCCCTTCAGATCGACTGCTTCACTTTTGAGGTGTTTGTGGATGTTAGCAGCGAGTGGGAACCTTTCAGGAAATTAATCTATAATAAGGTGGGTGTTTTTATGTTGTTTTATATACGGTATATTTTATAAATATTTTATTCATACTACAGCCATATACAATATGTTGAAGAGGTCTTTAACCCCTTCTTTAACGGCGACGTCTTTTTAACTTTATTCTGGCTACTAATAGACGATTTTATTCAGTTTAAAAAGGGCCTCCAGCAATTAACAGGCTTCGAACTACCTCACTTAACCCTATTACTACCACAGATCCTTCCTAAACTGCACAAACTCTTCTAAATATAGCTAGGATAAAATGAAAAACACGTTGCCGGTACAGAAGGGTTATAAGGTGGAAGTTCTGAAATGTTTGGACTCATATTAGTTAGTGTTAGCGGTAGTATTGGCCATACTAGATTGACTCATGGTTATTTGATGTCGTCACCACATGAGCCGCGTCCAGAATGTCAGCCTTGCCGTGTCCCCGTCAATGCTCGCCATGTACAGTACTTGTTTATTGCCCGCGTTATTCACTCTCACGTCGCCTATGTTTGGGTAGGAAGTCTTACTATGACATTTTTATAGACTCTCCAACCTTCTCCATTTACCTAATTGTCTGTTTTCTAACGTTATGTTCACCCATTCATGACATCTGATTGTTCTCCCTCCTGCCTGCTTACATCATATAGCCCTGATACATACCGACTCCTGCTAAATCCTAACATTAGTTATGGCCAGACCTATAAGAGTCTCTTATTGTGACACAATGGTTTGATTAATTTAACTCATTAATTAAACAAAAAATAAAAATAAAAAATGGCCCTCTATGACTCCTGGAACCTTTTAAATGGACCCTCGAAATGCATGTACAGTACTAGACAAAGAATTTATGATTCAGCTGTTCTCTTATTATCCACACCCAACTTTCACCGTGGAACTCGGGTGTCCTCTTATACTCTAAATGGAGATGGATGTGCGGGATTAATCTTAGGGACAGGATATCGAGCGAGGAATTGAGAAGGCGTCTGGGCATTAAGAGTGTCAGTGAAGTGATACGCACGAGCCGACTTGGTTGGTTTGGACATGTGGAGAGAATGGATGATCAGAACTGGGTGAAGAAATGCCGGACTGTGAACGTGGGGGGAGCTGCGCGTAGGGGTGGACCTAGACTGACGTGGGCTCGGGTAGGCCTACTCCGGTCCGATTTCAAAACAAAGAACTTGACAACAGAGGCAGCCCTTGACAGGGCCACCTGGAAAGCTGCCATTTAGGACGTGAGACTGTAACCACATTCTCTGTGGACAAAACGGTCTTTAAACTTGTATGGTATGTACACCACAACAACCAGACGACATAGCGTCCATGTCATTCAAGACAACAGTAAGTACTCCACTTTCCCATTTGTTACGACTGAGGCTTAATATATCAGGGCTCTTATTCATTGGACTAGTAATGTCATAAATGCTACAACGGAAAGCGCTAGATCCAACCTCTGATGTATATTCCAAGTGAACAAAGAACACAAATACTCTCCAGAGTTCTATATGCAATAATAGGTTATTAAACTCTCAATAAATGTGCGTCTACTCTAGGCTTAATGTTATGTGAAAACAGCCTATTACTACCTATAACCGAAAGTGCTTGGTTATGGTATGCAAAGTAAGGTGGTAAGAGAAGTTACAGCTTACGTTACTTTAATCAATAAATATCAGGCACTCCTGCATGAAAGAAAGTGCACTAAAGTCCTTCAACACCAACAAGGAATCTTCTTTAAATGTTAGATGCTATCAAGATGCTCGAATCGGAAATGGAACCCCAAAAAGGCTGGCAGCGGAACAATGTTCGAGCAGGCTATGCTCACAAAAAGGCAGGATATATAATGCAGTCGGGACCAAGAATATCCTAAACGCTACAACACTAATAATAATCGCCACGACAATGCAGTATTCCTATCAACAAAAAGAGCCTAAGTCGTTTGTGTCTCAATACATCAAACTAGGCTGCGAAATTCTGGTGTAATTCTGGTGTAATGGTAGGTAGTAGGGGTAGGCAGCCCCGCCCAGGGAAGTACTACCGCCAAGGTTTCGGGAGACTCAGGGAATAGCCTGAATTCCATTTTCTCTCCCAGGCCTTGGTAGCTGGATACATATCTTTCTGCCTCACACATCAGGGGTATCAGGAAAACCCTCTTTATATAACATACACATCCAACTTCACGACATTGCCCTACATCGCTATCCTCTATCCATAAAATACTACTCTTCCCACTACATACCATACATGTAACACCATACACTTACCTTAAATATGGCAGTACAATTGTTAAGAGCAAACCTGGTGGTCCCTCGGATATCCACCCCCGGCAGGGTTGGGTTATTGACACAGGGCCCTCCCGGTCGTCATCATGCGACTGTGTCAAGAGCATTGCAACGTCCCAAAGCTGCTTGTCAGTACAGCTATTTCTTTAGTAATATAAGGGGACTTCACTCTAACATCAATTCTGTACACCAATTTCTTCAAGCAGAATCCCCTACTCTCCTTTTTTTGACAGAGACTCAAGTAACATCCACATCTGACACATCTAGATTTAATTTTCCAGGTTATCAACTGCTCCAAAATTTCAGACCTAAAGGTGGTGTATGTTGCTTCGCAAAATCCGAAATTGCCCTGGAGGAGGTTACTAGTTTCAATTGTCCCTATTTTGATTATTCTATATACAAATTAATTTCTGCTGGTAAATTTAAATACATATGTTGCATCTACCGTTCCCCAAATACTCCTCCAGAGCAAAGTCTTTTTGATTCTCTGTCCTCACAACTCAGTGTCCTCAACTTAAATGCTTCTTCTGAAATCACTGTGTTGGGTGATTTTAATGTCCATAATGTTGAATGGCTCACTCATTCAGCCAGGACTGATGATGCTGGTCTTGAATGTGAGCTATTTGCAGACTCATTTAATCTCATTCAACTAGTCAACCAACCCACCCGTGTACCAGATAATCCTAATCATAATTCCCACCTACTGGACTTATTTTTAACAACCAATTCAGAAAATTATGATGTTACAGTGAGGTCCCCACTTGGATCTTCTGATCACTGTCTGATACAGGCCACCTGTCTATCACCTACCACACCTTCCCACTCTGAACCTGTTTTGGTGACTAAATGGCATTACGATAGGGCAGACTGGGAGGGTCTTCAAGGTTTCTTTATTGATATTCCCTGGACCTCTTTCTTTTCTAATGATGCACACTCCACCTTGAGCCACATACAAGATTTTGTAAAAATTGGAATGGAAACTTTTATTCCTCATCAAAAGTACAGTAAAAGATCTAATTCACCTAAATGGTTTGACCATAATTGTGCTAGAGTAACTGAACAAAAAGCAATAGCCTACAATGCATACACAAGATCAAAAACACATGAAGCCTTTAATTACTTTAGAAACATCAGAAATCATGCCAAAACTGTATTAAACCTAACTAAATCAAACTTTCTCCATAAGCAGGCAAATAAACTTCTAAATAATCCAAATGATAACAAAATATTTTGGTCTACTCTTAACTCATTCAAATCCAACTTCACTACTGCTTCATCCATTCCACCATTAAAATCTCCGACTGGCAATCTTGTAAGTGACCCACGAGGTAAAGCTAACCTTCTTGCAGATATTTTCTCCACCAACTCAACCTTAGATGACATAAATCAAGATGTCCCTGTACTTAATTTTAATTCACCTGAAATTCCCTCACTTAAGATCCACACCAGACATGTCAAAACTATTTTGCAGAATCTCTCAGTAGATAAGGCTCCTGGTCCAGATGAAATTCCTCCAATAGTACTTAAGAATTGCTCCTTGGTGCTCGCTCCTGTATTGGCAAAATTTTTCCGTCTGTGTACTCATACCTCATGCTTCCCAGTACCCTGGAAAGAAGCAAACATCCATCCAGTTCCTAAAAAAGGTGCCTCTTCAGATCCATCAAACTACAGACCAATAGCTATAACTTCCACTCTTGGCAAAGTTTTTGAAATTATATTAAATAATCACATAATTAAGCATCTGGAGAATAATAAATTAATCAGTGATAGGCAATATGGTTTTAGACGATGTCGATCAACTGCAGACATTCTTTGCCTTCTTACGCATCAAATCAACCAAGCTACAGACCAACATGGTGAAACACATACAATAGCACTGGATATATCAAAGGCATTTGATAGAGTCTGGCATCAATCCTTATTGTCGAAGATGTCACACTACGGCCTTGCATCATTAGTTCCACTAATTTCTTCTTATCTTCATAACAGAAAAATACGTGTAATGGTAGATGGCCTTTATTCTCAATTTCACTCAATAAATGCTGGTGTTCCCCAGGGATCAGTTTTGGCCCCAACTCTGTTCCTCATTCATATCAATGATCTCATATCTACCACTCATAATCCAATACATTCCTACGCAGATGACTCAACACTCCACAGTTCCTTCACATTTACCAATTCTTTCACCCAACCCGATCTTATAAATTCAAAAATAAACACTGCAATTTCTCTGAACCGGGACCTTTCTAGAATTAATGAATGGGGACAAGAGAATCTAGTTTCCTTTAATGCACAGAAAACCAAGTACATTCAATTTTCTAACCGACAGAATCTCACTGACTCCCATATATTTTTTAATGATGTAAATATTCCCACTTCCCCTAGTATTGACATTCTCGGTGTAACATTAACTACTAACTTGAGCTGGACACATTATGTTAGAAGCATTGCTAAGAATGCCTCTAAAAAACTGGGACTCCTGTACAGAGTTCGAGAATTCTTCACTGACGAGCAGTTGGCCGTAATATAAAAGTCATGTGCGCTCTCAGATGGATTACTGTTCACCTCTGTGGGGTGGAAGTGGAGTGGTTGCATTGAGGCAGTTGGACAAAATTCAAAATAAAGCTATTAGATTAATCAATAACCCTGCAATCACACAGGACCTTCCTACATTAGCCATACGAAGAAACGTTGCATCCCTTGCATTATTCTACAGATATTTTCACAGCAATTGTTCCGAGGAACTTGCTTCAATTGTGCCGCCTCTCCACATCTTTCCCCGTAGAACTAGGGCAGCTGAGAGCGCCCATGAATTTACACTTTCTCCTCCACAATGCAGAACTTCTGCTTATCAGAATTCATTTATCCCCAGAGCTACTACTCTTTGGAATTCACTTCCCTCGAATTGCTTTCCACAAACTTACAATCAACAAATGTTTAAATCCAGTTGTTACAAACATTTTATGAATGGAGGATGCCTTTAGGCACATGGACCTTTTTGTTTTATCTGTGTTTTTCCTTCCTCCGTTCATTGTCTCTTAAAAAAAAAAAAAAAAAAAAAAAACGGGTATGCATAATAAGAGTAATTGGGTTAATATACTTAATGTCTACTATGACTGATAAAGTCTAGCTAGAGTCAATGATACGAGATACTGGTGCGCATGGCATGCCGCATAGCCTAGTGCAAATCTCAAGTCTGTTCGTCAAGTATTACGTTATAATGAAGGGTAGCTCTCTTGAGAAACCTTAATACCGAAGTACTAAGCGTTCTCCTGGCGTACCTCAAAGACAAACAACGAGCTTAGAACAGTGCAGAATGGTATAGGCAAAAAGCCCTCATTCGTGATGCTCTACTCTCAATGGCACACAGACTAGAATTTACCCAATCAACTCCAGTTCTCAGGGATGTCGTGCAGCTTTTAACTAAAGCCAGCACCCATCGGAAACAATACCTTATAGTATCAGACTCCTAGTCTAGCATTATCTAATCCAGCAGAACACTAATAATTATAGGAAGCGGTACTGAACAATATGAATGCCAACCAATGCTTCGTGATCAACTTATCTTAACAACTAACATACATGGGTTATATATGACCTTAACGCACAATAGAACTGGCCAGCATTAAGCTGATTATGCAGAGTTAACCAGAGGGGGTATAATATTAATAAAAGGTGGTGAAAGATATGGAAAATGAGAGAGATAGGCAGAGGAAAAGATTCTCAGGTGCAGCGAGGGGGACAGATATCAAAGGGATAAGAGGCGTTCTAGAAACCAGATCGAGGGAGAGAGTAGCAAGAGAGGTGTATATATACCAGCACTAGCTCGCACCGCGTAGACAAAGCGGTAACAATTCCTTCAGCCAATGGCAAAGAAGCCAGCCAAACATGATGTCACCAAGCATGGTAAAAAACTCCTCCAACCAATCCCCAAGAGGCCAGCCAGCTGTGACGTCATCGAACATGGCAAAAAACACTGCGCGCCTCCTCTCACTCTGTTCTACTCTCTCTCTCTCTCTCTCTCTCAAATCCTATCATTACTACTTAATGATAAAACATATACTCTGCAATTAAATATAAAGCCTTGACATGGGCGAAAACAAGAGCCTTTCTGGACTGCGCATGACACGAGCTTTCATATGAAATAAAGCACACAATAATACATCAACTGTAGCCACAGCCACTGCCCTGGCGATCCTAGCGAGTCACTGTAGGACAAGCCATGCGGTTCTAACGGAGTGGTTAACGTCACACATTAAGCTGATCTTTCTACCTATTACCATTGCTTAGCTAATAACCCTTACTCTACCAGCGACGGTATACAGCCATTAGTAATAAAGTCACTCGTCAGTACTATGTGGTCCTTGTAACTGCCCCTATCGAGCGGTACCAGGTACCGTGACTTGTACGCACTGCTCTGAGACTTTGGCAACACTTCTCAGCCTGTATCCAAGCCTGTGGGAGCTAGCTGGGACAGTATTCCTCCTACTTTAGGGGTGGGAGGGTATTCTCTCTGGACTCGGAAGCCATTTTTGCCACAATGCCTGGTACTGGAGGGTACATTTATAGTAATACCCTCTGGTACAGTAGGGGTTAAGGCCCCATATGGGCTGACTGGGGGAATGGAGTGTAAGAGCGCCGAGGTGGACGGGTTACGAAAGTTTAGTCTATGATTTATTATGTCTTATGAGTGCACACTGCACTGTAAAATGTCCAAGTTGGCACCCTTCAAGCTGGACTCAGTTTAGCTAACCCCTTCAGTATACAATGATGTTTTTCTTATTTATATGTTGGCAATTACTAGACTCTTTTATTTAGTTATAATTGCAGGAAGAGAGAGTGGGAGGGTTTTTATTTTATTTTATTTTATTTACATATTAACAGGTGATGTAGAACTAGTTAAACATTTTGCAAACGACAAATTAGCGGAGCTATGTCGTAAAGGGTTTAAATTTAGAATAGGGAGTAATAAAGTAACATGGGACATAATTTTAAAAGATATTGTTTTTTCAGTCAATAAATTAAAAGATAAATTGTTAAAAATTGCGTGCTGCAATGCAAGAGAACTAGAAGCATGGTCTAAATTATTAATTAAGTTAATTAGAAATAAAATTTTCTCGCTTAAAAATGAATTTAATCTTTCAGATTTTATAGACTATAATTATAATAAGCTTAAAGCTGATTTAATAAATTTACATAAACATTTTGTAATCACTACAGTAGATAAAGCCAGCAATAATTATAGCTTCACATGTAAGAAATGTTATCTTGAAAATATGAAAAAAGAATTAGGTATTAAGGGTAACATATTACGTAAAAATATTTGCGGTAATTCTGTTTATGAAATTCAAAATAATCTGAATATTGATAACTTAATCGATGAACATACCAAGAAAAATATAATATTTGATATTAAACTTTCTGATAAGAACAAGTGCATTGCAAATTATACATGTTACCTAAATTTCATAAAAGACCTTATAAATATCGCTTTATTGCCGGAGCAAAATTTGCTACCACTAAAACTCTATCAGAACAAGTCGTAAATTGCTTAAAATACATTAAAAGTACTCATAAAAGATATTGTAATACCATCATGAAAAGAACTGGCATTAACTATTATTGGAGTGTTGACAATTCGTTAGAAGTTATTGATAAAAATAAACCATGCCGAAAGTTACCTCGGTACATAGCTTCGACTTTTCAACGTTGTATACCAATTTGCCTTTAGATTTAGTATATTCAGAGCTTTGCTTTATTATAGATTTGCACTTTGACAGGTTCGTTAGGAATGGTAATTATTTCATAAATGTTTATACATATTTTAATAATGCATCACTTAGCTCTACTCCCACTAGTTCTGTATATTTTGATAGAACTAAACTTAAAGATGCCCTTAAATTCCTCCTTTTCAATACTTATGTTAGATTCGGGCCGTACATTTTCAAACAAATATTAGGAATTCCTATGGGTGGAAATGCTAGCCCTTTAATTGCAGACTTATTCTTGCTTGCTTTAGAATTTAAATATATAAAAGACTTAGTTGACAGTAGCAAGAAAAATAAAATTCCAGAAAAATTAGCACTTGCTAAACTTTTAAGTAATAATAGTAGATATATTGATGATATTCTTGTTTGCAATTTGTTAAATTTTAATCAAGTTGCTAAACTTATTTACCCCTAATTCTATTCCCCTCACACAATGTAACGTAAATTATAAAGTTGAAAATTTTCTTGATATAATATAGAGATTGTTAATGAACAGTGCATACTTAAAGTATATCACAAAGTTGATGATTTTAATTTTAACGTAATAAACTTTCCTTTCCCTAGTAGTAATATCGATAGTAAAATAACTTATAACTGTTTTTATTCCCAATTAATAAGATTTTGTAAAATCTGCACTAAAGTAGATGACTTTTGGGCTAGAGCTAGGTTACTATACAGACTCTTAGTGGACAGAGGTTTTGAGGCAAGTAAATTGTTCCATAAATTTAATCTTTTTAGGGTCAATTATTGTGACTGTATTCTAAAATTTGACATCAATAATTTTAATCAAGCATTTTTAACTTGAAGTTTCTTGTATAACCTCTGCTTACTTTTTGTATGTATTTATTGTTTATCTGTTTCTTTTTCTTTTTCTATTATTATTATTAATATTAATATTGATTATTTTTTAAATTGATTGTTCTTGTTAAAAGAGTACTCTTTGTTTAAATCTGTTGTTACTTCATATTTTGTAATTATTTGTCTTTATATTATATGTATTCATTGTCGATAGTATCAATTGCTTACTTTTGCGATTTCCTTAGTTTATTTGTGCTATAAATGTAGGTTATTTGTAGGGTAGTTATTGATAGGGGTCACTTGAGGCATGCTATGCTTACAGGTACCTACCCGATAGCACTATCGTTAGTGAGTGCTGTACTGTATTTTATATATTATTTTGTAATAGTATAGATATCTTATCAATATCTGTATTTTGTACTATTTTAATGTCTTGTCATGTTGCAAATTTGATTTTAAATAATATTTTGACATTTAACATATAGTTTCTTTATTCATGCAGAGTTTAGTAAAATTTGCCAGAACGTCCCGGACTTCCCAAACTTGACTACTTCCTTTAACGTGACGATAGTGCGTTGTTATATGTGCGATTAGTTTGCTTGGGAAACAGATTAACTTGCTCATGTAGTAATGTACACCCTATGTGGTGGATTGTGTTCTTTTATTTAATAATTTTCAT
Source organism: Paralithodes platypus (assembly GCA_032716605.1). Classification (NCBI taxonomy): domain Eukaryota; kingdom Metazoa; phylum Arthropoda; class Malacostraca; order Decapoda; family Lithodidae; genus Paralithodes; species Paralithodes platypus. The sequence goes on along the minus strand of CM064527.1, from coordinate 44,809,460 downwards.
TTTAGTAAACGTTGTTTCCACATAGCGATTTTGATAATTTAATTTGACTTTATATTGTCCTTGTCCCAATTTTGGTTTGTTTAGTTTGCAAGTTTTACATTTTAATTTCTATCTTGTATTCCTGTTCGGGCTCTGTCTCGAGTCGGCCAACCCCATTAACCCTTCTGGCACGGCTCGCCCTCCTAAGGACGTTGTTGAGATCCGAGCGATTTGGCCGAAAAACTTCTACGCCTAGGCTACCGTATCTTTGTTATTTTAACTGCTAGAAAATTCCCACTCATCTCTAAACGTACTGCGGTCTCCAATCTGTAGACTGGCGTTGAGTAGAGCTCTCTAAGTCAACTGGTTCAGTTGTGATGATGATTTCCGTGGAGAGAGTTTCGAGGCGATGGTAGCAATATGATACACTTTTCATCACTAAATCTGTCTTAAGTAGCAGACCACACAACAACAAAGCTTCGACGTCTGCTTGCTTTCGGAGGTAAGCGCGTCGCCTCCGACCAGCTGTGTTTACATACGTCGGACGCGCGGCTTTCAAAACAAGCATAATAGGCTTTCAAGCTTACCAATTTTTAAATGACACCCGGGCTCCTGCCCATCTGCCGCGGTGTCATTTTTAAATGCTGCCCGGGCGGGAAGGGTTAAAAAAAAAAAAATGGGGAAGGTGCCAGAGTATATACAATAATATACATACTTACAGTAGATCCTCTGGAAAAAGGAAAACTAGGCCTAGTAGGCCTGTGTATCCAGCTCAGTGCCAGTACTTGCACTGCTGCGGTCGTTCACGGTGTTGGCGGCGGCGGTAGCAGACGCAACATTTTTACTATTCTGTATTTTTGCTTTATAATCAAACTTCAAATCTTCTCTTCCCCATGCTTTATCAAGATTACTTTCAAACTCCCTTATTGATTCGGAATCGACTACATACTGGGGTAGTGCGTTCCACTCATTTACCACTCTATCACAAAATGAGTTCTTTGCCTTTTCAAGCCTATTTCTTTCTTTGTAAATTTTCTTAGAGTGTCCTCTCGTTCTTGTTCCCTCCCGCATCAAGAAGATACCTTCACACACATCCTCATCATACATTCCTGACACTATCTTAAAAGTCTCTATCATATCCTCTCTCTTTCTCCTATATGCCAGTGTCGGAAGCCCCAGTGTCCTCAACCTCTGCTCATAGCCCGCGTTCTTCAACGTTGGTACTAGCTTGCTAGCTCTCCTCTGCACTTTCTCCACTGCTTCTATATCCTTTACCATATATGGAGCCCACACCTGGTTCGCATATTCCAGGTGCGGCCTAACCAGCGCTGTATATAGATTCCTGAAGATTTCTTCGTCAAGTGACACAAATGTCCTCCTTATCAGCCCTACAATTCTATTGGCTTTGTTTATCTTTTCCGCTAAATGTTCTGAGAAATTTAACTTATTGTCTATCACTACTATATCCTTTTCTGCATTCACTTCCTCCATCGCTTCATACATACTGTATCCTACCTTGTCTATCTTGCTTGTCCCAATCCGCATGTACTTGCATTTTTTTTGGATGAAAAGGCATTAACCAATGTTCAGACCATCCCTTCATGCCCTCCACATCTCCTTGAAGCAAACCCACATCTTCCTTACTCCTCACTCTTCTATACAGCTTAGTTTCATCCGCATACAGGTATATCTCACTTCCATTAGTTATAACTTCAGGTAAGTCGTTGATAAATATAACGAACAGTAGTGGTCCCAACACAGATCCCTGAGGTACGGTACCCCACTTGTAATTTCCCTCCACCCCGAGCCTATTCCATTCACCAGTACCCTCTGTCTCCGATCTTTCAGGAAGGCTTCTATCCATTTCACACATTTCTCCCCTATATTATAGCTTCTAACTTTCTCTATTAACCTATTATGTGGGACCTTATCGAAGGCCTTCATAAAATCGCAATAAATCGCAAATCGTCTATAACATCACCATCCTCCAAAATTTGCATCCAATCATCTACCACCTTAATTAGCTGTAGTAACCGTCGACCTCCCCGGCAAGAATCCGAACTGTCTCCCACTGAAAAGTTGGTTTGATTTCTTATGCTCCATTTTTCCTTCTCTAATTACCGTTTCCATTAGTTTACACACAACACTTGTCAAACTGACTGGTCTATAATTTCCTGGGTCATTTCTCTTTCCCTTCTTAAAAATAGCTGTTATGTTCGCCTCTATCCAGTTCATTGGGATTTGTCCTGTATTAAAAGATATTTCAAATAAAATTTTTAATGGCTCTACTAACATCTCAACTCCTTCCTTCATGATTCTTGGATGTATCCCATCCGGTCCCGGGGACTTACTTCTGTTCATTTTGTCTATAGCCCTTCTTATTCTAGCATGGGAAAACTCTATTAGTTCTAGTGCCGGTGCCTGTTTGATGGGAATAGTAGGCACTGCATCATCCGACTCCACTGTTAGTACCTCCCCAAAGTATTTCCCCAGCACCTCTGCTTTCTCCTTATCAGTTTCTGCTCTATTCCCATCATCCAATTTTCCTACCAGCTCTGGGATACCTACTCTTCTTGTTAACTTTTCCTGAATATACTTCCAGAATATTTTTGGATTATCCTTCACGTTTTTTGCAATCTCTCTCTCCCTCTCCTTGTCTCCCACCTTATTTTATTGTTTATCTGTCTACGTTCCAAATCCACTTCTTTAGCTTCTATACTAGGCCCCCTGTTCTTTTTTAACACTTTTAATCTATCCCACAATCGTTTCTTTCTTCTTATCAAAGTCCACAGCTTTCTTTTCATTGGTAATTCTGGGTTCGTTCTTTTCCTCAATTTTGTTTTATCCTTATATTCCCTTACTGGTAGCCTACACATTTGGATATAGCATTCTCCAGTTTGACTCTAATCTTCCTCCACATTCCTTCAGCGTCTTCACCGTTCAAGTATTCCCCCCAGTCATTTCTATCTTGTATTTCAGAATTTCTCAAAGGGCTGGGAGAGAGAGGAAGATTTTTACAGTACAGTATTTCTTTAGGATTGCAGGGGGAGAGTGTGAGATTTTCTTTTAAGGAAGCCCACCTCGCTTTTTTTCTCTTTCTCTCCCTCTCTCTTTGGCTTGTATCCATTGGGCCCCATTCAGCCTACTGTTTTAAGACATTTACCCCCATCCAGGTGTCAATATTTTCCTGGTGAGTGGTAGCGAGCCAGCATATATATATTTTTGTTTTGACAGCAAGCTAAATTTGTACATTTTTCTATAGAAAAATGTCTCCGGCGAAGCGGGATATCTCCATACAATGCTGGCTCGCTATCGCTCGCCAGGAAGAAATCGACACCTGGATGGTGATAAACGTCTTAACCCTTAAAAAGCGGCACACCACATAAGTCGAGTTGAAAAAACTGGCAAAAAACGGGTGAAAAAAGGGTGGAAATCGAGTGAAAATGGATGGGATAGTAATGATCCATACGTCCGACATCTGTGGCCTCCCGGCCCACACTAACTCCAGTTCCCCCACCGCGCGGGAGGATGACAGTGTAACCAATAGTTCGCTAAAAGTGAGCAAGGTAGCAAAATCAGCTAAACTTCCATCTTCGAGGTAACACTGTCAGTGCTCCACGAGTGCTACGTGGCTGTATGTGGCGTCATTGTGTAGCGATTTCCACCTAGTTTTTGGCGCAATACAGTTCCTTTCATACTGATGGTTGATATAGCAGTCAGAATGGCCTGAAAAGGCCCAAAACGGCCACAGAGGACCTGCTAGACTAGGGTTAAAACAGTTGGCTGAATGGGGCCGAATGGATACAAGCCAGGGAAAGAGAGAAAAGGAGAGAAAGATAAACAAAAAAACAGTGACCCCCCTTAACCCCTCCCCCCGGGGGGCCCTATCCTAAGGACATTGTTGAGACCCGGGCGATATGGCCAAAATACGTCTACGCCTAGGCTACCATATCTTTGTTATTTTAACTGCTAGAAAATTCCCACGCATGTCTAAACGTACTGTGGTTTCCAATCTGTAGACTGGCGTTGAGTAGAGCTCTCTAAGTCAACTGGTTCAGTTGTGATGACGATTTCCGTGGAGCACATTTTTTTTTCCGCGATTTTAGCCATATGAGACTTTTCACTACATGTACTGAAATAACAACATACAGACACACAAAAACAAACTACTCCTCTCCTTTTTGTGTTCGGAGGTGCGCGGCGTCGGTCCAAACCGGCTGTGTTACATGCGTCGGACCGACGGCTTTCAAAACAAGCTGAATAGGCTTTCAAGCTTACTTCCTGTTATAAGGACACGCGGGGTCCTACCCAACTGCCGCGGTGTCCTTATAACAGGACAGCCGGTCTGGAAGGGTTAATGCAGTATCCGCATTTTATTTTCAGGATTTCTCCAAAGGCGAGGAGAATGTTCCGATCTCGTGCGTGAACTCCCTGGACGACATTGAGCCCAAGGAACTGATGTATTGTAACGTCCGCCTCCCCACCGAGTTGGTCCCGCTCAATCTGGACCCGGAGTTCCTGGTCTGTTGTGACTGTGTGGACGATTGTCAGGTTAGATGCCGGATTGGTTTTGTATTTTATAATTTTTTATTTTATTATGTTCTTTTATTTCATAAATGTTATTTTAGTAAGCGTTGTTTCCACATAGCGATTTTGATAAGTTGTTTTGACTTTATATTGTCTTTGACCCAGTTTTGGTTTGTTTAGTTTGCAAGTTTTACATTTTAATTGATTTTTTCAGGATAAATTAAGTCTATATTACTGTTTTTCGTTTGACTCCATTTTATTTAGATTACAGTATTATATTTATTTTTCAGGATAAATCCAAATGTGCGTGTTGGCAGTTGAGCATCCAGACACCAGCATCCTCGGCCAGAACATAAACCACAACGCTGGCTACGAGTATCGGCGCCTCTATGAACAAGTACAGAGCGGCATATACGAATGCAATTCTAGGTAATGTATCAGGATTGACCATCTAAATTAGGTGAAAAGATACAAGTCTGTGAACGTGGAGGTAGCAGTACCAAGGGGTAGACCTAGAATGACGGGGGATCAAGTCATATGATCTGATCTCAAAATGATACGAACAGACAACTGGGGTTGCCTGGAATGCGCCTGAAGACGTTAGACTGAATTCTCACCTCATGTAGTTCACTTGGTCGTTAAAATTATGTATCTATGTAGTCTTTTTCAGTATTCCCTGGACACTTATTTATCCCACGGTCATGGAGTCAATGAAGAAAATTTCCGATTCCGACACCGACGTCAACTCGGACCCACCCAAAAATAGCCGACTCTGCAACTCTGACTCCACAACCATCATGTGAAGCAAACTTCTAAAGCCATTGAATCATACTAAATCTTTTTTCTCACTTGCATTAGCTAAAATGTCAAAAGTGTCTGGATCATAATTTACACAACTGTAGGCCTACCTGTGTAGATATCTCATCTTTTATTAACAAGTTCATAATATAGCTGTTTTGCAATGATATATTAGAAATACTCTTCAATTGTTACTTACCTATGCATAAATGCAGTATCCTCAAAGAAGACTGAAACTATTAGATATGTCAATATGTTAACTTATGTCTTGATGGTGTAATGGTTAGAGCGTGTATGTTCTGTATTTTTTTTTTCTATGTGAATGAGGGAGACAAAAGGCATAGCTGCCTGCAGCGAGTGTCTCCCCCAGAGTTGAAAGAGTGACAGGGCCAAAATCAAGTATGAGATATCCTAGGTTCGAATCCTAGGAGAATCACATGCTTTTATTTATTTCATTTGGGGGTTATTGTGTTGAGAACGATGTTAAAAATAATAAAATTAACATAAAATAAATCCTGTTGTTTGTTTATATAGGTGTAAATGCAGCAACCACTGTCTGAACCGTGTAGTTCAGCATCCACTGAGACTGAAGCTGCAGTTGTTCAAGACAGCGCGGCGAGGCTGGGGAGTCCGCACCCTCCACGACATTCCACGAGGAGGCTTTATTTGTGTCTATGTCGGCAGGATGCTCAACGAAACTATTGCTAATGTAAGGCGGATGAATAGGATTTAACCCGTTTAGCTCCATCCGAAAAGTAACTTGATTATAATGTAAAACTTGCAAAATAAACAAATCAAAAGACAAAACTAATCAAAATCGCTATGTGGAAACAACGCTTGAGCAAAATAATTATTCTTTATAAATAAAAGAACACAATCCACCACATAGGGTGTACATTAGTACATGAGCAAGTTAATCTGTTTTTAATGTAACACCCAGTCCCAGGCATATTTCATATTTGTTCTGTTTATTTTAATATTGAACAAAACGGGGTGGCCCAAGGTGGTCTCTGCGGGCTGCCAACTTTGCCCCGCATCCTAAGAAACAATGTGTACAAATTCCAGACCCCTACACACTTTTTGGGAAGCTTACAATTATTTGATAATATAGTTGGTTATTTTGTCTTTTTACTGTGTTCGTATGGGTTTTGGTTTGTTTTATTTTGCAAGTTTTACATTATAAAAGCAAAAATAGCCGACATCACTGGGGCTGTGCGTTACATAAGTAGGTGTCGCTGGGCTGGACAGGTTAAAGGGGTATCACACAAGCGTTTTTGTCCTCACGTATTGGTGATCAATAGTTTTCTGCAGAAACATATGCAGGATTATTTTCACTGATAGTGGAAACTAGACTGAAGATAGATAATTTACCTTAGGTGACAATATTTTAAAAAGTTAAGTTCAGGTGCCAGACCAGTTTTGACAATAGAAGCTGAGGGAAGAAGTACCGGTACCGTACTGTACTTATGTTATTAAAATGTAAAACTTCCAACAAAACAACCAAAACTGGGACAAGGACAATATAAAGTCAAATTAAATGATCAAAATCGCTATGTGGAAACAACTCTTACTAAAATGAAAATTATTAAATAAAAGAACACAATCCACCACATAGGGTGTACATATAACTACATGAGCAAGTTAATCTGTTTCCTATATCAGCTTTACTGGGTTTGTATATATTAATTTGTATTTAATTTGTACATAATTTGTATATTACAGTGGGTTCTAGAATAGCTTTGGGTAATTAGTCATTGAAATACAAGATACTGCATTTTGTCAAACCATGCATTAGCCTACTGAAGTGTAAGGATTACTGTACATGTTAAGGGGGATGGCCGGTTTCTGAACAACTTTCTCCCTCATGTTTAGCCCCATTAGTTTTCAGATGTTAAAATGTTGGCCCCATTAATTAGTTGATTTTAAGACCTTTCGCCCCATTTCTTTTCATCAATATATAGACCTTTCGTGCTATTTAGGTGTCGATTTTTTACCTGGCGAACGATAGTGAGCCTGTAATTTTTTTAAGAACCAGCCTTTGGCCGGGAAATATTCTACCGAAAAATTGTACAAATGTATCTAGAAGGTGGACCTAATGGATGTTTTATTTTTAAAGTTTGATGGAGGTCTAGGGAGGAAACTAGAAAAATAATGAATACATGCAAAATTATAGGAGGTCTAGGGAGGAAACTAGAAATACATATGAAAAGATCATCCAAAAAGTGAACCATCCTCCCTTAACCGGGAACTGCGGGAAGACTCTTAAGAGTTCCCCCGCGGACTGCGGGAAGACTCTTAACCCCTCAAACCCGGTTGGTACACGTGTGTACCATTTTGTTTTGACCCGAGAACCCGGGTGGTACAACATTGTACCAGTGGTTGAAAGCCTGTGACCTTGGTGTGTGAGGCGTCGGTCCGACGCATGTAAACAACAGCCGGCTGGACCGACGCCCCGCATCTCCGGCCACAAGAAGGAGAGCGTCGCTTGTTCGTGTGTGCCTGTATGTTGTTGTTAAGTATCAAAAAGTAGTGTAAAGTGGCTGTTGTTGCCGTAAGTTATCTCCAATGAAATCATCATCACAACTGAACCAGTTGACTTAGAGAGTTCTACTTAACGCCATTCTACAGGTAAATATGTCAGCTACGCTTGGGGATGCGCGGAATGCGGGAAGAAGTAAGAATAACAAAAATACGGTAGCCTAGCCTAGCCGTTTCTCGGCCAAAACACCCGGGTTTCGGGAATATTTATGTAATGCGTAGCCGGGGCTGGAGGGTTAAGAGTCAGAGAAAAAAAATAATAAATTTTAAACATCGAAAAAAAAAAAAAAAATATATTTTTTTTTTTTTTTTTTTGCCCCTGGGCCATGCAAAATATCACTCCTCTACCTCCCCTCCTTCCCTACTTTCCTCCCCTCCTTCAGTTATCACCTATTTTCCCTGTTATTCCCTTATTCTGAGGTATATTTTCGTGCTAACATTAGCGAGTTGCAAGCAGGGCATTGTCATCTCTGTTAGCAAGCGAGTGCAAGAGAGAGAGAGAGTATCGATCGACTGTGTCTCAGTGGCCTTGGGGGAAATTGGCGGGAAAGCAGACATTATATAACTCGCGGCCTGTATCTCCGATTTTGACCATCCAAACGCTGTTTTCACTCGTTTTATTGTTTCAGGTTAATACCTTTATAATCAACCCATAATAGGCGCGTATGGATAAGTATTAATGCTATTTATGGTAAAATTAATATTTTAGTGATGGAAACAGCTCAAATACGTCAGCACAGGCGGACGTTTCTAATTACCCCCATGCACACTTCTTGGGTTAAAGGTGTAGTTGGTCATGTCTGGATGGCCATTATTTACATTCAGACATTCCGGAGTAGTTGCAGAATTTTGTGTTTACTGTATATCCCTTGGTGTAACAATCAATGAACATTCAGTATCATTTTGAGTTTCAGGCAATACACTCAGCAATCATACTACAGTACTGTATAGGGACTGAAAACTTTACAGTGACATAAATACAAGATTGGAAAAATACCCACATATTTGAAAAAAACTGTAATGTAAAAAGCGTAATATAAAATTGATCTTACTAGGCCTGGTCATGAAATAGCTGTACTGTATGTATATCATATCTATCTATCTATCTATTGCTTGATGCCGTGATCCCTGAAAGGGTGGCCACGAACGAAGTGCCCCCATGCACCTCTGTCCCCAGTCAGTCGACGCCCCTCCTCCCAACCAGCACTGCCTTCATCCATATACTTCTTCACTCCATCCTTCCACCTCTCTTTCGGTCTACCTCTCCCTCTCTGTCCTTCCACCTCGCTCTCGTACACCCTCTTAGTTATTCTCTCGCTTCCCATACGTTCCATTTGGCCGAACCATCTCAAGGTGTTCCTTTTCACACTTTCCAGCACATCTACCTCCACACCACATCTCCTTACTTCTTCATTCGTCTGTCTATCCCTCCATGTAACTCCGCACGCACTTCTTAAGTAACTAATTTCCACCTCTCTCACTCTTGGTCTGAGTCTCTCCACCAACGTCCATGCTTTGCTTCCGTAAGTCAGTGTCAGGATTACCACACTGTCATGCAAGGACTTCTTCACTTCCATGCTGACCACCCTATTTCTTGTTACTGCTTTCAGCATTCCTACAACCCTCTTTCCCTGTTTGCACCCTCTCCCACACTTCTTCATCCATACTCCTATCTTATTATTAATTATTTTCATTGATTTCATTAATTAGGTTTATTTGTAAGTTAATTGGTGGGTTGGTGATATGAATCATATTTTATGTTCTGAGTTCGAATCCCGGGAGGATCATATGCTTTCATTAATTTATTCTAGTGCATTGGGGTTTGTAATAGAGGATTAATGTTAAGAACAGGGTGTTCCGTAAGGGAGCCCACCTCGCTTTTTTTGTTCTCTTACTCTCCCTCTCTTTTTGGCTTGTATCCATTTGGCCCCAGTCGGTCTACTGTTTGAAGACGTTTACCCCCATCCAGGTGTCAACATTTTCCTGGCAAGCGGTAGCGAGCCAGCATATATATATATATATATATATATATATATATATATATATATTTTCTTTCAGGCAGGTGAGATTAAAATAATAGGCACAGTTTGCATTATTGAGTTTTTTTTTTATTGATACTCATATTTTTCGTATAGTTTTTCTGGTATTTTCAGGAAGTTGGTAGAGGAGGTTTGCAAATGGTTCCGACGTTTCAATGGGCGCAGCCATCATTATCAAGGATAATTGATAATGATATCAAGGATCCTTGATAATGATGGCTGCGCCCATTGAAACGTCGGAACCATTTGCAAACCTCCTCTACCAACTTCCTGAAAATACCAGAAAAACTATACGAAAAATTGAGAGTATCAATAAAAAACTCAATAATGCAAACTGTGCCTATTATTTTAATCTCACTTGCCTGAAAGAAAATATCCTCCCTGGCTACACTAATATATATATATATATATTTATTTTGATTGGTACTAAATCATTCACTGACCTTTTATCCGATTCTCCGTCATTTTCCTTCCCCCCTATCGTCCGTTTTTTGCGTCGCCTTAACCCTCCCGCCCCGGCTACGCATTACATAAATATTCCCCGAAATCCGGGTGTTTTGGCCGAAAAACGTCTAGGCTAGGCTACCGTATCATTGTTATGTTGACTGCTTCCCGCATTCCCGCGCATCCCCAAGCGTAGCTGTGTTATTTACCTGTAGAATGGCGTTAAGTAGAGCTCTCTAAGTCAAGTGCTTGATTTGTGATGATGATTTCATTGGAGATAACTTTATGGCCAAAACAGCCACTTTACACTACTTTTCGATACTTAACAACAACATACAGGCACACACGAACAAGCGACGCTCTCCTTCTTGTGGCCGGAGATGCGGGGCGTCGGTCCAGCCGGCTGTTGTTTACATGCGTCGGACTGACGCCTCGCGCACGAAGCTCACAGGCTTTCAAGCAATGGTACAATGTTGTACCACCCGTTCCTGGGGGCAAAACATAATGGTACACACGTGTACCACCCGGGGTTGAAGGGTTAAGCTCCTTTCAGTAATCTGATCCAGTCCTTCGGGCCAGACCTATGAGAGTTCCGTATGGAGCTCAGTGGTCTGGTTAATCTGCTCTACATAACTAGCAAGCTAAATTTGTACATTTTTCGATAGAAAAATTTCTCCGGTGAAGCCGGATTTTTCCATAAAATGCTGGCTCGCTATCGCTCGCCAGAGAGAAATCAACACCTGAATGGGGATAAACGTCTTAAAACAGTTGGCTGAATGGGGCCGCATGGATACAAGCCAGAGAAAGAGAAAAGGAGAGAAAGATAAACAAAACAAAACGGTGACCCCCCTTAATTATGTTTTGTTATTATTTTGTGGTACAGGAGGGGAAGTCAACGGGCGGAGACGACTATTACGCAGAGTTGGACTACATAGAGGTGATGGAGCGAGCTAAAGACGACTTCGAGGAGGAGCCCGTGGACCCTGAACTGGATAAAACCAACACCTTCCAGACCACTGACAAGGACCCGGGATCTTTAGCCAAACTGACGCCGGCGGTTATACGGGCCATGGGTCCTGGTAGGTTTGTTTATCTTTTATTGACAGTCGGTAGTATTTTTTGTAATTATCAAGATTTGTGTTTGTGTTTGTGACCTAGATGTGTGTGAATTTGTATTTTGTTTTTGTGTGTTCGTTGATTATTGTTGTGTTGTCCCTATTCTGGTTCTGTCTTGAGTCGGCCACCCCCAAAAAGAAGAGAAACAAAGGAAACGAGGAAAAAAACAAAAATTGGAAAAGTGTGGATTGGGCCTGAGTATATAGATTTGTTATAGAGTTGTTGTAGTTTGCTCTTACAGATCCCCTTCAAGGATCTGGGTACCGGTACCTTAGGTTTTCTTTTTATTCATTTCACTACTCTACAATCTTGAACCAAATGTTTCTGACTTAACACCATGATCTAGGAATCAAATGGTTAAAAACTACCTCAATTAACCCTCTAACACTAACAATTCCTTCTTAATATGAACAAAGTTGGCTAGAGGCAGCTTGAATAAAACAGAGAAAATGGTCATCTGATTGAAGAGGTTAAGACTAAAGTTGCCCCCTACCCCTGGGAGTAAAGTAGCTTTCACATTTAGTGGAGGAAAAAGAGTATGCCCCACTTATCCAATTGTATGTTGTATAATGCGACTAAAGAGTCAAAGTCCGGACCAACGATTGTTGTTGCTGTTCCTAGCTGTCTGGCTGAGCAAGGCCAACGCCATAAACGGGCGCCCCCACAAAACCATCTGCTTACCACTAATATAGCCCAGGTGACCGAAGCCACTCCAAGACGGCGAGCTGAGGAGGGTGTGGAAACGCCCGGGAAACCAAAACCCCACCCAAGGTCCTGTGCCCCTCAGCAATTATGAAGGGAAAGTTGAAGGGCAAACGAAAAATGTGACGCTTTGGCTCCCAATCTGCCAACCTCTAGGTTGGCAGTAGGGAGGTCAATCCACGGAAGAGACGCCGTCACTTGAGATATAGAAAATATATAAGTAAAAGGAACAGTCAGTGTAAGCTATGGGTATGGCAGAGATTGCTCAGCTCTCACTCTGATAGACCAGCCCATCACCAACGTTATCCTATACTGTACAGTGAAGTGTTGTTATGGCACTTTGTTATTGATTGTAACACTGTTGAGGCTGGTGTGGTGTTGATACTGCAGGTACAGATGCTACAGTAGGGATCTTGCTGAGGCACTAAACATTAACATTATGCCAACATCAATCTCCATGATGATATGATGGGGCAGTATTATGGCAAGACTTTACTATACTGTACTATAGTCCAACTGCTGAAAGGCATCCCCGTCTGAGTCAACACAATGTAATAAGTGTGTTTAACTTGTATTATTATTATTATTTGTGCATATTTCTTTAACTGTCTTGATAGCGTAATAATAAGTGCGCGGAATTTTGGTGTGAGTATGCTAGGTTAGAGTCCTTGGAGTGTCACATGTGTTTGTTGATTTAATTAATTGAGTTTAGAAGTAAAGTTGGTTGGTGAAAAAACATAATAATTATTAGTTGTTATTGTTGTAGTTCCCCAGACTGTCTGGCCGAACATTCCCGAGTCTGGTAGACTGAAGCCGTTCCAGATGCTCGGGGCCTCCAAAGGTGCCACGGTGAGATGAGATCTGTCTCTGCGAGGGCAGCGGGGAGGGATCATCAGCCACGGGCTGGTGGCTTTTATGGTTATTGTCTATTATTGACTACATAGCGATTTTGATAAGTTCTTTGCCTTTATTGTGTCGTCCCTGTTTTGGTTTGTATATTTTGCAAGTTTTATGTTATTATAATGTAAACCTTGCAAAATAAACAAACCAAAACGTATGTGAACACAGTAAAAAGACAAAATAACTAATCAAAATCGCTTTGTGGAAACAACGCTTAAGTAAAATAATAATTTATAAATAAAAATAGAACTACATTTTTGCTTATTTGGATAATATGAGTTTGTTTTCGTACAACAGGTGGCTCTGAGTCAAATGACAGTGACAGCTTCTACAGTGAGAATGAGCCAGACAAAGAGGACCAAGACTTTGGTGGCTCCAAGAAGAACTGTCGTGGTCTGGGCAAGAGGGAGAAGTCAGCTCGCCTGCAAGAAAGAGCGGCCAAACGCCATAAAATCTCCCCAAGCAATAGTAAGTCACATACTTGACATAGGTACGGTCGCTCTAATAAGTCATGTCCCAGTTGTCATTACGTTTGGCTCGTTGTGTGCTGTATTAATGTCTGTCAGATGTTGAATAGGGTGGGTAAGTGTAGGAACATGTTTTTTTATATTTCACTCGATATGAAGAAATGAAGCTTGGATATTGATCAAAACATACTTGGTGCCGAGACATCACTTATTAGCGCGACTGTACAGACAAAATCCATAGTTCGTCAATAACCTTGATGGTAATTTGTGTTAAATACAAAGTTTATACTAGTCACAAGACATTAGAAGCATGTGAAGACTCAAGGGAAGGCATTAGTATCTTAAGATAACACTACAGTAAACTCCATGTTATCCGTCGCGTCATTATTGGTGTACGACATTATCCATCTGGCTGAAATAATGCATTACTCTTTATAAATCAACGTTATTTCCCGCCTCGGCTGAAACAGTCCCCGCAACGCACGGTTCAGGCATACCTGCCGGCACACAGAGGCAGCGTGTGTTGCCAGTACTGCTCCCACCCCTATGCGGCACCCTCTCTATTATAACTGCTTAATTTTACATATATTCGTTTATAAAAGGTAAGACTAATGTACTATTCACTTCAAATACACCATGAGGCTTTCTAAATATTCTATCTAATCATAATAAAGACGGAGGCCTATCATGTGGCCAGCACGTGTGGTAAACAAAGCAGTAAAACACAGCTGATAGGAAAACCACGATTGGAACCACGTGATTGGAATGCAGCCAGTCATTCACTTCAATTATTTGCATTCCCTCTCACAGTCTCACTTTATTATCCATAACCAAAAATAAATAATCTAGACTATTGATGATTTAATATACTGTATTAGCTCAAGAGTGGATTCATTATGATTTGTGAGTTGCGCAATTAATAGGCCTACGTCCAGTCGATCGATCTTACTTTATTATTATTATTATTATTATTATTATTATTATTATTATTATTATTGTATTAATATTAATATTGTATTATTATTTCAATATTTTCTGTTACTGTATGGTATATACCGTACGCATGACCTTACGGTATATACCGTACGCATGTCCGTACGGTACAACTAGTCCGATCGATAAGATGGGGACATTAGTATACCGTCAGGTAAACAAAACCAGACGGGTTCGTGGGGTTCTAAGGCAAGGGTGCATTATTCGGCTTTTTGCATTAATCGTCACGTGACGGCCATGGCTGACATGTGACGGATAACAGGGCGTTTATTGTATTTCTTATATTATCTCCCCAGGTAAAGAAGACGGCGGGAGTGGCTCGGGCTCGGCGGTGGCCTCCGACGACGCCAAGAAGGGGAAAGCTGAGGAAGGAGGGGAGGAGAATGAAGGAGAAAGAGGAGGGGAGGAGAACGAAGGAGAAAGAGGAGGGGAGGAGAACGAAGGAGAAGGAGGAGGGGAGGAGAACGAAGGAGAAGAAGGAGGGGAGAACGAAGAAGAGAAGAGGGGCGGAGAACGAAGGAGAAGGAGAGGGGCGGAGAACGAAGGAGAAGGAGGGGTGGAGAACGAAGAAGAAAGAGGGGAGGAAACTGAAGGAGGAAGACAAGAAGGAGGAGACAAGAAGGAGGAGACAAGAAGAAGAAGAGGAGAAGAAGAATGGGGGAGATGAACCGAAGGATGGAATGGATAACAACTCTGATGAAGGAGAGGACGAAGCAGGTAGGGGAGCAAAGATACAAGGGGTTATTTATTTTATTTAAGCATATTTTTTCGTGAGAATTACCCAGAATATTTAAGTTTATACAGTCCGCCCTCGGGTAACGTGGGTATATCGTACCGGCCCCAGGGAGCGTTACGCAAACACGCGTTACATAAAGCAAAGGTTATATGGGAAAAATTAAATTTGTTCTAGCCACTTCCCCAGTCCCCTTTTTGACCATTTATTAGTAATTTATCTATTTATTTGTCAGTATTGTTACGTTGCCAACATACCTTCATACTAGGGGTCAATAATATATCCAATTAACACTCAAGCCACGGGTTGCGACATATGTCGAGTGAGAAAAAAGTGGCCTATCTAGCGGGTCCCGACAATTGTCGAAAGGCATGTTGAGCACATTATCGGCTCTGAGAGAGAGTCCACGCGTTGGGAGGACGACAAACAGGCTCTGACCGCTCGGCATGGACCGAGCGAGGTGACTGACGCCCCCGCCACAACCATCCACATACCTGGCCTCTCGAGAACAAGGATATTCTGAGGATATTACCGTATTTTAGGGTTTTTGCCCTCGTGTTGCAACATCGTTGCAAGGGAACCCGTGGTCGTACAAGGATGATTCAGGTGTCATTCGAAAGCTCTATTATCGCCCTTTCACGGATATATAATTGTATTACGCTCTGGCTCTTGTTTATGCATGAAAAAGAGCATGGAATGAAGCTCGTTTAGGGTAAATATGCCCGCCACACAGGTAGTAGAAATTACAAATATCCCCGTCCGTAAGGGGTTAAGACCATTGGTACTATGAAATGCTATTTATTTGACACGAAAACAATGCCGCTCAGCTTTAGTACAACAATAACAAACTACGCATGTCGTCTGCAAGTGAGGCAGCTTGGCTACAAGTTGCTAAACTTGCCAACAATCTACCGTCTTCATTACAGTTACAGTTTAATGGATTTTTCTTTGGCTTTTACTATTATAAATATTATTTGGTAAAATGAAATTCAATTCCATAGAGTATAATTATAATAAAATTTTATTGCATACAGAAATAACTCGGGTTTAGACTCCCTACTGATATGGCCGACATAGCCACACAAGAACAAGAACACACACACACACACACACACACACACACACACACACAGTGTCTGCCTGGGTTTTAAAGGAGTGTGCAGAGCAATTAGTGGAGCCAGTGAGGGACATAATTCAAGCTTCCTTAGATAAAGGACAGGTTCCTGTTGAATGGAAAAGAGCTAATATCATTCCGATATACAAGAATGGAAACCCTGAGGACCCTCTAAACTATAGACCAGTTTCACTTACTAGTATTGTATGCAAGATTTGTGAAAAGCTAATTAGGAAGAGATGGATGAAAATGTTGGAGAGAAAGAAAATAATAACCCCAAAGCAATTTGGATTCAGAGAAGGGACATCTTGTGTTACCAGTTTGCTATGTTATTACAGTAGGGTGATAGATGTACTCCAAGAAAGAGGCGGATGGGTGGACTGCGTCTACTTAGACCTTTCCAAAGCATTCGATAAGGTACCACATAAGAGATTGTTATCTAAGCTTGAGACGCTAGGATGTGTCAGGGGGAGTTTGCTGAAATGGATGGAGAGCTATTTAACAGATAGGGAAATGAGGACCAACATTAGAGGAACTTACTCATCGTGGCGGAAAGTTGAGAGTGGTGTGCCGCAGGGATCTGTGTTGGCACCTCTCATGTTCCTTATGTACGTGAATGACCTGCCGATAGGCATAAACTCTTACATGTCAATGTTTGCAGATGACGTAAAAATTATGAGACAAATAACAAATAAAAGTAGTTGTGAGGAGCTGCAAGGGGATTTAGATAAAATATACGAATGGAGCACCAAGTGGAAAATGAAATTTAATATAAGTAAATGTCATGTGTTAAATATGGGAAGAAGTGTGAATAGACCAAATTGGGAGTACAGGATGGGAGATAATAAAATTAGCAAGGCCGAAAAAGAAAAAGATTTAGGGTTGATTATACAAGATAATTTGTCGCCAGAGAAACATATTAACAAGCTCTTTAGCGGAATGTATGCAATGGCCGGGAATATGAAAGTTGCTCTGAACTATTTGGATGAGACCATGGTAGCAAAAATTATGAAGAGTATGATTAGACCAAGATTGGAGTATGCAGCAGTGGTGTGGTCCCCGCATCTAAAGAAGCATATTCACAAGTTAGAAAGAATCCAGAGAGCAGTCACTAGATTGGTTCCAAGTCTCAGAGAACTGCCATATGAAGGGAGGCTAGACAAATTAAATCTACCGAGTCTAAAAGAGAGGAGAGAGAGGGGAGACATGATAATGATGTACAAATGTACCCGGGGGCTGGAGAGGCTGGATAGGGAGGATATATTAATTATGGATACAGGAATAACTAGAGGCCACAGCTACAAAGTAAAAAGACCTACCTGCAAGAACGATATCAGGAAGTTTAGCTTCCCCTATAGATGTATTGATAAATGGAATGGGCTGGAGGAGGAGGTGGTAAGGGCAAGGAACATCCATATTTTCAAGAAAAAATTGGATAAAAAGTAGACTGAGAGACGGGACAACACGAGCTTAGCTCAACTCCTGTAAACTACAATTAGGTAAATACAATTAGGCAATTAGGTAAATACACACAAACTGACACAACAATAACACACACACACACACACACAAACTGACACAACAATAACACACACGATTTCGGTCACTCGGAAAATCAGCTGATGAATCTCGGTGCTTCAAATTCACTTGCATTGAAAGTATATTCGTCGTATAAGACCACCTATGGTTTTGGAGGGTTTTGGAGGCTTAGAAATGTGTCTTATACGCCGGTATATACGGGTCTGCCGAGTCTGACGTCACCGGCCGAGAGATGCCGACCAGCCGCCACCCGCCACAAGCGTTACCTAAACAAAACCGTGCTAGATGCTGACTCGGCACATTTGGGGTACCCGTGTTAGAGCAAAACCGCGGAACCTAAAGCCGCGTTACCCGAGGGCTGACTGTATTGCATTTATCAGTGAGGTGATTTTGACCTAAAAGGAGTATTACATGAGAGCTTTTCTTTCATCGTCAATTTTTGGTGGTAAAAAATTTCCACAACAAATTCCTGGGTTTGATAAGTTGTTTTGTCTTTTTACTGTGTTCGTCCAAGTTTTGGTTTGTTTATTTTGCAGGTTTCACATTATAATATTTAGCATTTTGGTATTTGACATGGTATCCTACTTCTTACATTGTCTTTAAAGTGTATGTATAATACAATATACTGAATATACTGTAGATTAATGTAGATAACAGAATACTTATTAGAGTACTGTACTGTAACTTGCAAGCTGCCAGACCAGAGTTACTAATTAAAGTTGTGGGAAAAAGCACTCGTGAAAAATTAACATGGCTGACAGAGAGACGTTATGTGTGCGATTAGTTTTCTTGGGAAACAGATTAACTTGCTCATGTAGTAATGTACACCCTATGTGGTGGATTGTGTTCTTTTATTTCATAAATTTTGTTTTGGTAAGCGTTGTTTCGACATAGCGATTTTGATGGGTTGTTTTGACTTTATATTGTCTTTGTCCCAGTTTTGGTTTGTTTGGTTTGCAAGTTTTACATTATAATTATATATAATTATATATAATAATATATAATGTGTGCCACATTATAATGTAAAACTTGCAAAATAAACAAACCAAAACAGGGATGACACAATATAAAGGCAAAAGAACATTTGATAATCTGGTATGAACTCTGACTACTACTTCCCAGATTCCATGATATATGCTGTAACTCCTATATGTTATTGTATTTATAAATTATTATTTTACTTTAGCGTTGTTTCCACATAGCGATTTTGATTAGTTATTTTGTCTTTTTACTGTGTTCGTATACGTTTTGGTTTGTTTATTTTGCAAGTTTTACATTATAATTGTATTTATTAATTAAAATGTAAAACTTGCAAACTAAGCAAACCAAAACTGGGACAAAGACAATATAAAGGCAAAATAACTTATCAAAATCGCTATGTGGAAATAACGCTTACTAAAATACAAAATTTGTTTGTAATCTTTCCAGATGTACAGCAAAGACAGCGCCAGACATTTGCCCCGAGCCAGTTTATATCTCGCCAGTCTGTTGACAAGCTTAGTAAGAGGCCTCTCCGTTCCTACTTTGGAGAGAATGAAGCTGTATATATTATGGATGCCAAGAACACGGGGAACATTGGCCGCTTCCTCAATGTAAGTAATACCATTCTTAACATTAATCATCAATTACAAACCCCAATGTACTTGAATAAACTAATGAAAGCATATGGTCCTCCCGGGATTCGAACTCGGGACACCACACCCATAACATAAGCACCTAAACCATTACACCACCAACACAGTTAAACCAGGTTGAAAACTGTAATATTTTTAAAGTAAGGATTGAGCCAGTATGGCTAGGCGGTACAGCACTCGCCTCGTGCCTTGGAGGTCTGGGTTCGATCCCCCACTGGAGCATCATAGGTTTATTGACCTACAGGCTTGGCTTTCCATTTCCTTAGCTGCAATGGCAGACATTAGAGGTGCGGTACACCAATGTCGCATGTACACATTATAATGTAAAACTTGCAAATAAACAAACTAAAACTGGGACGATACACGATAAATGCAAAAGAATTAATCAAAATCGCTATGTGGAAAACGCTTAATAAAATAAAATTTTGAAATAAAAGAACACAATCCACCACATAGGGTGTACACAACTACATGAGCAAGTCAATTTGTTTCCCAAGTAAACTGATCGCACATATAACAATGCACCTCGTCATGTTCAAGGAATTAGTCAATTTGGGAAGTCCGGGACGTTCTGGTAAATTTGACTAAATTCTGTATGAATATAGAAACTACAATTTATATCAAATTTTATATTAAGCTAGATTTGCAATTTGACAAGATATCAACAAAAGTACAAAAAACATACATAACTCACTAACTATCGGGTAGGTACCTGTAAGCATAGCATGCTTCAAGTGACCCCTAACAATTACTACCCTACAAATAACCTACATTTATTGTACAAATGAACTAAGGAAATCGCAAAAGCAAGCAATTGATCCTATCGACAATGATTATATATATAATATTATAAATATAAATATTTTAAAATTCGAAGAAGGCACAATAGATTTAAACAAAAGTACAATTTTTTTCCTCTTCTGGTTAATCAGGAGCAACTCTGAAATCGCCCCTAGGTTCCAAGTGCAAGTTTGAGTGGAATAGAGTGTAGGTGGTTGTTGTTGTTGTTGTTGTTGTTTTGTTGTTCCCCAAGCTGCCTGGCCGAACAGCCCCAAGGCCCCGAGCAATTCCAAGGCCATAACCGAGTGCCCCCACAGAACCCTCCCCGCCGACCACAATAAAGCCTGGGTGACCGAAGCCACTCCATGGCGGGGGGCTGAGGAGGGTGCGGAAACGCCCGGGAAACCAAAGCCCCACCCAGGGCCCTGTGCTCCTCAGCAATTATGAAGAGAAAGTTGAGGGGCAAGGGAAAAATGTGACGCTTTGGCTTCCAATCTTGGTAGATTGGGAGGTCAATCCACGGAAGAGACGCCATCACTTGAGATCTAGAAAATATAAGTTAAAGGAAAAGTCAGAGTAAGCTATGGGTATGGCAGAGATTGCTCAGCTCTCACTCTGATAGACCAGCCCATCACCACATGACTAGAACCCAATCCTCTCAGCATCAGCTAGGAAAGGCCCTAGAAAGCCGCCTTTGGCGGGGGGATAGCTTCCCTATTTCAACCCCTTTCGGGGTTGGGCACCCGCCCTGGTTGTTGTTCCCTAAGCTGCCTGGCCGAACAGCCCCGAGTCCCTGAGGAAGGCCACGGCCGCGATCGGGCTTTCCCACAGAGCTCTCATTGAGTGTAGATTGTGTTGTTGGCGTAAGTGGTTGTGTGAAATGCAGTCTTCTATGATGTGTTTGATGGTATGGGGTGCTGTGTTACATCCTGGGCAGGTGTCGACGACAGAGTCGTAGTTGGTGGACAGAGATGGTGGCAGTCTTTGGCTGGGTGTCTGGCATTTATGGTTTGTCCTCTCCCACGTCTTCATTGATGAGCTGCTCCAATATTTCACCCGATTCAACTTTGTCCATTTTACAAAAGCAGCGCATCGCTGAGCGCGCAGCTACCGAAATGAGTGATTGGAGAGAGCTTGAAGGTGGTGCCGAGATAGGATTGTACGATATACGAGAGCCTACTATACTGTAATTTACTTTTAACATATCTAGAAAGTTAAAGGATTGTACGAGATACGAGAGTCTACTGTACTGTAATTTACTTTTAACATATCTTAGAAAGTGAAGACATTTTTTTTCTCTCTCCCCACAGCATTCATGTGACCCCAATGTATTTGTACAAAATGTGTTTGTGGACACCCACGACCTGAGGTTCCCGTGGGTGGCGTTCTTCTCTATCACCAACATCAGGGCGGGAACAGAGCTGACCTGGGACTATAGTTACGAGGTGGACAGTGTGCCAGGACGACAAAAATACTGCTACTGTGGCGCTCGCAAGTGCAGAGGACGTCTTCTATAAATTCCACAACTTTTATTCTGTAGTTTATTGTAAGTATCTTTTATATTTCCGTCGCTAACTCATTGAACTCGAAAAATTGTAGTCTCTTGGATTAATCGAGGGGAGACCCTGTTTAAACCCCCCCCCCCCCCCTAGGCTAGTCTTCTAATTGACAAATAGGCCTACCCAGGCTATCTGGCCAAAAAATGTATGTTTAATAGGCCTATTTTTGTTATTTTAACTGCTTGAGAATTCAGGCAAATCTCAAAACGTAGCTCTGTTTCGAATCTGTAGACTGACGTTGAGTAGAGCTCTCTAGATCAACTGGTTCAGTTGTGATGACGACTTCCGTGGAGAGAGTTTTGATGCAGTTTTAGCAATATCGGACATTTACAGACACTAATTTTGTTCTAGTAAACAACAACAACAATGATCCGACTTCTTGTTTTTGAAGCTGTGCGACACTCCGACCGGCTTAGTTTACAAAAGTTTCGTTGCACGGCTTTCAAAATTACGGATTTTAAAAGGACACCCGGGCTCCTGCCCTTCGCAAGGGGTGTCATTTTAAAATGACACCCAGGCAGGAAGGGTTAAAAGTAGTCTATTCTATATACTCGGGCCCAATCCCCACTTTTCCTATTTTGTTTTCACTCTCTTGCCTGATCTATATAGTCATTCCTCTATCATCCAAAGCTTGTCTTACACAGTCTCTCCATCTCAATGGGGGTCTTCCTGCCTTTCTATCTCCCCTTGTATCTGACTCATATATTCTCTTTGTAAGCCTTTCATCTTCTATTCGTTCAACATGACCATACCAGCTCAGCACCTTTCTGTCCACTCTGGCTGACAAATGTTCCTGCTGCCCCACTCTCCTACGTATCTCTTCATTCCTCAATCTGTCTCTACATGTAACTCCACACATATTTCTCAAGCAGCTCATCTCCATCACATCCAGCTTTCTTCTCTCTTTTTCCTTCAAAACCCATGTCTCAGCCCCATACATCACTGTTGGCACAATTCCTTGATACATTGCACTTTTTACTTTCATTCCGATATTTCTCGTCTTCCACATATTTCCCATTGCTCCGAAAACCTTCCTTCCTTCACACACTCTGTTTTACCTCCATTTCCATACCTCTACGCCTGCTTGTTGTTCCTCTTAGATATTTAAAACACTACTTGTTCCAATATTTCCCCATCCAGCCTCACATCTAGATTCACCCTACGATCACCTCTATTACACATTATTAAAAGAAAAAAAAAAAAAAAAAAAAAAAAATCTCACACACATCTAGGACTTCTAGGTTGCCCTGGAGAAGTCACAGACTTCCAGCAGAGGTTCCAGTCTCAGCAGGCAAACATGCAGCAAAGCTCTACCGCCACAAGCCCGCCCACCACGCATCCCCTTCATATATACCAGCTCCCCGGGCCAGGCGCCTGACGGACTATTATCTAGTCCAACTGGCACTCGACCTCCTCTCCCAACCAACTGCGTTTCACTCATCTACTCACTAGCATTCTCCATTCCTTTTTTATCTGACTCGCACATTCTCCCCGCAAGCCTCTCATCCTCCACCCGCCCAACATGTTCACACCAGCACAGCACCCCTCTGTTCACTCCGGCCGACTAATGTTCCTGCCACCCCACCCTCCCATGCATCCCGAAGAGTAAATATACTTAAATAAAAAATACCGGTACAGTATCCCTTTTTTTATTGCAGAAGTACAATTCCCCACAATTGTTTCTTTATCCTAAGGCATAAAGAGGGTTCGGCAATAACCAAATTTTTTAATGTTTTTACTTGAATCTACAGTAATATTAATTCTGCCAAAATAATAAATGTATTATTTATTTATCAGTTGTTTTATGTACTATATAGGTGGATCGAGAAACAATGTGGACGGTGCTAAGGATTTATGAAATTGGTGGAAATTTGTTAAGAGCAGTCAAGAGTTTTTATGAAGAGAGAAGAGGGTGTGTTAGAGTAGGGAATGAGTTCAGTGAATGGTTGTGAGGTAAATATAGGTCTGCAATAGGGATGTGTAATGTCATTGTGGTTGTTCAATGTATGTATGGATGGTGTAGTGAGGGAGGTGAAAATTTAGATCTGTGGGTAGAGGATTGGGTTTAGAAGGAAAGAATGGTGGTGATTGGGAGTTAAATCAGTTGCTGTTGACACAGCGTTGGTGGCAGATTCTGAGAAGCTGCAGCGAGTAGCAAAAGAGTTTGGTGTGGTATGTGGGAGGAGGAAGCCAAGGGTGAACGTCAACTAAAGTAAAGTGATGGTGTGAAATAGAAATGCTCGCAGGGTAAATCTAAATGTAGGACTGGATGGAGAAATACTGGAACAAGTTTAAGTGTTTTAAATAGCTAGGAGTGATAAATAGGGACGCAGGTGTGGGAATGGAGGCAAGACAGTGTGTGAAGGAAGGAAAGTTTTTGGAGCAATGGAAAGTATGTGGAAAGTGAGAAATCTTAAAATGAAAGCTAAAAGGGCAATGCATCAAGGGATAGGTGTACCAACAGTTATTTATGGGGCTGAGACATGGGCTCTGAAGGCACAAGAGAGAAGAAAGATGGATGTGATGGAGATTAACTGCTCGAGGAGTATATATAGAGCGATGCATAGAGATACATTGAGTAATGAAGAGGTACTTAGACGAGTGGGACAGCAGGAACTCTTGTTGGCCAGAGTGGACAGAAGGGCGCTGTGCTGGTATGGACATGTTGAGCGAATCGGAGATGAAAGGCTTACAGAGTACGAGTCCGATACAAGGGGAGGTAGATGAGTAGGCAAGAGGAGTGGTAATAAATAGAAATGAATAGAGAATGCTTGTGAATAGATGAATGAAAACGCGGTCGTTAGGAGTTGGGCGCCAGTTGGACTAGATAATAGTCCGCCAGGCCCGGGGAACCGTATATATGAAGGGACATGCCTGGATGCGAGGTGGGCGGGCATTGTGGTGGTAAAGCTTCGCTGCTTGTCTGCCTGCTGATACCGGAACCCCTCCGGGAGGTCTGGAACCTGGGAATCTTTTGCTGGAAACCCCAAATGGGCCTGGGTCTCTGGGTCTTCTGGGTGATCTAGATGTGTGTGTCGTGTTGGTCCTGTCTAGAGTCGGCCACCCCCAGCTATCGGGTATGTGCCTGTGTATTAACATACATACAATAAACCTCAACTGGATAAAAGAATATAGTTAAAATTAAAGGATAAATGAAAACATACAGCATTGCATTTATTCTTTTTATTATCACAATGGTGGTATAAAATGAAATTATTATTATTAAAATAGGGATTCGCACCAAGCCTAAAAAGACTATGTGGCACCAAAAGAAACTTTGTGGAAAAAAAAAAACATCGGAGGTGTTGTGGGGCTGGGCGCAATATGGAGTAGAGGAGAAGAAGACTAGGAAACACTAATTAAAGAAGCTGAAGGAGACGGGTATGGAGGAGAAACCGCATAAGATGTGGGAGGGAGAAAGTGGGGGGACTCTCCGAGCATATCGGCTAAGACAAGGGGGCGATTAAGGGAGGATATGAAGGGGAATGCCTGCCGGCGGGCATTGGAGAACCGCGGACAGTCGATCAGGAGATGCTGGACAGACACTGGAATATGGCAGCAAGGACAGAGCGTGGGGACATCACAGGACATCAAATGACCATGCGTGAGCCTGGTGTGGCCGAGCCGAAGACGGGCTAGAGCGGTCTCCCATCGACGATTGCGATGAGAGGAAGACTTCCAAGGTAGGACGGAAGGTTTGACAGAACGCAGTTTGACATCAGACACCCTCATGGAGGTCCATTCGTCCTGCCAGCGCTGACGTAGTAATTGAGTAACACGCGGGAAGTAATCAGATGCAGGAATACGTCGTGGCACGAGTCGGTGAGAGGTAATAACAGAGCGGGCGAAAAAATCAACCCGCTCATTGCCAGGCACTCCAACATGACTCGGGACCCAACAGAAAGACAGGGACTTCAATTTAGTAGCGATGCGGAACAACCATTCTTGAATCTCCAGCACTAAGGGGTTAACAGCGGGAAGAGACTGAATACTCTGAAGAGCACTAAGGGAGTCACTAAAAATTACAAAGGTATGCAGGTGTGAACAAAAAATAGTACGTAGGGCAAATAAAATAGCAAATAACTCGGCCGTAAAGACACTAGCACATGATTGGATGTGACGTTGGAAGGTCCGGTCCGGGAACACAACCGCAAACCCTGTACCGGCGGAGGTCTTGGAACCATCAGTGTACACTGGAACGGCTGAAGAGTGGCGTAGCATATGTTCCGTAAACTGAGCATAAAGCAACTGTGGGGTTGAAGAGGCCTTAGAGGGGGGGGAGGGCAGCTGTACAAACGGTAGGGCGAGGGAGTAGCCATGGGGGGAACTCCGACTGTCGGAGGGGTAGCACCGATGGAATGGGAAAAGAGAAGGAGGCTAGTAAAGCAGAGACCCGACCGGGGAACGAAGTAGCAGACACTGATGGGGCTAAGCCGGAAGCCGTGGGAGGAAAACCAGCCGAACTGTGTTGCAGAAGGCGAAGATGACATCGAAGGGTCAGTTTATCCCGCCTGGATGATAGCGGTGGGACACCTGATTCAGCATAAAGGCTAATAACCAGAGTAGAGCGAAAAGCCCCTAGCGACAAGCGCAGACCGTGATGGTGAAGGGAGTCTAGGCGCTTAAGGTTTGTACGCGGAGCGGAGGCATATACCTGGCAGCCATAATCGATCTTGGAGAGAATAAGCGTTGTATGGAGGCGCAGAAGAGTCGTCCGGTCCGCACCCCAAGACAAGTGGCTAAGGGTTTGTAAGAGTTGAAGCCGTCGGGTGGTGGAGGTCAGTAACGAAGTAATGTGCGGGTACCATGTCAACCGAGTATCGAAAATGAGACCTAAGAATGGAGCTGAGGACCTGTAAAGCAGAGGGCGGTTATACAACGTAAGAACAGGATGCGGGACTGTATGGCGTTTTGTGAAGATGACGGCACAAGATTTCGAGGGCGAAAACCAAAAACCATGGGCCGTAGCCCACTGCGCAGCTGCATCAATGGCCTTCTGCATGAGATTTTGTAGGGCAGCGATATCCAAACCCACAGCGTAAATAGCGAAGTCGTTCACATACAAAGAAGCACGGACACCAAGAGGGAGGGAAGAAATAATACCATTAATAGCTAGGCTAAAAAGGATGGTACTAAGAACACAACCCTGTGGGACACCGTCGTGTTGGGGGTATGTTCGTGAGAATGTATTCTGAAGCTTGACTCGGAAAGTACGATCACGGAGAAAGTTCTTCAAGAATACCGCCATGTTGCCAGACACACCAGAACGTAAAAGGGTACGAAGGATGTTGTATTTCCAGGCAGTATCATACGCTTTTTCAAGATCGAAGAATACAGCTAAAACCGACTTAGTGTCCGAAAAGGCATCGCGGATAGAAGTCGCCAATCTCAATAATGGGTCCAAAGTACTACGGCCCTTGCGAAAGCCATATTGAAAAGGAGACAGGATGCCTCTTGATTCCAGGAGCCACATTAAGCGGGAGTGAACCATGCGTTCTAATAATTTGCCGACACAACTGACCAGGGCAATGGGACGGTAATCTGCTGGTGCATGGCCCGACTTACCCGGCTTAAGGAATGGGAGAAGGATGGCATGTCTCCACTCAGCCAGAAAAAAGCCTGTGGACCACAGACGGTTGTAGATGGATAAGAGAAAGCCAAGCGCAGGTGGAGATAAGTGCTTCAGCATCAAGTAATGGACACCGTCAGGGCCTTCACATGTATCCTTACAGGCTCGCAGGCTAGACTCAAGCTCAGCCCGGGAGAAGGGGGCATTGAAAAACTGATCAGATGATAAGGCGAAGTCAAGTCGCCTAAGTTCAGAACGGCGTTTATGCATCTGGAAGGAGGGCGGGAGATGGGAGCCAGTGCTAACATCACTGAAATGTTGTCCCAACATATTGGCCACCAGAGACGGATCGCCCACAATGCCAGTGTTGGTATGGAGGACTGGGGCCGGCGTAGGCGCATGTTTCCCTGCAATCTTCCTGATGCGAGCCCAGACTTGCGGAACAGGTGTATCTGTGTTGATAGTAGAGGCATACGACATCCAGCTAGATTTTTTTGCAGAGCGGATTGTACGACGGAAGACGGCATTAGCCTGTTTGAAAAGAGTATACGCATCCCGCTCATATGGAGAGCCTTTTTTCCGACGGAAACTCTTCCACTTGGCTCTTTTATTGCGTAAAGCCGAAGTGCACTGAGCAGTCCACCACGGTACACACTTAGAAGACATACTCCGAGTGGTGCGTGGAATACAAGTATAGGCAGCATGGAGCACAAACATCAGGAAACTGGTAAGCATGGCATCAGGGTCCGGGAAAGCAGGGGTCGGATTAGGCGGAACGGCGAGATCAGCGAAAGATGTCCAGTCGGCACGATCGAAACACCAACGGGGAGGGCGCGTCACTGGAGAGTAAGACGTAGGGGAGAGGACAATTGGGAAGTGGTCAGTCGCACAGTAATCATTAAAGATCTTCCAAGTAAAATCCAAGGATAGTGTAGGGGAACACAGAGACAAGTCAATACATGAGAAGGTACGGGTGCCGCTATCAAAATGCGTAGAGGAACCAGTGTTTAAAAGAAATAAATCGTGTGTACGAATCAGAGCCTCAAGGGAACGACCTCGTGTATTAACGGTAGAGTCACCCCACAGGGAATGCCTGCAATTAAAATCCCCTAAAAGGAGGAAAGGTGGAGGTAATAGAGAAAGGATCCTGTTTAATTCTGGAACATCGATCGGGATCGAGGGGGAAAGGTATATGGAAACTACTGTAAGCCAGCGTGAAAGGAACACTGGCAAGCGTGCATTTAAGAGAGGTACGGATAGTTAACGGAGACACTGGGACATCATGAGGTACGAGGAGGCAAGTAGCATACTGGGATTGGGGAGAACTTATATAGGAGTAAAAAGGTATTGGGGAGGGGGCATTAGATAAACGCGATTCTTGTAAACTAATAACAAGTGGGCTAAACCTAGAAATAAGGTAACGAAGATCAACACGATGTGCTGCAAAACTACGAATGTTCCATTGTAAAATGGACATTAAAAAGACAAAAAATATTAAAAAGAAGACGCGTACAAGAGGGAAGAAAAGACGTACACTATATACAACATATTTACAAAATACAGTTAACACCGTGGGTGGAAAATATAGCCAAGAGAGGCTAACGATGGGAAATAATAGCAGGAATTGGAGAAGACGTTGAAGGGGAAGACTGGGAACCGGGGGGCATAGGGAGGTCTAACAGAGAAAGAGGAGAGGAAGGAGGAGGGCCGGAAGAGGTAGGAAGGACGGACGGCGGGTGGGAAGAGAAGGAGGGGGTAAGGGCAGGAGAAGGAAGAGGGGGAGGGCCCGGAGGAGAAAGAGGAGGAGGGCCCGGAGGAAAGCCAGAAGGGGGAGTGGAGGAAGAGGACGGGGCAGGGGAAGGCGGGAGAGGGGTAGGGGGGAGAGAAGAGGGGGTAGGATGAACTTCGGCGTGAACAGTAGAAGGTGGTGGGTGGGAAGAACGGATAAATTCATCAATCTTAGGTAGGGTTTCGTAGGAGAAATCTAGGGATGCAGTGACGGGAGGAGGAGGAGACTGGACGGAGAGAGGAGAAAGGGAAACAGAAGGAGAAGGAGGCGATTTCTTCTTCTTCTCGCAGGGACTTGAGCTCCGCACATCACAGAGACCACCCTTACGTTTAAAAGAGGAAGCGGGCGAGGAAGAACGGACCCCGTTTGGTAGAGGAGAAGGGAAGTTTAGAGCGAGCAGGAGATTTGGGGCGACTAGAAGAGGAAGAAGACGGAGAACGGGGGGGGGAGGGTTGGAACGGTGAGAGCGTTGAGGGAGACTAGAAGAGGAGGAACAAGTAAGAGAGCAAGATGAAGGGGCAGAAGTAGAAGGACTGAGAACAGAGAAAGTGTTAGACAAAGGGACAGAAAAGGAAGAGACGGAAGGACGAACGGAGGAAACTGAAGAGGAGGAAGGAGAAAATCCGGGAGAAGCACCGGGAGAAGGAAGGGAGGCAGATGACGAAACTGGTGCGACCGGGGGGACAGAGGGAGCGGAGGCGGTGGAAGGAACCGAGGAACCAGAAAAAGGGGGGGGGGGGGTAGAGGGAGACAAAGAAGAGGAGGGAGGAGACAGAGTCTTGGAAAATGACTGAGGGGTGAAGCCCAAGCGACGAGCCTCTTGGCGGGCTGCGGTGAGCGTAAGGCCGTGTCTCGCTTTGAGGACAGCAACCTCAGACTCGAACAGATGAACGGGGCAAATCTTAGAGTCGGCCGAATGAGACCCGCGGCAATTAAGGCAGACCTGGGACGTTGACTGACAATCGCCAACGGCATGTCCGGACTGCGCACAGCGCGGGCAGAGTGGGCTCTCAGCGGCTGTAACGGCAGAACTTAGCCGGGTGGCCGAAACGCCAGCAGCTGCGACACTGGAGTGGACGGGGAAGAGACGCAGTCACAGGGAGGCGAGTACCACCGACAATAACATGGGCAGGAAGGGAAAGTCCATCAAAAGAGATCTTGGCAATGTTAGCGGGATGGCGGCGAAGGTCGCGAGGAGGGATAGTGTAGCATACCACACTAACCACCTTGTGGTCTTGAGCGACAACGATGTCCCTTGACGAGGTCGGCGCAATCCGCGAAAGGACGACCCCCGAGACGGATGGAAGCGGGGATCAGGACAGTCCCTGTACAGGAGTTGAGTCGTTGATCTTTTTGAGCCGGGATGGGGGTGCCAGAACAATCGACGAAAGAGGACATAGCAGTAGCCTGAAGTTCGTTTTGGACGGTAACAAGACGGGAGGCATCATGGCGGGAGTGGAAGGTGACGTCCTTTCCCACCTGTTGAAGGAGACGCAGGTGGAAGAGGAGGTCATCACCGGCTAGAGGCGCAGAAGCAGGGATGGAGAAAAACTTAGTAAAGGAAGGAGGTGCAAAGAGAGAGGACATAGGGAGGACCGAGGAGCGAGGACGAGAAGAGGACGAAACTGGAGAAGAAGAGGAAAGAGAACGAGGGAGGGAGGGCAGAAAAGGGTCGAGGGTGACATGACTAGAGGGAGAAGAGGAAGAAGAGGAAGACGCATGTTTAACTACAGGAGAGGAGATGAAATCCTGGGTAGTGGAGGGTGGAGAAAGACGTGACGAAGACAGAAGGGTAGTAGAAGGATTCGGAACGGTAATGGACGAGAGGGACGAGCGACGACCGAGGGATAGTTCAGCGGGCCGGTCGAGAGCACCCAAAACCATCCCCGACTCACCGTGCTCCCGCGGTGAACCGGACTGACAGCCAGACAACAGACCCCCAAGTGGCAGGCTGCATGCCACAAGGGGCTCACTCACCGGAACCACTAAAGCAGAAGCCATAAACAGGGAAGAACAGGTAAAAAAGCATAAGTCGTCACCATAGCAAGAGAAAAGGGGGTAAAGCATGGAAGAAGATACTGCGGTTACCAGGTGCCCCTGGCAACGAAAGGGAGAAAGACCTCCGCAGGGCCACGAAACCCAGAATGCGGCCAATTGAGATGGGACAGGTCTCGGCTTTGAGCTAGGGACCTTGTACAACCCGGGCATTGTCCTACAGCTTTGGTCCCACGGAGAACGGGGCCCGGCGTAGTCACCTGACACACTCACTGGGAAGAGAGAAGAGAGTCAGAAACCCCAAAGCAACCCTATAGTGCCTATCCTCCAGCAACGAGCCTTGCGAGCCCTGGCCGGCAGCACCTGTCGCCAGGTGGACTCTGCCAACTCAGCAGTGATCAGAGACACCAAGGCGAAGCCCTAAGGAAACTAGAACCTCCGAAGCAGTTAAAGAGAAAGGAAGAAGCAAACAGGGAAGTCAACCGGAAGGGAAGGGAGGGACGGGACCACAAAAGTTCAAGGGTGGGAGACCGGCCTCTGATGGCAGCCCCAGGAGAAAGCGGAAGAGGGAAAAACGAAACTAGAAAGGAGGAGAAAGAAAAGGACATGACAAAATTAGTTGGAGGTGATAGGGAGAGCGGCCAAGAACCTTGGCCGCTCCACCTACAAGCCCCCAAACGGCCGCAACGAGTCATGTGGCAAGGGGAAAGCTTCGCTGCTTGTCTGCCTGCTGATACCGGAACCCCTCCGGGAGGTCTGGAACCTGGGAATCTTTTGCTGGAAACCCCAAATGGGCCTGGGTCTCTGGGTCTTCTAGATGTGTGTCGTGTTGGTCCTGTCTAGAGTCGGCCACCCCCAGCTATCGGGTATGTGCCTGTGTATTAACATACTGTACATACAATAAACCTCAACTGGATAAAAGAATATAGTTAAAATTGAAGGATAAATGAAAACATACAGCATTGCATTTATTCTTTTTATTATCACAATGGTGGTATAAAATGAAATGCCCTGCCATAGACTCTGGAAAGAACTTGTTACTGCTGCCGCCCCCCCCCCCCCCCCCCCTGCTCAAGCCAACTTTTAACCCTTTCAGAACCATATTCAGGTTTAAATTACCCCATTCAGTATACGATGGTGCTTACTTTTTTTTTTTTTTTTTTTTTTTTTTTTTTTTTTTTTTTAGTATATTCTGGCTCGTGATAACTAAAAATTATCCACAAAAATAGTAACAAAAATTATTCAGTGTTCTAATAGTTTGTATTCAAATTTGAACATGTAACAATTGAAACACTTAAGTGTATCATTGTTACAATTAATTAATTAATTAATTAATTTATTTATTTTTTTTAGCAGATTGATTTAACTAAATTTTGGAAATATAAGGGTAAATTGAGATAGACTTGACCCCTTTGATTCCAAGAGGGCCTTCCAAATCAGAGTAAAATCATCGGTCTGCCAGAATAAAGTTTAAATGTATCCTTGTTTAGTATACTGAAATGGTTAATATACTTGACATATGGCTGAATTAAATTGAAGATGCCATCATATTATAAGGGTTAACTTCATCAGTACAATTAGTTCTCATCTGGCAACATGTGCTTTTACTCAGCTTAAGAAGGAGCCAAGAAAACAAAAGGTATAAACTTACTCGATTAACACTCAGGTTTTTCGTAAATTGAATATAAGGTAAATACAGTGTATCCTGTTTTTCACCGGGGATGATTTTTACAAGTATTTTATATTTTATTTCCTTGTTTTGGGGGTTTTTAGGGGGGTTTTCTTATGAACCTCATCAGAAAATGCAAAAAAATTTACCTAACCTAACCGAAAACTAACCTGTCTCGCCAACGGTCTATACCCAGCTCACGTTCCCTGTTTATGGGTACGCGACGGTCTAAACCCAGCTCATGTTCCCTGTTTATATTTTTTTTTTAGAGATTTAGGAATTTTTTTATAATGAATTTCTGACGGGGTGGACATATATGGCAATGAAGTACACGACCTAACCAACATATTTGTCTAAATAATATATCGATGGTTTCGACCCGGTGTAAAACTGGATAAATTCCGAATATAGTCTTCTCATGTTAGCCAAAGTAAAGTGAAAAGGTCTTGATAGCGTAATGCTTAAGTGCGCGGAATTTTGGTGTGCGTATCCTAGGTTTGAGTCCTTGGAGTGCCACATGTATTTGTTGATTTCATTAATTTAGAATGGAAAAAACAATAATACTGAAGTGGTTAATCCTTTCCATTCAATTATATTCAGCTTAGGAAGAGAAGAGCCTCTGGAAATCTATCCTCTAATATTAGCCATATTAAGGGGAGACTGGCCGTTTGTTTGGTCTATTAATTAATTTATTCATATATTTGTTTTAGTTTCCTCCCTAGACCTCCATCAAGCTTACAAAAATACCCCCTGGACCCCCCTTAGATAAATTTGTAAATTTTTCGGTAGAAAAATGTCTCGGCCAAAGGCCGATTCCTCTTAAAATTGCAGGCGAACGAAGCCAGGAAATAATCGACACCTAAATGGCACGAAAGGTCTTAAAATTGACAACGAAATGGGGCAAAAGGTGTTAAAATCGGCAAACTAATGGGCCAAACGGCTTATAATCTCAATACTAGTGGGGCTAAACATAAGGGAGAAAGTGGTCCAGAAAACTAGCCCATCCCCCCTTAAAGGGTATAACCTTGACAGCACATGGGTCTCATGTTCAATTTAGTTAGGCTAAATAGACAATTTTATGTGGCATATGATGGACTTTTAGGAATCATAATAGAGTATAAAAGATCAATAAAGCATCTACTCTTACACATCCTTCCTCAACTGCATAAAATTGTCTAATGATAGCCAGAAAACAAATAAATTAAAATGTAAAACTTGCAAACTAAACAAACCAAAATTTGGACAAAGACAATACTGTATAAAGGCAAAATAACTAATCAAAATCGCTATGCGACAACAACGCTTACTAAAATAAAATGTATGAAAGGATCAAACCACTGTCAATTTAGTAATGGTCTCGGCTCCTCTGAATCCCAGGCAATAATTCCTATGGTGTAGTCTCTTATTTATCTTCAATGGTATTCATTCTCTCATGACGGTTCTGTTTCTGTAAAACCATCTTAATGAATAGTCAAATTTAAGGGGGGTCACCAGCTTTTTGTTTTATTTTTCTCTCATTTTCTATCTTTCCCTGACTTGTATCCATTCGGCCCCATTCAGCCAACTGTTTTAAGACGTTTATCCCCATCCAGGTGTCGATTTCTTCCTGGTGAGCGATAGCAGGCCAGCATTGTATGGAGAAATCCGGCTACGCCGGAGAAATTTTTCTATCAAAAAATGTACAAATTTAGCTTGCTGTCAAAACAAAAATATATATATGCTGGCAAGCAGTATTGACTCCTGGATGGAGGTAAACATCTTAAAACAGTAGGCTGAATGGAAACGAATGGATACAAGCCAAAGAGAGAGGGAGAGAAAGAGAAGAAAAGCGAGGTGGGCTCCCTTAAATATACTTAGGAAGTTTAATTATCTTTAAATATGATAAACAGCAGCAAAAACTACAATTTCACTTAAAATGTTCAGGGTAAACTTGCCCTTGTTTTATTGGAGTATTTTGTATCAAAGTTCCCGCAATGAGTTGAACAGTAGGCCTATAGGGTTATATATTTTGACTTTATAAGAATATAAGCTATCTTGGATAATTATTTATTATAATGTAAAACTTTCAAACTATACATACCAAAACTAGGACGACACAAGATAAAGGCAAAATAACTCGTCAAAATCGCTATGTGGAAATAATGCTTAATAAAATAAAATTTTGAAATAAAAACACAATCCACCACATAGGGTGTACATTACTACATGAGCAAGTTAATCTGTTTCCCAAGCAAACTAATCGCACACATAACGCACTATCGTCACGTTCAAGGAATTAGTCCTGCTATGAGCTGAATACACAGGGTTATAGATTTGAATGCTGGACAAGAATATGAACTATCACAATCAAAACTCAGCCATGAAAAAGGTGATAATCATGAAACAGAGAAGAACTCTTAAGGGGGTGACCTACTTTTAGTCTCTCTTTCTCTGGCTTGTATCCATTCGACCCCATTCAGCCTACTGTTTTTTAGACGTCTCCCACCCCCATCCAGGTGTCAATATTTTTTATGACGAGCGGTAGCGAGCCAGCATATATATTTTTTTTTGTTGACAGTCAAGCTAAATTTTGTAAATTTTTCGATAGAAAAAGTTCTCTTTCTCCGCGAAGCCGAATTTCTCTAGACAATGCTGGCCCGCTATCGCCTCGCCAAGATGAAAGCGACCACCTGATTGAGGATAAAACGTCTTAAAACACTTGGCTGAATGGGGCCGAATGGATTCCAAGTCAGAAAAGGAGAGAAAGATAAACAAAAATCATGTGACCCTCCTTTAACAACATATTTTAATAATCTATAATTTTATGACCGATACATGTACAGTCCCCTGCACTAGAGACCCTATAGTACCAGAGATTGGTCAACCTCCGCCATTTTGGTGCCACTGGTGTTATTAGCCCTCTTTACTTACTTAGGGTCCACTTCGCCGCCATTTAGGGCGTGAGACTGTAACCACCCTGTGGACAAACGGTCTTTAAACTTGTATGTATTTATTTATGTCTATAATAAACATTCAATGATACTGGTGTTCAGAATATATAGCTTGGTATTTTTAAATCTAAATTAATAATTACAATAAATAATATATCACCGATTTGATAATTGAGGCACCAAAATGGCTTCCAAAGAAAAAGATGGCCACTCTCTTTTACTATAGGATCTCTACAGCGAGTTTTTCGACTCAAGAATTTCAATCAAAACTTCAAGCTTTGGATTAAGATGCGTATTGATTTTGGAGACACTAATTTTTTAGGGGGAAAAAACGGGCGTCTTATGAGCCGAAAAATATGGTACTCTTTGACAGCTGCTTTCAAGTGGCTTAAAATTCTCTGAAACTGCAACACTAGCAATAT